>JAPDOI010000362.1:0-727879 GCA_029168955.1 Aplectana chamaeleonis
TATTCTGACTTTGTGACTACTTTTGTGCTTCAGATATATTGTTTGATCAAGAAGCACATACTGGCCATCCTTTAAGAGGTTTGGAACCAGTTTTCTATTAAAACTTTCTCATCACCGCGGAGGTCAAACTTCTGTGTGGCGCACTTCAGTCGAAAAATTTCTGACCTACAAACTCAGGTGTTTCTTGGCCCAGGGCTAGTAGTAATCCCCCCAAAAGTAGGCAGCTACCGGCTGTCACTTCGTGGCGACTGTGTCAATCACTTCCAGGCAATCAATGTTAACACTAACTCCTCACGAGGCGCTTAAGTTAATGACCGTTGTGGTCAGCCACCTGAAAGCAGTGAACGTTCTTTTGCGAGGTGTATGACTGCAAGAAACGGGTGGTGGCTTCGCTCACCGCCGCAGAGGAAAGAGAAATAGCGCGCGATGTGAAGAGAAGTTCGGTAGATACCGCGGACGTGGGGTCGTGCACGTCAAGGGTGGCGACTTCTTGAGGAAAGTGCGCCCCGAGAGAGGGCAGTGAAACGCTTGCGAACAGAGCAGTCCGCTGCCCACTTATCACCCCAGCACAACAGGGTGGCCATTCTAGTTGTCTATGGAGGCGAGGAAGGATTGCAGCCGCAGGCAATCCAGCTCCGTTGCCAGGTGGTAGGAATGGCAGGCGGAACGTTCGAAGATTCATTTGATGTTTGAAATGGTTTCTAGCAAAGATCCGCGGGAGCATTACGTCTAATTGTTTATAGTTTTCATGAAATACGTCTCTTTCATAGATTTCACCTGCTTTACTCCTGTTCTAAGCTCAATTTTAATTTCCTGAAAGTTGTCATGGCCAATTTCAACCACTTTTAATTTTTTTCTGTAATCGCTCACTGCAAGTAAAATCAGATTTGCTTAAAAACCCATCTAAGAACGACGGCTGCGAAATGCTTTCGTTCTCGGGAAAATGCATAAAACTTACGTGATCCGTGTGTACTAGTTACTAGTATATTCTGTATGATTGTTCATCCAACTTCGTTTTCCTCTTGGAGGAACAAGTCCACTGCTTTCTATGTGGACTGGGAAGCGTGAAACAGGCTAAGGAAAAAAGTCAGTCCAAAGGAAAAACACAATGTTGCCCCCACGACAATCTTATTACAAAGTACTGCGTATCGTGGTATCGGTGATAAGTGGTCGTCTAACGATGATGCACAACACAGCGCCTTAGACCAACTTACCACGGAAAGCACGACGTAGAATACTTTGTAGTATGATTGGCGAGGAGCCAACCTCGTGTTTTTTTCACAAAGTGAACCAAAAATCTCGGAGGACTCCTTTAAAGGCAGTGTTCACGATAAAAATCGTTTCTCTGTTTTCCGCCTATCTTGAAAACGGCCCCATACTGATTCAATGATGTCTCTGAAATCGTACAAGACCTTCTTTGAACGGAGTTATGGTCCCTCAAAGATTGAGCTATGGAAACATGGTGGACGAGTTGTCCGAGACTTGTAACCTCCGTCTTTTGCAGCCGATGTATGCGAGCTGACCAGAGTAAGAAGGTGAGAATGAAGGAAGAACGGTGCTAATGATTGGAAATCATCGCTCATCTCACGATTTCGAGCATTCATTTGTTCACGTGGGTGGGCATGTGATGCGCTTTAGGGTTTGCCTTGCGCTCGAAGTGGCAACTTCAGGCTCTTTTGGGGCTTTTCTCTGGCTTGTTTTCATGCGTTCTTTCGACGTCAACGTTACAGTGTGCCCTTCCACTACCCATTCCTGGTGGAAACTCAAACACATTTTTATCGTGAACACTGCCTTTAAATCATGGACTATTTTTTTCCTTAGTTTGTTTCACGTTTCCCAGTCAACATAGAAAGAAGTGATTTTGAAGTGAAAGAGCGAAACGATATGTAGATAAAAGCGGGACTTAGATGAACAATCATACAGCATTTAGTAGCTAGTACACGAGGAACACGTAAGTTTCATGCCATTTCTGGAAAACAAAATCGTTTTTCATCTATCTTTCTCAGATGGCTCTCTAAGCAAATCTGATTTTATTTGTAGTGAGCGATTATTGGAAAAAAATCTGAAAATGGTTGAATATGCCATACCACTTATAGAAAATTGGAGTTGCGTTTACATTAGGAGTAAAGCACGTGAAATCTATAAAGGAGATGTATTCATGACAGCTACGTACAATTTGGCATTAATCTCTCACTAATCTTCGCCAGGATTCATTGAAACATCAATAAAACCTTCAAACGTTTTGCCTATCACTCCTATCAGCAGGCAGAGAAGCTGGATGGCCGCCAGCCGGTGGTAGTGATTTTTTTCTTGCTCACCTAGACAACGAGATAGGCTGCCGTGCTGTGCTGGGGTGATAAGTGGACAGCGGACCGGTCGGTTCGCAAGCGCTCCACTGCCCTTTCTTGGAGCGCACTTGCTTCAGAAAGCCCATTGGACGTGCTAGACCCCATGACCGCGCTATCGGCCCAGCTCCTCTTCGCTCCGCGCGCTATTTCTCTTAACTCTGCAGCGGGGAGCGAAGTCACGACCCGTTCCTTGCAGTCAGCCACCTCACAAAAAAACGCTCACTGCTTCCAGGTGCCTGACCGCAATGGTCATTAACTTGGGCGCCGCCTGTGCATTTCTATGCAGACCACATTGATAGCAGATCAGTGATTGACACAGTCACCACGCAGTGACAGCCGGTAGCTGCCACCTTCCGGGGGGATTGCTACTGGCCAAGGTGGCCAAGGTGGAAGATTGGCTGCCTATTTAGAGTCATCACATTGGGGGACAGCTCCTTGCTCAGGTCCGCGCTAAGCAGGAATCGGAGCCGCCTAACAATTCGGCTAGTTCTCCTAATCTCTGTGCCACTACCTTTGCTGCTTCCGTGAGTGGGGTTAGCCCGCGTAGCAACAGCAGAGGCCCGGAAAGCGCCAGCAGTGGTCCGAACACCGACAGAAGCTGACTTAGTCATTTGGATAACGAGCAGAACTATCGATTAAGTTTTGTCTCCAACCTTTCTAGCAAACATGTTCAGGCTATTTCAGGGTCCCCACACAGGTTATGCTTGCTTTGTCTCATTTCGAACTTGATTTCCAGTCTATTTCACATTAACAAACCTTTCGTTCTATCCAGATGCATTATGCGAGATTCGAAAAGCACGCTTCATTCTGTGCCCCCACAACCCTAGATTAACCATTTTGCAAAACTCCATTTAGCTTTGAATACTCCATTGTTCCCTGACTAATCAGCGCCTCCATCAAGGGCATGCAGCTGATGTTAGCAGTATGGTAGCTGCAGTGAACGCGTAGCAGAGGGTTTCAAGCATGAGCAAGCAATGAGTCCTACACGTATGCGGTCGTGATAGCGCTGTGATTCAAGTCCTCATTCGGCGAACCACAGTGTACTGCCCTTCTCTGGGCCAAATTCCAATTAGCAATTGCTGGGGGCCAACGGCTGTTGCATCACGCGACAAGAAGGGTGAATCGGGGAGAAGGGTGAATTGTGCCGGGACCAAGTGGTCCCAGCACGATTAACACGTGTCGCATGATACATTAGCCGTAGTCCGTAAATGCGGACCGGAGTTTGGTCTAGAGAACGACAGCATATGTTGAGCCGCGAAAAAGTGAGCCGCGTCACGACAGCCCCTGATAACATAACATTCTTTCTGCAGCGATTTTCAAGATTTATCGATATACCGGGGCTGACTTTTTGCTGGTAAAAAGGATTAGACACACTCATGAGTTTGGTACACAGAGTGGTAAACAAGTGCTCTCCTGATTGAGAATCCATGATCAAGAGTTGAAGAAGTCTCTTCTTCTTTGGAAAAAACTTTTTTTACAACCGTGGAGTCGCTCTAGGTTCCAATGGAGCACCACACGCTCCTCCTTAATGTCAGCTTCAGTAACGCAACCAGAAAAAAACGGCGTTTGCAATTCACTGATATCATTCGTACAATTTGCACTGTAAAGTCACTTGATGAAATCATATGTGTCGATATGAACAAAGGCAGAGCCCTTCACGTTTATCCCACATAGAATGATCAATCCGTTTTCAAAGTGGGAACATTGTTTACATGAGGCGTCGGCTTTGTTACAGCGATCGTCAGTCGACTGATCGCATATACAACGTATCCTGAACGTCCGAGAAACACCATTGTGAGCGAAGTCAAACCGATACGGAGTGAGAAAGAGAAACTATGGTTGAACGGTTATGTCAACCCAGAGTCTGGCAGCATTATGGAGCCAGTTGGGGTGTATCTACCTGGCAGACTCCGCACAAATTACGCGACGGGCGGGATCACATTCTCAACCATTCGTTGTCTTTCTTTCTTTCTTTATTGACGCAGATTATTACACCCATCCGAGAATCTAACAGTAAGGGAAAGAAGAAAAAAGAGAGTTGTGAGAGTAATCGGTTTCGTTACAAGACCCCCTGAATTTGCAAAATGCGTAGCCAAATATCTGTACGAAGTCAGAGAGAAGTGTATCATATTAAGAACGAAGACGTTATTCAACATAGGTTACATGGGAAAGGATATAGATGAACTCTCGACTTCCTCTCTATATCGTAGACATCCACCAACCATCTTCGAGGAAGCATTTCCTGTGAACATTCCGTCCTTGACAAGGCAGTCATCTCGGATTTCGCGACCACCCGACTTTGCCGTCCCAGTGAATCGTCGAACCACCGGCTAATGATGCCATCATTCGACTGGTCAGATAACTCCTTGGAAAATTGATAATGGACTCCGGTTTTCCTGATTTTGGTTCTGTTTTGGCAGCAGTAGGGAAATTTCATATGAATAGAGACGCTCTTAGAGGCAGCATACACGCTCAAAAATGATATCAATTTTATGGAATGAATCGAAGGTCTGAAGCTGTTAATATTCAGAGATAGCGAAAAAACCGGAAAAAATCAACTGAAATGATGATATAACGGTTCGTTCTACATTGGCCCAGAAGTGGACGAGTTTTACCGCATTGGCTGAAATAGCTGAGCTAGCGACAAATTTGTTTGGATAAAGACGCTAATGTACTGTTACGGCCCTTTCTGGAACGCTCAAGACGTTAGAAGCGTAAAAAATGAGCCAAAATGACCGTAATCGAGCATTGAACATTTGTATTGAGGGGCGGAGCCCGTATCGGTGGGCGGAGAAAGGATGATTTTGTGACTCAATACGGCTCAAATACGGTTATTTTAACTCGTTTTCAACTCTTCCAACTTCGTGAGGGCTCCTCTAGGGCCCGCACAACCCCACTAATGTAGTTATCTCACCCACTTTTGCGAGCGTGTATGCTGCCTTTAAGGGAGCAAAACTTCATTGAGAGGTCATGGCAGTTATCTAAGAAGGCCACTTTTAAACACATCAGTTGGGAAAAATATCAGAAAAACTATCAGAAAAAACAAGATCTGCATCATCAAAACAGTGCGAATAATAGTTTATAGCTAACGAATAAAAAACAACAACGGATGGAAATCACTTCGAAAAAATATGTTGGAGTCATTGTTAACTCCACTCCCTAAAAATGAAAGTAAAATAGAAGCACGCATGAAGCAGGACATCCTATTCCATCGAACATCAAAACTTCGAGTCATCATGAATCCATTTTCTGGGACGCACATCTCTTTGAGTCCTTTGTTGTGTGAAAGCAGGGTAGGCTTAAAAAACAGATCTATCGTTAGATGATTGCGTCTTCAAGAACAACAAATCTTATATTTGCAACTGTGCCAAGAGGTAGAGTTCGCGCAATCATTTTAGTCTGATGACTGGATGGGGCTGCGCCAGGTAGATCACCCCGCGCGAATCGAAACCCCATTCTCCAGTGAGGCCGCCAACCCCGCACGGCCAGCCGCCTGGCCCATGCGTCAGACTAAAATGAGAACGGGAACCATACAATCTGTTGCAGCAACATAGGCCTACTGCTTGGTTTGCATCTCGGTTCTCATTTGACACTTTGGTAACGACTGCTCCTCAGAATGTTTCAATGTTCCATGCTAAACATACCGATTCGGCGCTACAGAAGCTACAACAGCGCAATTCGATGTGGGAGAAAGCAATATCAGCTGGATGTCAAAAGTAATATACGTAGAAAAAACGTATGGCACAAACACAGATCATATACAGAGAACGTCCGATATTAGTTCAGACTACAGCAATATGCATTGTTCATGAGAAAATATTTGCCACACACCGTTGCCATTATGGATTAGAGCCAGTCAGGAGGTTGTTCTCATACACAACTTAGTCCAGTCGTCTGAGGAATACCACTAAGGGCGAGTCTAAATGAAGGAAAGAAAACTCAAGGGACGAGAATGTGGTAGCAGGGAAACATAATTTATTGTAGCGACGTCAACAACGGAATATATAATTTTACTCTCGTTGACTTACGGAGTTACTTTAACCGGCTTACTACCACGTCTGCAATCGCGGAGAGCACGCCATACGTGTATGCAAGCGTTGTTCCATAGATTTCGTCAACAGGTTCAAACAATACCCTACCTGTCTTTAACGATTTGTGCCGCAGAAAACACTGTGCACCAATGTATCATATCAACTATCGGGCTTTGATAATTCCTGTACTGTTACACGGCTCGGGAAAGTGGACGCTGTTCAAGTCGGACCTGGTGAAACTCGAGTCCTTACAGATGCGATGCTTGCCCCAGATACTTGGGATTACCCTTTGTGACCGCATACGTAACGAAATCATCAGGTAGCAATGTGATCACCAGCCCGCGTTCGAGGACCAAGTCCAGACCAGACGAGTGCGATGGTTTGGACACGTTTGCAGAATGGACGCGGATCGACTACCGTAGAGCGTGCTATGGTAGAAACGTCCAGTGCAGTGGAAGATCCAACGAACGGCCCCTAAGAAGACATGGCTAAAACATATCGAGGATGATTTGAAAACACAACGGTGCAGTGTCCTTAATGCTAGATCTACTATTGCTACGAATCGTTTTGAGTGGAAGCGTATCGTTCAGGCCGCTCGGGCTCCCATGACACCCACAGCAGAGTATTGGCTGAGAGGTCATCCCGCTCCTCCAGGCTCCAGCTAACGGGATTAGTGATATTGAGTGAGTGAGTGAACGATATGCCCCGCAGAAAACACTGTCAACCTAAGTATCATATCAACCCTCGGCGTTGATATGGGACACCACAGCCTAGGCTCAATTCTATATGTTGACATATGTTGATTACACAAGCAGCACAAGCACTAATCGCACCCAGAGAGCAATTAGCACATATTTATACTCTGTTTATCTTGAATTGCATAAAACAAGGTCCGCCAATAGTCCCCTAATTGGCCCGCTAGTACCGTACCGTTCTCGGCAGACCCGGGTGGCAGGGTGGGTGGCCGAGTGACGGCATTGACGAATCGATTGCTCTGCACACCGGGTGCGCACCCGGGTCTGCCGAGAACGCGTCGTGGACGTACACTGCGGTACTAGCCGGCCAATTAGAGGACTACTGGCGGACCGTGTTTTGTGCAATTCAAGATAAACAGAGCATATAATGATGACAAATGTATAGCGCAATTTTCAGAAAGATAACACGTTCGGCACTCAAATTAGTATTACGAGAGTCCGCCAAGAAGTTGCTCAGATACATGTAGTTCTTTCGTGAATTCCAATCTATCGATTTGTCGGGACGCGATCATCTGTTACAGTGTCCGGAATCGGAGATTTGATCGCGAATTATATTGGATCCCATCCATTCACAAGTGAAATAACTAAGGTTAAAAAATTCAACCCATCTGTCCGACGAACAAATCGAAGACATATAAAAAGCGAAGCAAGACGTGGTGTGCCAACATTTCCAGTGACGTGATGGGCATTCTTGGGCGGTTTGTGGAGTTGACTCTAAATTTTCTAGAAAATCTGAAGATGAATAGCTTCCATATTCACAGAATAACTGGCAGAAAAAGTTGTCTCACAAGGAAAAGGCCTAAGTCTGAATTGGTTGACTGACTAGATAAGAAGTGAAGAAGAACCGGAGAGACTTCGTCGCGTGATTTGCTAACAGATAAGATTGCTTTGCCAACAGCCCAAAGAGGTGTTCAAACCGCGATACTGTTTTCTCTTTCTCCTTTCGACCGAGATTACATATCTTTTTGTGAGGGAGTGCTGTAATATTTAAACATATCATCAAATGCTGTAACATTCAAACATGTCATCGGAAACACCAGGAAAATCGAGTTATACCTCAAGTAGTACAAAGAGGCGCAAAACAATCATTTGATCTGGCGAAAGCGCCATTGCAACGTTGTGCGCTCTGCGAGAAGCGTGACGATCGATGGTGGCACGCGACAGAGCTTTGACTACCGAGTAGTCCGCAGCCTTATCAGTGAAAGTAGCGCTACTGAGGCTACGTCTCTGAGCCTAGCGCCGTGGAAAGTCTGCCAGAATTCAGGATGTGTTTGGTCTCGGAAAGTGAATAGTAAATTAAGGATAGGTGCTGTGCAAGATAGGCAAAAATCAAGAAATTATCTAACACTAAATTTCAGTTTGGGACTAATTCTCAGGTTTGATACAGACGATTGTATCATACAGAGAAAATAGTTTCCATAGACCGTTTTGAACGAATTAAAAAACCTAACTTGCTACTTAAGTCCCGATCTAGCTTTTCCGCGAGTTGCAGCAACGCGAAGGGTCGTGATTGGAATTTCGGAAGATACTTCCGGAATCCTGAACTTTCGCATTTTCTTCAAGGACCGATCCTAGTATAGCGCTCTTGTGATTCAACCCGTCCATAAAATTTTGGGTAAATTTAGAGATGCAGACATAAACAATCCGAGTGTTGTTCACGTGCCCGAAACTGCACCTGTGGGCTCTCAGGGCATCGAAGAATGTCCTGTCTCGGGCGGGATCACACCTCGTAAGTAGTCTAAAAACACAGGCGGCAAAATTTCAAGAGATATCATGATGAACAAAGCTATTCTAAATTAGCCTACTATCAATCTTTTTCCAACCTTGCAAGAATTCAGGCCCCTGGCAGAATCCGGCAGAAATTAAAACCTAACTAGCTAAAAAACCCATATTATAGCTACTCCCTGTCGAAGTGACTATTATTACAACTATTATTATTCCTATTTCTACAATTATTATGACCACAATTATCATTATATACTAGCATACTACTCCATACTTATCCCAAACATTTCTCCCGCTAACGGAAACCCATTTTGGTTCTTGGTAGGGAGTCCGCACCCCTCCCCCCCTCCACCGGACGTCGAGATATCCCACCCTCACGCTGCGTTACATCACACCTTGCGCCGTAGCCTGCTTGAGATTGTTTGACTTGAACCTTCACCACGGCCAATATAGCAGCAAGCCGTAGAATGTGAGCAATGATTTAGAAGATAAGTGGAACTTTCTGTGCGGTTTCGAGATTTAGAAGACTCCAGAGCGACATTGCTATAGTTTCAGAAACTGTGAAGAGAGCGGCGCAGAAGATGTGCAGAACTTCAAAAGACAAGGAAAACTTTTTGATACCGTGAAAGATGTGGCGAGAATCAGGAAACTATTGGATTTCTCTGTCAACCGTTTAGAGAATTATTGTTAGAAGGTAATCTAACTTAGAGTATCACAGCGGCCAATTATACATAGCAGCGTCGGGTTTTATGATTCAGAAGACTTCAGAGCGACAAGGCTACGAAGGATTCAGATGCAGTGGAGAGGGCGTCGCAGAAGATGTGCAGAGCTTCCGAAGACAAAAAGAACTTCTTTCCTGATATGAAAAGACTTAGAGGACGCTGCCAAGCCTTTGCTGTCAGTGAGCGAAGTTTCAGGAGGCGTAATCAAACAGCGAAAAAATTTCCTCCCTTAGATTAACCCAAAAGTGTGCCGCCCTACTTTTTTTATACAAAAACAAGACATGTGGGACCTCATGGAAATCGAAGAAATCGCCGCTGTGGCTTCGCGATGAAGTCGCTTCGGCTCCTACGGGCACCCAAGCGACACTATCGCGGAGTCGCAGCTGTAACGTCGTGGCGGCTCCGCGATAGTACCGCCGCTGCTGCGCGATCGGTAGCTGCGCTTTACAAAAAAGGGACTGACCGCGAGTAACTCATGTGAAATGAGTCATATGGGTCGTCGTAGGAACAGTTATCGCACGCCTGTCGCAGCAACGTGTCGCGAGTGGCAGACATACTGCAGATGTGATAAAGCCTGTCGCTGCCACTGTCGCTGTCGCTATGCTGCGCACTGCGACAGGCAATACCCCCAAGTACAGGCTCAATCAGAGCTTGCTGATGGGCGGCGCGGGGCCATGCAATGAAGAGTCTTGTGCGACGCCATACAATCAATTGCTCTCCTATACATGTTACCGAACAATTACAGAGCGTAGGGGGCGAAAAGTGCTAGCAAATAATGAACGTTATCGTCTAATTTATCAAAACGTATACACCAACGATTGGCAATATCCATTCCAAAACAGCACCGCTACCGGATAAATCATTATTCGCCACTAAAGCTGAAAGGTCTAATTAGCCTATACTGGTCAATTCATCCTATCTCAGAAGAAAAAGCGGGCCCACTATAGACTTAAATTCTAGTTTTCTTTCATTTTGGAGAGATTTCTCAGCGTCAAGGTAGGCTGTAGCTCACTTCGAGAAAGCTTCTGTTCTCGATTATCACAGCAAGGAGTGGTCGCTTTTTCGTCGGAACCTTCTTATCACCAGCTATATTTCACCAAAGCCCACGGCTCCGCTGCTGGTGATATTGAAATCGGCAGCTCACTAGAAATTTTCTAGAGTTCACCAGCATTCTCGAGCCCTGAAACACTTTAAGTACTTTGATCACCACCAACAGCGAGCGGTCTCTTTCTTAACGGAGCATCTTCATGACATGTTATACTTTTTCAAGGCCCACCGCTCCGCTGCCGTTGATAATCGAGAGTGAGAGCCCACTAGATCTGATCCAGAGTTGGTATCAGAATCCATCGTGAACGCTTCACTCACGCGTCCACACATGCGCGCTTGCTTAGCAGAATACATCTAGTAGGATTGCGAGCAGACGCTTACCCCTTATCTTGTTGGAAAATGGCGAGGCGATGGAGCGGAAAACAGATAAGCCAAACCCCCAGGACTACGGTAGAGCCAAAACAGATTATCGGCTCACTCCTAGTGCCTACATGGCCGCGAGCATAGGCGGCCTTTGCTTCCAATGTTTTGCCGAAAAAATCACAAAAATTTCGACAAACGACAAACGGCAAAAAAAGTCCCAAAAATAGCCGGCAAACGACAAATGGCAAACGGCAATCGCCGCACATCCCTGATTGGCGGTCTTCCAAAAGTTGGGCGGCAAACGAGAGACGCCCCATAATGCGGTCCGATCGAGAGAGCCTTCCGAAACGGGTGGAGAGATGATCTTCCCACACGCTTTGACATTTCTCAGCAAGTTATTTAATGTGAGATCGACAAAACTTTGCAGGAATTCTAGGGATATCTTTGCCATACGAACGTTTTGAATGGTTTATAGTTGAAGGAGGATTCAGAAAATTATCATCAGGTTCGCAAGTGAGGCAAACATCTAGACTGACAAAAAAGCGTCTGCTTGATTGCTCATCATGCTAATTGCGTTAGATTTATTGGTGAGGCTATGCTGTAGTCTGTATATTCGAAACGGCAGTCACAAACTACGGAAACTGATCATCGCTAAGAGGATGAAATGATAGCAGAGAAAGTGAGCCCAAATGTGTATGTTCACAATGTGAACAGTCTGACTGAACACGGATGACGCAGTTTTTTGATGACCAACTTCGATCCCATCGATTGACGCGGCATAAATGTGACAGTCACGTGGCCGTGTGTAGCAGCATATAAGGAATGTAATAGGGCAGCAGGATAGGGCGATCGTCATGCCTAATTTTGACGTTCTGACTATATTTTTCTCGCTTGCGGTGACTATTTGTATATTTTGACACACATGGTTCCCAAGAACAGTTCGCTTTCTAAGGTTTTCCGTGGTTGCGTAGCTTCGACAACTTTCGGATGCAATGGGACAGACATCACTGACGCGATGCGAAGGAGCGCTTTGAAGCTTCACAATGACCTCCGCGCATCTGTTGCCGCTGGGCTTCAGCTCGACGCGTTATCAAATTCACTCCCAATGAGTAATGAGATGTATAAAATGGTGAGTTCGTCAACACGATATTACTTCTCTCGAGGGAACAACGCCGATATTGGGTATGCCGCCTCACCGCATGCAGTGGTGAATGGCTTGGGATATATACAGTTCAACTCCGCATTGCCGTTCAGTCTGCAAATTGCACGCTGATTGCGAAAGCGTGCTGCGGCGCGGTTGCGAGTATCCTCATACAGGGATGTGGGATCACCGGGGCAATTTTTGCCTTTGGTGCCCGGGTGATACCACCGCCCGGATGATCCCACATCCCTGTCTGAGGATACCCTCAACCGCGCCGCATCACGCTTTCGCAATCAGCGTGCAGTTTGCAGACTGAACGGCAATGCGGCGTTGAACTATATGTAGTATCAACTTGTCGCACTTCATCGCGAACGTTTTGGTTGAAGCTCGAACAGTTTTTCCGATCACGGAGTTAGGAGAGACGTAGCCCCGCCAAAGTTCGGCGCAACTGTCCAGGAGCGACATGTACAAACGCGAGTATTACGGAGAAGCTGGGTCAGGGTTTGGGGCTTTGACGTGTTTGATGATAGCAGTGAGACGGCTGACAAGGGGTTGGGGTAACACTGAAAAATCGTTTCCTCGCCGATCCTACCCTAAGAGGGTGGGTGGCCGAAACCCCGCTGAGACACCATTGATTGATGACGTCCAGCCTTCGCACTGCGATCGGCAAAAGCGCCTACGCCCTAACCCTGCTGCATTCCCTTCGTATCACTCGCGTAAGTGGATGCCGCCTCAGGTTGTCCGGTAGCGGAAGCTCACGAGCGACGACCGAATCAGAGTTCCAATTTGACCGATCAGTTTTAGGAATGGAGTTGTGATCTCGAAGAGCTAGCGAAAATTCCCATTGTCAACTGTCCAAGCCAAATACGTCCGCCACTCGACAATGGATTCAACCATAAAGCGTGTGTCTTGAAGAAGCTTCAACACTGTGCAGCACATAGACAACCAATAATCAATCAGAGAATCTGTAATTTTAGCATAGACCGCACCACAGCTGCTGATAGTTCTGCTGCTCTCCTCACTAGAACACTGAGGGAATGGTCAACTCAAGTTGAGAGCAAGGTTTGGCCTCAAGATAATGTGTACGCTGCCAGCCTGAATATTCCAGAGTTTGCAAATGTGAGTGCTGTAATGTGAATCAGCTACAAATTTTGAGTTGATAGTTTAGTTCAGTTTGCAATCGTTTGCAGATGATTCACGGAAAAACTGTAGCCGTAGGATGCTATACGAAATTCTGTTTACAATCTCCATCACGCACTGATGTCACGTGTGCATATGAATTGCGGTGAGTCTTGAGCCGGGATCACACTTCCAGCTACCTGCGAAGTGACCCAATGCTTAACATCAATATCAACAAAAATCGGAACTCCTGAAATGCACTGCTCCTGAAATGCTGACCTGGACTAGGGTGCCTCATTTTTACAGCATACTGCGTAGCTTCTGAATAGCATTGTTAACCTTGGTTGGAGCTTGGACAAGGTAGTATGAGGCTTTATTCGGCTATAATTTCAGTTTATTTATTTTATTTTATTTATTATACGCCGTAGCCGACGTGCTCATAAGCCACAAAGTAGCGAGATAGAGCCATGAAAATGTATTCAAAAACAAACCAAGTCTTAGCGCAACGATTCAACTGCCGACCACAATGCCATGGTTCAAATTAGAGAATAATCGAAATGGCGTCACTAGACAAAGTCAGGAGCCATTAAAGGTTGTGGGGGCAGTAAGGCAAAAACCCAAGTGGTGATAGAGGCATGAAACCGTTAAGGGTGTCTTGGTACGGGAAATAAATCCATAGTTATCCGTTTCATATTCAAGCTGCAATGAAAGCGACCCTACCCACGCGGCTAAGCAAAATTTTGGCGATTTCGCTTTTCTCAGAGCCTGAAAGAGCCAAATTAATTCATGGAAATACACGGTCAAACACCGTTGCGGCAAATTCTCTACAGAAACTCAGCTTTCAAGGTATCAAGCTAATGGACGAGAGAGAAGTAGGCCATGTATCATACCTAGTCAAGTTCTCAGGGATCGCGGACCAGTAGAATACAGCGGGGCACAAAAGGAGCAGTTTCACGCACAAGTCAGAAGGGAAGTCTAACGTATGGTTGGAGTTATCGTGTGCCATTTAGGCACTCCTCTTAGCGGTTGACATTGGTGACCATCCCACTGATCCAGATGGTCTCAAGAGCTTCCCGCGCACTTGCCATGTCCTCCCGCTCCAGTGTCTCCACTCGCATCTCAAATTCGTCCCCTAGGTGGCAATTAATCCTATGGCACCCCAGTGCAGTGTAGCTACGCGACTTTTCCTTACCATCTAAATACTCATGATGAGGATACCCAAAGGTCGAACTGTTTCTCCAATATACTCTTAACCGCAGCTCTGGCATGTGATGAGACAGATGACGCCCGAAACAGCATAGTCTCCCTCCATGCCCTGAGGCAAAATGATACAATCAGGGGCAGCGCAGGCGCAATTTAATAGGCGATTTCTCATTAATTAACGTCTCAAATTACTAGGAGGACTCTTCTTTAAAGCCACTGGATTTTGCAATCTCGCTCTTCGCAGGCACTTTTTGACGGCGCTGCTCATCTCATCCCAGATAAATGGAACTTTGAAGGAAGCCTTAATGCCTCAAAGTCTTTTGGGCCCTGCTCAGGGCTATGCGTGACATTACCTCTTTCAGCAAGGTTCATATTCGTTAAGGTGCGCAGTTTGACTAGTGCGTTTTTTGGACTTCTCGTGTTCTTGTTCGCTCGAACACGCATTTACTGCGGTGCGGGACATATTTCTTACAACTGTGCTTTTGGTTTGGGTAGGCTGGCCAGACAGGCAGTGGACTAGTATGTGACATTCTGTGAAGCGCCGTAATCGCCCTATAATCTGGAAACGGACCCCACAATCGTGGTTCACTTCCGAAGTAACCCCGTCGAACAAAGTTGGGGTGAGAACGAATTATCTAATTGGTGAATGGGACGTACGGAAACAAACGCTTTCCCTCCCACTTGTCCTCGATGATTTAGCGTTTACCTTTTGCGGAATCGTTGATTCAGAATCGCTAAAAAAATGTTTGAGATCCGACCTGGAACTTCTTCATGGGGTTGTTGGGGTGCCGACTGAATTCGCATGATAGTACATTCGCCGAATTGCCAAAGCTCTCATTGATCGGAACTTCCCACATAGCAGAGCTCTCTAGAAGCTAAGAGCGATATTTGGCAAAACTCTAGAATAGATTCGGCTCGAACTGTCGCTGTGTTTCAGAGTGCTTTACACGAATGTGGCATCCATTGAGCGCTTTTTGATAGATTACGGTAGCTAGCTGTGGGTATAAAGCACATTCATGTAAGTATAAGTATCACTCGCCATAATCTACGGTGAAGCTCAGAATATAGAAAGACGGACTTAGATTCGTGTTCATCATCCTGACCTAGGTACACGTTTTTTTTGGTTCAAGAAAATTTTCTGGGAACAAACTAATATTTGCCCGATGAAGTACCCTTAACTCTTCACAAAGCTTCAGAAGCGCCTACAAATCCTCGGAATTGGCAGCTGTGACAAAGAAGCAGCATGGAGTTTTTTCGTCTGTCAACGCTAAGATCTTGCGGCCCCATGTTCATCGCTGCCGATTGTGCAAAACATTTCCGATCTTGATAGCTGAGCCAGCTTATTGTGAGAGCCTGGGCTTTCCACCAAACAATTGAGAACAATTTATAAAGATTTTCGACTTCAAGCAATCAGTTGAGAGAACTCAGCAGACAAAAATTTGTGTTTTTATTTATATTTATATAACTACATCCACCTAAGTAGATGTGACCCTCTTGTGCAGAGGTTACAACATGAAAGAAATGAAAGAAACGAAAGAACTGAAGCGTATCAGCTGAGCCCCACCCGGCACACAAACACTGTAAAATCGTTAACTCAAATTGGTGAGGTAGCGTGGAATTACTGATACCAGTGGTGGCTCCAACCGCCAGTAAGGACCGTATTTCATATAAAGTAACCCTTTAACCGCTCGCACCTCTACACACCACAGTCACATAAAGTAAGCAGCTACTCCCATCAGGAGCAACCGAGTAGCAGTGAGGCGGCGGCACGAAAAAGCGGGTGGCCCAAACAGAGGATTCATCGCCACGTAGCATCACCGCGCACCTAATTTTGATATAGGTCATAAAACTTCTTTCCATCGTTATCATTCCGTTAAAATATTGAATGTGCCAGGTGTTGTCAACAGCTTAGTGCACTTCAATTGGAGATCGTAAGATCTATTCATCTCGTGAGTCTTCTTCACCGCAGCATTGCCAAACCACATCTTCATAGCACAGCGGCAATAGAAGAATCCTGCAGAATTGCTTTCACACTTCTCTTTTTCTCGAAGAAATTTGCTGGAAGCATACGTAGTATTCTGGAGCATCGATAAAAATAGGAGTTTGACAACCGAGAATTTTTCGTAAATGGAGTCTGAAACTCAAAGCTGTACACCCTCCCTCTATTGGGCCTAAAAACTCCATACTTTGAAAGTCTTAGTCTACGCTCAAGTCTCCACATTTTTTCCAAAAGCACTAGATCAAAGGCAGAGCGTCGATCCTTCAAGAGTTCCAGCTTTAGTGCTTTAATTCGACTACTGTAAGCAGGCAAATTGGCAGAACCAACTCGAAAGCAACGCAAGTAGACAATTTTGGTAAACAAGCGCTGCACGTTCTCTAGGGCATCAATGTCCCTCTTTTTGTAAGGATTCCAAACGACTACGTTGTTTTCGATGAGAGGTCGCACATAAGTCTTGAACAAACGTGATAGGATGAGCGGATCATTCAAGCGGAAACTCCTCAGCAATCGAAACATTGCAATTCTTGCAGTCTCTATTGTTTTCGATATGTGCATGTCAAAAGAGAGGTTTTCATCAACTAGTATCCCCAGGTACTTCACCACAGAAACAGCATTGATGATAGCACCTGGGTGCAGAAAGTACGGTAACCTAGGATTCCGGCTCCCCAAATAGACAACACAAGTTTTTGTCAGGGAGAGTTTTAGCTGCCAGTTATGCATATACTGAACAAGTTTATGTAGTAATCGTGAATGTTCTCAGGAATTTACAAACAGGCGACGTTGTTTACACGCCTTCCAACTTCACTTGCGCAGATGAACCAGGATGCACAGATCCAGCACCAGCGGTGTGTGAAGCCGAACTTTGCGTGAAGACAGATGCACCAACGCCAGCTACAACAACAACGCCAACTACAACGACAACGCCAACTACAACGACAACGCCAATTACAACGACCACAACACCAACTATAACGACCCCAACACCAACTACAACTCCCCCCACATCAAATGCAAACCCGAATCCAGGTGATGATTGACAAAGCTTTTCCAACATTCCTAACGTTTCAAATGTGGTCGGCTGAGGTTGAAATGCTCGTATTAGAAGGTCATCAAGAAAGCGCTTCTCCTGAACTCTTGTATAGCATTATTCGACCGACTTGAATAGGTTTAGAGTATTTTTCTCAGACAGTTCGAGCAAAGTGTGAACGCATTTAGAAATTTTGCGGGAGTGTCCTTGAAGTTAGACTCGAGTAAATGCATTCGGAAGCCCCGAGAGCCGAGTGTGGGTACGCCAGTAATGAACTTTTGGAAATTACTCGGCTAACAGGTACAGCAAGAAAGCAGCGAGTAAAAAGATGAGTCGGTCTTGATGCCACGTGCACGGCTCAGAAAGTCAGTGCTTGCCACCCGTGTCAATTTCAGGCCTAATTCGTAAATCTATGTCCCCTATGGACCATACTCATCACCCGCTAGCAAGAGAACATGGCTGGTCTCGAGCGCGGCTCATTGGGCAGCAAGTGGCGAGCTAAGTGCGAGCTCTAATCGATATCAAAGCAAACGATCGTACACTCAGATTCGTAGAAAAGGCTTTTTACTTCACCAAATGCTCTTTCGGCTTTTCAGAGCTGGTCATAAAAGGTGGCCTCATGTCACTCTCTACAGAACAGTCCGCTTTCTGATGAGGAGCTATGAGAGGTCTACCGGGGAGGATTCGTAAGACTGGGGTGTGGATGGGTTGTTAAACGCATTGTCATTTAATGTTTTCGATTTATTCTTACCTCCTTCAATGTGGTTACCTTCCAATGGATGGGCCCGAGTTGGTCCAGTAGATAGCGTGTTCGGCGCGTAAAGAGAGGTGATTGTGTGCTATGAAGGCGTTGACCGCCGTTCTGATCACAATAACGGGCTCGACCGCTAATGTCGTACAGTCCTATCCGCCGTTTTAAATCAGAGAGCACCATATTTTGAACGAGTTCCTTCTTCCTAAAGGCACAGTACAGCCATAATTTTTTCCAGATGTTGTGCTTATTTTGAAGGCAGTTCCACGCTGATTCAAATTATGTCTCTGGAATCGTACAAGACTTCCAGGGAGCGGAGCTTCTGAAAATGCCTAATGGGTTATTGATAAACAGGGTTATTGAACGTAAACCTCCGCTCATCCCTTTACTGTTGAGTTCGGAAGGTTGTTTTAGGGGGCGTGCGAAAGTGGCTTCATGCTAAGGGAGCGCTAAGATAGTTTCTACCTTTGTGTCGCTTATTCGAAGAAAATTCAGATCTCACACTTAGCAGGTGTTATTTAGGGTAGATCTAATTCACAAATATGTGGATTTTGTCCTTGAGGTTGGACTCAACCTCTAATGGACGGAAATGCTACGGAGGAATTCACAAAGTTTAAGTCTCGGTCA
This sequence comes from Aplectana chamaeleonis, assembly GCA_029168955.1. Classification (NCBI taxonomy): domain Eukaryota; kingdom Metazoa; phylum Nematoda; class Chromadorea; order Rhabditida; family Cosmocercidae; genus Aplectana; species Aplectana chamaeleonis. The sequence continues at coordinate 18,859 of JAPDOI010000362.1, forward strand.
GGAGGAAAAAAAAGAGAGGAAAAAATGAAGCGACCGCAGTAGATCGCGGCAGGAGATACGAATAATTACGCGGTTTGATTTAATTCAATGCCGGTGGCCCAGGCATATATCGTATAATTGTAGTAGGATCGTCAGCACAATGGGTTTGGCAGCAGAAAATTACTTTTGCGCGACATTGTGGATGTTCCGCGATAACATTACAGAGCCTGTTTGAATGACAAAATATCTTCGAACGTCATAACAATACGAGCAGGGAATGCGAAGAGATTTGATTGAAGTGTGGAAGTAATCTGCGCTTCCGAGTATTATGGAGGTTGCTTCTGGAAGAATATCGTCCGTGACTCTCCTGTCTTCGTTATCTCTGATGTTGCACGCGACCTTTGCTCCAGAGTTTTGTCTTTGCCTCTACTTCATCCTTGGTCCATAGATCGGCCGATTCACCATATGCTGTTTTGTGTCACGCCAGACTCTCCCACGGCACCTTTAACTTGGAATAATTAAACACCTTATGAGTTCTGAGTTCAATTCTTTGAATGAGACTCTTAACATCAGAAGGTAATGAAAAAATCTGCAGACTTCGACAGAAAGTTGGCGAGCAGATGATGATGTACACATTACCTCCTGTTAACCTATTGGATGATGTCTGCCTATATTAATTTCTAATTTTTTTCAGAAAAAAAAACAGTTTCTTTCCTATAACTCAATCCCCTACTAAAAAAAACTGGAAAATGAGTCCCTGGGTGGGAGAAAATTTAAAGGAAAAGCAGTGTATGCAGGGAGACTACTGAACTGTTGCAGCGATCAACCAAATCTGCCCAGCCAATCCTGGTATGAACGACAGAGTTCGGGTGAAGGCAATGGACATGCACAATTATCGAAGGTTGGTGCGAGCTTCCAACTAGCGTCTTTGAATGAGTGAAATAGACATGAATAACTGAATTAGTACCTCCAAACTCCAGGCTTTCGGTTCACATGATTGACAATTGATCTCCAGCTTCTTGTATTAAGATCACTGCTAGCAAGAGGCGAAGTGGTGAAAAATTCAGGGAACAGGCTACCAAGTGCAAGAAACATGATCCAACTGGTAGGTTCAGTTGACATTAAAAGAGGAGCATTCGTAAGACCGATCGACTTGTATAGGAAACACACATAACGAGAATCGAGGAAGTAATGAAAATCATCCTCAGTTTATCGAAATGAACCTCCCTGGTCCATGTGCACATCGTCCCCATAAAACACGAAGGAATCCCACCGGGGATGGAACCGATGGCTGGGAAATGATAACCACATTTTTTTCCAGAAATTATGCTATTATCGGCTTATCTGCATGAAAACGATGGTAAATGACGTGGCACGATTCAAGCTTTCCACTAGCTCTAGTTAAGGAGGCTGATTTGAGGCTATAGCCGTAGCCTTTTTCATAGTTTTCACCGGATAAGGTGACGATCACAAGTTTTGGAAGAGATTGTCCGAGTCTATTACAAAGCCATCGATTCCATCACCGGCGGTGATCGCTTTGTCTATAAGAGGTAAGATGTGCATACGGCCCCTGTGGATCGTCCTGAGTCGTTTCAAGTCGAGGATGATCACGGAGGACGATTCGTATCAGTTGAGGTGATTTCTCTTCAATCGAAGACGATATTCATCAGACCCTGGTTTGATTCTTGTCATTCAAGGATGATTTTTATCGGTCGGGGATGATTTTTAGTACAGTATTTCTACCTTTTTAGCATGACTCTCATACATACCCACCGGGTGGTGCAAGGGCGGTCGGCTCATCGGCCGACTATGACGGTGGCCTGAAGAGCCGAAACCTGAGATACGACCAAGATACTAAAACAGCGAGCGTGCCTTCGGTCTCTAAACATCGTGATCAGAGCTATAATTTGCAGTGACTCGCACCAGCAACTGGTCGCCGATAGATTTGGGGAGCTCATTAAAAACGCCCAGAAGTTTAGAGACCCTTTTTAATTGTAGGTTCGGTTGATTTTGCTAACTGAAGACAGTCACTGAACCATAAAGGTGAAACTCTGTAAATCAAGGGGAGCATATCATAGATGATTGCTGAAGATATTCAGTGCGCAGGCATACCGCTAACACCGGTGCCCTACGAGGTGGTACCACATGGTCATGGTAAGCCTGCGTTTAGAGAAATCGGTAAATAGTCGTTTCTTTGGTAGCACAAGTAAGGCAGGGCGTTTCTTTGGTAGCGCAAATTTTAAATTGCACAAACTGCAAGCAGAATAAAGTTTTTGAAGCGCCTGGAAACCATGTAGTCATAACGAGCTCTTTTGCCCTGTCATTGAGAACACGCAGAGTGCTTATTTTCCCTACGTTCTGAATCGGAGGGCTCAGACTTTTTTGTCATTTGTCCTTTCAGCAATATGATTGTTCTCTGGAATTGATTGCGTTGGCTTCTGTGGAGCGGTGCAGGAACAGTCCGTACTCGGGAGTGCCAGACGGCATGCAGCAAAATATCCTCTCGGTGTCACATTCCACCTCACAGTTTCGCCTTGACGCTATCGAAACTGTATGTTCATTGTAGGGTACACCTTCACAGTTTTCTTCTCACTGAATATATTTTCAGGCAATCAAATTTTGGTGGTCGCGAGTTAGGGAAGTTGATGGACCAGGAATGCTAGTTACCTTCCGAATTCAACACGAAAATACTCCAATAGCCTTTTTCACAAGAGTAAGAAACTAGCCACTTTTATCAAGGACACGTTGAGAATCATCGATTTATCAAACCTTTCTCGTTGATGCTTGATTATTATGTAAGCTAAAAGGATCTGCTCATTCTCGAAGAATGTCTGAAAACGAGAGATCAGTCTTTCGTCGTAGAGCGAGGATTGTAGACATGAACATAAAATTATGAAATCTACGCTTTCAGATGGCATGGGCAACTACTAGGTCGCTAGGATGCGCCGTTTCGGAAAGGGAGCAATGCCCTGACTCATGGTATTCGGCATGTATATACAACCCTGGGTATTAATTCAGAAGTCAATCACACCATCCATGGAAATGCATTGAGATTTTTGATTTCAGAGGGAACATAGTGGACCAAGTTCTCTACGAGACAGGGACTCCATGTACAGCGTGCCCTCCCGGTACCTTCTGCAATTCTGAAAGTCTATGCCAGATGGCCTAGACTAAGTGAATCGTCTATCGTGAACGATCTGTCATAACTTCGCGAATAAAGCAAATCGCAATCGCTGCATCGAACACACATTCGTCATCACGTCATAACTTCGCGAATGAAGCAAATCGCAATCGCTGCATCGAACACACATTGACGATACAAACATTCTGTTTGCGATATACCATAGATGTATTAAAGAAAGCCACACAACTCCATCCATTGGGTGTAGAGCATAATCAGAGGGAGTTTTGGGCTAAAAAGGATAACGTTTAGAGTGTTAAAGGCAGCGTTTACGAGAATCATCTTCGGTGGGTTCCCGTTGTTAAATGATAGGCGAGAAGGTTCCTAGGCTTCCCTTGTCGAAGGAACGGTAGAAATGAGCCAGGTGTGGCAAAATAGCGGCTGCGAACAAGCGTTTTGGAGTCTCAAGCCTAGTTTTGACTGCATCGCTGCTGTTTTTCATCGCAGCGATTTTGCACCCGCTGCTGCAGCGATGTAGCAGCGGCAGCGATTCTGTTCATAGTGCATAGGCCCACGGATGATAGAAGAAATTCAGTCAATCAGTGAAATCAATGGCTGGTATTCATCGATAACTCGAAAACACTGATCTTGTCATGTGATAGGGTCTACAATCACTAGACGAAACGTGTCATTCGCTGGCAATCGCTCCATCGCTGCCATTTTGGCCGCGATGGAGCGATGGTCAGCGACCATTGAGAATCGCTCTTCGAGCAGCAATGCAGTAAAACATAGGATTTCGTCGCCGCGACCCAGCGATGTAGGACGTTCGCCACGAAGCGATCACAATTGGAGCGGCTTTCCATTACGCGCGATGAAAAAAGAACAGTTGTCCCTCGCATGGCCGCAGCGACCACCTGCAGTCAAAACTAGGCTTCAGACCCGCCCCGTGCCGCATTTCCGCCTCCTCGATGTGAACAAATGAACACTTGGGATCGTGAGATGAGCCATGGTTTGCGATCGAAAGCCCCGTTGTTCCCTTCATTCTCAACTTCTCCCTTTACTCAGGGGCCGGATTCATCAACGCGGCAGTGCTGGTAGCCCTATCCAGTGGTACCGCTACCCGCGGTGGATTGCTACCCTAACCATCGCATTGTGATTCTCGAGCGCAATGCTACCGTGGATTACGTCTAAAAGCAGTCACGTCTAAAAGCGTTATGTGGGCGATGACGCCGCCGTGTTTTACAGAAGACGGCTACTGCACATCGCTCGTAATCGCTTTCCAAAAGCTTAAAATCTTAGAAACTCACAAAACCTAAAGCATAAAAAACTACCGGAAATCGAAAATTAGTCGATAGTTAGCAAATTAAATATTGTGGATTAGGAAGTCTCGTGTAACTTTTAACTATGAAGCTTGGTGTCTCAAAGTCATGGCGTGAAAGAGAAGCTGAAGGCTGCAAGAATTTCCGGTACGTAGAACACACATAAAATTTGAATTCACAAAAGATCGAGTTCTATGAGAAGAGACACGAAGTATGTATCAGATAGAGAAACATCAAAATCCTCAAAGGCACTGGTCACGATGAAAAACGTTATTGAAAAAACTACAAAAATTAGCTTGATTCAAAAACAGCGGAAAAAATATTAAGGTAGCTCGGTGAAAAACGGGCTAGAATTAGGGTTCCTAGAGACCAGAGGCCAGTTCGTGCACACGTGCACAGCGCCGACCAAAAAGATCGCAGTCTCATGCCGAGCGGTCAAAAATCATCGACATTCAGAGGAAGAAATAAATGCTAATTTATCTAATAAAAACAGTTGAGCAATGTAAGAAAGCACTCCAGTCAAGGTTTTTGACTAGATGTGTACATAAATTCAAAGGTTCCTTGCTTGGAATTCAACTTCAAACCAGCGGATGTTCTTGATAAAAGAGGTCGTCAATGCCGATGATGTGGAGTGGGCTCGTCTATCATCAAAAGACAAGAAAGCTCAGGCTCCAAATTTGGTCCAAGACAGTGTTTTTTTTCGAGTTTTTTTCTAGGGTTTTTTATAGGTTTTACTACTCGAGACCCAGAAAAGGGTTTAGAGAGAAAAAGACGACAAACATATTTGATCCCGACCACTGCCTTTAAAAAACTCAACCGGACAAAGAAAAATCATTTCTCAAAACTCACAAACAAAATAAAACAATTATGTTCGCACCAACCTAATAATTCAAAATTAATCTGGCATTGACGATAAAAAGAGTCATGAGAAGAGAGTGGCGGAAACTGAAGATGACAACACAACATTTCAACCAAATGAGGATGAAAAATCCGGAAATCAGTTACGCAAGGGGTTCAAAAGCAGCTGTTCAAAGGACGAACGCGTGAATTTTGCATAAGAGCGCGCAATCTCGCCAGGTAGGGCGTCGCTGGAAGCACCCTACCCAAGATTTGCGCTGGGTAGGCTTTGGTAGGTTGCTACCGTGGGTAGCGAGTTTCGTGAATCGCGCCATTCGCGCGAACCTGGGTACTAAGCTACCCTTACCCAGTATACCAGCGCTAAATTTCGTTTATGAAACCAGCCCCAAGTCAGCTCACATACATAGGCTGCAAAAGACGGATGTTATAAGCCTCGGGCAGCTCGTCTACTATGCTTCTCTATCACAACTTTTGACGCACCATAACTCCGTTCCCAGAAGGCCTTGTACGATTTCAGAAACATTAGTCGACTCAGCATGGGACCGTTTTCAAGAATAGTGGGAAAACAGAAAAGCGATTTTAATTGTTAACACGACCTTTAAACGCATCTGTCGGTGGTATCCTTTTGGCCTCTATAGTAAAACTGCGCAGTATTCTTTCTCGAGCTGCTGAGCCAAAGAAGTTATAAGCGTTTTTCAAGCTTCGTGGAAATGCATGAGTAATGATCACTCAATTTTAAGGGGGCTTCGAATAATCAGAATGCGTGTGCAGAGCGTCACAAACCACAATATGAAAATTCGGAGGTCTGATCCACGACAAAATTCCATTGTGTTTCTACGTTATTTCAGAAAAGTAAAATTACGAGACTCTGCTCCATCAATGATCACTGATGTTAGGGGGTAAGCAAAAGGGAAGCTTCGGGTGTGGCGTATCGTTGGTTACTCCGCTCGAGTCCGAAATCATAATGATTTCAGTCTCGGATATTTTAACCCCTGAAGCTCACACGACTGGATTGTGCTAATTGAACGAGAAAGCTGTACACTGTGAAGGATGAATAAAATGGTGTAGTATACTGCTATGAAGAATTAATTGTCATTATACCACTGGCGTGCCCTAACAACCCGGTGTCACTGATGTAACATCCCGGCGGTCCGCTCTAGGACATAAGCGTTTGAGGGACCTTTTCATACACTGTTCCTAGGCAGTTTTGTACTTTCCCTCCTCTTTCCATCTGATATGCGCATATTGAGTAACAGTTTATTCACATACAGGAATGATTGACAGCATGGAGGTGACAATGGTAGATAAGAAAACCAGGCTGAAATAGAACAAAAAACTCTCACATCATGACTCGCGGGGTGAAGTCGTAGGCCACCAGTCGGCCGTAGTCAGCTCTCACCGCAAGAAAGTCCACTCTTCCTTTTTTCATATGCAGAGAGAGAGAAACAATGGCGATCCGATGACTACGGTAGAGGCGTGGACTTGACACTAACTCGGATTTTTTGTACCCGTCGGCACGTATCCCAACTGGATCTCATGAACACTGCCACAGCTATAAAATCCTCTTGCGTGCAAGACGGAATACGGCTATCAAGATTTAGTTTATGTATCAAAAAAATAGAGGAAAAAATTGAAAGGTGAAGAGAATACAAGTTCTTGGGCAATTCTAAAGGGCTCTCGATTTCGATTACCATCAGCGTTGAGTGCTCGCATTTTCGTGAAGCATACCTAGTATCACCCGTTGTACTTCAAAGCTGGGTATAATCGTGATATTGGAATTTCTCCCGGATTAATGTAGGAAAGTGGGTGGAAAACATCACTGAATTATCTATCACGATCGAAAACAAGGGAGCATGGTGATTGTGAGGAGTCAACTGTAATGCGGGTGACGTGGTAAGGCATTAAAAGTTAGGGGACCCAAAATGACGCTAGGCGCAAGGCGAGAAAAATATGGCGAAGGTCAATAATAGCAACTACTGCTTTCCGTCGTGGCAGAAGCAAAGAGTGATGAAGCCGCTGGAGCCAGTACAATGCGAGCGGGGCGAGCATTTTTTTATTGTTGTGGGTCCGACCCATGGTTAAGCAGGCCTTTGAGCCAATTTTCGGCAATGCCACCTTATTCCTAGCGTTTGCCCCACGAGTTCGCAGAATCCGCTTGTTTTTACTTTGCTCGCCATTTGTTCGTGTCAGCGGTGCCTCTCATAGTGAGCTGTGCTTCAACCATGTCCGTTTTCACTCGATCAAGCCATCGGGTTTTCGGTCTACCGCGAGGCCTAGTCCGTGCAACTTTCACAATAAGTGCGGTTCAAACTACTGAGTTTTGGTCCCTCTTTTAAACTTGTCCGAACTACCTGAGGCGATACTCTTTCATCTTCACAGTAAAGGGGTCACTCGAACGGTGGAACGCACCAGGTCATTCGTTAATCTGTCCTTCGAGACAACTCCCATTGACCACCGGAGCATCCCCATCTCCATTACATGCAGAGATTGTTGAAGAGTCTCTGTGGCCGGCCAGATACCACTCCCTCTTTTGACCGAAATTTGTGCGAATTTCGAGAATTTTATCGATCACCACCTAAGACGAAAAATCCCCTCAGCTGTTGACGTTGAATACAGCTTGGCACGTGTTGGTAACCAACTTCATTCGACTGACGTTTCGGCGGTATCGCCTTCTTCAGAGTCTGAAAGAGCCAAATCCAATTATGAAAATACACGATCAAACGCCGTGGTGGTAAACTCTCGACAGAAATTCGAATCCCAAAGCTCCAAACTGATAAACAAGAGAAAATTAGACAAAGTGTCGTACCAATCAAGTCCTCAAGCAATCATAGATCAGCAGGAGTACTGATAGGCACCGATGGAACGGAAATTCGGTCCAAATCAGAAGGCAAGTCTGAGATGGAGCTGGAGTTCCCGGTTTGTATATAGGCCCTCATCCTTCCGGTTGATCTTGGGATCTCTTGCATGGATCCGGAACGCTTCGAGAGCTTCGTCGTAACCTCCCGCGCCAGTATCTCCACTCGCACCTCAAAATCTTCCCGCTGGTGGAAATTATCTCTAGGGATCCTCACTGCAGTGTAACTACGCGACCTTTCTTTCCCATCTACGTGCTCTTTAATACGCACATGCAGTGGTCGAGATGTGCGGGCGCGGAGCGGAGTTTAGAGACAGCGAGAGAGCGTCTGGCCGTCGAAGGGAGCAGCGTCGCGCGCACACGCACCGCATTGAGTGATGGAAAATTCGATTTTTCATAGAGGTTACTTCATTTTTCCCAGAACACAATAGGGTACCTTGTTGCACTTGCTGCTTTCTGTGTTTTCGTTATGGTAAAAGTTATTTGACTTAATTGGACTCTTTCAGACTCTGAAGGGGACGGCTTCGCCAGTCAAATAAACTCTTCATACTACCTCGTGCAAGCTTCAAACAACGATCGGAATATCAGTTTCTTTAAATGTGTACATATATCCATTCCTTTGCATAGTATGAGCACTCATAGCGGCAAGTAATGTGCGTGCTGGTAAATGAATGCGCCACTTTGACGTTTTTGTACGACCGGGATATTATGGATTGTCACAGGTGCCATATGAGATCACGTGGATGCCCATAATAATATTCGTCGAGAACTCTTGGCACAGCCCAATCACACAAAGAGAATGTTCAGCTTGTGAACGGAATAGAGGAGGGGGTTCCTATATAATTGTAAGAGTAGAAACGCCTTTGCAGGATGTTGATAACCAATATGAACCGAATCGAAAGCAAAGTCGAAAAGCATGTTGGAGTCTTTACCTTCTTCATAGAAACGGAACAGCCGGAATAGTCAACACTCCCTGCGTCATAAGCTGATCTCATCCCAACCCTTACGTAGCGATTAACTCTTAGAAAAGGCTTGGCGACGGGGTTCCCCGTGAGCTTTTGCCTTAAAAAAAGAACCAGACACTATAACGCATCGGCGTTGAGCACACAGAATAGAGCGCCTATTAAGTGAGGACGCTGAGATTGGAAGAATCTGCTTACGCCAATTCTTGACCTTTCGTACCTGCGACGGAAATTACCCCTCACACGAATTTGCCTTCACTGTGTAGGGGTTATTTTGGAACGCACCAGCATCAACTTAATCCGAAAATTGAATGCGACGAAAACACAGAAGGCAAGTCACTATTCACGCAGAGATCGATCAGTGTCGGTTCGCTATAGAGAAGACAGTTATCACGCTATCGTCAGAAATTGAAACAGAGTTAGACTCCAACGTTGGACTAACCATAGAGATTGAGAGCTCCATGTCGCCGAACGCCGCTAGAGCGACGAGATCACATATCCCATACCTAGGGGTGGAATTAGATTGCATGCATTCACTGCGCGTGCTGGCTCTCCTTATATTGAGTTGAGGAGCACCATTGATCCTATACCGACTAACTTTAGGGTTTTTAAACGGATGGCTTCTAACACAATACTTTCATACTAAGGTATTCCACTATCTATTCTGTGAGCAATAATCATCGGTGTGAATTTATTTTATGTATTATTTGAGGTTCCTATGTATTATATCACGACTGTCTTAAACGGCGTAATGAATTATTATTATTATTATTATTATTATTATTATTATTATTATTATTATTATTATTATTATTATTATTATCCTTCAAAAGTGGATGAGAGTAAAGACACCGTTGGCGGCGAGAAGAAGTTTTAGACCGAGCAGAGGTATTTGGAACATTTGCTACCTTGCGTTTAAACGTTTGAAGCCAATCCTAGCATGTTCAGCTGAGGATTGCCATAGGTTAGTGGCCTGAGTTGAGGGCAAAGACAAAAGAAGGCTAAGTCGAGCGAAACGCATATTTGAATGAACCCGAATTGGAGTTCTGGGCACGGATGGGGAGCGTGGAAGGACAGAAGAGATATCAGTCCTCAATGTAGAGGTGCTATGTGTGCTTCGCAAACCGGTTCACATCAGAAGACCTTCATGGACAACCTCGTTAAAGGGAAGCAAGAATCCGTATGAACACGCAGAATGTTGCTGAAAGTGTAACCGACATCAACATGCATTGGCGAGAAGAGGTGGAAGGAGCGAAGGGAGCCGGCAAAGCTCTGTTAGAAGTATGCTGGGAATCTTAATACCTTGAGCAGAACGTCTTCAAAGTTGAGCAGAAAACAGCAAGAAATACCAAGATATTCAGAAGACATTGGCAGGGCGCCATGATGTAAGTAAAGGGATTTAGAGGACGTCAGTGCGACTTTGTGAAAAAAGGCAGAGATTCAGAAGATGAGCAGAACTAAGTCAGAAATGCGTAGGGCTTCAGAAGATGTGCAGAGTGCAGATTGAAAGCCTGCGAAAATTCAGAATACACTGACAAGACGCCGACAGAAAAGTCCTGAGATTCGAAAGACGCGTGAGGGACGTCGTGAAAAGTGTGCAGAGAAGTAAAAGATGTGCAGAATGTTTCGAGAAGTATACACGGTTAAGGAAGATTAGTTGAAACTTTGTGAGAAATTGGTAGGGATTCAAAGGCGTATGCAGGCGGACTGAGGCGACCCGGCAGAGCAATTTGATAGTTTGTCTGAGGCCAGTAGCGAAACGAACTTTGGCAACTTCTCTCTTATGCCTTTCCTCTTTTGATTAATTTACTACGAGTAATCTGAAGATTGGGTTTATTATAATTATAGATTGGCAATTATTTCATTGTCCGTACTTGATGTATATTCTCATACACATGAACTTTACGTGCGTCTTAGTATAATTTACGCATAAGCTTGCGTGGTTCAGCGAATGCGTAGAACGTCTCAGAAGGTAAAATAGGATTCAGAAGACGTGTGCAGGATTCAAAGATGAGTGGTCAGCTTTGCAAAAGTTATCCGGAACACTTCTGGATTTGATTTCGTAGATGCTTACATTGATCTTCTAAGCTGACAAGGCATTTAATCAGTAGCAGATTAGCCGACGGCCAGACCGGCTAGGATAACGGGCATTGGGAATGCTTCCGTTCGGTCGCCGCATCAATCTTTTGGTTGTCTATGTGCTAAAGATAGAGGTCGTTATTTAAATTCTTTCTTTGCAAAACACACTTGTCTAGGAAGGGGCCAAACTGGAGAGCTCAAGATTATTGACAAGACTACGCTGTATTGTGTACTATTTATCACTGTAGCCCACATTGTAGTCATGAAGACACAAATCAGAGAAGAAAAAGTTGGTGGTAGGCGTACGCAGTGGACCTCATCGAACAATGGGGTCAGGCAGTCACGCATTCGTATATGGCATATAAGAACCGTCATACGACAGATTGGCATGAAGCGACAAACATGTATATTTTTCGCGAACTGGCCTTAGTCGTCTTTCTAGCGGTGAGTTGTTCTGCATACCATGGTAAGGTTCCAAAACAGTCCGCCTTCTAAGGTATCACGAACTTGCAATGCTTCGACAGCATTCGAATGTAACGGGACAGATATCGACGAAACAGCGCGGAGATCGGCATTGAAGCAGCATAATGATCTCCGCACCAACGTCGCCACTGGTATTCAGACTGACAGTGGCGGAGATTCACTTCCGAAGAGTAATGAGATGTACAAAATGGTGCGTTCCTTCCATGTTTATTGAAAGCAGTTTTATACGAATACGCTAGAACGCTACCGCTCCCTCTCACTTTCAATATTTATCAATACTATCTGTGGCCCCGGACTCAAAAGGAAGAAATAACTCGCTGTGATGCAATGCTTGCACGTCCCAGAAAGTACACGTCAGAGATCACAAACTTTGCTGGTACAGTTTTGTATAGTTCTGGAAGACTAATTCTTTCATCAGAGGTCAATATGCAAGTCAAAGTTGATTTTCGTAGTGTATTTACGACTCGACTAGGTGATTCAAAAACTGAACTCTGCGAGGTGGGCTAAGGCTACCGTCAGAGCTGATCGATCAACTGAGACCCACCCGGTCGATACGCACCGAAATGGCGACAGACAAGTGCAGAAAATCCACCCAATGAGTCCGTCTGCGACCGTCTGCTTGCGTTCACAATCCACACAGTTGATACTGGTGTTCCACACGCCTACACGGGCCTATGCATCCGAGGTCGGTTTTCCGACCCGGAGTCAGTCGGAATCAGTAGGTTTTTAAATCTAGTCTGTTGGGGACCAGAGAAGAGACTGTGCTATGCTTACTTGTGATCGCTATCTGCTGTCATAAATGGAATTTGTTGTACAAGTCAGATCGAAGGTGTTTGTTGATAGTCGCATGTTGAGGTTTAAAATATCAAATGCTCTGAAACGAAGTATAGCACGACGCGAGGGCAGAAAAAAACGGAAGACACGACGAGTCAACCACACTCGATTCTGGATGGAGCAAAGACTGACGTCGTTGCTCCAATCAATCCTGTACGCTCTGCGTGTGCGTGCTTTGGGCTTTGATTTTGAGACCGAACACACCCAGGCTTCCTTGAGGGAGCGATATTAAGATATCGTTGTTAAGCCCTCAACCGAATGGCTATGGTGTTTGGAGCTCCTAGCTGCTCTCACAAGTAGCTGGTCATTGAGCTCAGATGGGCGACAGTCGCGTGGCTGTTCGATCAGTGATATATCTCCAGAACGGAGGCGGGTGGTCTCATAAAAATGGATCATTACAGTTGAAGCAGTTTTCAGGTCCAACACAGCGTTGATAATCCCGGCAGCACGTCTTGTGAAAGCTTTCCCTGTAGAACTCGTAGAGATAGTGTTCAGAGTAATTACCTATTTGACTCAAAGTGTCTCAGCTTTGCCAGCAGACAAGAACACTCATATATGTAGCTACCTATTACAACCTTCTAGAGCCTTATTAGAATGAAATTAAGAGAAGTGGTTCGTTTAAGCAGCGATGAAGAAATGAGTGAACTAATAGTTGTGGGATTTACCATCAGAGATCAACCGAACGTTTTTAGGATTGGAGTTGTGATCTTGAAGAAATGGCAAAGCAAGCAATTGTGAATTGCCCGAGTGATATAAGGGGACCACTCGACAGAGGATTCAATACTAATTTGTACGTGGTGAAGAAGTTTCATGACCCTGAAGGACATAGACACTGAACAATCAAAGAAAGAATTCGAAGTTTCAGCTACTTCACTAGTGCTAGCCCCGCTACCCTTCTCACTAAAGCTCTGAGGGAATGGTCAGTTCAAGTCGAGTCGGAAAAATGGCCACAGTCTAATGTATTCAACAACAACTTGAACTCACGAGATTTCGCGAATGTGGGTGCTGCACTGATAATACAATTATTCTTAGATGTACTGTGCTTATCTGGGCCAAACTCCGGTCCGCAATTGCGTCTCGACACGCTTTGCGGCCGCACGCTCCCGAGTCAGAAGAGCTTCCAGCGCCGCAGCAGCCGATCTGCTGACTCTAGGTGGGTTTTGGAAACTGGAAACTGAGAACAATTGGAGAAAATTGTATAAAAAAGCCACATAGAGTCGGCTTTGGCGCTGGAAACCCGACTGACTCGAGCGCGTGCGGCGGCAAAGCGTGTCTAGACGCAATTGCGGACCGGAATTTGGCCCAGATAAGCACAGTACCTATGCAGAGTTGCTGGAGGTCTAAACTCTTGCAGATGATTAAAGGAAAAACCACAGCTGTTGGGTGTTATGCGAAGTTTTGTGCTCAGCCACCACCGTCACTCACAAACATCGCATGCGTATACGATTTGCCGTGAGTCTCACTATTGGTTCATGAAAGGTACCAAGGACGTGAATTCTTACCAAAATATTCTTGCCTGCCAACTTTGAAGGCATCGCACTTGCTTAAAACCACCCTCCATTCCCTGTGTCTGTAACCTCACTCTCATGATAGGTAGCTAGATTCTTTGAAAGAAAACACGGGGTGCCCAGGATTTCGGAGGCATCTGGGCTATTTTGACGCAAAATTCCACCAAAGTACGTAGTTCTTAGCCAAGTTTTTAGAAACATACGGGAATTTTCGCTCCAGCAACCGCATTAACTAAGGATTTTTGAGCACCGATAGGAGACAAATGTGTGAGATTTCAATTCGATCAAACCTTCCTGTCCTAATCTGTACAAAAAAGACTGTCCCTGCACTTGAAAGACGACCCTAGCTGCGACCAACGGCACGGTATTTTCTACGTTCTACTGCGAATCCACCCCTCAGGCAGCAATTATGCTAACGAAAGTGTGCGAGTGTTCGGAACCTCACCAAATAAGGCATATCTCTCGCCAGTTATTTAGCACGACGTAGCACAAGGAACAGAATAGCCTTGAGTGGCGCAAGCTTCACAGTGTTAAAAACTCTCTGCCTCGAGAAATCCTAACATCCACACATCCATTAAGTTGTCCACAACGTTCTGAAACAAAGCAAAAAATTAAAATTGCCTTCTCTATCCATGTTTCAACAATTAAGTCAACAGTATGAGCGCTGTTAGAGTCTATAACCAAGCACCGGATTTCGAGAAGACGATACAACTCTACGTTTGTAGAACTCAGGGGGTTTTTCACAAAGAACTACTGGATGTTCACTTTGAAATCGTTTTGGTAGTCAAACTTTTTCTCTTCCAAAAAATGATGGAGAGACCGGTACAAGTGATAGTCAGTAGGCTTTAAGTATCAACTAGTGGTCATCAGGGTCGTGATGAGTATCTTTTATAACTCCCCCATTAGCGGAGTTTGGGAAAATTTCTTTCCGACTAGGTCAGCTAGAAAACTCGGAAAGTCTCTTTTCCGGAGATGCTGGCAAAATAATTAGGAACACTGAAAATGCTTGAAGGCTGCGAATGTGAAGTGTGTCCGAATGAGACTGGCCGACAATGCGGCCGTCGCATGAGCCGCTCTCGGACGAGTGTTCAAAGGGTTGCCCCTCGGCTGCGGAGCTGAGTGATTGCTTGCTGACAGCCGCTGCCGGCCTCGCTCCTAGTGAATGGCTGATGGGGAAAGCTTACTGTTGTTTCGCATGCTCGTCCGAGAGCGGCGCACGCGACAGCCGCCTGCCACGTACGACGGCAGCATTGTCGGCCAGTCTCATTCGGACACTCTTTAAGTAGGTTACACTCTGAAGAGCCTGATAATATTCAAGAAAAACCCCACGTCTCGAAAGTTCAGAAACTATTGAATGTTCATTGTCGTGGATGCGCAGTGTGGACACACGGTCTCTTTAGTGTTAAAGCGGGGAATATTTCAGATTTTGGTAATCTCACTGAACCTAACACCCCAAGACAGGCGTGAACGGCGGGACGAGGGCGCTTTGCAAAGTTTTTGAAAGATGATCTTCCTAAAGTTAAGGGTTTTGTGGTGCTTTTCCGTTATTTTCCTGCACCTTGAGAGCTTGCCTGCCAAAACATAAGAAAAGAAGCGGTCAGTTGAGCGTACGATGCCTTTAACGATTCGCGAATAGGTTTTGAATTTGGGATCGAAATATCTGAAAATCGTGGGGCTAAAAACTTTTGGAAGTTTACAGTCGAGATGCTTGTTTCAGTATGACAGGGTTCTGCCAAGTGCCAAGAATACGCGGCACCTTTGACTTATTGATATCATGATTCGCTCTATCAGCTGATGAGCGATCCAGTTTCAGCGCAGCATATGTAAACCTGAATATTTTCAGGAACATAAAAGTAAACGAAGTTGTTTACCCACCCACTGGCTCTACATGCACTGATAGTCCTGGATGCACAGATCCGGCACCCGCAGTATGTGAAGCCGATCTTTGCGTGCTGACACAAGGTCCACCAGTGCCACCACAACCGACAACAACGACGCCAACAACAACTACAACTCCAACAACAACACCTCCAACAACAACTACAACTCCAACAACAACTACAACAACTCCAACAACAACTACAACTCCAACGATAACTACAACAACTCCAACAACAACTACAACCACAACAACAACAACCGCCCCTACATCAAATGCGAATCCTAATCCAGGTAATGACTCACCTGGATTTGTTACTTTGAAGAGACTGTGAATTTAAAGGCACAGTCCAAGCTCGTGGGTAAAATTTGATATTATGGTCCGGACGCTAAGTGTAGCAACCCTGCCAAACGCGGGATCTCAACGCTCCTGAATAAGCGAGAAAAATCGAGAGAGCACCCGTTCCCTCCGCCCCCGAAATCAACACCCATCCGCTCCGCCCACTTCAGAGCTTTCGAGCTCGGTAGAGACGAGACACGACATGGATTTTGTTCAAAACCTATGTTTTTCCATTTGTTGTCGGTCTAGCTTAATAGTGAGATCTACTCCGGTTGCGAATGACAAGGAAAAACAAGCCCGAGACAACTGAAATTCGCGTAGTTTCAGTTCAGAACCTTTGAGGGGCCATAACTAAGTACAAAGTGGGTTTTGAACAATTTTTGAGAGACCGTTGTGATAAGCGCGGAATTCTCTTCAAGACAAGCAGTAAAACTCGAAACCAAATCTGAGGTTGGACCGTGCCTTTAAAGGTGTGAAGGGACCTGCGCGTCACCGCCTTTTGGCCAAATCTCATGTAACCGAAACGAGCCTGAGCGAAGGACGTTCTGTGATGGCGATTGTCTGAAGGCTCTCCCTTGATAGAGAGCGTTTTCGTTTTGCCTGAAAATACAGAGTTCCATCTTGTGAGAAGAGGCCCTAGAAGTCGGCGGCAATCACCGGGTACCCAGATTGTTGTTCAAGAGCCCCATTGGACATATGTACGGCTCTTCCCCAACGATACTTGGACTGGACTATGAAGAGGAGAGGATTCCCTAGCCGCGACTTCTGCCAAAGATTGACACTGCTAAAAGGCACAATCCAAGCTCAGACCCAGAATCGAGATTTCCACATAGTTGTCAAGTAGACCAACCCCTTATAATACCTACCAAGCGCGAGCTCTTGATTCCTCCGATTAAGTGAGATATAGTAGGAAGCCACCATGGGAAACCCAAACCAGGAAGCCATTTTTACGATCTTTCGAACTCAACAGTGGCGAGGTTAGGGACGGTTTTTAATCAATAGCCTCGTTCTTCCCTCCATTCTTGGCCTCTCTCTTCATACAGATTCGCTCGCATACATCGGTTGCGAATGATGGAAGCTACAAGCCTCTGACAACTCGTCCACCATGCTCACACAGCTCAATCTTTAAGGGGCCGTAGCTCCGTTTCCGGAGGGGGGGGTCTTGTTCGAATCCCAAGCCACCGTTGGGAACAGCGTGAGACATTCTTCAAGATTAGCAGAAAAACAGGACAACGATTCTGAGCTTGGGCCGTGCCTTTAAGCCTGCAGCTCATTGGACACGACGATAAGCCTTCAGTTGTCTGCGTTCTGACGTCGTTCGCGGTCCTTGTAGTCTGTAGACCCCCTACGTTTCTTTCCATGTCTCTTTTTAGTAGCACAGTAGCAGTAGCACATAGCAGCACCGTTGAATGGAATAAGTGTGCTTGCATCTTCACATCCTGCCGTTGATCAGTCTTCTCCGCTATAAATCCAAGTACGGTCAAGCCGCCTCGTCGTCCCCGTCCGATCCCAGTAGACAGGCAGTGGTGAATGCCCAAGTCTCTTCCGTAGTAGAGGTAGCTTTTTATGACCTCTAGAACACCAGAGAGTTGGATGGGCTTTCATCGCACCACTGCTTGCTTTCGCACAGCTTGAGTTTCCCTCAAATTCATTGTGAGGCCAACCGCTGTGATGGTAGCGTCCGATTTGTTGAGCATTTCCGCGAGATCTGCGGAAGGCAAACCCAACATCACAACGTTGTCGGCGAAGCGCAAGTTTAGTGATATACGCCATTATATAAAAATAACCTAAGCTATCCCAGTTGAGGGGCGTATCACGCCTTGTGAGGAGATGGCGAGCAGCTTTGGAGAGATGGTGTCACCCTGTCTAACCCCCTTTCCGTTCGACACCATCAGCTTCCGCTCATATAGTCGGATGACGAGACATGGGTGGAAACGAAGGCGACCACATGGGTCATAAGGACAGCTCACAGGGCCTTGGAACGCAGACTACTGAAGTTTAATCGTCGTGCCCAGCGAGTTGCAGACCTACGCAGTGTTGATCTTTGGAAGCCATCGCAGTTCATGAGTCCTCTCCTGTTCCTTGCCCAGTACAAACACCGATGGGCAGGACACGTGCTGCGCCGCTTGGATGACCGATAGAGCTTCCGTACAACAGTCGGGTTAACCCGTGATTGCCGCCGGCCTCTAGGCCGTCCTCCCACAAGTCGGAACTCTGCATTTTGAGGCAGAGTCAAGACGTTATGCACCGAGCAAGGCCTTCAAGAAAACCGCCATCTCTGGATGTCCCTTGATAGAGATCGGTCGAGCTGGTTGAGATGTGGTCCACACGGCGGCGACGCGCATAGAAGATGGATCATCAAGGTCAAGGTCAAGATAGCAGTATTCCAAGGGCCATAGTCCTCAAAACAAAGCGAGGCATATCGAGAAGAAAAGAGTGACACTGAGTCATAGGATGTACGACCTCGCACGGTCGCGGCAGGGGCAAGAACTGATGACTCAGGCCGGGCAGCCCGAACCAGTTCGACATGGGATGCTCGACCGTGCTCTTGGCCTTTGTTGTGGGATCCAACGCGCCGAGGTCTCTTCGAGTAGCGATAGCGTCACGCTTTCGCTACACTATTTGTGCTATGTTAGTACAATGCGTCTCATTGTTTATAAGCAACTAAATTTTTCAAAACTGCTCCCTATTAAATGAATAACTGAGCGAATAAAAAGGAATAATCAATTAAGTAAATGAACAAATGAATAAGTAAAAGAACAATCAAATAAATAAACAAAAAATAAATAAATAAATAACTAGAAATAAGTAATTGAATAATGAAAAAAAATAAATACGGCGGTAACTGGAGTCTGTTGCAGCGATCAACCAAATCTGTCCAACGAACCCTGGCATGAACGACAGAGTTCGAGTGAAGGCTATGGATATGCACAATTATCGAAGGTTAGTACGGAACTTTAGCGCATGTTCTTTTGTCCAAAAGAGTGACAGCTACCTCCAGGCCCCTCTATTCAGGCATTTGTTAGCAATAGGAGAGGTGGTGAAGAATTCAGGGAATAAGCTCCCAAGTGCAAGAAACATGATGCGACTGGTAAGTTGAATTAATATATTGATTTGATCATAGAAAAGCGTCTAAAAATGTCATACAGCAAACTTTTTGTTGATTCGCGAGCACAAAAAATGCCATCTCCCGATGAAAAGGGCAGCTTCCAAGCTATGACACTACTGGTGTGTTAGATTAATTGCCGTTTTCAAAGCCGAATTCCTGTCAGCATTTACGCACAACGGCTGTTGCATCACGCATTAGGATGACAGTCGTGCCGGGACCACTTGGTCCAAGCACGATTTACCTTCCTCCGCAAGTGATGACCGGAATTCGGCTTCGAGAACGACAGCATAACATCGGCATGGATGGCGAAGAGACTTTGCGTTCACTGTTGAAGGTTGGCGCAAACGCGGTGCACCTATGTTATAGCATAAGGCACCGAATTTGCGCCAACATTCAACTGTGAGCGCAAGGTCTCTTCACGATCCATGCCGACGTTATCTTTATTCTGTCGAGTATCTAAGAAAGAAGAACAGCGCCCATTGGTAAGCATATTTGAAGAACACTGGCTCCTGTATCTGAACACGGTTTTGAAAAAAAAGAGGATTGGTAGGTACCGGATGTTTAGTTACCAGTTCGTTCATAAGACAGGATCCATCTTCACTTACAAGAACCAGAATTAATTTTTTTATTTTCTTGAAGCTTTTAATAGCGTCAGTTTTGAGAATTTAAGCACAGAATTAATCCTCTTGGCTCGCATTCGATTTCACAAAGATGACCAAGCAAATACTTGACTGTGGGGACCTCCCAAGTTATGCTGAAGGATGCTTCTGGTGTGGTTTACGAGGAAGATTTCTATTTTCCAATCTGGTGGTTCACGGTGCGTTTTTCGCCATCCGACTCTGCAAGAAGCTGCAGACAAATGTTAGGATGGTTGAACCAAGCAAATGCAAAAAAAAAAGATTGGTAGCGGAAAGCGAAAAGGGAAGAGAACTCGATTGTACCCAAGAACAAAAAATACGGAAACATATACATCATATGGGCTGGGTTGCGGGAAACAAAACGGAAAATCAGACAAAAAACTGCATATTCAGGAAACCTGCTAATCGTTACCAGCTCGTGTTTTTTGAATAGTTCTCCGTGTTTAACCCCAATATATTGGAAAACGGCAAGCGGATGCGCGAAAAAGAGCGAAAACGGAAAAACGAATGTTTACATACAGTCGGCATGAATCCTAACGATATTTTTCAATGACTGGATGGGGGAAGCCGCGGCTCTGCCCGCATCCGATTGGTGAGCGCGGCTTCCTATTTGATAGGCACTGACGGCGTTCCACAGTGTAGGTAGGCGAAAACCCGGTGCTATATTGTAGCATATGTCACCTAGTTTGCGCCAACCTTCAATAGGGAACGCAAAGTATCACTGGAATCCAAGCTGTTGCGAAATATACGACCCTTTTGCATACACGATAGGACACAAGCTAATTTAGATTAGTTTATACTACAAGGAAAATGTGGAGAAAACTCGGAGGGGAGAAGAACAATAGAAACAAGGAACAACTATCACAAGAAAGATAAGCACCACTGAGATAGTGATCACGATCAATAACTTAGGCCAAGGCCTTAGACCTGTTGATTGACTATGCTCTCCGTGAGCCAGCTGCATTACAGGTAGAATAGTAGTGTTCTGAATTCCAGAGGCCCCGAAACGAAGCACAGCACAGAGAGGAAAGAGCAGCACGGAGCTGCAGCAAAGAAGACCACGCTTGGTCGCGGTAGGGGCGAAGACTGATGACTCAGAGTGCGCCGCCCGAAGTAGTCCGGCGGCGTCTCTACCGTGCTTCGGCATTCGTTGCGGGACCGGCCGCGCCCAGGCCTCCTTGAGGAGCGATAGCATCGCGCTTTTGCGACACAGGCCGACTGTATGTCCCTGATTTCACCCCTTTCATGACAAGATAATAGTGTTTGCGAAGAATCTCAACGGAGTGCGATTGTCGGTTTTTTTCGAGTACGATGAGATTGTAGCTCTCGCCTTTTTCAACCATTTCGGCAGTAAAACTCTTAAGTTCAACATTTTGCACCGGCTTCTACCAAACAATATCCGTATTGTATCTTAAGGGTCATTTTCCGGAGACCAGGTTTTTGTCAGTTCAATTTATTTCCAGTAGCAATCTTCCAATGTACTGAATTTAAAGGCAGAGGACACCCAGAAAGCTATTTGTTCAGGTTCTATGCTCATCTTAGAGAGAATCACTCGCTGTTGATAATGATATGTCAGAAATCACTCAAGGGCCTTCAAAAGCGGAGTTATGGCTCCTCAAAAAGCCTACATTCTGAGGTCAAAATTTCAGTGGACGTCTTGTCCCAGGCCTGTATTTCTCTTCATTCGCAGTCTGCACGATGCGAACCAGTACGAGGAGAGTGACCGGTGAAACTTACATATGCTCTAGCCGCCATTTAGTTCCCATTTCAGGAAGGGGGTGTGGCGCGTAGTGTTGAAGGAAGGGGTCAGGCCAGCGGCGGTTACTTATATTTCGCTAAGTTTAAAGAATTGGGATCTGGGCCAGTAGCTATTCCCCGGAAGGTGGCAGCTACCGACAGTCACTGCGTGGTGACAGTGTCAATCACTGATCGGCTATCAATATGAACGGGCCGGCACAGAAATGCACAGGCGGCGCTCAAGTTAATAACCATTGCAGTCAGCCACCTGGAAGCAGTGAGCGTTCTTCTGTGGGGTGGCTGACTGCAAGAAACGGGTGGTGACTTCGCTCACCGCCGCGGAGGAAAGAGAAAAAGCGAGCGGAGCGAAGAGGAGGTGGGTCGATACCGCGGTCATGGGGTCGAGCACGTCCAATGATGCTGACTTTTTGAAGCAAGTGCGCTCCAAGAAAGGGCAGTGGAGCGCTTGCGAACCGACCAGTCCGCTGTCCACTTATCACCCCAGCAGAACACGGCGGCCTATCTCGTTGTGTAGGTGGGCAAGGTAAAATTGCACCCGCCGGCTGGCGACCTTCCAGTTACACTGCCAGCCGATAAGAATGACGTTTGAAAGTTTTATTGATGTTTCAAAGATTCCTGGCGAAGATTAGTGGGAGATTAACGTCAAATTGCACGTAGCTGTCATGAATACGTCTCCTTTATAGATTTCACGTGCTTTACTCCTATTCTGAGCTCAACTTCAAATTCCTAGAAAATGTTGCCGCCATAATAAACCATTTTCAGTTTTTTTTTTCGAATAATCGCTCACCACAACTAAAATCAGGTTTGCTTAGTAAGCCATCTAAGAAAGATGACTGAAAAATGATTTCGCTCTTCAAAAAAGTCATGAAAAACTTACGTGATCCGCGGGTACTAGTTACTAAATGCTGTATAATAGTTCATCTTAGTGCGGCTTTTATCTAAACTTATTTTTCCTTTTTCACTTCAAGTTCACTTCTTTCTTTGTGGACTGGGAAGCGTGAAACAGGCTAGGGGAAAAATAGTCCATAATTAAAAAAACCCTCTGAATTTTTTGGTTCATATTGTGAAAAAAAAACACGAGGTTGGCCCCTCGACAATCATACTACAAAGTATTGTGTATCATAGTTCAGTGGTAAGTGGTCATCCAACAAGATTTTTTTTAAAATCGTTTTTTTAAATTTGAAATTCTCCCGCTTTGATAATTTTTGCGGAAAATTCCGAAATCCCATCCCCATAATTACTACTGCTAGTTCGATCAAAGTTACGATGAATACAAAGAACTGTGGAGGAGTGTACAGGCCATAAAACGGCCAATGTCTCACCGCCGACTGCGTAACACGCGCTGCGAGACCGCACGCGCGTCGGAAGCGAACGAGTTTTGCCGCCGCGCGACGAGTTTTGCCGCCGCGCGACGTTTCAGCGCCATGCGCGGCGGCCAAAACTCGTTCGCTTCCGACGCGCGTGCGGTCGCGCAGCGCGTGGTACGCAGTCGACGGTGAGACATTGGCCGTTTTATGGCCTGTATGTAGGAAAACAGAAAGAGCCTGTCACACATGGACATGTGGCCTAGTGGTCTAAGGCGCTGTGGTGGGCACCCGTCGCCTACATTGGTGCGGTGTTGGTTCAAATACGTCGACTAAGATGAGTTTTGCATTCAACGCTACTCTTCGAAGATATGTCTCGTTCTAAGGTAGCAACCATGAGAGGCATATAGGTGTCAGCGACCTCAGGTTAGCTGCCTCTTTAAAGTCACCACATTGGGGGATTGCTGCTGGCCCTGGTAGTTGGCACGCGCTATACAGGAGGGGTCTACTACACAATTCATATGTGAGGGTGAACTGTGCCTTTTAGAAACAGAATTATTTTCTTGTAGCTGTAGTTTAACTTGTCCACGAGGTTGGGAACCCAGTTTATTGGATTGCGCACGTTTCGGCGAGCTCGCCATCTACAGAGCTTCAAAAGTGCAAATCAGGAATGTGCTTTCCCGGCCAAAGTCGGCTAAGTTTCACGGAGGTTTTTAAAGAAGGTAGTCAAAAACGGAGAAACTAAGAGTTACCGCATTTTGCCACGAAACCCGCTAAAGGGATCAGCATCACAGAACTGTTGACGGCCAAGCAAAGGGAAGGTTTAGATTTTAGGGCGAGAAACCGATAACCCTTCCAGGAGACCCCGAAGGCACTTTGGATCCACGCGAGCGATCCATCCGCCAATCGAAAGGGGAAAGCCTATATATAGCTGGAGGACTCAAGACCTTCCTTAGACTCGCATTCTAACATCGAGAGGTAGCGGTTTCGTCCTGTGCTCCGCTATCCGCCAACGGTTCTATGGTGCTGGTCTTTCTAGCAAGCTTCCGGTCGAGATGCGGTAACCTTCTAGTTTCCCTGTTTCTGACTACGATTTGGAAAAAATATCTTAGGATTACTTAGCCGACATTTGACCAGATATGTAAGCATAGTTCTGATTTTCTCTGTTCAGTCCCTGGAGACGGCGGAACGTGCGTAACTCAGTAATCTACATGCCTCGTGGATAAGTCTCAACAACAAATACAAGACTGTTCCGGCATGATGAGGCTCTTTGAGAGTCGTGCACGGAATATTTTTATTAAAAAAATATGCAGCTAAGCGGCACTGGGCCCGAAATGTGCTGAAATGCTTGGCTCAGCGCTTCGCTCATGGGACGCTGAACAGCTTCTAGCCCTTTAAGCGAATAATCATGCACGCCGCGTCTGCACACAGCTCCAGGTCTGTCGTTGGCGTGATCAAGACATTTTTCAGGGTTATTTTCGACGACGCGATTCTCTTCCGGATTTGAGGGTTTACTCGATGGGATAGTTGTTGAAGAAATTGGTCTTTAAGCTTCCGGAAAACCAGAATTTTTTTCTTTACTGTTTTGCAATTTTCCGAAACGTCCAGTGTATTAATGCTATATTTCTCACGTATTTAACTTTAACTATTAAGTAGATTACCCTTTCAGGAGTATGACTGCTCTCTGGAACTGATTGCTTTGGCTTCTGTGGGGAGATGCATGAACAGTCCATACCCTGGAGTTCCAGACGGCATGCAGCAGAATATCCACACGGTGTCGCATTCCACCGCACAGTTTCGCCTCGACGCTATCGAAACTGTATGTTCCAGTTTCGAATTTTCCAAAGAGGCCTTCATTAGACGTTATTTTCTAGGCTATCAAATTTTGGTGGTCCCGAGTGAGGGAAGTTGATGGACCAGGGATGCTAGTCACCTTCAGACCTCAGCACGTTAATACTCCTATAGCCTTTTTTACGAGGGTAAGGACTCAGTCACCTACTTTCAGAGATGGTCGATTCATATAATCTTTCAAGTCTTAATATGATTACAATAAGAGCTAAACTGAACCGATTTTTGGAAGTTTCTTGCCGTAACTGCAGTTTAACGTCGCAGTGCACGTTATGGTATGTTTACACAAGGTGTTGAGTTGATCGCAAAACGCTTGGCTCCGGGCGAGATTGAACCAGCATATTCCCTTTCCGAGGGAGCGCCTTCCGGTGGTGCAGTGCGATAAGGCGCTCCCCCGGAAAGGGAATATGCTCTGGTTCAATCTCGCCCGGAGCCAAGCGTTTTGCGATCAACTAAACTGAACCGCTTAATCTTGAAGACCGGAGAAGGAAACCACAGTCCCTATTAATGGGGGAGACACTGTGGACATGAACATGAATTTATGAACCCCCGCTTACAGATGGCGTGGGCGACTACTAGGTCGCTGGGATGCGCTGTTTCGGAAAGAGAACAATGCACTGGCATGTGGTTTTCGGCATGTGTATACAACCCTGGGTATTGATTCAGTAGTTAATCACACCGTCCATGGAAATGCACTGAGATTTTCAATTTCAGAGGCAATATAGTGGAACAAGTTCTCTACGAGACAGGAACTCCGTGTACAGCGTGCCCTGCCGGGACCTTCTGCGATTTTGAGAGGCTTTGCCAGATGGTCTAGACGAAGTGAGCCGTCTATTGTGAACGACCTGTCATAACTTCATGAATAAAAGCATTTCACAATCACTGCACAGAACACACATTTTGTTGGACATCGTCTGTGGAAATACTATAAGAAACCACACAAATCCACCCAGTCGTTGTTCGGCCGTACACTGTCAATTCGTTGTTTCAATTTTGGGCCAACAAGAGAGGGGTCTAAAGCATTAAACGCTTCTGCGAAAATAGTTACAATGTTAGCATCTCTTGAGCTTCTATGGTGGATCTGCGTAGTATCCCTTCCCGAGCTGCTGGTTCTAAAAAGTTATGAGCGTTCTCCATGTTCTTCCTTCTTCAAACCTCGGCATCTTATTATGATTATGATACTGCTATGCCAACGAGGTTGATAGGTGGAAATTTTATTAGTGGCCTGACGTTTTGACCTTCGCGTCTTGATCAGAGGCCTAAAAAGTAGTTCGAGATTAATCGATCTCGTGCATCTACACTACCAAGCGTCTCCTCTCACTCCGACAGTTCTGAAGCACTGTGAGGAGCAATGTGGAGGCACTCGAAAAGGAGGATCGGTCGAAAAGGAGGAAGGAGGATAGTATCCCTTCCCGCTAACAGCGCTATGAGCTTTCTCAAGCTCCGCGAAAAGGTACCAGGCCGTCCAATAATTCCTGTCCGGAAATTTTCAAAATTCTAAAATTTTCCTTAGAAGCGTTATAATATCAGGCAAGTGTAAGAGCCTTCTAGAAGGTTCTCCAAAGTTCTACGCTGGGGGTATATAAGGCGCAGTCGCCGCGTCTAGCTACCAGTACAAGCTAAAATGGACCAAGGTCGAATTAGTACGTTCGTGTACTACGAGTGGCTGCTGGGCAACGACACGGGCACCGCGGTCGCCAACATCTGCAGAGCGTGCAAGAGGGATGCAGTGTCCCAACGCACAGTCAGCCGCTGGTTCAATCGTTTCGAGAGCGGCGACACGAGCCTCGAGGACAAGGAGCACAGCGGGAGGCCTTCTACGGTGGATGATGACGAAGTCAGTCGCTGTATCAAGGAGAAGCCGGAAGCCACCACCCGTGAACTAACGACGACGCTCGGCTGCAGCTAGTCCACCATCCACAATCGACTCAACTTACTCGGCCACCACAAAGTTCTGGCCCGTTGGATCCCCACCGTCTGACGGGCGCCAACAAGCAGAGCCGCGTGGCCGTCTGCCAGTCCCTCCTCCTTCGTCCGCATCTCAAGGAGTTTCTCGAGGACCTGGTCACTGGGGATGAGAGCTGGGTCCTCTACGACAACGTCGCCCGCCGTGCCGTCTGGATCCCGCGCGGAGAAGAGACGCCGACGACGACGAAAGCCGACCTGCACACAATATCGATGAAGAAGATCATGCTCTGCTGCTGGCGGGACACCAAGGGCTTCGAGCTGCTCCCGCAAGGCAGGACGGTCACCGCCTCCATCTACACCGATCAGCTCGAGAAACTAGCCGCCGCCTTCCGAGAAAAGCGCCCCCGACGGGCCTCGGTCCACCTGCTGCACGAGAACGCGCGCCCCCACGTGGCGAAGGAAACCCAGCAGAAGTTGGCGACGCTCGGCTGGGAGACGGTTGCCTATTCGCCGTATTCCCCGGACCTCGCCCCCCCTTCGTTTCGAACAGGATAAACTCCAAGGAGTCTCGACTTCATAACTGCTGTCTTTTCTGCGCGGTTGGACGACGTTAACGATTCCGTTATGCACAGGACAACGCCACGATCCAAGTGGGCCGGTTTTCTTTAGAGTGGTTCCGGAGAAACAATGTCGATCTGCTGCCTTGGCTGGCCATCAGCCCCGATCTCAATCCCATTGAGAACCTGTGGGGAATTATTGCGCCTAAGAGTTACAAGGATGGGAAGAAATACAACAACGTGAGTGCTCTCAAGCAATCCATCCTGAGCGCATGGAGCGACATTGAGAGAAACGTTCTCAAGTGGCTCAGCGACATCCCCCAGACAGATTGTTTAAATTTTTTACACTTAGAGATGCTGCCACTTCCTTCTGATAAGGTTTTGTCTATGTTTGTGTCTTATTGGTTGATGTTTTTTAATGTTTCTTAAGTGTTCGTATACTTTTGTGTCGTACAAAAATTTAAACTCTTCTCTAAAAATAAGGGACAAACAGAGAAGCTGTGGTCACACGATATAAATCATGATTTTTTGCGTTGCAGAAAACGTAGAAACGTGTTCCAACATCAAAAACCTCGATCCAACAGCTGTATAGCTACATAATTTCCGTGGTGTTCGTAACCTTGATAAAACGTCGAAATTCACATCATTCGAGGCGCGAGTGGCGCGCGCGACGTCTCGGCCTCGGTCTGCCCTACGCTCTCTCATTGTCTCTAACCTCTGCCCGCACCAGCACGCGTAGGAACCAAGTGAATTTCACCGTTTTATAGCCTGTACATTTACTCAGGAAATCCCCGTCCCCACCCGGAGCCCACAACTTCTTCCTGTTGTGACATGGAGGGTAAATTAGACTGCCGGGGCCGTATGTACATCTCTCTCGCGCGTCCCCGTCCGACGCCAGAGACCTGCAGGTGACATGGAGTTCATGTCACCTCGAGTTCTCTGGCATGTCACCTGGAGGTCGTGAGGATGTGGTGAGCATGACTCCGTCCCACGACCTGCTGGATACCCCCAAATGACAACCGGGATTCCCTGAGTATGCGGCGCACTGAAAGAATAAACGTAAAAAAGTAAGAACTCGAGATCAAAACTGTTGAAAACAGAGCGAAAGCGAAATTTAAATGTGCGCCGGGTCCCGCGTGCACGTGACACGATCAGCGCGGGACGAGGCGCTCAAAAATTCCATTTAAACTCTTTTTTTTCCGGGCTGGTAATTCTCTACATTGCTTCTCGGAGCCAAATTCCGATCAACTTCGGACTACGGCTGTTGCATCATGCGACACTTGCTCAGGAAATCCCGGTTGTCACCTGGAGCCCACAACTCCTTCCTGTTATGACATGGAGAGCAAATTAGCCTCCCGTTGTCACCTAGGAGCCAAATTTCATCACATTTTCTTGTTTCAGTTGTGACTTGGAGGTGACGGAGCATATTTCAAAACGCTTTGCACTTTCTATTGTGGTGTAACGGGGCAAGCCAATCGTAGACGTCTTGCTGGGTCACAGACAACAAGAGTGACGCAGACTGTCAGCCTCCGGCGCTCGACCTGGAGGTCGCCCCCACGTGACAACCACGATTTCCTGAGTGATAATCATGCTAGAAGAAAGATGATTCGTGCCGGGACCCAGTGGTCCAAGTATATAGGATGAAACACATTTCAAAAAAGCACCGAATTTCCTCCCTCTAACTAAATAGCCGCGGAGATTACCCCTGCTTCTTAGGAATTTTTTAAAGTAATGTGCAGAAAAAAAACCGAGGAGAGAGTCACCTTACTGAGTTTCTTGAAACTCCTGCTTTCGGAAACACGCTCCGTCTCTTTAATGGGAATCGTGTCCCGGGTTGCTGTGAGCGGATAATGTTTGGACAAGATCGAACTATGGCGCATCGTTTTTGAAATTTTCCAGTAATCATTGAATTCAAATTCAAACCAGTCTCACAGTCAGTGACTGAATCAGTACTGAATTAGCTCAAGACATATTAAAAGTGTTTTAAGAAGACGAAAATGACTATATCATCATGATAACTATGTATTAATTGTAACGAACGAATGCTTGTAACGAGTGTTCTTTATCTCGTCCATCTTATCACCACTTCGAGATGGGTATATAAAAGGTATTCTTTGTGAGAAGGGTACATTCCGCTGGTCAACACCGATCAACGATATTGCCCAGGTTCGCCGATGAAGAGAGCAACTCAACCAGCTGTCGAGCCGGTTGAATAGCCTGGAGACCATCAGATGCAGCACAGCGCAAACTCGTCCGTCGTCGTCCTGACAGCAGTTTGTTCCTTCCTGTTCCGAATGCGAGCATTTCAGGTGCAGATGCACAAGATGTACAAGGCATGAAACCCGGTCATCTTGAGGGAGACTTGACAAGTTCCCTATTTGTGTGGAGTAAAGTCCAAATACCGTGCGGTACCGATTGCCACAATGGCATGAAATGATAATATCAGTTGCATTGCTATATCAGACCGACCGACTCAAACTCTCAAATGAAAATGGCACAGTATTTTAAGACCCTGTGGCAATCGTTACCGCACGGTATTTCTCGTCTAGTGTTGTGTGGCAACCGTTGGCTTGCTGTGGCCTCACACCACTACATCAGACCGCGGGCTATGGTTGCGTTATACCACTCATGATATCTCGTAAATTGCTTTCCGCGAAACACATGACTGCGGATGCCTCAGCAGCGTGCACTGAGTTGCGTGCGCCGCCGAGAAACGCGGCGATCGATCGGCGCACGCGACAGGTACACAGACTGCTAGGTAGTCCGCAGCCAAATGTTTCGCGGTTGCGCCCAACATACTTCATGGGTCGCATCGCGAAGCCGAGTGAACTCGGGTACGAGGGTATGAAACTAGTTGGGGTGGGCACTCAAGAATTATATTGGAATGATCGATATGAAACCTTTTTAGCACGCTTCTAACACGTGGTACGACACGCTAACACGTTTCTAACACGCAGAGTTGTGTATCCTTCACTTCCCCGCTACTCGCCGTCATATTATCACAATCGTTGATGCGAAGCGGTTGTTTTTCGAAAAATTCAACCGTGAGAATCAAGAAATCATTCTCAAAACCGCACCGCTCCTATGACATTGATACAGAAAAGCGCGAGTAGCGAGGAAACGAAGGCTAGAAAATCTTCATTTCTCTGAATGAATCTTTCATGCCCCGCCCTGACTAGTTTTAAGCCAGTACGAGATTGGAACGGTGGGCGAGATTAATCGGTCCCACTCTTGATATCACCCCTATCGCTATGGAACACAAAGTCACTAGACGAAAAATACCGTGCGGTACCGATTGCCACAGAGCCATAAAATACTTTGCAACTTTCATTTGAGATCCTGAGTCGGTCGGTCTGATATAGAAATGCAACTGATATCATCATTTCATGCCATTGTGGCAATCGGTACCGCACGGTATTTGGAGTTCACTCACAAAGTCAACGCAAGTTCGAGATCAGACCGCAAAGAAAAATCACGCGACTTGCCCCATCTTGAATTTTGTGAGTTGAAACATGAAACCAATTAAAGGCAGCATACACGCTCGTAAACGTTATTGAGATAAACGTGGAAGTAGAATGGTATGGCACCGAACAAAATGCAAGCGCATTTTGAAGCGTCAAAAACGACCCACCATGACGCTACAGGAGTGAGAAGTTGGTCCCGCCCCTGTATCTGCCCGCCCTCTGTATTTGCGTCCTCCTCCGAAAAACGGCTGCTGGGCCATTTCCACCGTCGGCGACGTTTGTAGGTGGTGGAATAGGTACAATAAGTAGACCAAACACATCGATGACGGTGGAAATGGCACAGCACCCCTGTTTTGGAGGAGACGGCAAATACAGGGGGCAGGCAGATACAAGGGCGGGGCCAACTTCTTACTCATGTAGCGTCATTGTGTGTCGTTTTTGAAGCTTAAAACGAGTGGGCGTTGTTTTCGGTGCCAAACCATTCTAATTCCGTAGTTGTCTCAATTACGTTTGCGAGCGTGTATGCTGCCTTTGAACTCGAGATCATTATGCCAGCAGAGGTTACCCTAAACCTTCTTGGCATCTTGCGCGTCGCATCGCAAAACCGAGTGAACCAGAGCTCGGGGCAAAATCGGGGAAAGATGTTACGCACTCCCATTCTTGATACTTAGCGTATTGAAAAGCACAAATAGGTGAATGCAGTCTCATGACTCTGCAGACAAAACACAATAGCAGAGAAATGATGAGGAAAGAGAAATAATAACTCACAGATGCAATGATAACATTGGTAAAATGTAGATAATCGTGGGTGAACAATATCATCAGTCACTCTGACGCTATCGTCCATCACTGGATGAGGGATCGCCGCGACGCTGCTTGGCGGGAAAAGTTGAGCGCGGGAAAACGAAGGGAGAGTGGCTATTGATCGCGCAATTTTTCCCGCCAAGCAGCGACGCGGCGATCCCTCATCCAGTGATGGACGATAGCTCAATTCAACCGCGAAGGCCGCCGTCATAGTTGGCTGATCGGCGTAGCTAGCCCGGTCGATAATCACGAAAGACATGAATGAGTTGGTGTGGAAAAAACATCCGATGGGGCTGACCCGACCGATGTTCACATGATATGAGGTAAGAAATCAGCTATACCCATGATATCGTTTCACATAATTCATACTCAGGCACTCCGGGGGACGGCCCGCCACACCTTTGAGGCCGAAACGGCGATCCGCTGACCTTGGGAGAGTCATTCGGCGCCCGTTCTCGACCGCGACGCAGATTCCCGACCGCGACGCGTCGACGCACATCGGCAGTTGCAGTCATCCGCGCCCCTACGCACTCAGAATCATTGAAATGTTTAGACAAATGTATTACCAATGTTGCTGGTATAAAAGGTGGTACTCTTTCGGAATACACGACCCACCTGAAGGAATTGGATTTTCGTGGTGTTTTTTATATGTTGTTTGCACAAATTTTACATGTTGCTCTCTGCTTCTACATGTTTAGAAGCAAAAACATGACAAAATGATCCTGTAGTTGCATTAGCAAACCTTTCTTACCAGAGTGGGTCGTCTATTCCGAAAGAGTACCTAAAAGACTCCTCATCTCAAAATGTGCCTCACTATCAGTCGGCTCTTCGGAGCCGGACCTGGAAGGTGACCTCGAGTCACTTTCCAGAAGATTCACACTGAATTCTGGAGGATGATTTTTGTCGCCGAGGGGATCTACGCACGGCTCGGGGAGGGAGTGGTGCCCAACTGTGGCTCCATCTCCCCGCACCCACTGCGAACAGTGGTGGTGGAGTCAACCCCCCCCCCCTTTTGGGGATCCCAAAAAGGATGGCCCTTGGGGGATGCCCTCGGGGTCTCCTGTGCAAAACCGAAAACGCCGAAATTGAACATAGGCGGTTTTTGAGCTGCTTACGGACAAATTTTGGCTCTATTCTAGACGGGGGCCACCCAAGTTTTACTCATAGAAATGAACAAAAAACCTGACAAAAACTGCTCGGTACTGCTCTCAATCATTGTTGCTATCGAAATTCTGTTGAAATACTTTGACTAATAGCGTTACCGATCGTTATTTCATCTCATTTGTGACTTGAATCCTGAGTACCCCCTCACCCCCGTCTAGGATAGTGCCCAAATTTTGACTGAAGGAGAAATGCCAAACCGGACAAATTGCCAGTGCGGTATGATATTAAGACATTAGCCATTGATTCTACGTGAACAACGGATGAGTTAGTCATATCAACCAGCAGCCGACGGCCTGAGGTTTTTCGAGCTGCACCGTCGCTCAGGAGAGGAGATCCTCTGCGTGGAGGCTGAAGCTGTCGTGTATTTATTTATTTATTTCTGTACGATGTTAAAGACAGTCGTAAGATAAGTTTACATATACCATATGAGAGAATAGGCTCGATTACGACAATCTATTATAAATCAAAATATTGGGAAAAAGTATAGTAACCGAGACAATGTTGGCGTGCTGCGATTCACGTCTTGAGAAGTTTCTTGACGATCTGACGTTTGAACATCTTTGCTGAGCAGGATGCATCAACAGTTTCGCTTAGGTTAATGAAGATCGACCCCGCTCAGACTGTGAAAATTGTTGCTCTATGCCGAGTTCTCTGAACCCGATAAGATATCTTGATCCCTCCCCTCTGGTCACAGAATCTACTAGTGTCTAAAAAATTGAAACTTCAGTATTATTCAAAGCTTTGAATATTTTACGAAGCATACAGGCATAAAATAATTTCCGCCTTGATTCGAGAGTTGGTAACTCCAGGACCGAATTCCTCTCCTTGGAGTGTGGAATCCTGAGATACTGATAGCCATCGGTCCTTATAAAATCTTTTGTGGTGAAGCTGTTCTGTACTTTACCAATCCCTTGGATATCCTCTTTTTTCTGTCTGGACAGAAAACTGTGCATCCACATCAAACTAGCGGTTTTATGGTTTCCATTTTCGGTTTAGTCTGACGCATAAACTATGCGGCTGGCGGTGCGGGTTTCACGGCCTCACTGCAGAATAGGGTTTCGATTTGCACGAGGTGATCTACCGTCGCAGCCCCGTCCACTCTCCAGACAAAATTAATTGCGAGAACTCTATCTAAGTTTTATACGCTCTGATAGGAACATTTTTATCTTTTGTCGAAAAAGCTTCAAGTATACGAAATGAACGTACCATGGCTTTTTACATATTTCATCATAATGTGGAGAGAAATCGAGGTTGCTTGTATACCGAAATCCAAGGTCCATGACCATGTTTGCCGTGCGAATCGTGTATTTCGGGGATGGAGATCAGTTTTAACCCTATTTGGACATCCCTTAGAGGCACAGGACACCCAAACAATTATTTTGCAGATTTTCTGCTCATCTTGAAGAGAGCCACTCTCCGATCACAATGGTATTCCTGAAATCGTCCAAGACCCCTTATGGACCGAGATATGGCTCCTTGAAAATGCCTGCATTTTGAGGGCGAAAATTTGGTAGACGAGTTGTCTCAGGCCTGTATTCGTCTTCATTTGTAATCGCTGCATGAGAGCAAAACAGGATGAGGAGATAGACCAGCAATGGACTGAAGAACAACGATTTGTTCGAATTCATCCATCGATCAAGCTGCTATCGAGTTCGAAAATATGGTTGGGGGTCGGGCCTGTGGTGGTGAGCGAAGGGGGTCGGGCCCGTGGTGGTCGCTTATATCTCGCTTATTTGGAGGATTTAAGATCTCGCATCTGGCACGTGTTATATAGGAGGGG
This sequence comes from Aplectana chamaeleonis, assembly GCA_029168955.1. Taxonomy (NCBI): domain Eukaryota; kingdom Metazoa; phylum Nematoda; class Chromadorea; order Rhabditida; family Cosmocercidae; genus Aplectana; species Aplectana chamaeleonis. Next base: position 53,408 of record JAPDOI010000362.1, read on the forward strand.
TCTTCTACACAAATACACGAAAATCTCAAAATTCATATCTGAGGGTGTACTGTGCCTTTAAGGGAGGAAAACGACGAGCTGTCGGCTGCTGGTTGATGTGACCAACCAATCCGTTGATCTCGTCGAATCAATGGCTAATGCCATGGTATCATACATAATGCAGTGGCAATATATCCGGTTTGGCATTTTGCGTTTGCACAAATTTCGGACCGCTCGAGGGTGGCGTACTAACGGGTTTAACTAGAGGAAGCCGGTCCGCGTACCTTTTGACACCGATGCGCTGATCGGAAGCGCGGCTCGGCTGCCAATGGTGTGGCGGCCGTGTCCCTCGAGTGCCTGAGCACATAAGAACGTAAAGGCTAACCGAACATTGCTCGACACGAAGCGGTCGCGTCACGGCTCTTGTAAACAAAATTGATGACAACTAGCTGATATAGGGTAGTGTCTCCAACCTCCGCTCCGCACCAGCACGCGTAGGAACCAAGTGAATTTTGCCGTCTTACATCCTGTATTTGGAACCAGCATCGAGAGCTCTTCATTTTGAGACCACATATGTCTTGACCTGCAAACAAGGCGTATAGGGTTCATAGAATCCTGGTCCCGTTTGAAGCGGGAAAGGACTGGGCACATGTGAATAGGATGAAAATCGACTTCCGGATTCGGCTGCGGCAGTGCTTATTTGAAAGAGGATTAGAAAGTCAAGTTGCAGGCCGAGCCTCAGGTCGATTGGTCCAGTTTGAGCTGAGAAAATGAATGTCGCGGGCGGTATTGTATGTGTTTTTTTTCTGTTGAGAAGGACGACGACGGACGTTTCTGCGAAGCCTGTGAGGGCATACTGTTCCTTTCAGTCTGCACCATCCCTCTGCGTTTTCCCTCGGAAGGCCTATCAAGCTTATTCCAAAGAAGTAGTTAATGATCATACAGACGCTTCTCACAATGGGCTTCGCGCATAGCTTCAATGAGGAACAATCGTGACATCACTCGGGAACAGAACAGCGTCGAAAGAACGAGTGCAGGTGCTCTTTCAAAGACAAAAAACAAATCAGACACCGGCAAAGACACTGCTCGATCTCTGATACGCTTTGACATGCACGCATCAGCAGTAGTTAATACAAGCACGCCCATGCCGATCATTTTTTCCGTACGGCTACCGTAATCCTGCGTGTAAATTAAATAACGCCGGCTGCATGGCTGCGGACTTTGTCACATATCTTACGACAGCCACTATTTCTTGGCGTGTAACTTCCCACCAAGTTAAATCTCGACCAGGAGACGCTGTGTCAACCCCGGAATGTCGAAAATTGGTTTTTTTTAAATAATTTTTTATATAATTTATAAATAAGCAGACGTGGTTGATTCTTGTTGTGCAGCTGTAAACGGATAACTGTCGAAATGTGTCGACAGTATTTTACCTAAATTACGTTTGATTTGCCGTTAGAAAAAGGATGTCTGTCTACTAAGGTTTGAAGATTGTATGAATGAAATCATTTTGTGAAGAAAAGTTTCATAACCCCGAGAAGAATCTCATTGTTTCGCGGATAATTTTTCGATCTTATGCGACTCGGGCTACTTTCTTTATCGCGACCGAGTCATACTTCTTTACAAGTGCTATGAAAAATAGCCCTATAATCAACTGTTATCTCCATGCGACCGTTTGCGAACCAGGCTAATGGTGAAAAGGGAGATTACCACAGCTTTTAGTGATGTTTTTGGATCATAAGTACAGAAATTAGGAGGATCGCCGTAAGATATGTGAGAAAGTTCGCAGCCATGCAGCCGGCGCTTTTATTTTACGAGCAGGATTACGGTAGCCGTACGGAAAAAATGATCTGCATGGGCGTGCTTGTGTGAATAATCGCCAAAAGGAACGATGTAACTGGAAACATTTTGTCTAACTAAGATTCCCGACTGTTGTCAAAGGAAGTGTTTCCTTCGAAAAGAGCCACTGCTGATGCTTGCTGGTCTCATCGTGGCAAAGACAGAGCAGTTGTGTCGGTGCTACTGACAACAAATGGGAGCCAAAGAGCACATTCGGACCACTGAAACATTCTCCCAAGCAGGTTCTTCAAACGCCGTTTTGTTCTCTCATAGAAAACACGAGAGTGGAATCATTTGCGAACAGTGTCTTCAAGCTGGTTGTAGTGCAAGTGAGCGTAGGAATTCATTCCGTGGCAAAATGCGGACGGCACCAACTGTGTCTCTTCACCTAGTGGAAAAACGATGCTCTTGCCGTTTCCAGATCTGAATGGTGAAATACGCCTTCACGATCGTTGCTCTTGCTATTGCTTTTCTGGTCACATGTCATGGATACAAGAAGGAACAGGAAATTCGGAAAAAAATACCGCTAGGTTATTCAAAGCGCCCGAGAACAAGGGAATACTACAAGGTGAGGTAGTCAGCCTGGCCTGTCCATCAGGGGTGAGCAGAGTGAAAATTTTGAATTTTGGAAATAGGAACTCGGAAATCAAAAGGAAATTGAAAATTCGGAAATTGAAGCAAGTTTCAAATCTTCGGAAATCGAAAAAGCGGAATTCTGAGGCTAAAAAACCGGGGAAATCGGCAAACCGAACAATGTATACTCGCAGCTGGCATCGAAAAACATGTTCTCGAATCTCGAGTTGAAAGGCATCGCCATTACCAAATTATCATACTTCTACACTCTTGACACTAGACCATTGTGAATCAAATTTCTGATCCCATGGAGATGTGCGTAATTGCGAGTGGGGACTAGAACCGTAACGTCACGCAGCGGGCGCGGCGTCGCTTTGGTGTTAAACAAAAGCGTTACACCCTGAAATGATGAAGTGTAGGCCTTGTCGATAATGTGTATGAATCTAGGCAGGTTCTTTGGAGCCCAAGCCGCGGAACCATTCTGTGAAGATTCTACATTGTGCTAATCAGTCATATTCAGGAACTCAAAAAAAAATAGTTTAAAAATAATTTTTTTTTCGAATCAGTTTCGAATCACTCAAAAAGAAAAATTATGCAGAGACGACTACTAATAGTTCCAGGTGTTCGAGACACGCCCCAGTTCTTATGTGACGCACCATTTCAACGCGAATAGTCGCGTCGCAGCACGGACCCGTCTAGGATAGAGCACCTCTGACTGTCATCCTAGTTTCTTTGGAGGGAAGTTGCCGGACAGCTCAATTTATGGAAAAAATAATAGGTCGTGTCTTCTGAAAAAAGTTCAGAGGGACGCGGACTGTCACTACAAATTTGCGCAAAGAAAGTGTTCCCACCTCTTTCGCAAGTCTCGTTGTTCTGACCTCATTGCCCATACCTCTCCTCTCTAATAAGACATATGGCTCAAAACAATCTTATTAGAAGCTCGTGTATCTTGCAGTCAAAGAGAGCGTATCGAGCCGCAATGCTAAGGAAAATTTAACGAACAATTGCCTGAGATTTTATCTAATTAGAGTAGTCTCATTGATGGTGATAACTAACGCAGTTGTACTGATTCAGTTTTATGAACGCCCCTATGTGAGCTGGGATTCGGCTGAACGCAGATGCAAGCAAGACGGTGGACATCTCGCCTCGATTCACTCTAAAAAAGAGCTTGAATTCGTTTTGGGTGAGTTGTGTGTGGTGGTGCATGTGCATGTGCATGTTCATGTGCATGTGTATGTGCATGTGCACAGTAGGGCTACGGTAGGGCTTACGATTTTCGTTGAGCTAATACCCGCAAAAGAATTAAAAATAACAAATCCAGTCTAAGAATGTCACGTCAGGCTGTTGCGATTTCAGGACTGACAGGGAAATGGGGGTACGGTTTCCTGGAATCTACGGCCACTGTTTGGATTGGCTTGACGAGAAGGACCAGTAGAAGCAGGTGGAGCAACAGCGATGGAACACCTGTAGATTTTTTCGATTGGTCAGGTGCATCAAGATGGAAGGGCAGAGCGTGCATGGCAGTATGTGTTTTTCGAACACTCTTTTCAATTCATGAGACAGACACCACAAAGAAAACGCTTTAACAAATCTCTGTGCCGTAAGCTCCTTTCATAGTTACCCGGTCGACGTCGGACGATTCGCTATCGAATGTTATAAGCTAAGGTGTATAAGATGGATAGGAATAGGTAGATAGATATCGCACATTCGGTAGCGAGTCGTCCGCCATTGGCCGGCCAACTATGAAAGGAGTTTTATACGATTTTGGATGCTTTATTTCCGAACTGCATATTAACATCGCAGTACACGTGTACTTCAGCACAAATACCGCACGGTGCCGATTTAAAGGCAGTGTTCGTGATAAAATGAATAAGCGCTGTTCATCATCCTTAACTACTGATAATGATAGAGGACACTGTAGCTCGTTCTAGCCGGTGGGAGAGCTCAGCAACTTCTTATCATCTTTGATAATCAAAAGCAAAGAACAGCCAGCCCGCCTATTAATTTCATCTTGAACGCTACCTTTGAAATGTGGAGGAAATGATGATATCAACTGCATATTTATATAACCCCTACTTTAGACCGGCCGATTCATACTCTGAGGTGTACGCTGAAATTGTGGTGCGCGCGAAGCAAGCACCAGTTTTGACTTTAATCTCTTTCTGCGCGGAGGCCCTGTAGAGAGATCACCTTTTTATACTGTCACCAGAAAGATGAGCTGTAGTCCATTCGAAGCGCAGCAAATTTTTTCGTATCTGATGAGGGAACTACTATAAGGCATACCAACCATTTCAAATGAAATGCAGTTTTCTAGAACCATTTTTGGATGTAGAGTCCGAATTAGCCTATTGCAGCTGCCTAGATTCACAGTTAAGTGGTTGTGGTTTCTGAATGCACACAAATGCAATACACGTGACCCAAAAATCCCAAAATACCGGATTGTGAACCCCAATGGTAAAGAAACAGTAGCACAATAAAATACAACTGATTTATTACACAACACAACAAAAACAAATATTACTATCGATCTGGTGATAAAATAAATTTCTTATGTAGACCCTTCTTTTTGATGGAGATCCTAGAACAGCCTAGTGGTGAACGTTTCTTCGGCCATCTCGAAGATACTGTCCCTAACCCTCAGCAGGAACTCGCAAAACCGACTACTGGACGCACAAAGAGCGAGCAATGCAACCAATGCAATGACACAGGAGCGGACAAAGCGTTGCGAATCCCAGAGATCCCAAGAAACAGGAAGACGGACGATCCAGAACCAGAATGGAACCGAATCCCGCAACGAAATCAAACAACAAACGAGCGAGCTGAGCGTGCGAGTCTCCCGAATCCCAGAAAACAGGACGACGGCCGATCTGGAGCGAAGACAGAAGCGAAAACTGGCATCATCTCGATAAATTTGGGCCTCATTGACGATTGATTCCCGCCGTTTCTATTACGGTCACCTTCCGTGCTCCAATCACACTCGCCTCGCCCTTTGATCAATCAATCCGGCCACTCAACGTCCACCGCTAGGCCGCAACCCTCTTAATTTCTACTTGATGCTGCACGGATAAAACGGTGAGTTTCTATTTTTTTTTTCTAGTATTTTCTCACACCACTCTGAAAGAAGTGTTTGGCATTTTTTCTCAGATTCTCGTACCTGTTGTACCCTCCAAAAAGCGCAAAAAAACTTTCGAAAATCCGGAGACGAACCTTATAATCGATTTTTCAGTGAACGAAACAACTTCCTCCCAGTCAAAGTTTGGATGAAAGCACATTTTCCAAACTTTGTGCGAACTGATAGCGTTATGGAATTGTACGAATTTTCATTTCAGCGTTCACTTATATCACATACGGGGTTCAGAGAGCGTTGACGAAAAATATTCCAGATTTGACTTGAAATTCTCCCAGGAGGGTTAGTTGGGGGTGCTGATCACGAATCTGAGGTCCATTTGTCGTTTTTTTAAAGCTTTCGACCAAATTTGTTTGACGCTTCCCACCGGCAGAAACATTTGAAGGCAAAATCCACTTTTGATTATTTCCGGACAAGGACAACGAATGCGGCTCAAATCGTTTCTCTGGGGGTTATTTGAATCGTTTCTCTGGGGATTCAACATGAAACTGATGTCAGTTTATCGATTTTTGACAGGTTACGGTAGATTACGGTGGGTATACGGTAGTAAACTCCAAATACCGTGCGGTACCGATTGCCACAACGGCATGAAATGATGATATCAGTTGCATTTCTATATCAGACCGACCGACTCAAACTCTCAAATGAAAGTTGAAAAGCATTTTATAGCTTTGTGGCAATCGGTACCGCACGGTATTTTGCGTCTAGTGTATACGGTAGTTTGGTAAAAGTCTCAGATTTTATTAAAAACTTCTATGCGGGGGTTACTTGGGGTGCTGAATACGAATGTGTTGTCCATTTGTCGATTTTCGCATTTTAAATAGGTTTCGCCCCCTAAATAGCATGGCGGTTACCTTAACATACAGTAAATATCGAAATTCCGAAAACAGGTCGCCAGATGCGTGTTCAGCACCCCAGATTACCCCTACATACATGTTTTTAGGAAAATCCGTAAAATTCCTTCAAAACGCCCTAAAAATTGGCTGATTGGTACCCTTACCTTTTCGCAAAACTTTGAAAGCGCTCATAACTCTTTTCAGAGAGAGAGAGAGAGAGAGAGAGAGAGAGAGAGAGAGAGAGAGAGAGAGAGAGAGAGAGAGAGAGAGAGAGAGACGAAGAGAGAGAGAGAGAGAGAGAGAGAGAGAGAGAGAGAGAGAGAGAGAGAGTCTAGGCAGCTGCGATAAGCATATTCAAATTGCGATATTCATATTCACTTGAGATGGCCAGTTTGACCAAATGGAGTTCCTGTGTTAGATGAATGCACTAATGCTACGCAGAAGTAATTGAGTTTTTTTCGTTTGAATTTTTTGTAGTGAATCTTGGTCAATGAACACCCCAACATGTATTAAAATAGCATAAATCGGTGAATCTTCACCTAAGAAACATTATTTCAGATCCACATCAGGACATACGGAAATTTTGCCGGGACTATGAAAGATTGGAGTTGCACTGTACCGGCTAAGGGCTTCGTCTGCAAGATATAGAGCATATCTTGGTAATTTCGCACGCACTCAAGTAGTGCGTAATAAATGTGTTATTTTCATCTCGTTTTTGTTTGGCCTTGTTCAAACTCTGAAAGGCCTCCCCGGGCTGATAGCGGGAGCATGGAGGGCAAATGGCCGCAAAAAAAGGCTCGCTGGACTGATCCCGAGCAGGGGTGTGCGGAAATTTTTTAAAATTTTCAGAAAACAGACAACAGAAAATCGAGTTTGTCAGAAAACAGAAATCAGAAAACAGAAAGGCCAAAACGGCCAGAAAACAGAAAACAGAAAATTTTCAGAAAAAAGTACTCATTGCATTTTAACTTTTTTCAAGAGGAAAGAGAGTGTAATTCTGAACATCTTTGCTCTACCTGTAATAGAATATCTACGAGACTGGACAAATAACTAATAAGACATTGATATGTAGTAGCGATGGCACGTCAATGACAGGTAGATCCTCTTTGGAGGCACTCACTCAGTTTTTTTTTGAGTCTTAGCCGAGAAATAGCCCACCAGGCTCCACAGCGTATCTTGATGTGCTATTTCTCCGATATTTCTGGATTGTTTCTTAATTATTAGATGGCTAAGATCCTGTTGTTCACGAAATAGCCTAGAAGTAGCCGAGCAATAACCGAGAAATAACCAAGACGTGGCAGGCACACCAACACGCGACGCGGCCTTTCCCGGCTCGCCGAGCAGCCACCTTGGCTTCTTGCAGCTCGGCGGGGCCTCCTGGTGCTAGGCGGGGGCCAAGTACTAAAAACTTGGGTAGTTGAACCGACCGCGGTGTTGACATCCAGATCAAGCCTCAGGAATGCGTCGTGTACAATTCAACTTCGCATCGCTGTTCAGTCCGCAAACTGTACGCCGATTGCGGAAGCGTGCTGCGGCGCGGTTGCGAGTATCCTCAGACAGGGATGTAGGGTTATCCGTGCGGTTTTGCCTTTATTTCCCAGGTTATCCCACATCCCTGTCTGAGGCTACTCGCAACCGCGCCGCAGCACGCCTTCGCAATCAGCGTGCACTTTGCGGACTGACGGCAATGCGGAGTTTAACTGTACATCCCTTGAAGAGCATTATTTGGCGTCCATTTCGCGGAACATTTTTTGGCGGTTATTTCTAGGCTATTACGCGGCAACCAGCTACTTCCCGACCATTTTCCGGTTATCACGCAGAAAGCAGGCATTTCTTGGCTATTGATCGGGTGAATTTCTCAGAGAATGCCAGTACGCCAGCACAGTAGCAGCTGCTGCTGACAGCGAAGGTTTGCCCTCGATAGTTGCCCTGGGATGCAAACCCTCTTGTGCCGAAGTACTGAGTAGGTGAGCAGGGTACGCGATAAATCAGTTGCTGAGTTCTCTTAATGAGAATGCAGGTTTCACCATCACAAAAGTGGGAAAAGTGGAAAGTTGCCGGAGAAACGCACAAAAACAGCTTAAAACAGCTAATTGGTTGGTGTGCGCCCGCCCCAACTAACAAGATTCATATAAGTGCAGGTTTTGTCGTTTAGCAACCTATTCATGTTTTTGCGGAAGCGACAAATGCCGCGCAATATCAGTAGAAAAATGAGAAATCAGATGTTTGATACCGTTACAGAGCGTCTGATTTCTCATTTCTTTTGATAATCCGCAGCATTTGCCGCTTCGCAAAAGTATGAATAGGGTGTAACAGCAAGGCGGAAGACGGCAAAACAAACATACAGAGAAATTTAGTTAATTGTGGGCAAGGTGACAACCAGCAATATTTTGTTCCTGAGCGTTTTTCCTCTGAGTTTTCACCTATTTTCACTTTTGTGATGATCATGTCTACCTTTTCACGAGGATCCCATAACAATAGTTTCTTATGGCGAACCATACCTTTAGCAGCAATCGCACAAATGAACACAAGTAAGAGAAAAACCACATGAACGACTAAACAAGCTGCACTGTCCAACAGACATGGTTTTCGTTGATTTTTGCTGATTTTTTTCTGATTTTTGCAAGTTTTTCAGAAAACAGAAATCAGAAAACAGAAAGGCCAAAACGGCCAGAAAACAGAAAACAGAAATTTCCGCATACCCCTGATCCCGAGAGGATACTAAGGCGCCGATCGGACCGAAAACAGCAGCTGAAATTTCGGTGAGATCGTGGGCCCATGCGGAGTTCGTCGGACGATCGCGGGCAGCACTAGAACGGTGTGGGGTGGAGTTCATGCTAGGATGATGGCGGCCGTGTCGCGGCCATAGCTTTGTTGGGGTGGAGACAGTGGTCCGAGAAGTGAAGGTTGTTGTATGGGTTGACGGACAAAAAGGTGAAGGTTGTTTTCTCACCCCGATTTGAAGAATGAACATCATTCTGACCACCTCATCTTTTCGGTCTTTTCGTTTTTTTTGTGCCTCAAACTTCATAAGGGAACCTGCCTGACTACCAAAAAATTACAGGCCTTCCGCCGGCAACATTTTTATCTTCAAAGAAAGACATTAGGCAAAAAAGTTTTTTTTTTCAGGAACTTTCGTAAAATTCATCCACGAAAAGGTTTTTGAGAATCTTCCGCGCTCTAGAATTCCGAATCAAGTTCGGATTGCAAAGTGCCTGTTTTCTTCTTGTAATTTTTTCTTCTGGAAAATGGCGTCTTAATCAAAGTCGTTCTTGGAATTTCAATGAAATTCTGGATCAGAAATTCTGGATCGAATAGCGCTTTCAGGAACGAAAAATACGTTCTCACTCTTCCAGACGATTTCGGTTTATAAAGTGCTTTTTTTCGTGCCTGAATTTATTGGTTTTTCGTTCATAACTTTTCTATGCTAAGAGATGGACTTTTGTAAAGGCTGTTTTCAGAGTTCCCATAGAATTCTACGTCGACTAGTGCTTCCAGGTTGGAAAAAATAGTATCTCGATCCTTCAGCCTAATTCGTGTTACGGAACACCAGTTTTTTCGTCTATAACTCTTTAACCATTGAAGATAGAGATGCGCCCAAGGTTGTTTGTGATTCTGCGTCGAGACGAAGTCAAAATGGTCTTGGAAGAATGTTTCGACTTGAAACAGCCAGAGTTCTACGCGTCGGGAATTCGTGATCTGCCGAATTGGTGGCGAAGTATCCTCGAATGTGATGGAAATTATTTTGTTGGGTGAACCTTGTTTGTTTTTGAAATAAATGTTTTTTATTCGAAGTCGTGAAAAGTCCGGAAACTTTCGCATCGACCTAATAGTTTGCGAAGTTCAAAAACGGTGACTTTGGCGTCGGAGATACGCGTCTCAGCGAACGACCTCCAGAATTCAACGAGGAGTATCTCAAGGAGCTTTCGAAGGAAGATGGTCTCTAAAGAAGTCGTAAATTGGCCGAAAAATTGATCTGCGATCATAAGACGATTCTCGGTCATCTTCGTCCAACAGGATTTGCCGTAGAACGCAGAACCTGGGTGCCTCACGAGCTTAGCGAAATCAAAGGAAATCGTCTCAAAAACGCTGCTCATCACGAGTGCCATCGATCAATACCCTGTCATAAACAACGCTTTTTGTACCAAATCGTCCCGGGAGATGAAAATTGGTTCCTGTACGTCAATACGAAGCAAAGAAAGAAGTGGACAGCCGCAGGTGTTTTTGGCTGCGATGAAGATCGAAGAAAAATAGGTGTCGAAAACGCTGATTTTCGCCTCCTACTCAGACATTCGCTGTTATGAACTCGATACCAATAACATATGTTCCTCCGAGCACCTGCCGGAACATATCGTGTTGGTTGGCGGATGATAACATCAGACACTTTCTGTTATGAACTCGATACCAATAGCATATATTCCTAGAACATATCCTTTTGGTTAGCGGAAGATAAGAGCTATCTGTTTCCCTTAGGTTTCCAAAACTGTTCCATACCACGAAAACGTGATTTTTTAACACCGAAACGTTGAAACACTCATCGCTTTAAATGTACCTTGTTTTGAACATAAATTCTAATTTCACAAAACACTAATTGTTCGCCGAATAGGTGTTCTACAAAAAAACAGGAACTCTACCTTCATACTACGCATGCTACTCTTCTCGATAATATATCAACTTCTGCAGAAATACCTACAAAGCAGTTTGACATCGGTCTTTGGTTATAAAACAAAACATATACTACGAATTAAATCTATGTGAGACTTTGGGTGTGTTTTTGTTGTACGAGAAACGCACCGTTTTTCAGAATCCCCGGTGCTTTTCTCTCCAATATGTAGCAGAAAATTGAGAATTAGCCGTCGAATATGGCAGTGCATCCGCAGTGGCGCACACAAGCACCCTACTCAACGGATAATTTCTAACCTTCTTCCCAATTTTTTTAGAAAAAAAGAAAAAAGCTAACTCCAAGAATAACCCACTTTAAGTACCTGTAGAAGAAAAGGTTGGCGAAAGTAATCAATAATCACAACAAGAAGGGAGAAAATCAAAAAAGTGGGTTTATAAAAGCAGAAAACAGAGAAACAAGGCTTAGATAATAGAACGAAACAGAAATCATTCGAAACTATTTTTGTCTACGACGTTAGACGCTTACAGCATAGAAAGCGAGCGGACCAATCGTCAACTTGGAAAGACGTTTTTGGTTGGCAGATCATAACACAATCGTATTCGTTGGCGGTTCATAACAGTCTCCTGCTTCCACCAATACCAACCCTATAGCAAACCAATACACTGCGTACATGGCCGCGCTTTGGTTTGCGGTAATCGATTTTGGTATCCTATTGGTTGGCGGTTGATAACTACCATGCTTTTTGATATCGAGTTCATAACAGAGAATGCCTGAGTAAGAGTTCCATTTCCGAGCCTGAGAAATAGGAAAAATAAAACAACACGAAAAAACAAATGACACTGTTTTGTGGAACAGAAAAAGCACTTTCTCATCAACGCAAACGCTTTGTTAAACAAGAAACAAGTCATTTGAGTAGAGCTCTTTGAGACCAAACCGTACGAGCTTAATCCTCAACCTAATAATTGAAAGGATTCAATTGAAATGAGTAGTTCTATGGATCATAACTTTTCTTCTGTTCGTGAGCTCTTGAAGAACTTCTGATGAAATCTCCGCGACTGCGCCAGGATAGTTTTCCCTTACTTTCCGGGAGGTGCTAAGGAGCTTTTCATACTCTTAACCTCCCTCCCAGCCAGAGCGGCACGCTCGGCCGGAGAGAGGTGAGTAAGAATGAAATTTGACTTCTCCCGCTCCTTCAGTGAAGTGTAAATGCTCCAGCGTCACCATCATGGTTGAGCGGGAAGGGATATGCTGATCGCTTAGAGTTTAGGCGTAGAATAAATGGTTCCGCACTGAGAAATAGAGGACTTTTTTGGAGACTTTGTCATCTTGAACAACTTCCAACCTCATTGCCCTAGGCTTTTGACGCGCCGAAGCTTGCCGGTGTAGTGTACAGAGCTCACCCATGAAATTGAGCCTGAGAAATGGTAATTGGTTTTCACTCATAGAAATCCAAGGACGACCCGCGGCGCTTCCGCAGGATCGTCTGCGGCCGACGATCGGACGATTCTTCACCGAGGCCGGTAAAGCGCCGGTAATGCGCCGCGGACCATCCTGCTAGCGCTGTGGACCGTCCTGCAAGCATCGCGGATCGTCTTTAGAGCTGCCGCGGATCATCCTGAGAGCCGCTACGGATCGTCCTGAGAGCCGCCGCGGACCGTCCTTTCCGACACAGTCATGACCAGGCCGCCTCTTCTCGAGAGGTCCGTGAATGTCGCGGTCCATGGCAGAGATTCGGTTCGGACAAGGACGTAGCCTTTGTCGAGGTCTGCGTCCAGGAGTTACACTCCCTGCGGACCGCGGCAAAAACTACCCCCTCACCCCCAGCTGTGAGGGTAGCCCCTGTCCCCCCAGCGGCCTAAATTATGCTGGGCGCCGGAGAAAGACTGGAAGTCACCTTCCAGGGCCGGTATCAGAATGCCGAATGAGTACTCGAGTGTGAAGAGGCACCTTTTATACCGGCTGTGCATAAGATAGACACATTAGGACGTGATCATTCGCTGTACCATGTTTTTTCTTGTCTGCCACTGCAGCCGTGCCTGCGGTAAAGTGAGATGTGAGTGAGTGAGATGAGGAGGTGGAGTCGTTCATCTGCCGGTGCGCCCCGGAATCACTCCCATCAAGAACAATCATCAACGCCGCGGATGGGCCGTTTGACCAACCCGCTATCAATTGTGCTGCGGATCAGCCGTCAGGCGCAGCAGACCGTCAGGAGAGCTCATCTGCCGCTGCGGATGGGCCATGAGTTTCTCTGAGCAGCGCCTACGATGCTTTCAAAGGCAGTGTTCACGATGAGAGTCGTTTTTCTGCTTTTTTGCCTTTCTTGAAGACGATCCCATTCTGATTTCAATTACGTCTCTGGAATCGTACTAGATCTTCTGGGACCGAGTTTTGGTAGTTCAGAAATTGAGCTAGGGAAGCATGGTGCACGAGTTGTTCGAGGCTTGTAACTTCCGTCTTTTGCAACCGATGTATGCTAGTTGACCTGAGTAAAGAGAGAAGTTGAGAATGAAGGGAAGAACGGAGCTTTTGATCGGAAACCATCGCTCATCTCACGATCTCGAGTGTTCCATTGTTCACGTCTAGGGGCGGAAAGGGGTTGGACTTGCCCAAAGCGGCGTGGTTCGCCCACTATTCTAAGCCGTTTTCCGACTCCTGGATAACTTTTCGTCCCGTTTCTTCAACATTGCTCTGCTTCTGAGAGCCACGAGAAGCGCTTGTCATCGAAAATTCGAGGATGAAGTTTACCGTGAACAGTGCCTTCAAGTAAACAATGACTGATAACACTACCAGATATCTGATATCGAGAACAAACCGATTCAGCGCGTCAGGCGCTACAACGGAGTGATTTGGTATGGGAGAAAGCAATATCAGCTGGATGTCAAAAGTAACACATGTGGAAAAAAAGTATGGCACAAACATCTGTCATACCCGGAGAACATCCAATATCAGTTCAGAATACAGCAATATGTATTGTTTTTAATGAGATATTCTCCACACACCGTTGACATTATGGGATAAAGTCTGTCAAGATGCATACACGACTTAGTTCACTAGCAGCAATGACCTCAGTACCTCGTGGTAATATCAACACGCAGCCAAACGCGAAGATCGTCTTCAACGCGCCGTATGATGACAAGCGCACGCACCACTTCAAGATCATTAACGCCTCTAGAAGGAGTATTGGATGAGCAATCAAGACCACGAAAATGAAGAGGCTTAGAGTCTATCCAGCTTGTGGTGTGCTTGACCCCAGGGAGGCCACCCTCATGGTTGTCTCTTGTGATACGTTCAACAACGGACAAGAGGACACCAAGAATCACCATATCACAATCGAATGGTGCGACACCCCGAGCCGCTAAACAGTTCAGACGCGAGTGGTTCTAGGGTGATGGTATGGTTCGCAGGAAGAATCTCCCAATTCAATACAGTTCTTGAGGACGTGTATGTAGTAAGTTAAGTCGTCTGAAGAATACCATTAATGAAGTAGACAAAACACAATAGACGAGAAAGTGGTAGCAAGTAGGCATACTTCATTGTGACGATATGGATAACGGAATACGTAGTTCCGCTCTCGCTGAGTTACGGAGTTACTTTATTTGGCTTAATTCCTAGTCTGCGAGTGTGTAGAGCACACCATACGGTATGCAATCATTGTTTCTTAGATTCCGTCAGCATGCTCAAACTAGCACATAAAAGGCACAGTCTAAGCTCAGAGGGAAATCTGAGATTTCTACAGAAGTTCGAAGTAGACCCACCCCGTATAACACCTGCCAAGTGCGAGCACTCGATTCCTCTGAATAAGCGAGATATAGGAGGAAGCCACCCTGGAGCGCCCAGATCGGGACGCCACTTTGGCACACCCTTTTTACGATCCTTGGAGCTCTACAGGGACGAGATTAGCGACTGTTTCCATTTAATAGCCTTGTTCTTCCCTTCATTCTCAGCCTCTCTCTTTATTCAGGTCGACTCATTAGCATCGGTTGCAGATTACGGAAGTTACAAGACTCGGACAACTCGTCCACCAATCTTCCGTAACACAATTTTTAAGGAGCCATAACTCTGTTCCTAGGGATCCTGTACGATTCCAGATACATCATTGGAATCAGCTTAGGACCGTTTTCAAGATAGGCGAAAAACGATTCTGAGGTTGGACTGTGCCTTTAAAGACAGCATACACACTCGTAAACGTAATTGTGGTAACTACGGAATTAGAATGATATGGCACCGAACGCAACGCCCACGCATTTTGAAGCGTCAAAAGCTACCCACAATGACGCTACATGAGTGAGAAGTTGGCCCCGCCCCTGTATCTGCCCGCCCCCTGTATTTGCGTCCTCCTCCAAAACAGGGATACTGAGCCATTTCCACCATCGTCAGTGTGTGTGGTTTACCTTTTGTACCTATCCCACCACCCACAAACGTCGCCGACGGTGGGAATGGCCCAGTACCCCTGCCCAGCAGAAAGTATGAGTCAGTCGGGTTATTATACCAAGATTCAGCGCTACAATACATCGACTCGATATAGTACGCCACAGCCTCAGCTTAGTTCCGAAACTGGCATAGTTGGAGAACACAAACAGCACAAGCACTAGTCACACACAGAGAACGATTAGTATCTACTCATAATGCAGGGAAATGAATCGCATAAAGGTTCGCCTAAATTCAACGCATACATGAATAACACTACAGTGAATATCGATCTATGGATTAGTAGGGACGCTATCATTCGCGAATGCGTCGGAAAGCGGGCATTGATCGCGAATGACGATCCATTCACAAGTGAAATAATGAGAGCGTTGACTGGAGCTTGCCTTAGGTAGTATGAGGCTTCATTGGGGCGGAGTTTTGGCGGTTTTGAATTCTTCAGAGCCTGAATTGTCAAGATAAATTCAAGAGAAAAACTATATATATATAAACTTCAGAATACAATAATTCACTGCTTCAATGATACGAAAAGATTTTGAAGACGCTGCAGACACCTCGAGGTCAGCGAGCGAAGTTTAAGGAGGCTCAAGCAAGGCGCCACGTAAGATGTGGCAAAAAAAGGCAACCATTAAAACATTGTCGCGAGCGAGTAGCTGCTATAAAAGACAGTACACCCTCAGACATGAATTTTGTGTTTTTTATTTAATTGTGCAGTTTACATTCCTGTGAAACCCGTGCCAAGTACGAGATCTCAATTCTTCCAAACGAGCGAGGCAAAAGCGACAGCCAATAGGTCGACATCGTTCGCTCACCACCACGGGCCACACCCTTACCAGAGTTCCGAGCACGATAGCGGCTACATGGATGTATGAGTTCTCGACAAATCATCGTTCTTTAGTTCTTTGCAGGACCGTCTTCTTATCCTGGCTCGCTCTCGCGCAACGATTGCGATTGAAGAGGAATACAGGCCTGGGACAACTCATTCACCAAATGTTTACCCTCGAAATATGTACAAGGTGTGTGGTAAATACCCGTACACGGTTCGGACCGCATAAATCAAAGAAGCAAGGAAACTGGAAGTTATTTTTATTATAATCTACTGACAATATAATCTTTCAAAAGAACCAGATATCACTCAATGTGGCCGCCTTCAGCTTTGAGGCCTGCTTGAAGACGATTCAGGTAGGCGTCTCGCAGCACGTCCTGAGTGGTCTCACTCTAAAGCCTAGTTTTGACTGCAGGTGGTCGCTGCGGCCATGCGAGCGACAACTGTTCCTTTTTCATCGCGCGTAATGGAAAGCCTCTCCAATTGTGATCGCTTCGTGGCAAACATCCTACATCGCTGGGTCGCGGCGACGAAATCCTATGTTTTACTGCTTCGCTGCTGGAGGAGCGATTCTCGATGGTCGCTGATCATCGCTCCATCGCTGCCATTATGGCAGCGATGCAGCGATTGCCAGCGAATGACACGTTTCGTCTAGTGAATATTGACCCTTTCACATGACAAGATCAGTGTTTACGAGTCGAAACGTGTTATTGATAACTACCAGCCATTATTTTCACTGATTGATTGAATTTCTTCGATCATCCGTGAGGTTATGCACTATGAACAGAATCGCTGCCGCTACTACATCGCTGCAGCAGCGGGAGTGAAATCGCTGCGATGAAAAACAGCAGCGATGCAGTCAAAACTAGGCTTAAAGGCAGTGGTCGCGATCAAATATGCTTGTCGTCTTTTTCTCTCCAAATTTTTTCCTGGGTCTCGAGTAGTAGGACCTATACGAAAAAATCGCGAAAAAACCACTGTTTTGGGCCGAATTTGAAACCTGAACTTCCTTGTCTTTTGATGGTGGACGAGCCCTCTCCACATCATCGGCATCGATGACCTCTTATATCAAGAACATCAGCTAGCTTGAAATTGAATGTCAATCAATGAACCTTCGAATTTATGTACACATCTAGTCAAGAACATTGACTGAAGTGATGCTTTCATTATGCAACTAATTTTATTCGTTAAATTTGCATTTATTTCGTCCTCTGAATGTCGATGATTTTTGACTGCTCGGCATGAGACTGCGATCTGTTTCGTCATCGCTGTGCACGTGTGCACGAACTAGCTTCTTTGGGCCCTAGAAACTCTATTTGTGGACCGTTTTTCACCGCGCTACCATCATAGTTTTTCAGCTGTTTTTGATCTAAGCTGATTTTTGTAGTTTTTTTCGATAACGTTTTTCATCGTGACCACTGCCTTTAAGCCTTCTTAAATGAAGATTTAAGTGCGAGGATACTGAGGTGTTCTGTAGCGGAGCTCTCTTCAGAATTTTTCTTAGACGGCTTGTCGCTACAGTCACCAGCCATTCTGGACGAATACGGGCATGAAACGTACCTCTATTGATTACATCGTAAATGATTTGGAGGGACTTCGAGAAGGCTAGTGGGTGTCAGGCACTACTGAGTTGAAAAATTGGGGCAGTTCATGGATTAGGAGCCACTATGCTCTGAAAAGCTAACGTGAGAGCCCCCAATTTCGTGCAGGTATTGGAGAGGGTAATGCTTAGCAAACTCACCAAGAGTGGGTTAGCAAAATCAATTCCTGCCTTTCAAATACACGCGGCAATAGTGTACATGTATTCAATACACGCCTTGTATAGGCATCTTTGGGGATCCATAACAGTATTCATAGGCCCTAACAGGAATTCAGAGATGCTTCTGTGATTAGCGTGTGACTCTCTCCAATATTAGGGTCGGCACTACGCTGCGAAGAAGGTCAGGGAGCCGCTCCGCTTTCGGTGAGCGCAGTATTGAGCTACGAGACGTCCCCGAAGTGCATGGCGAATATTAGTGTATTGCGGATGTAAACCTTCCGTCATCCCAACCGCGTTTGCTTTCGATTATTAAGGTGTACGTGAGGCCAAAAAATGCTAGAAAACGACTGGGACGACAAAAAATGCAGCGAAGCGTAGAGTTTGCTATACAAAGTGCATTTACGTCCGCAACGCGCAAATACAACTTCGTGGCCGTCCCGAGGCTTGACGCTACGCGCACAGGATGCGGAGCGGCACCCTGACCTTCTTCGCAGCGTTCATGCATGCCGCCCCAGCAGAAAATCTGAAAAATAAACCTTTGGATGTTCTGCGTCTTCAGAAGACTCAGAAAAAGAGGAAAGAGAATCACGACAAGTCCTCTCAGCAAGTATTTTTGGTGTTAGATGGACAAAACGTTCCAGCGATTCTGGAGAAATCCATGTCAGATGAATGTTTCATGGTTGATGGAGGTTATCATGAATTCTCCAGTCGGTTCGCCACCGTAGCGGGCCAACATCTGGGTTGAGAGAAAAACGTCGGGATGTTTTTCTTGCTCATTATGATAATTATGCTGGATTTATTGGTAAGGCTACGCTGTAGTCTGTTGTGATTTCTACACAGTAGTCACAAACCACGAATAGAGATTCTCACCAAGAGGATGAGATGATAGCAGAGAAAGTGAGCCCAAATATGCGTCAACAATTTTACACAATACGAATGACGCAGTTTTTCGATGACCACTTTGAACCCCATCGATTGACACGGGCATAAACGCTACAGTGACGTGGTGGTGTGCAACATATAAGGAATGTGATGGGACAACAGGCTATGGCGATCGTCATGCCCAACTTCCACGCTCTGACTGTATTTGTTTCGCTTGCGGTGCCTTTTTGTATATCTTGACACACACACTTCTCCAAAATAGTCTGCCTTCTAAGGTGTTCCATGCTTGCGTTGCCACGACAACTTTCGGATGCAATGGGACAGACATGACTGACGCGATGCGGCGCAGCGCACTGAAGCTTCACAACGACCTCCGCGCAACAGTTGCCACTGGACTTCAGTTTGATTCGTTATCGATTTCACTCCCAATGAGTAACGAGATGTACAAAATGGTGAGTCCACTCAAACGATATCACTTTTCTCAAGGGGGCAATACTATATTAGGTGAAATGCCTCACCACGTGAAACCCTTAGTTCTAGGTTCGACTTTTCGTCGTTTAGTGACATGAGACCGCCTTTGGGATGCGGCATTTGTAGCCCACAATCTATCGGAGAAACTCTCAAGAAGTGACCAAAGTTGTTGACCTTGATCGATCTTTTCTGGGGTGGACCACACACTCGATATCAATTCATAAACGCAGAGGCCTTCGATTATGTGTTGTGCGCGTTCATTCGGTTGCCTGGGGCAGCCTATGGTAAAGTCAGTGTTGTCATCTTCCTGTCCGAGTCTTGAAGCACCTAATGGCTAATCCCTGTGCGATAGCGTACATGGTAGGCTTTGGACGAGGATAAGACTCCATAAAATCTGCGAAGACAGTAGCGCCTCTTTCGAATGCTCTTCACGCGCCATGCCGACTTTATATAATTTATTCGTCTTACTCTGTGTGTGTGTCTCTGGGTGTGTCTGCGTGTGTCTGTGACAGTGAACGAAAATTCGGTCGGCCTGTCGTGATCAATTGACATCTGTCAAACCCACTGCCTACGTATGCAGCCCGTGGAGAGCGAGCGCGCTTTCTTGTCAATGGGTAAATGCCCAGAAGTACGCTGCGTACCGGAGTAGGTGTGCACACCAGTGACTAATAAGTTATGTTAATATGACTACCGTGGTATAGCCTCATTGTCCCATACTGTTGAAGTGACGTCTAGCTGCTTGACAAGAAATCGCTATAGAAAGAGTTTTGCTGAGTGCAAGAACTAACTTACTTACTTATTAATTTACCTACCTACTTTCTTACCTACTTACTTACTTACTTACTTACTTACTTACTTACTTACTTACTTACTTACTTACTTACTTACTTACTTACTTACTTACTTACTTACTTACTTACTTACTTACTTACTTACCTACTTACTTACTTACTTACTTACTTACTTACTTACTTACTTACTTACTTACTTACTTACTTACTTACTTACTTACTTACTTACTTACTTACTTACTTACTTACTTACTTACTTACTTACTTACTTACTTACTTACTTACTTACTTACTTACTTACTTACTTACTTACTTACTTACTTACTTACTTACTTACTTACTTACAATACCGCTCGTAGGATTTGGTCAGAAAGCGAGCAAGGTCTTTTTCGTCTTTTTTTGTATAACTCGCTTCAAAGTCAACTTTGAGCGAAACTAGGGAGATATTCATGACCCTAGGGTTGAGGGCTACACAATGGTTTAGCCTCTATGGTAATTACGTTGAGAAGTACAGAAGTTTCGCAATCACCCAGACTTGTGATTACGGTACCGTGACGGATGGTGCGCTACCGTCTCCGCTTGCGTTTCCCTGTGTCTACCGTATATAGAGAGCTGATTGATTGCGAAATTTTTATGGTTGTCAAAGGAATCCTTATAATAGCTACACCATTGGATAGCCCTCAACACCTGGATCATGAATATGTCCCTTGTTCCGCTCGAAGTTGACATTGAAGCGAGTTATACGAAAAAGACGAAAAAGACGCGAAAACCTGACCTCGCTCGATTTCTGACCAAATCCTACGAGCAGTATTGTACTTACTTACTTACTTACTTACTTACTTACTCACTTTCTTACTTACTTATTTACATACTTAATTACTTACTTACTTACTTACTTACTTACTTACTTACTTACTTACTTACTTACTTACTTACTTACTTACTTACTTACTTAATTACCTACTTACTTACTTACTTACTTACTTACTTACTTACTTACTTACTTACTTACTTACTTACTTACTTACTTACTTACTTACTTACTTACTTACTTACCTACTTACTTACTTACTTACTTACTTGCTTAATTCTCCTGGCTCATATCTACTGTGCGCTCCAGCGCAACTTTCATTGGTCTCCAAAGTGGTTGTCGCTAGGTGATTAGTTGGCAGGAGGGGCGGGCAAACGAGACCCTGAGTTAGAGACGAGCACACCAGAGGCGCAGAGAAATGCCCAATAGCCTGGCTCCTCTGCGCGCTCTCAGTCTTCCAACTCCTCCCTCCTAGGTCACTTAACTGCCAGGACCCTTGGCGGCGACCTGTTTCTTTCCCGAGCCATACTATCACGAGCAATGAGTCTGAAAGAGAATTTTCACTGCGGAGGTAGCGAACAAACAGTCGCAACAGGTCAACGCGACTCCTGGTCACACCCAGACTGCGTAGCGGAACGCAGGTTGAACTGATGAGTGAAACCTATGCGCGCGGTTTTACCGGTATGACACGTAGTTGGTGGTTTCTTATGTAGGCTCAAGGCTAGCCATGCTGCTCTCGATCTTTTTTGGGATCGTTATTCCTATCTACTGATTGTTCCAGGTATTTATAAATGCTGGTTCTTGCGATAGGTTAACCGCTAATCGCAACTGGAAATTCATTGCAGCTGGCGTTCTTTATGGACTGGTATAGATGACGATGCCGTCGACAATACCTAGACTCGAAAGGATATCTCCATTCATACAAGTGCCCTTACGTACCAGTTCAGAGAGTTCCCTTTAGGGTAGTGAATGGATGGAAAGACATGTAGCACAGTGTATGTAGCTTCAACTTGTCGCATTACGTTCGGAAAGTTTCTGGCGGAAAGTTTGGGAAAACGTAGCCCCGCTAGAGCTGGACACGACTGTCTGGCAGTCCGGTAACAGGAGCCTACTAACGGAGACTAAATCAGCGTTCCATAATCACCAATCATTTCCAGGAGTGGAGTTGCAATCTCGAAGAAGTGGCCAAAATCCCCATTGTTAATTGTCCGAGTCAAATACGTCCACCTTTCGACAACGGATTCAACCATAAGGCGTGCGTCTTAAAGAAGCGTTATTATTGTGCAACATACAGACATTCAATAATCAACCAGATTTTCTGTAAATTTAGCATCGATCGTACTACGGCTGCTGATAGCTCAGCTGTTCTTCTCACAAGAGCGTTGAGGGAATGGTCACTCCAAGTTGAGAGCAAGGTCTGGCCTCCGGATAGTGTGTACGCTGCCAGCCTGAATATTCCAGAGTTTGCAAATGTGAGTGCTGTAATGTGAACTTACTACCAATTTCTGGTCAGTTGTTTAGTTAATTTTCTAATCGTTCGCAGATGATTCAAGGAAAAACTGTAGCCGTTGGATGTTATACCAAGTTTTGCTTACAACCTCCTTCACACACGGATGTCACGTGTGCATATGAACTGCGGTGAGTCTCAAGCCGGAATCATACTTCCAACGACTTGCGACGCGACGCAATGTTCACCATCAATATCGACCAAAAATCGATATTCCTGTGGGGAGGGGAAAAGGACGCTCCGATGTAGGCGGGGCCCTGGAGCGCATGGCGCGCTCACCTTCTCAAGTACACATTCACAAGGTTAAGACAAACGAATAAGAGAAATAGTAATCATCTGGGAGGCAGTAGAGACGTAATTGCTTGAGGGGAGCTAGTACTTCCAGGAATATCCAAGGAAAAGCATCACGATGTTGAAAAAGGGCATGCTGAAATGTGACCAGTCCGCGAGAAGGTGCGCGCGCCATACACTCCCAGGTGCCTCCCATATGAAAGTACCTGTTCCGGCGCAGCCAATGTTATCGATCTGCATAGCTAAGCCAAGTAATCGTGTCCTTGGGAACGGGGCCCGTGTTTGCAATCGAGCAATTTCAACACCTTTCAAGATTTTTGACCCCAACCAATCAGCGTACTTCGACCTACCGGTTGCGACAACTCTGCAAACCTCGCAAAAAAATGCAATATGTAGTAATCGTAGACATTTCCAGAAATTTACAAACCGGCGACCTTGTTTACACTCCTTCCAACTTCACTTGCACTGATGAACCAGGATGCACAGATCCAGCACCGGCGGTGTGTGAATCCGATCTTTGCGTGAGAACAGATCCAACAACGCCGACTACAACAACAACTACACCAACTACAACAACGTCGACTTCTGAAACAACAACGCCGACTACTGAAACAACAACGCCAACTACAACAACGCCGATTACTGACACAACACCCCCAACTACAACAGCGCCGACTACTGAAACAACTACACCAACTACAACAATGCCGACTACTGAAACAACTACACCAACTACAACAACAACACCAACTACTACAACAACTACACCAACCACAACCACAACAACCCCAACTACAACAACAACAACACCAACTACAACGACCACCACAACAACAACTACAACAACAACTCCAACGACAACTACAACGCCAACTACTACGACAACACCAACTACAACGACCACAACAACTGCTCCAACATCAAATGCAAACCCGAATCCAGGTGATGAGTGACAAACATTTTACAGCATTCGTAACTCATCCTTCTTCTCAAAAATGGTCTGCTGAGGCCAGAACGGTCATAATAGAGGATCAACAGTATAGTGATTTTGGCGAGTTCCCATAGTTATTCGGCCGACTCACATAGGTTTATTGTATATTTCTAGAACAGTCCGAGCCAGTGGTGAACGTCTTTGTAACTCTCGCGTGAGCGTCTCCAATGTAAGGCCCAAATGTCGTCTATTCCCAAGGGAGATTCATTTGCGGTGTTCACGCACTTTGCGCGCATAGCTGTGTCTCCTTATGCAGCACAATTTCTTACCTTTTCTCCGCTCGCTCCTCATACGTATGCAGAGGAACAGAGTAGACTCGGCTTTGGAATAGAGAATATGCCACTTTAAAGGCCCCGGTATGAATTTCTCTCCCCGCTACAGCTCTTAAGGCATGACCCACGGTAAGCACGTTAGGACGATCAGACCACGGTGAAAAGCGCCTAGACTCACTGAAGGCTCACTCAGCATTTTGGAGTTTGCCATAGTAGATGACCTTGTGTCACTTTCGGTTTACTCTCTGATAAAGAGCTACGAGAGGCTCACCGATGAGTATGGGGAGGAGGGTGGTAAGAGACTCGGGTGTGATTGGAGGTTGAGAGCATCGTCTTCAATTCGTTTCGATTTTTCCTTGGCTGCTTATATGAGGCCACAATGGTAAGCGCTGAAGATGCACAAAGTTACGCACCTCGGATTCTCCCAATCAAGGATACCGAAGCTCCCGATGAGTTTGCCAGAGTCAGTCCCGTTGTCAGGCAAGCATCGGTTGTCCGGTGCGTAAGGAGAGGTGATCGTGTGTTATGAGGGCGCAGACCGCCGCTCTGATCACATTAATTGGTTTGATCGGTCACGTCGTATAGTCTCTTTGTCCTATGTATTCAGAGAATACCAATATCTGAACAACAACAGTGGTGAGATTAGCAGTGGTTTTCAATCTCCCCGTTTATCAATAACTTTTTGTGAACGTTTAGAAGCCACAGCTCCGCTTTCTGGGGGTCTTGTAAGATTCCAGGGACATGATTGCCACCAGCCTAGGATTGCCTTAGAAATAAGCTCAAAATCTGGATAGACTTTTCCAAGTTGTACTGTGCCTTTAAGCTCGAAAGGTTGCTTCAGAAGTTTTGCAAGAGTGGCATTTTGCTGCGAAAGCGCCA
Organism: Aplectana chamaeleonis; assembly: GCA_029168955.1. Lineage (NCBI taxonomy): Eukaryota > Metazoa > Nematoda > Chromadorea > Rhabditida > Cosmocercidae > Aplectana > Aplectana chamaeleonis. Next base: position 78,291 of record JAPDOI010000362.1, read on the forward strand.
GGATGGTTTCTCCCTTTCTCTCGCTTATTCGGTGTTGTGTAGGGTAGGTCTATCTCACGAATACGTGGATTCCGTCTTTGAGGTTGGACTGTGCCTTTAATAGACGGAAATGTTACGGAAGAACTTCACAAAGGTTTTAGTCTTGGTTAGGAGGAAATAGGTAGAGCGGCCGCATCCGATCGCGCCAGGAGAAATGAATGATGACGCCGCTCGATCAGTTCCAAAGCGGGTGGCGCACGCATATATCGCATTATTGCTGTAGGATTGTCAGCGCCACGGGTCTTGGCAGCAGAACATTGCGCTTTCGCAACATTATGAATGTTCCACGTCAACATTACAAAGCCACTCACAGGTCTTCGTTACATCTGATGTTGCTAGCCACCTTTGCTACAGAGCTTCTCGTCCGCCTTTGCTAAAGGTGGTATCCGAATCCTGGTCCACCGAAATCAAACTCAAACGGTCGTTGGGCTGATGTGAAGAAATGCCTTACCGATCTCACTCATTTGCACTCCAGACACTGGCGTGATCGATCGCGGCACAGCGTTTTGGTCCCCAGATCCTAATCCACTGATACTTCGCGTCGGTTCCCAGATCGGTTTGTCCTTTCCTTGACTTCCTCATCCGCGGTTCTCAGATCGGTCGATGCACCATATGCCTTTCCATTGCAGGATTTTCACACGATTTCTCTATCTTAGGGTCAACGAACCTCCAATAGGATCTAAATTTAATTCTCTTGATGGGACTTATCATGTGAACGACAGCTCCGAACTTGGACACGAAGTTGGCGAGAAGATTTATCATGTACACACCATCCTCTGTTTACATCGCGGACTTTGTCTGCCTCCATTGCCTTTATTGAGTTGTTTCTCAGAAGGGAAAAGGTTTCTTTCTATAAATTAACCCCTCACAAAAAATTTAAAAATAGAATCTCTGGGTGAGAGACAAATTAAAGGTTAGACCTTGTATTCCGAAGACTATTGAACTATTGCAGCGATCAACCAAATCTGCCCAGCCAATCCTGGTATGAACGATAGAGTTCGGGTGAAGGCTATGGATATGCACAATTATCGAAGGTTAGTGTAGGCTTCTAACGAGCGTTTTTGAGTGTGTGAAATGGAAGTGACTAAATAAATCACTACCTTCGAGCTCGCTGCTTTGGTCCACATGATTGGCATTAAACCTCCAGTTTCTTCTATTCAGATCACTGCTAGCGCGGGGAGAAGTGGTGAAGAATTCAGGGAACAGGCTACCAAGTGCGAGGAATATGATCCAACTGGTAGGTCCACTTAACGTTTCGGAGTGGTGCACTCGTGAGGCACATGTCATAGTTTACCAATGAGCCGGCCGATATGGCTCAACCCGCTCGATATCCTATTATCTATAATTGCCTTACTCTGTGTATGTATCTATGTGTGTGTGTGAGAATGAACGGGGATTCGTGCAGCCCGTGAACCATTGACACATACACCGCCCACGTATGCAGCTCGTGGAGAGTGAGCGCGTTTCCATGTCATTAGATAAATGCCCACAAGCGGCGTTGGTGCGCACACTAGTGTATAAGAAACAAGCACAAAGGGAGGGAGGGAAGTAGTTAAAGTCATTCTCGACTTTTCTGTCAGTTGTACTTCCAGCAATATGACTGCTCTCTGGAATTAATTGCGTTGGCTTCTGTGGAGAGATGCAGGAACAGTCCGTTCGCAGGAGTGCCAGATGGAATGCAGCAGAATATCCACTCGGTGTCACACTCTGCCGCTCAGTTTCGCCTTGACGCTATTGAAACTGTATGCTCAGTAATGTGTACCCCTGGACGATACTCTACTAACTGAATATATTTTCAGGCAATCAAGTTTTGGTGGTCGCGAGTTAGGGAAGTTGATGGACCAGGAATGCTTGTTACCTTCAGACCTCACCATGAAAATACTCCAATAGCCTTTTTCACAAGAGTAAGAACCCAACTTTATCAGGGATAGCTTTGAGAGTCATCGATTTATCCGGCCTTTCTCGTAGAAGCTTGAATACTATGTGAGCTGGAATGATCCGCTGAATCTTGAAGACCACAGAAAGAGAGCACAGTCCTCACTCGTAGGGCCAAAGATTGTGGTCATCAACATGACAATATAAAACCTGCGCTTTCAGATGGCATGGGCAACTACCAGGTCGCTAGGATGCGCCGTTTCGGAAAGGGAGCAATGTCCTGGCTCATGGTATTCGGCATGTGTATACAACCCTGGGTATCGGTTTGGTAGTCAATAACACCATCCGTAGGGATGCAGTGAGATTTTAAATTCCAGAGGGAACATAGTGAACCAAGTTCTCTATGAGACAGGGACTCCATGTACAGCGTGCCCTCTCGGGACTTTCTGCAATGCTGAGAGTCTGTGCCAGATGGTGTAGACTAAATGAATTGTCTATCGTGAACGACTTGTCATAACTTCATGAATAAAGCATATCAAAACTTCTGCATCAAACGCACTTTCTGTTTGCGATATGCTACCGTTACGCCTGCAACAACTAAGCCGGACGATCTGAGTTGAAGCGACCGGCTTGTATCACCCGCCAGTGAGATTCAGGTCATTATGCTAGCCTGCTTCCCACACATATTTCTAACATTCTCGACTTCTTCATCCTCAAATTCACAGGCATGCTGGCGAAGTCACTTGAATAACAGTGGTGAGGGCAATCTGATACACGTTGCGCCCGTTGAAACTCAGCGCCGTCCGGCTTAGTCATCGCAAGCCTGACGGTATAGATATACATATTGCGAAAAGCCACAAAACTCCATTCATTCGTTCTTGAGCGTATTCGGAGGCAATTTCGGGCTAACAAGGAAAGTATATCAATCTGATACGAATGCTGTTGTTGTTGCTCCCACGCGATGATTCCAACGTTTATTCTCAAACTTGGGTATTTAAACCAAACCAGTGATAACAACATGATATTATTACGAAACAGCAAAATATTGCACAATACAACTAGAAACGACTGGAGAAATGTTTCATGCATCTCATGCATCGGATATTGCTATGCACCAACATCGCCAAGTACCAAACCATGTTCTGAGAGTTCCTTCTTCTTCAGCTGTATTTTATCCACCTTGCTCTCGCTACCGAACTTTGCGCCAACCCGTCAACACAAACAAAATGGGGCATGCTGTGAGAGCAAGAAACTGAGATAGATATGTCTCAGATTGTATAGATGATCACAAATATGAATGAATTTCCTCTCACCTGTATTTTGTTTTTTAGACACGATATGCGTGACAGAAACTGTCTAGAGCGTTAAACGCATCTGCTCAAACGAAATACATTGATGGTACACCTTCGGCCTCTATAGTTAAACTGCGCAGTTTCCCCTTCCGAGCTGCTGAATTTAGGAAGTTAGACGCGTTCTTCAAGCTTCGCGAAAAGATGAGGGTAACCATCATTCAATGTTTAGGGTCTTCTGGAATATCAGAATACAAGTGCAGAGCAACACGTTACACAAAGGGAAAATTCGTCTGTTCCACGACTATATCCCATCGTGCTCCTAAATTATGTCAAAAAATAAAAAATACTCTTAGGTCCGTGGCTTGCGTCCTCAAGAGAAAAAAACTTCAACCACACCCGCGGCTGATTTGAGCGAAGACTGATGACGCCGCCCAAAACAGAGAGCAGTGCAAGACTTCTTCCGGCAATTGTTGTGAGTCCAATCGCATCCGAGTTTCCTTTAGAAGTGTTGGCGTCGCCCTTCCTCGACACTTGAGTTTGAAATGTTCTATGAAAACCTTAACAAAAACTGCAAAAAAGCGACCGCTAAACGCTGGGTATAATTGTAATCGAGAGTCTTTCAAAATCGCTCAAGAAGTTATATTCTTTTCCACTATAAGTCCTTTCCATCTATAATTTGTAGTATAAATGAATCTCCAGTATCCTTGCTCTCCCTTGTATGCAAGAGGATTCATTTTTTTCGCAAAGCTCATAAAACGCAGCTGGGACGCGTACCGACCGGTACAAAAAAAAATCCAAGTTAGTGTCGGGTACATGCCTCTACCGCGGTCAGCGGTCCGCCATTGGTTCTCCCTCCACATTCTAAAAACGGAGGAGGGGACTCTCTGGCGAGGAGAGCTGGCCGACTGTTGGCCTCCGACTCCATCGCACAAGCCTGTGTTTTTATCTACAAAAGTCACTTCCTTTAGAACGCCTCATGGTCGCCTGCTTTCCAATAATGTACCATATAAGCCGTCAATAGTTCTTGTATGTTATTAAAATGCTACCCAATATGCTTATATCAGAGGGAAAATAGAGGGCATGTATACAAAACTGCCTATGAAAGTGTATGAAGAGTTCCCTCGAACGTTAATATCCTGGAACAGAACGCCGGGATATTACATAAGTGATACCAAGCTGTAAGGACACGCCAGTGGTATATTCACAATTGATGATTACTCACAGTGCACAACACGGTCTTCTTCATCTCTCACAGTGTACAGCTTCCTGGGATTATTAGTCCAGTCCGGCCGCGTAAACTGTATTAAACCCTTCGGCTGAAACCACCGGGACTGAAAACATTGAGATGTCGGCCCCGGGGAAATTACCCAACGAATCGAAATACCCAACTCCCTTTCACTCATCTCCTAACAGGGTTCCGTAAGTGTGTGGGTCGTCACAGGAGGGGTCTGAGCACCTTAGAGGTGGAGGATGAGAGGGGATTTGATCTTCGGAGTAAGACTAACTGTGTCACCCAATGTGCGAGTAAAAAAGTATTAGGAGCAGTTTTTCTAGTAGAATACGAACATCGAAATTTCTATAAAATAGGGTTTAAGCTGAGTTAAGTTCGCCTACTGCATGCTGAATAATTTCAGCTATCTAAAAATTCGATTTATCCAGAAGTTCACAATTTCCTAAAGTTTGAGTCACCTGAGTCCTCTACACAAACATTCACGGTCTAAGATGGTCGCTGAGGGGCGCTACACTGTGAGCGTAAAAGTCGAAAAATAAAAAAAAAACACAGAATTCTCTGAAAAACGAGATATTTTTGCGTTTATAACTTAAATGTAGTGTTCACGACAATCGTCAATTTTGAGATTATTCGCTCTATTGATTAAGTGGCCCCGAGTGGAAGTGAAATTGTGAAGATGAAATTTTCTGTAGACCAGTCCTTTGCAATTCTTTACTCTCTATTGCTCCGTTCTTTCCTTAGAACCCTAACTAATCCTGCTTTGAATAAAATATTATTTTACTTTCGATTCACTCAATTTTCCATTGGTGACAACCACTATGAACATGTTCATCTAGCCGGACAACTAGTCGATGTTATAGAATAATGTCACTGAATTACGACGTTTCAACGCGTTTCCCGCCGTTTCTTTGTAATTTAGGTAACACTTGGAGGCCAGCGCATTGTTTGATGTGAAAAACCCGGAGACAGAAATCATCGTGAACATTGTCGTTAAGTCGTAAATGATTTGTTTGGAGAAACCTAGACTTCAAGAAACTATACTCTATACTCTACCGTTTGGGACTTTCCGCACCTTCCTGGGTACCCGGCACGACTCTCGGCTTCATTATTTCGGGAACCATTTACGTTCAAGTAAATGTGTATTAGAATTCACGAGTAGAGTGCAATACGCCATGGATTGTACGCAGGGTTTGTGTAGGATTGTGCAGAAAGAAGCTGAATGTGTGCAGGGCTTCAATAGTAGTATGCACTACCTTGGTGAGAGCATGCAGGACGCCATGACATGTATACTCGGCTTAAGCCGGGGGGTGTAGGACGTCCTGACATGTGTGAAGGACCTCACTGAAAGTGCGCCTGACGTCATGGAATGTGAGAAAGGCCATTCGGCAGGAAGCAATTAATGTCATGGTGATTTTTAGTCGGAGCGCGCAGAGCTCCAGTAAGAGTGCGCGTGGCGGTTGGTAGTGTGTGCAGGAAAGTGCGCAAGAGGTCGTGGATGGCGAGCACGATTTTATGGTGATGTGCAGAACGATGTGGAAATTGTGCAAGGCTCGCGTGAGATCACGTGAGACCTCATGCAACGTGCGTGGAGCTGTTTGCCGATTGACCATTACTCAACAAGTCACATTGTGCCGCAAAGCGCGTGAGTGTGCGTGCTAGTAGAAACAGTAAACGCCGAGTGAGTGCTGAATGCTTCTCGGAATATGAAAATATTGCGCGCAGATCAGGCTACCCTCCATGCCGGTGCAGATCGCAGGGAGGAGTTTGGCCACCCGGTGCCCGCATTGCGGCTCGTTACGACAAGAGGTGAACGCGTTGTGTTCCGGCCCAATCCCGGGCACCTGGTAATTGATGCGGTGAAAGCCATCAGCGCATCGATTATCAGGTGTCCAAGCTAGGTACGGAACGCCACACGACCAACGGTTCACTTCTTATCAAAACGAGCCGCAACCCAGGCAACGGGCGGCCAAACCCCTCCCTGAGAGCTGCTCGGGCATTGAAGGTACCGCAGTTTCGTTCTCCATCCCATACGATTCTATCGATTAATGAGTGCTGATATTTTCAAACACGTTGTGGCTGCAGCCTTCCCATGAGTGTTCGCGTTGGCTTGCTGGTTATGTTGAAATTATTGACAGGTCTAGTAATCCATTATTTTATCAACGTTTGGACATATAATGAAGGCAAGACCATTGTTACACTGAACATGCCCTTTTGTCGTTCAGCTCACATCGACGTCTGATTTGTGATTGTCAGTCTGCATATAAGCAAGGGTGCACAGTACAGCAGCAGTGAACAGTCGCCATGTCTATTCCTCATCCTCTGGGTTTGCTGTTTTTGCTGACGGTAGGCCATTTAGTATACGTTTACACGGTTAGGTTGTACAGTGATGTGTTTCCCAAGGTGTTACGCGCTTGCGGAGCTTTTGGCTGCAACGGCACGGATATGACTGACATGTTGCGGAAAATGGCACTGAAGTATCACAACGATCTGCGCGCAACAGTTGCCACTGGTCTTCAGATGGATATGTCAGGAGAAACATTGCCAATGAGCAACAAAATGTACAAAATGGTGAGTTTCTTTTCACAGCTGTAGTTTTCTCTAACGAATACGCTTTGCCGTAGAGGTAAGGAATCAGAGAACGCAAAACCCAAACATGCCACTCATTCTCAATCTACTTTTTCTCAGTGGACGCTGAACTTGAACAAGCAAGGGTTCAGCAATTATGGTTAGAAGAGATACTCACGCTGCATTCTCAACATAGGGCATACCACGTGGATATAAGAAGAGCATATCAGTTGCCTCGCGAGTCTTCAATGAGTGTCTACAACAAAAAACAATCCCCAAGTTTTCAGCGGGGATCGGAAGATGCGTTCCCCAGAGCAACAACCATGTTGAAAAGACGGCCTGGACCGACACGCAGTGACGATTTTCTGGCTGTTGATTTTGAACGATGTGCGCTGAAGAGGGGGTGTGGGGCGAGCTAAGTAGAGAAGTTTTGGGTCCTTTTGGGCACTTTGTTCCTACTGTAAGCTTCTTATTTGACAATTATGAAGTTATGGGGTACGGAAAGGGATGTGCGTAATGAAAGTTTCGTAATTCGTTAGTCGTTAGTCGTTCAACCGACAGAAACCTTCGTTAGTCGTTCAAAAACTAGGCCTTAAAAACAAGCGCATTCGAGGCAGAAAAAAGTCCTAATGAATAGAAAAGATGGAATGCACTGAGAGGTGTATGTTTTCCAGAACATTCATGGCCATTAACTATACAAAACGCTCGTCGTTAGAGAATATAGTTTAAACTGCAAACCTACATATACATAGTTCATAATATGAATGAAAGCCTAGCACGGAAAACTGCACCAGCTTGTAAGCACTCCGTACAAATTTCCCCCAATGAGAGGTTCCAGCACCAATTCATTGGAATCCCATATCTCGAATTCGGGACTCAAAATCGGAGGACGGCGTTCTTTACAATCCAATCATCGGATACAGTTCCAGTCGGTGCGTAGTTGTGGCCTGCAGGCACCACTCCATATTATCAACTCTGATAGTACCTACTGTAAAAAATCTCCGCTAGAACCGGTCAATGTCGGACCTGGTTCAGTGATCCTACCATAAAGTCGCGCGACCAACGCGAAGTCGCACAAATGCTGCGGCGGACATTGCGCAACGTTCGGTTGGGGTCATAATGTGAAAGTTCCAGAACTGCCTAGCAGATTCGTTGGAAATAGTAATTACTGAAGGTTGTGGTTACTTTCAACCAACCACCTTGAACAATCAACAGGAAATTATGTATCAAATCTTGATGTGTCCCTTGAATTGAAGCGCGATGTGAATGACTATTGATTTTCTAACGAACTCTGGGATTGTAATAACGCACATACCTGGACACGGATCTTCCATCCGGTGGAAAGGAAGGAACTTCTGTTTCCGCGAACTGCCTTCAAGGCAAGTATTTTTCAATCCCCTTCCCCCTACGTTAACACTCAAGAGACCGATCGTTACACGGCTTATCAAGCGCTTGCAGCTTACCTCTCGGGTAGTTTTTCTGGTTCCGTCAAAAGCCGGAGAACAAACATCAGATTTGGAATTAGTATTGGCCTGGCCGGGGTTGCAGCAAACCTGAAACACTTGACCTAAGGTTAGCCTTTCGCAGGCGACAGGAAGTTTACCGAAAACAGTCAAATGGGCATCGGATCCTTGCACACAGAGTGATGCAGCAGAGGACTCTAAGTCACCTGATGAACTCCAAACTATGGCAGTGACGATTTGCTTATAGGTTGAACAAACCTTGAGAACAACGAAAAATTTTGTTGGAACTCACGTAACTCCAATTTGATTTTGGCTTGAGCCATTACTCAGGGAAACAAAGGGTAGGATGAAAAAGGTTTTTAGAACTCGACGACACTTTCGAAGAAACTTCTGGAGAGTTCTCGAAAGATTCTTTAGGCGACTGATTTTATCTTGCGGCGAATGTCTGGGCAGAAAATCACAACACATATCGATTTCAAAAGATAAACGAACGATTTCAGGATTGGAGTTGTGATCTTGAAGAGGCCGCCGCTCAAGCTATTGGAAGTTGTCCAGACACTCCAACTGGACCACCCGGCAAAGGATTCAACTATCAATTGTACGCTTCAATAAATTTGCCACGTTTGAAGAAAGAGCGCTGATTAATCAATGGAAAACTTTTGTCTTTCAGTTACTATTCTACAGCTGCTACCGTTCTTAGTAAAGCACTGAAAGAATGGTCGGGTCAAATCGTCGATAGAGAGTGGTCGCCTGACAGTAAATACAGAACCAGTTTGAATATTGCTGAATTTGCAAATGTGAGAGTGGCTCGGAAAGTCGGGCTTACTTGAAGATTACACCGGTAACTAATGAATACTACTTCTTGTTTAGATGATCCAAGGGAAGACTCAAGCAGTTGGATGCTCCGTCAAGCTGTGCTCGAGCGCTGTTGGGAGAAAATACACAAATGTTGCATGTGTATATGAGCTACCGTAAGTATGATGTTGATGATGATGATTTTTATCGGTAACTATAACGCAACAGGTAATTTAAACCAGATGAAATCACCGATACGATGAGAAAAGAAAATAGCTGCAGAAGGAATATGAAACTGAGGGACATGGGAGGGAGTGGAGAGCTCGAGGAGATGAGCGGTGGCCGCCAACACTGCAAACCGCTAGCGAAGATGCGATCCAGGATAACAACTTCGTAGGTCCGCCAACTCCCACGAAATTCACATGTCGAACAGCAGAGGCGGCACTAAACGGACACACAACTTCTTTAGTACGAGGAAACAGAGAATTCAAAAAAAAAAGTGTTTTGATTTAGTTATAAAGGTTAGCAATAGAAAATTTTTACCACGCATGACCGGGTGGAGATAGCTGAAAAGAAAACCTCGGGAACTGTTCAAACACAGCAAAATAAAAAGTGATTTGAAGCTTCAAAATGTGTTACTCAGTTCTGAAGAAGGACCCAGCCGGTACATATCAGTCGCAAACATCTTGTAATTCAAGAAGGAACCATGCCAATGTCAGAACCATCCTTGCGAATTCAAGATTTCTTTCATTTATTTTTTTCTATTAGAGGCCAGTGAAGACAACGAATTGACCAAAGATGCAAGCAGTTGATTCCACAAGGAACTTACTGTCTGTGAGAGACCATTTTCAAAGTTGTTGGAAGGCATTTTCTCCCTCAGAAGTCTGATATCATGGCCTCGCGTGAGGCCAACTGTGGCGGATTTTCTAAACAAGTCACCAAATTGGAACCATGCTCTTCTTCAAAAAGTACTATCTCGCAATTTATGAATCTCCTTCTCATTTCAAGAAATGAGGAATTCAGGTAGCTAAAGCTATGTTAATAAGAAATCTGAAATAACCTAGTTTGCGCAAATATGCGCTCAGTAAATTTTCTTTGAACGCGCTCATTCTGGTCAACCAGAGTACGAGATGAAGGTGACCACAGCGGGTGAACAGTATTCGAGCAATGGTCTCACAAAAGTTGTGAAAAGCTTGAACAGTGTCGCTTTGTTGTTATTGCAGAAGGCCCACATTCTGAAATTAGCTTGAGACTTGGCAGAACTCGTAATACCATTTAAATAAGCTTCGAAAGAAATGGCATTATGGTAATTAGGTCCGAGGTCTTTGGCATGTTTTGGTTCTTTAATCGCTGTACCATGTAGCGTAATCTGAAAGGAAGCAGAGCTGTTGTCCGCATGTAGCCCTATAGTTTTCCCACATGAAACATCTAGCCCTTGAGTTTTGCACCACTGCGATAGTTTATCTAGCGACTGCTGTAAGGTTCCGTTCATAGAAGACGACAAGCGGCAGGCGCCAGCGACCAGCTGCAAACGTCATCGACTAGCGGCATGCGTCATATCGTGGCCAAAACGCTGACGCATGACGCTCGGCGGCTGGCGCATGCAACGTGCCCGAGAACAGCACGGGGTTAACGATGGTATGGATATTTTTAGTGACAGCCGCTACTGCCACCATGCCTCCACTGTCAGCGAAAAACCGACTGCTTTGGTCGCTGGGGAGTTAGATCAATAACAAATGCTAAAGATGCAAACCCCCAGCGTCACTTGGCGCTAGGTCGTCGGAAAGCTATGGAAGGAGCCTAAAGCATTGCAATTATCAACAGAGGCTATTTTTACGTCAGCAGCACACATTGTGCTTAATACTCCTTCGAGCCCAGAAAAAAATCGGCAAGTTTATTTTTTGAAGAGAAGGATGTCGCAACATTTTTCAAATGTGGCGACATCCTTCTCTTCGAAAGATGTAATTGCCGATTTTCTTTGGGCTCGAAGAAGTATTGAGTATAAAGCGGAACAATTTTGTCTACCAAGTCATGCCAACATCTGGAGAATATATCATAACATTCATATGAGGTTTGGAGCCAATCAAAAACCGCTATCCTGTTCACAGTCAGGGGGTTTCCGTACTAAGGAGTTAATACACATCGATTAAGCTCAGAACACTCCAGAGATTCATCTTTTTCATTCCGGCCCAAGAGAAAAAAGATTTCTTGCAGCGTAATATCGGAGAAGGTAAGCACAATAGCGATTTCGTTATTGGTACAATGAATCTTTCTTTCTCTTTTCATCGGTTTCATCGGGATGCAGTGAGATTTAATTTCAGAGGGGACATAGAGAAACAAGCTCTCTACGAGACAGGAACACCGTGTACTGCGTGTCCTCTTGGGACCGTCTGCAATTCTGGGAGCCTGTGCCAGATGGTCTAGACAAATTGAATCGTCTATCGTGAACGATCTGTCATAACTCGTTGTGAAGATAATGTATTTGTGTCTCAATGTATTTATTGACGAAGTTTTGATTTGTTAATGTCGTCTTCGGGCCCAAAAAGTCAGTGAACAGTCGAGAGTACCAACCTTACTAGGGCAAGAATGGTACTTAACTAGTGAGTAGAAGGACCCAGCCACAATGTATTCTATAAATAGTGTTGATGGTGGGAGGTCAGCCTGGTAGGATGGCTATCCTACCCATTCAAGACGGACGGATGGTCAAAAATGAGGGTTGAGGTCAGGGTGGAAAGAAGTAATCATTTCCTCAGCAAACTTCGCATGTATCACGTCATATCCACTAAGTACCACTCCAAAGTAAGAAGTTCCTCTTCCTTAGCGGCTCTCATTTCTCTTCTGATGCTTATTGATGGTTTCCGAAGTTGAAGATCCGGAGCTTCCTTGATTTTCCTCTCCATCGGATCTCAAAAGTGCCTTGAGAAGGATCGTCACGCGTTTAACTCAGGGACGGGTTCGGAAGTATGCCGCAAAGTGCGGTGTCGTGAAATGGATTGTCCGGGTAGCTCTGTGTTATCCGGTGGAGAGGGAAATCAAGGAAGCTCTAGAAATTTAACATTGGAACTAACCAGGGGTGCGAAAAGTTTTAAGCGGTAGAATGCAGAGTCTAGTTTTTTGAAGCCTGGATTTTTTTTAATAACTCAAGTTATACCCGCAGAAAATTTTACTTTTCTCAGGGACTATTACGTTTTTTCAGCGTTAAGGCACACAGTGTAGGGCCCTTCAGCATTCATCTTAGACCGTGAAAGTTTATGCAAAGGGTAAGTCGACTACGCTCGACTCAAATATTCTACTCAAGTGACTCATACTTTGAAGAAGTGTGGAAATCCGGTGGGATCGAACCTGTAGCCAGCTGAAACAATTCAGCATGCAGTTGGCAAACTGCTTTGGACATATTACACAGAAGATTCATTCATCTTGACTCTCATTTTGGTAACACCTCTACTGTGACTCCACCCTAAACTTCCTAGTTGATTTCCGCCACTTGCAACTCTGCTCAAAAACTATTTTAGTCAAATCGCGGCGTATATTTGTATTCCACGTGGAAACTGCTCCTTTCAATTTTTCCTCGCACATTGGATGGTCCAGTGAGTTTTTCTCGAAAGGTCAGACATCCTCTCCTCCTCCACCTCTACGGAGCTCAGACCCCTCCTGTGACGACCCACACACGTACGGAACCCTGTTAGGAGGAAGGTGACTAAAAGAGGTTGGGTGAGGTGATTCGTATAGAATTTCCCCCGGGTCTGACATCCTAATGATTTCAGTCCTTGTGATTTTAGCCGAAGGGTTTACTACAGTTTACACGGCAGGACTGCACTAATTATTCCAGGAAGCTGTATACTGTGAAGGATGAGGAAGACCGTGTTGTGCACTGTCATGAATAATTAGTTGTGATTATACCACTGGCGTGTCCTGACAGCCTGGTATCACTAGTGTAATATCCCGGCGAACTGTTCCAGGATGTTAATTTCAGAGAGAACTCTTCATACACGTTCATAGGCAGTTTTTAATGCATGCCCTCTACTTTTCCTTTCATATAAGCATATCGGATAACACTTTATTAACATACACGAACTATTGAGAGCATACACAATATTGAAACCAGGCGACTATGAGGTGTTTCAAAGGAACTGAGATGGGTAGATAAGAACACTAGGCTGAAATAGAACAGAGGAGACTCACATCGTGGCTCGTGGGGTGAAGTCGGAGGTCAGCAGTCTACCGCAGTCAGCTCTCCTCGCCAGTAACTTGGGGTTTTCTTTGTACCGGTAAGTACGCCTCCCAACTGCATCTTATGAGCATTGCGAAACATCCTCTTGCATACAAGGGAGAGCACGATTTTCGGAGATTGGTTTATACTGCAAATAATAGGTGCAGAGGATTTGCAGTGGGAAAGAATATAAGCTCTCGAGCCTCATTGAAATGAAACAACAGTACGATTCCATGTTTGGTTGTCTTGAAACCTAAGCATGAGTTGAACGTACTGCCGAGATTTTTTGCCGTGCAGGTTTGATAAACAGTGAAACTGGTTTAATAGTGGCCTGACGTTTCGAACAAATCGTCGTTTTCGAAGGCCCGGAAGTGCTAAAAACTTTAGTGACCAGTGAGTTGCTCCATCAAGCGCTTTTCCGTCCATCACAAGTTCAACAAACCCCAAAAACTTGAGAGAGCTACCGAAATTAGCACTAAAACCCACCCACGCCAGCTCCATCAACTACGAGCTCCCGTATCGACCAGATAGACCGCAAGTCAGGAGACAAGTGAACCCGCCTGGTCATACACGGCTGATCGTGCTATAACTGATGCAGTATGAATCGTAGGAAGTCACTGGTAATCGGAATGCACTCACTTCTATTATTGAGTAAGGGGAGCGGGACATGATCTAGAAGGCCTCCAGTGCTTTCTTAGCTCCAATATCTTCCTCACGATTTAGAATCGTGCATTTGATGTCGGAATCAAGTCCACCATGCTTGTCTTGTCTATGTTTTCCGATAGGAGCTAATGTATTCTTGCAGCGCTTCACTGCTAGGTGCTGAGAGTTACTGACCATTGCCTACATCCAAGTCCAGACTTGAAACCTCAGGCACTTGGGTAGCGCGCCAATCGTGAAGCGTATATAAGGTGAGTCAAATTAATCCCGAATCTTACGAATCGGTCACACGTTTTTTTGAAAGCTTTTACATGAAAAACAAGACACTACAGTCCATCAGGCCCTAGCCGGCAGAACTGGGCGACTATCTACTAGAGACGTTGGGATCGAGAAGATGTGCTAACACCAGTTTCGAACCCTCCGTAGTTGCTACCAGAAGAATCACTCATCTTTAGATGAGAGATCTAGTAATGCAATCAAAAACGCAACATGTCACCAATCGTGACAGCCCAAACGGTTTCGCTCGATTCGGGCGCCCCAGCAGCTACTCAATCCTAATAATAAATGTGATAGAAACACAACCGTTACAGCACACAGCACACACAGAGATCGTTCAGTATCTGCACTTAATACAAAGGAGAGGTTCCGCTCTATGGTCAGAGTGGAAACATATTTGATCCCAGCTTCGGCCTTATCATACATATAGATTGGGGGCTCAATGCCGCCCAGTGCCGCGAGAGCGGCGAGATCCTTCAGAACTGGATGTGTGTGACACGTATTAGCGACTTTTTCCAAAGAGACAAGGAGTTTTCGACCGGGCGAAGATATTTGGTACATTTGCTAACATCCATTTAAACGTTAGAAGTCAATCGTAGCATTTGTTCAACTGAAGATTACTATAGGTTTAGAGCGCTATGTTTGGGTCAAATACGAAAGAAGGCTGAGTTGAACAAAAGGTATGATTGAATGAGATCAAGATCAACTCCTAGATACAGATTTGAAGAGTAAAAAGTTAAATGAGATATTGTTCCACAGTGTAGTACCACACAGGCCTGTTTCACAAACTGCTTCACATCAAAAAACGTGCGTAAAGAACGTCGTAAAAGAAATGCAGAAATCTAGAGAAACGTGTGGATTGTTTTTGGAACTTTAAAAAAATTGACAAAAATGACGCCGTGACAAGAATAAAGGGATCCGGCGAAGCTCTGTGAGAAGTATGCCTAGAACCTGAGTACCTCAAGTTCTTAAGAACCATTGAGTGGTCCAGATGGTGTTGTAAAGACTCCATGAAAAAAGGCAGCGATCTAGAAGATATGCATGAAACATCTCTAGAAATCAGACGTCTCCAATACAGCTCCGTCAGTAAAGTGGTGAGCTTAAGAAGATGTCCAGAATGCAGCAGCGAGTCTGAGGAGATGTAGAAGATATCGCCAGGACTCCATGAAAAGTGCAAAAGTATCCACAAGACGCGCACGGAAAGTTGTGAAAAATGTGCAGGGAAGTTAAAAAAATGTCGAAAATGTCTTTAAAAGTATCCACGGATCAAGATGACGTATGCGAGACTTTTTCAGAAGCAGGTAGGGATTCAGAGACGTATACAGATTGACGTGGAACAATTTGCGGGGTGTCAGAAGACGTGTGCTACGTCTCTAAAGACGTATTAGGTTGGAAAGGCATGTGCAGAACTTTAAAAAGGTTGGGCAAGGATCGAAAAGTTGCCGACACAATCTCACGGAAAGTGGATAGGGATATGCAGATGTGCCAAGTAATCTTCTGTACTGGTAAGGCCAAAAAATTGTTTAGGGGAACGGAGCTTGACGAAGCTTTTGTGCGGTTCCCGAAGAAATTTCGTTGTCGGTGTGCTGGGGATAAAGTCTTTATCAAAGTTTCTGCCTCGCAAAGCACACTCGTTCGAAGGGAGACCGAATTCAAACAAATGCCTGTCTTGCCTAGACTATTGACAAGACTACGCTGTACTGCGTACTGTTTGGCCTACGCTAAAGTCATGAAGACACAAATCAGAAAACGGCGGTAGAAAACTAGCTTTTCCGATACATCTCTACTTTGGTCGGAGACGACGAGAGAAAAGGTGTCCATTCATTCCAAAACAGTCAGTGTGAGGAGATGGGTCGTATGCATCATTATAAGTGAGAGAGCGCTAGACAACCAATCGATCTAACGAGAGAATGGCCAAAGAGATATATGCAGTGGTCTCATAGTCACTGTGGACCTCATCGAACGACGGGATCACAATTGTCACTGTCACGCACTCGTATATGGCA
Source organism: Aplectana chamaeleonis (assembly GCA_029168955.1). Classification (NCBI taxonomy): domain Eukaryota; kingdom Metazoa; phylum Nematoda; class Chromadorea; order Rhabditida; family Cosmocercidae; genus Aplectana; species Aplectana chamaeleonis. The sequence goes on from JAPDOI010000362.1 coordinate 94,703, forward strand.
TATAAGGACTGTCATGCTACAGAACAGCATGACTCAAAATAATGTCAATTTTTCATGAACTGGCCTTGGTCGTCTTGCTAGCGGTGAGTTATCAGGCATACCTCAGCACAGTGCAAATTTCATAGCATTTCGATTTTCAGGTATCACGTGCTAGCGATGCTTCGACAGCTTTCGATTGTAATGGAACGGAAATCACCGAAACAGTGCGAAGGTCGCTACTGAAGCAGCACAATGATCTCCGCACCAACGTTGCCACTGGTCTTCAGACCGATAGGGATGGAGGTTCACTCCCAAAGAGTAATGAGATGTACAGAATGGTGCGTTCCTTCAGACATCGTGAAGTTTGTTGAAACCAGCCTCAACGCCCCCTTTCACTTTTACAATTCACCACTATCACCCCAGCCGCCCAGCCGCAAAGCGGCTGAAGAGATTCGGTTTTTTCTCTGACTCTCCGCCCCCGTTGTCGAGCATTTTCATTAAGGAAGTACTCTGAAGAATTTCTCCTCCGATTCCCTCCAATTGTCGAGGTGAGTTTCCTGAGTTGCCTGCCCTGTGTTTATAGCGTCTGCATGGATCATAGTGACACTTTGCGTTCCCCGTTAAAAGTTGAATCAAACTCGGTGCACCTTTGTAATAGCATATCATACCGAGTTTGCGCCAACCTTCAATAGAGTACGCAAACTATCACTAGGATTCATGCTGATTGCACACGAGCATTGACTGAAGCAGCTTGTTGTGATGTAATAATTGCAAGCCTCAGAAAGCGCATATCAGACTTCACACACATTGCTGGTCGCCTTGTTCTAAGAGTCCAGTTCTTTTAGAGAATCATAGGTACTGTCCACATCCGCACTGCCGTTCAGTCCGCAAAGTGCACGCTGATTGCGAAATCGGGATGTGGCGCGGTTGCAAGTATCCTCAGACAGAGATGTGGGATCACCCGGGCGGTGGGATCACCCGGGCACCAAAGGCAAAAACCGCCCGGGTGATCCCACATCCCTGTCTGAGGATACTCGCAACCGCGCCGCAGCAGGATTTCGCAATCAGCGTGCACTTTGCGGACTGAACGGCAGTGCGGAGGTGAACAGTACATCAAGAATGATTATCATAGTGTATTACCGACTCTGTCATTGAGGATTGCATCCTGCGCGGCGAGCTGATAGAGACTCTGCTATGCTTACACGCGATTGCTCCTTGCTCTCATGAAAGACATTTTTCGCAGGAGTCAGCTCTAATTTTGGCATCTCCACCGAGTGAGATGTTGGTCGACTAACTTGGCAACGATCACTGAGTGAACTAAACAGTGTGGAATCCAGCACTGCGGATAAAAAATTTATTTTAGGATTGGAGTTGCGATCTTGAGGAGCTGGCAAAACAAACCATTATTAACTGTCCGAGTGATATAAAAGGACCATTCGGGAAAGGATACAACTACGAATTGTACGTAGTAAAGATGTTTCATCACCCTGCATAGAGGCTGAACATTTGACGGAAGATTCTTAAAATTTCAGCTATTATACTACTGATACTCTGGCTAATCTCCTCACCAAAGCAGTGAGGGCTTGGTCAGCTCAAGTCGAGGCGGTGAAGTGGCCACAGTCCAATGTGTATAGCAACAACTTGAACTTACCACAGTTTGTGAATGTGTGTGCTACATTGGACTTAAAATTAATTCTAAGTACACTTAAGTAGAGATACTCGGAGTCCAAATCTTTGCAGATGATCAATGGAAAAACAACAGCCGTTGGATGCTATGCGAAGTTCTGTGCACAGCCACCACCGGCACTTACAAACCTCGCATGCGTATATAATTTGCCGTGAGTCTCACAATTGATTCATGAGAAATACTAGAGATGTGAAATCAAACAAAAATATTCTTGCTTATCAACGTAGAAGGCGTCGCATGCGCTGAATACCATGCTCCGTTTTCGGTGTTTGTACACTTGTTCTGTCGATCAGTAGTAAGATGCTTCGAATAAAAACATGAGACGTCCAGGATTCCAGTTGCATCTAGTTCTTTTTGACGCGATCGAATTCACCAAACTACGCCCGGTCCATGGGAGAGTATGAGGGAACTGTCGTGACATCGGCTGTATCAACTACCAAATTTGTAGTCCGCATGAGAGAGAAGCGTGGAGGATTCTCACCCTGATCGGTGTTCGCTGCCCTTATTCGCACTGGATTAGCGATCACAGCTGCGAAAAATCTTACGATTTTCAGTACGGTCACTGTCAATCCATCTCTGCAGTCTGAGTTGTCCATGACAAGGTTCTCCAGTGAGCGACTCGGGGTCACAATCTAGGACCAACCAGACCGTGTCGAGTAAACAGTACGAGAGATGGCGAGTTGAGAGGGGAGCACAGGAGCCTCGCTGTGTTCAGCGTGGCCAGAGCAGTGGACGCGCGTTGTAGTGGAGAAGCTAAGTTCCCCATTGGTTTCCCCGTAGCTTTTCGTGGCGAGATTGAGTAGGCCCTGTACGCACTTGTCATTTGGGGTGTAGACAACACTGTCGATAAGCATCTACATACATCGTGTGAATTGGCTGCAAAAATACAGTTGCTGTGTTCGGACTGAGCGCGCCACGCAAGGTCGTCCTAGTCGATAGTCATTAAATACGTCGCTCATTCGGATTGAAAAATTCTCCGACGTGATCGGCCTGACCCCGCTTGGTTCGGCCTGGTCCAGCTGTTACCATCCCGTTTGGTACGTATAGACTTACTTGCGTAGTTAAGAAGAAGTTGCCTCCGTTGTGGCTGGCCTAAAGGCTATTAAACGGCAAAATTCTCGTGGTTCCTACGCGTGCTGGTGAGGGGCGGAGGTTAGAGACAGTGAGAGCTGGGGGCAGACGGAGGCCGAGGCGTCGCGCGCGCCGCTCGCGCCTTGCATAATTTGAATTTCGATGTTTTATAGAGGGTAAGCTGGCCGCATTGCGCACGAGTGCGTCGTGGTAGGCAGGTCGTAGTGATCACTAACAGTGGGTGTTCCCGCTAACAACAGATCCGTTTAAATCGATTCTTCGCAGCTCCGAGAACACATGAACACTACGTTTTCCCATGTGACCAGATCTCGGCGTTGTAAGATTTGCGTTGTTCATTTCGAGCTATTGGCGCTATGGTTGAAAAAGAGCCTCCACTTCATGTCCGTTGAGACCACGTGTCGAGGCAAGTCTGAGAACTCTGAGAAGAAAGATGAGCCAAGCAGGTGTCTGCGCACAGTTGCACTTTATATTCCGTCAATTCGTGTGGTATTCACATCCCGTATCCCAAAACTTGCCTGAAAATGAACTACCTGATTGGCTTGCCTCTGGGAAGTGGACACGCCCTTGGCCAACAGTGTTGTCTTTCGCGGACCTTCTTCGAAGCCCGCACAAAAAATGTCGAAGTTGAGGGAACGTGGTTGACCAGTATACAACTTATTGAAAAGACTGTACTAGTTGCCTCTCTTGAACGACCAAACAACCCAGAGACCTTGCCGTCAGCGCTCGTATGTTTGCTTAGTGCGTGGTTAGCAGTTCCGCGTGCAGGTGTTTATGGGCGAAACTCACAGAGCATGATGATTTGGATTTTTTTCCAGGAAACACAGTCACAAGGAACAGGTCTATGCTCCTATACTAGGGCGCATACCCATGCCATTTTGCCGAGGGTATATACCAGTAGACACCATAGCGCACTCACTCTTTACGAGCTGCGCATATGGGCAGTGAGGGTGACAGCCGGATATCAACTGTTCACGGCAGACCGACTGAATTTCCGTTCACTCTCACAGAAACACACACACAATAAGGCAAATATACATGGTAGAATGATTTTTATGGAGGTTTCTGGCTCATCTCAGGGAATCAGGGAAGACACACGTAAGCGAGGTTTCTGAAAACTTTGAACAACCCATGACCTTCAAATGGAGGAGAAACGAAGCAAATCCACCTGAGAAGGTTGAAGCAAGGTTTTCAGAGAATTTTTGATAGTTTTCTAAGCTTTTCTTGTTATTTTCTTGCTGTTCCCGAGCTAGCCTGCTAGAACACTAAAAATACACGGTTAGTTGGACGCACGGTGCGCTCAACGCTTTGCGAAGTAGTCTTGAGTCCTTTTTAGAAAAAGTGGGATCGAAAACTCTGGAAATCGGAAGTCTTTGAAATTTTTCGGTCGAGATGCTTGCTTATTGTGATCGTGATATTGTTCAGCCAAGTGCCTTCTAGAATATAAAGCACCTTCGGCACACTGACATTAAGAGAATACTCTATTGTCGGTTCCGTGTTTAGGTTCAAGTTTTTATTTCATTATTAATAACAATCGGTAACTGAAATAGAGTTTTATCCGATATAGGATAGATTAGAATAATTTTAGATATGAATTTTTCGCCCCTGTCTTCAGACAATTCAAATCTCTAGCTACCCCGGGGCTCTTCAGTAAAGAAGGTAGCTAGGCCCTTTCATAATAATTATTAAATACAAATTAAGAGAGTGGTAATATTGTACAAATCAAATGTTCAAATCACTTTGTGATTTCCACTAATGCAAAATTTGACACGGGCTTTTGTGTTGTTATCCTCCGAGAGCTCGTCAATCTAGAAACAAAACTCCAGGGACTCCCTCTCATCCTTGGATAACAATTAATTTGAAACTAGCTAGTGACTTCTATTTCAATATAATTTAAACTTTGCTCTATCATTTTTAAGGTCATACACATTCAGAATTGGAGAGCGCAGTATGTGAGCCTGAATGATTTCAGGAATGTAGGAGTAAACGATGTCGTCTACCCGCCCACTGGCTCAACCTGCACTGATAGTCCTGGATGCAGAGATCCTGCACCGGCGGTGTGCGAAGCAAATCTCTGCGTGCTGACAGAAGGTCCATTGCCACCACAACCGGGAACAACAAGACCCACAACAACTACAAGCACAACAACACCGACAACAACAACGAATGCAAATCCCAATCCAGGTAAGGACAAGAAAAATCGCGACAAGGTTCTGAAAAGATTGTGAATCCAAGGTTATTAAAGGAAATAATAAAAGTCATTGTACTTGGGTGATCAGAATTACTCTGCCGACTTTGAGGCATAAAATAGGTGATACTACAGATGGCTCTATATGCTCTATATGGCTGTGTCATCGAAACAGATAGCGATCTAGAGGAGCAGTATGAATACCCTTTGAATGGCCTGTCTGAGAAAACTGTTAGCATGAAGGGGTTCAGCGATAGCGCACTCGCCTCAATTTTGATTTGATTCGTGCTGCGTGCGTGCGTGCGTGAGACGTGCTCCCAGATCCTTGCCATCGCGTTCATGCTTAGCACCCTAAATGCTGCGAATACTTCCGTTCGCAGTGTCGCGAGGGTGAACCTCGAAATAAATCTTTGAATACGGTGCATGCAAGAATACATGAAAAGTGTTGCAGCAATCAACCAAATGTGTCCGACCAACCCCGGCATGAACGACAGAGTTCGAGTGAAGGCCACTGACATGCACAATTATCGAAGGTCAGTGTGAGACTTAAGCCCCTGTTCTTTCGCTCAGATAAACGTCAGCTATCTTCAGATTCTTTTATTCAGACATTTGTTAGCGATCGGAGAAGTAGTGAAGAACTCAGGGAATAAACTCCCAAGTGCAAGGAACATGATCCGACTGGTAAGTTCATTTTACATGATATATCGACCATAAGAATGCGTCCAGAAATCTTATCCAGCAGACTTTCTGGTAATTTGCACATACAAAGTATGGTACTGGTGCGGAAGCCAGCTTTTGAGCTATGAGACTATCGGTGGATTAGATTTGTTTTTATTCCATAGAGTATCTAAGTAAGGATAATAGCGTCCATTGGCAAGCATAGTGGAATAACTCTGGCTCTGTATCTCAATATGGTGTCAAAAAAAGAGGATTACTAGATGCCAGTTTATTAGAAGGCTCATAAGACTAGACCCAACTTACTTACTAAAAAAGATACTTCAAAGTAAGTTTTCAATTTTCTCGAAACTTTTAGTAGTGTCAGTGCTGAGAACTGGTGCGTAAAATTGGTAAGGTTGGTTTACATTTGATTTTACAATGATGATTAAGCAAATATTGAACTGTGAGGACCTTTGAAGTCAATGCTGAAAGACTTAATTGGCGTGAATCCACGGGAAAGCGTTCTATTCCTCATTCTGCTGATTTGCAGGGGTAGTTTCTCACAATCCGACTTCGCAGCTTTTTCAAACTTCATTCTGACTAGAAGGATACAATAAAATTTGGGAGCACAAATTAGTCTCTTTCTAACACTTCGATGCATTCGAATAGACAACTCTTTCGATTTTTTTTTCATTTGCTATTGCCAGTTTAGTGTATATCTTTAACACTAAGCGTCTTCGAGAGCTTCTATTAAGTACAGGGCAAACTACCAAAGCTGTTGAACTTGAGTGTTCGAAACAAACAATGTTCAGAATAGATTCGTACCTGGTAGAGGAAAACGAAAAGGAAATCAATCCTAGCTGGCTCGACTGTTTGTTGTTTTTCTGTAATATTTTTTTCAGAAACCTTGATTCAAGTAAAGTGATAAAGGGTGGCTGAAACCTTCGGTTGCCTCTGAATAAGTTGAAGGACCAAAAACTTTAGTTGACGGAATTGGGATCACTCACAAGACTTCACATGGAGTCTTGTGAGAGTTATGTGACAAAACAGTATCCTTATTCTGTAAATTTCATTGAATTCTGTCAACAAGGTTGGCAACGCAGTTTATTGCCTTATTGGCCTTTTCGGAAACTCGTCACTTCAGAAGCTCGAAAAGAGCAAATCAGAAATGTTCCTACCTGGCCAAATGTCGGCCATACTTTACTGAAATTAGGATGAAGTTTGTTCAGAACGTAGTCAAAAGCAGAGAAACTAGAAAGTTACCGCACCTTGCCAGGAAACTCGCTAGAAGGATCAGCACCATAGAACAGTGTGCGGTTAGGCCTAGGCAAAAATGAAAATATTGGGGCAAGAAACGAATACCCCTGCCAGGAAATTTGAAAGGGAAAAGCTTATATCATTGAACACTGGCTGGGAGGAAGCCGCGACGCTGCTAGGCGGAAAAAATTACGCGCAGTAAAACGATGGGAGGATGGCAATTGATCGAATGATTTCGCACCCGATTGCTGAGCGCGGCTCCTTAACTGGGAGCGACTGATGATACAGTTCACCTCCGCACTGCCGTTCAGTCCGCAAAGTGCACCCTGATTGCGAAATCTTGCTGCGGCGCGGTTGCGAACATCCTCAGACAAGGATGTGGGATCAGCCGGGCGCTTTTGGCCTTTGGTGCCCGGGTGATCACCACCGCCCGGGTGATCCCACATCCCTGTCTGAGGATACTCGCAACCGCGCCGCAGCACGATTTCGCAATCAGCGCGCACTTTGCGGACCGAACGGCAGCGCGGAAGTGAACTGTATATAGGTGGAGAACTCTAGACCTTACTCAAACTCGAGTGGTAGCGGTATAATCTTGTGCTCCGCTTTCGGCCAACCGTTTTATGGCGCTGATCCCTCTGGCGTGTTTCCTACAAAGACGCAGTAACTTTCTAGTCTCTCTGTTTTGAACTACGTTCTCGGAAAACTTTTCACTAACCTCAGAGGTTTAGCCGACATTTGGCCGGATGAGCACATTTCTGGTTTGCTCCTTTCGGGCTCTGAAGACGGCGAATTCGTCGCGGAGTCTAGGTTGCGTTGTGCGTTTGCAACCGCTAGGCACTCGGCCCAAATGTGCTACGGGTTGTTCCTGGCTTGACGCTCTGCTCAAGGGTTGCTGAGCGGCTCCTAGTCCTCTCCGCGAGTTTTCATTCACACCGTGCTTTCACACAGATTCAGATCTTCGACACTTTCCGTGGTCATTTTTTGACGGCGCAATTCTCAGCTGGATTTGAGGATTTACTAGATGCACTCGTTAATCCGAGAGAGTAGTTCTTGGAGTTTTCAAAAAATCGCAAATTTCTTCCTCGTTGTTTCGCAATTTTCGGAAGTTCGCAGTGTACAAATTTGAAATTTCTCACCTTTTAAACTCTGAATATTGAGCCAACTACCCTTCCAGAAATATGACTGCTCTCTGGAGCTTATTGCGTTGGCTTCTGTGGGAAGATGCATGAACAGTCCGTACCCGGGAGTACCAGAAGGCATGCAGCAGAATATCCACTCAGTGTCACATTCCACCGCTCAGTATCGTCTTGACGCTATCGAATCAGTACGTTCTATCGTTGCACTTTTAACAGAAAAGTTCTTCAGACGGTGTTTTCAGGCAATCAAATTCTGGTGGTCTAGAGTGAGGGAAGTTGCTGGACCTGGAATGCTAGTAACCTTCAAACTTCAACACGTGGATACTCCAATAGCTTTTTTCACTAGGGTGAGAATTGAGCAACTTGCTACAAGCTATTGCCCCTAGGACTGCCGATTTATCCGTCCACTCCTGTCGAAGTGTGATCATAATGCGAGCAAAAACGGTTTGCTTCATCTTAAAAACCACAGAAGAACACCACAGTCCCTACTCAGGGGGCGAGAGACTGTGGACATGGACATGAATTCATGAATCCCTCGCTTACAGATGGCATGGGCAACTACTAGGTCGCTAGGTTGCGCTGTTTCGGAAAAGGAACAATGCACTGGCACATGGTATTCGGCATGTGTATACAACCCTGGGTAATACTTTGGTACCCAATAACACCGTTCATAAAAACGCATCAAGATTTCCAAATTTAGAGGGAATATTGTTGACCAAGTTCTCTACGAGACAGGAACTCCGTGCACAGCGTGCCCTACCGCGACCTTCTGCGATACTGAGAGCTTGTGCCAGATGGTCTAGACGGACTGTGATTGACCATCGTGATCGATTTGTCATAATTTCCTGAATAAAAGCATTTAACCACTATTGCACAGACCACACATTCTATTTGGGGTCCACAAAGAAATACTGTAAGAAGTTACATAATCTCACCCATTCGTTGCTCGGCCGTTGATGTATACATTCGTTGTAACAAATTTCGGACAAAAAGAGAGGTGTCTAGAACATTGAAAGCATTTGCGAAAACGAATCACATTGAAATGCCTAATGGCCCTCCATAGTAAAATTGCGCGGTACCCCTCTCTGAGGTGCTGGTTGCAAAATGTTATAGGCGTTTTTCGAGCGCCACGAAAAGATGCTTGCTTGTTAAAAATTTCAACAGCTTCACGTGTATAGCTGACTAGGCTTTTGCTTCTTTCAATCTAGGCATTCCACCTGTTCCCTACTCATTCCTCCCATTCAAGCGCGAAGTCTCAAAAGTCTTGCTAACATGGTTATTTTCTTCACTTTGATTTTTTAAATTGTGCTTATACTATTTCAATGTCCATATCATGCCCACCTTATGTAGCGTAGCAATAAATAAATAAAAAGATATTGAACTCGACACGAGGTTGATACCAGCTCTTTGTGGCTAACGTTTTGAGGTAACCTATCTCTTCAGAGCCTCAAGACATTTAAAGAGAATTGAGTTTCCCCTGCCAAAGGCCGCCTGAGCTCCATTGATATTCGGCAATCTATTTTCTGTCACGTAGGAAGGAAAGAAAATCAAAGAAAGTACCGCACTTAGCCAAGAATAAGAGAATATAAAGCGACCAAAACAGCTTGGAACATTGATGTTAGGAACGCTGTCGATCACCACTTGAGATGTTAGATGGCGAACCTTGCCCATGGCCAGAGCTCCTGGATATATGCAAGCTTTCTTCCTTCCGGGTAGTAAGCGGTTCATGAGCCTGTAATAAAAGCGCCTCAAGGGTTTTTCGCGGCAGCGGTGTCAGTCACTCGGACTATTATCTAAACCTTGATATCAAATTTATCTCCATAGTAGGCAGTAACCCAATGCGCTTCGAGCACTGTGGCTCCCCGCTGCCTCTCCTTACCGTCCAGGTGTTGTTTAATAATAACATGCAGTAGCCGAGATGTTTCCCCGATTTTATTTTGGCCTCTCAGCTGGCAGATCAAATTGACCACAACGCAAGCATTGCAGTCTCTTTCCCTGCCAGCCGGGCAAATCACACAAACGGGTGTAGTACAAATGCGGTCATAAAGATTATTCCAGACCAGACGAGTTTTGCGGTTGCTCGAAGGAATGTCAATTAAGATCACGGTGTTATCCAGCCTCGTTCTTTTTGGGCCTTTTCTGATCGAAGCGCTGAGTTTGACAGAAATAAACGGCATTTCGAAAAGAGTACCTTCTGATACCTTCTAAAGGACGTAAGGAAACTTCTGGTCGGATGTGGTCTGGGGTCAAAGGTGAATTATGGCCGCACTCCGAGATAATTGGACGCAGCTGACTATTAGCACGGCGCCCATCAGCAAAGATGTGAGCTGAACGTGCGAGGCGGAAACCAGCAGATTAGGTCATTTATGGTTTCCGTTTTAATTTTAGTCTGACACATGGACCAGGCGGCAGGCCGTAAGGGGTTGGCGGCCTCACTGGAGAATGGGGCTTCGATTCGCGCGGGATGATCTACCGTCGCAGCCCTGTCCATTCATCAGACTAAAATGATTGCGCGAACTCTAGGTATGTAATATTCATTGTGAGCATTGAGACTCGCGCGGAAACAGAAGAAACTGCTCAGGCAATCAAATCTGCTCGAAGGCAGGGGTCGCGATGGAAAAAGTTGTGAAACAAACCATGAGAATCCGTTTGATTCGCGAACAGCTGAAAAGCACGAAGGTTACTCGGCACGGAACGAGCTATGATTAGAACTATTAGGATCTTAAGTTTCAAATTCGTGCACACGTGCACAGCCCCGCCTAAAAAGATCGCAGTCTCATGCGGAGCTGTCAAAAATCATTGGCATTCACAGCCAGGAATAAATGCAAATTTAACTAATGAGAACAGCTAAAAAATAGAAACAAGACCTTCACTCAATGTTCAACTCGACGAGGACAGAAATATTCGAGCAGGTCCTACCACCGAAGGCCATTGCTCATTGACTGAATTCCAATTTAAAGCCGCCTTTAACGTATCTTCAACTCCTCGTCACTGTCCTCCAGACCGCATTTCAGTCCGAGACTCATATTTTGCTCTTTACTCTGATATACCGGATTCATTTTCTAACTCTCTGCCAAGTCTTTGGTTCCTCGCTGTGTGCGCCCCAGCAAATCTGGTTGCGATAGTTGAAATATGTAAGCACAAACTTCACTCTATGATCACACAGCTTCTTTCGATTTGTCGGTCAACCTTCTCAATTTACATCCTGACTCATATTTACACGTGTCTGACTTTGAGCTTGTGGGTGATTAAGGAGCTAATACCTAAATTAGAAAACCAACCAACTCTGAACCTAGTCTGATTCACTAATTACTTATTCATCCAATATATGTGACAAAATGCCACAGATGGCATTCACGGCTTTGACCAGCTTCGTCGGTCTGCATTCTGAGCACGGTCTATTCCATATCTTGCGCTCACGTATCTCAAACCTGCCGTGTTTACCCTATTTATATGTCCTTTTGTTTACTTTCCTACGCAGCGGTTTCTCCAACTGTTTTCCATTATTTTTTCTAAGGTATGTCCAACTGTTTTTCTGCCTTTAGGTCTGATGCAGTTTTCTGGATTTTTTAAATGTTCATGGTTTTGTTAGTTGGCGGGTTTGTTAGAACGTATGGAATAAATACATGAAAATGCATTCCATGGCTTAACCCTTGCCTTTCTTTGCTGTCGAGGTTTCCACTGACTCTATCATTCAGGAGCCGCGATGTTTTCTTAAAATTTTCGACTGCACAACTTAAGTACTAGCATGTAAACAATACCTTTTTTAGTTCTTGGGTGCACGTATTGAAGAATGATGGCAAAATCACGATTAAGTGAGCCTTCGTGTCAACCTATGACGTAGAGTTTTGTCGAAAGCTATATTGAAAGTAAAAATAACAGCATTTCCACCGCTGTCAACGATGAGATCCACTTACCCGAGGTTTCATTCATAGCTGTGACAGTTGACTACAGTTTCTTGCAAGACAATTGTGGCGATTGAGAAGTAAAATTGACCAATCGGAATCTCAATCGTTATTAGCGCAGCAGTAGGTGAAGTTATGATAGGACACTAACAGGCTCACTGCAGACCATCTCGACTGTCGGATTATTCACACACTTAAAGTTAGACGTAAACTAAGGTCCTTAGAGGGACTTTCGGCCAAGAATGTCTCTGATATGAGCGAAGAGCGCACAATAATAAGGGTCGGGAAAGCGATGTCGACCAGATGCACACCATCGGTCGCTGAGCACGCCTTACACTGTCTAAGCTGGTGAGCGCATCATAGGTTTTCAATGATACATAGATGTCAGTGCACAAAAACTTTCTACTCATGACCCACTCCATACACAAGTCACCTTATTAGACTTAGACTTCGCTTGGCTTTTTGGTACCAGTAACCTTAATGAGGTTTATCTCCGAAAAATGCGCCGCCTTTTCAAACAAAACCTTGGGAATCTCACACCTACGACACTGCCTCAATGTCTGTACATGTAATCAGCTCCCACCACATTTAGTCTATCGAATAAAGGAGGCGCGAACATTGTTTGGAGCGGTGCGAAAATTGAGTCACCACTAGCAGACGGAGTCTGAATCGCGGGCGAAATTCAAGCGCCCAAAACCCTCCCTTTCGCCAGACTGAATTTGACAAATAGAGTATAATAGCAGCTGAAGCCCATCGACGGCCGGTCACTGATCACTCCTTCTTGCAAAGACTTTGAGGAAAATAATGTGTTCTTTCACTGCTGGAGACCCAAGCCAAAAAGGGACCTATCACAAACGTTTGTATTTGATTGGCTTTGTGTAATCGCCTTCAAGCAAGCAAGTAAAAAAGTAAGTAAGTAAGTAAAAAAGCCAGGAAGTAAGCCAGGAAGTAAGACAGAAAGTAAAAAGTAAGTAAGTAAGTAAGTAAGTAAGTAAGTAAGTAAGTAAGTAAGAAAGTAGGTAAGTAAGTAAGTAAGTAAGTAAGTAAGTAAGTAAGTAACTAAGTAAGTAAGTAAGTAAGTAACTAAGTAAGTAAGTAAGTAATTAAGTAAGTAAGTAAGTAAGTAAAGTAAGTAAGTAAGTAAGTAAGTAAGTAAGTAAGTAATTAGTGGAGTGGAGTGGTGAGTGAGTGGAGTGAGGTGAGGTGAGTGGAGGTGAGTGGGTGGAGTGGGTGAGAGGGTAGGTGGGTGGGTGGAGTGGAGGTGGAGTGGAGTGGGTGGAGTGGGTGGGTGAGGTGAGTGAGGTGGAGTGGGTGAGGTGTGGGTGGAGTGGGGTGGGTGGAGGTGGAGTGGGTGGAGTGGGTGGTGAGGTGAGGTGAGGTGGGTGGGTGGGTGGAGGTGGGTGGGTGGGTGGAGTGGAGTGAGTGGGTGGGTGAGGTGGAGTGAGTGGGTGGGTGAGTGAGTGGAGTGGGTGGGTGGGTGAGTGGGTGGAGGTGGGGTGGAGTAGGTGGAGTGGGGTGGGTGGGTGGGTGAGTGGGTGGAGTGGGGAGGTGGAGTGGGTGGGTGGGTGGTGGGTGGGTGGGGTGAGTAGGTGAGGGTGATTGAGGTGGGTGAGGTGGAGTGGTGGAGTGGGTGGGTGGGGTGAGTGAGTGGGTGGGTGAGTGGGTGGTGGGTGAGTGGAGTGGGTGAGGTGGGTGGGTGGAGGTGAGTGGGTAAGTGGGTGGGGTGGGTGAGTGGAGTGGGGTGGAGGTGGGTAAGTGGAGTGGAGGTAAGTGGGTGAGTAAGTAAGTGAGTGAGTGAGTAAGTAAGTAGAGTGAGTAGTGGTAAGTGGTAAGTAAGTGAGTGAGTAAGTGGTAAGTGAGTAGTGGAGTAGAGTAGAGTGGAGTAAGTAAGTGAGTGAGTAAGTAAGTAAGTAAGTAAGTAAGTAAGTAAGTAAGTAAGTAAGTAAGTAAGTAGGCAAGTGAGTAAGTAAGTAAGTAAGTAAGTAAGTAAGTATTTAAGTAAGTAAGTAAGTAAGTAAGTAAGTAAGTAAGTAAGTAAGTAAGTAAGTAAGTAAGTAAGTAAGTAAGTTAGTTAGTAAGCAAATAATAAGTAAGAAAGTGAGAAAGTGAGTGGGTAAGTGAGTCAGGTAGTGAGCGAACCTCACAATAATTTCCAAGAACAGGGCGCTACATAAACCATCCATCGTCATCGTGCCCATGTGGAAGCTCGATCGATGGAAACTTGTTGCAATTGGTACTGAGCAATAATTTTATGCTACATACATATTGACCTTTACATTGTTTGTTATGCTGGTTATGCTGTAATAATTGCAGAGACTATGTTGTACCCTACACAGTAGCCTACGTTGTAAAATGAATGCACAAATCACAGAAGCCGGACAAGTCACAAGAGATTGCTTTACTGAAGCCGTAGGATTACAAGAAAGGGAGTGTGTTGAAGATCCGGAGTCGGCTAGAGCAGATGACCCCCCCCCTCTAAATAGAGCGTCTTGCTCATCAACATTGGGTGGCGATCGTCGATAATGGCTCAGGCATGTACGTGAAAAATGTTTATCACCGAACAGCTTTTCGTGGTTTGCACTCTGTGAAAATCGTCGAACAGAACTGTGGTGCTGCCCCACGTATAGCCAATACATATAAGATCGCTTGCACAGCACAGCAGCATAAAGCATTTATCATGCCTAACTTTCATGCTCTGGGATTGCTGGTTTCGATAGCGGTGAGTTATTCTGTACACCCTAACACAATTTGGTCCTGAAAGCAGACTGAAATTCAAGGTGTTCCGAGTTTACGATGCTTCGTCAACTCTAGCATGCAACGGAACAGATATGACCGAAGCTCTGAGGAGGTTTGCACTGAAGCATCACAACGATCTACGCATAGATGTTGCCACTGGTATCCAGTTCGATAAGTCTGGAATTCTTCCAATGAGCAACGAAATGTACAAAATGGTGCGTGCGTTTGTTTCACTAATGAAATAATTAAATACTATCTCCTTTATTTGTCTTTGTTAGCTTGTCTCTCCGCCTTTGCCAACTCCATGTGGTCTGCCCTATTTTTGATTGAGCAGAGTGCGTTCAATTAAAGTCTACTCAAACTAAAACATAAGAATATGGTTAAATTTGAATGAGAATGAGTACTGGTCAGGAATGAAACAAAACATCACCGATGCAGATCAGAAACTTTTGATTAACCTTCTTGACCTTATCGGGACGCTGTCATTATGGGCATAGCTGCTTACTTCATGTGACTCTCTCAGATGAAAGCAGCCCACTTCCCGCAGGCCAAGTCTGGCTAGTCGACTTCGCGCGGCTCCGATTTTGTGAGTGTGGCACAACGCCCCACTTCCCGCGAAGAGAAAGGCTTTCCCATCTTCCCGCGGGGTGTCAGCGGGCAGTCGGCTATTCATGGGGTCATCGAACACTCACTCATCGATTCTCACTTTGATATCATCATTGCACCACCCACTAGAGTGTAGTCAATGAACGATTGCTAAGCAGAGAACGCTGTGTTGAGACTCTTTCCAAAACCTGTGCGCGACGCTGGTCTTGGGCAGGTGAGCCACTGTCCGCTAATGGCATCTGCAATAGAGGAGACTGCAAGAACCAGCAAGTGTAGGTAGCTTTCCCGTAGAAACTCATTGCTTACACAGTTCAAGATGCCCACAAGGGAATTTTTGAAATTGTGTCTTAAAGGCAGTGGACGCGATCAAATATGCTTGTCGTCTTTTTCTCTCTAAACCCTTTTCTGGGTCTCGAGTAGTAGGACCTATAAGAAAAAAATCGCGAAAAAGAAACACTGTTTTGGGCTGAATTAGAAGCCTGAAAATTCTTGTCTTTTGATGGTGGACGAGCCCACTCTACAACATCGGCACCGATGATCTCTTATATCAAGAACATCAGCTGGCTTGAAATTGAATTTCAATCATTGAACCTTCGGATTCATTTACACAACTAGTCAAGAACATTGACTGAAACGCTTTCTTTCATTGCCCAACTGGTTTTATTAGGTAAATTTACATTTATTTCTTCCTCTGAATGTCGATGATTTTTGACTGCTCGGCATGAGACGGCGATCTTTTTCGTCTTCGTTGTGCACGTGTGCACGAACTGGCTATTTCGGGCCTTAAAATCTCTATTTCTAGCCCGTTTTTCACCGCTCTACCTTCATAGTTTTCCAGCTGTTTTTGATCTAAGCTGGTTTTTGTAACTTTTTCGATAACGTTTTT
This sequence comes from Aplectana chamaeleonis, assembly GCA_029168955.1. Classification (NCBI taxonomy): domain Eukaryota; kingdom Metazoa; phylum Nematoda; class Chromadorea; order Rhabditida; family Cosmocercidae; genus Aplectana; species Aplectana chamaeleonis. Next base: position 110,829 of record JAPDOI010000362.1, read on the forward strand.
CATCGTGACCACTGCCTTTAACTGACCTTCACTCGTCGGCTAGTGGTACTGCGGGAAGCGTGCTATCTGTATCTGAGTATGGTATGTCAACTCGCGAGAGGTTTGAGGGTTACTAAATACTCATTGCAGTTCATACTGAAGGTTAGCCACCACTGGCGATATTAACTCCAGGTTCACTCACGATTTTGATCTGGTTTATACAGTGTATGTGTGCTTGGTTGGTCTGAGCTGATGCGCTTCTCGTTCTTTCGTTTGCTTCAAATGATGCAACCTCTGCCCTAGAGAATTACATCTGCTTAAGTATCTGTAGATTATTAAACACAAGGTGCACACCCACGCCGCTTTGCGGCTTACTTGTGGTCGTGCTTTAGGATCTATGGATTATTTAAATTAAAGGGTGGTGCCTCGCTGTGCTCAACAGCCTTTAAGGCATCGTACGCGCAGAAAACGGTGTCTTATTTTTCTATGTTTTCGAGTAGGCAAACCCTTGAGGTAAGCCATAATAGCAAAGAAACCCCAAAAAAAACTCTTGATTTGGATAAACGCGTTTAAAAACTTTTTGAAAAGTTGACTTTCCTCCCCCTCCGTCGAATTCGGTGTGTCCAGTGCAATAAGTTTTTCTGAACGTCTGAAGTGGTTTCACGCTTTAAACTTTCTACATAGGTGAGAAAACTTCTTTTGCCTTTCTTCTACCAAAATCACTCAAAAATTAAAAGCTTCCACTGTGCAAATTTGGATGATAAGTGCTAGATGGCTGGTGAGAACTGGTGGCAAATCCTCATCTTTGAACCATTCCAACCTCATAACCCTATGTTTTTGACGCGCCATAGTTTACCGGTGTGATCTATCGGCCTCATTCAGGAAATTGAGCCAAAAAATGGAAAAAGGTTTCCAGCGCAAACGATGCCTTTAGGCCCGTACAGTACCACACAGTTTGTTGCAGAAAAAGCATTTGCGGCGTTTTTCGCGCGCACAATGCGCTTCATCGCCATAACTTGCTTCAAAGTGGTCCGATTTCAATTTTAATCGCTTTCATTGAGCTCTATACGATAGTGTTAAAAAAATAATATGTTAAGCTTAAGAAATGCATCGAGAAATGCAAAATTTGCACCACATAATCCCTCATTATGAACTGGACAGACGATCATGATAGCAGAAATCTTTCATGTTCTGATTTGTTGTCGACATGAATTTTAGAAGGAAATACACATTTTCCAACAGGATACGGGAGTTGCAATGGCTCTTTACATTTGCCTCACAGAGAGGATCACGAAAACTGCCTCTAAAATCCATTTCGTCAATTTCGAAGCGAGATATGGCGATTTAGATATAGCGCTTTCTCTGAGAAATATTGCCGCGACTCTTCCGCTACTGCCCTGCGACTCCACCGTGATCCCGGACTGCTCCGCAACCCCACAGCGACCCTTAACTCTTCCGCGGCTTGCCGCGACTTCTCTGTGTGTCAAGCGTTCGCAAATCTACCGCGACTCCCCCAGGACTTTTCTGCGACCTTACCGCAATTCGGTGAATGAAGAATAGTCCGCGGTTCTGCCCCGCATCTGCCCCGCGACTCCTCCAGCAGGCGCCAGGAGTTGCGGCGGAGTCGCAGCAATATTTCTCAGAGTTGTATGAGCAGAATACGTCACGAAAAGCCTCTTTTGCAGAAAAAGGACTTCTGCGCTACTGTATGTTTTCACGGGAATCAGTTATACTGTGCTCAATCAAGCTCACGCAAGGAACTTTCGCTATGCAGTGCATAACCCTTTACAGTCTGACACAGATTCGAAAGAAGAGAATCTATGGAGGAAGTTATGACACACTTCTTCATGGATTGATGAACGTTTCGGTTTAGCTTGATGTCCCGCTCAGTTCTTGAACTCATCGCAGAAAGGAACAGTTGAAGCAATAGGCACGCATGAATCCTAATATATGCAGTAGAATGTTTTCTCATTGACACGGGAGGTCGATCACCAAGGCTGCATGCGTGTACAGCTCAGATAGAGACATCACACTTCCCGCGGTACCACTAGCCGACGTCCCGTAACCCTTCCCGCGGAAGGCCAATAGATCGGTCGCGGGCAGTCGGCAGCGCTGTTTCGTTGACTGCCCGTACACGGTGAACACGCACTCTGCGGCCCTTATGCCACCGCCTTACGGCTAATCTGATGACTGACAGACGACAATCCTAAAGCTGCTTGCGGCACATTTAAAAATCACCGTTCAAGTAATGGTATGTTAAAACAAAATTTGAAAAACCCTCTCCTGGGGACTTCATCTTCAACTGCTCTTGACCAGTAAGGATTGAGCTTCCACGGGGAAGCTTCCTACGCTCACTGCTTCTCGCAGCCTTCCCATTCGCAGATGCCATTAACGGACAGTGGTTCACCTGCCCAAGGCCAGCGTCGCACACAGTGCGGGTTTTGGAAAGAGTCTCAACACTGCGTTCTCTGCTCAGCAATCGTTCACTGACTCCACTCTAGTGGGTGGTGCAATGATGATATCAGAGTGGGAATCGATGAGCGAGTGTTTGATGACCCCCAGGAATAGCCGACTGCCCGCCGACACTCCGCGGAAAGACGGGAAAGCCTCTCTCTCCGCGGGAAGTGGGGCGCTGTGCCACGCCCACAAGATTGGGGCCGCGCGAAGTCGACTAGGCCAACTTGGCCGACGGGAAGTGGGCTGTTTTTATTTGAGAGTGTGTGTGTGTGTGACAACCGGGTGTCAATTGTTAACGACGGGTGGCGATGACTAATTTCCGTTCATTGTCACAAACTGTCTTGTTCAAGCTCCGCCATTGCCGGTCCCAAGCCCGAATGAAAAAGGAGGAGGGTTGGCCCCCCGTACTACCGACGGGCTGGAAAACTTAGGTGGTAACCATGGAAAGTCTCTTAGGAAACAACGAAGAAGCTACCGCATCCGGGGCAGCCGATGCGCCAACACTAGGGATCCAGGGTGTTGGTGAGAAGAATACTACTGGCCAAAATGGAGGACTACTGGTGACACCTAAGAAGGAGCTGAGGATTGGAGCATGGAATGTGCGAACAAGACACTGCGTCGGTCAGAAAGAGATAATAGCAAGAGAGTTGTCAAGGTCCAACAAATCGATTGCTGCACTTTCCGAGCTGAGGATGAGCGGATGTGGAACGGTGACCATTCAGGTGCCGGAGAGTAGCGAAAAGATGGTGCTGTACTATTCCGGTGAGGACGGACATCGCAATGGTGTTGGATTTATGCTAGGCAGTCGCGCAGCTGGAAGCGTTGTTTCATTCGAGCCGATTTCTGGCAGGATCGCTGTTCTTGTTTTAAGCGGAACAATCAAGACCCATGTCGTGTCCATCTATGCACCAACGGAGCCAAGTTCTGACGTTGACAAGGACGAGTTCTACACCCAACTCCAGGACGTGTTGAATACTATCCCGAAAACCGATGTCACCATTTTAGCGGGTGATTTCAACGCAAGAGTCGGTAGTGACAGAACAGGCTGGGAAGGAGTGTTGGGCAGGTTCAGCGTGGGCGAAATAAACGATAATGGACTACGCCTACTTTCGTTCGCTGCGTTCAACGAGCTTGCCATCGGTAACAGTCAATTCCGGCACCCCAGGAAGCACCAGTTAACATGGAGGAATCCAACCGGACGAGATGTGGCCACCTTGGACTACGTGCTGATAAACTCACGTTTTAGATCATCACTGAAAGATGTTCGAGCCATGAGAGGGCCTGATTGTGGATCCGACCATTATCTCTTGCGTGCAGTAATGCAGCTTTGCTTACGACGACCTAGGCATGAGGAGCCCCCTAGAAAGAAACTAGACTGGTCACACTTGCTGGCGCCAGGAACAAAAGAAACATTCCAACTCAAGCTGTCGAATCGGTTTGCGGTTCTGGAAGATGCCTTGTCTGTGGACGAGCACGAGAAGCAGACAGTTGAAGTCGCTCTTGAATGCGCAGAGCCTCTCTGCCCTGTTATTCGCCGGCGAACGCAGCCTTGGATATCGGACGATTCTCTCCGTCTTGCGGACGAACGGAAGCGAGTGAAACTAACGGACTTTGGACGGTATCGGCAATTGTGTCAGGAGCTTCGTCGAAAGTTGAAGGAAGAGCGGGAGTCGTACTGGAATAAGGTAGCAGACGAAGTGGAGGAGGCAGTTGGAAGGAACGACTACCGCACATTATACAGTACACTCAACCGTCCCAGAAAGAAGACCAAACCCATGAGCGATTCCATCAGGAATACGGATGGGTCTTTTGTGCGATCAGCAGATGAGCGTCTGTTGCGATGGAGGCAGTTCTTCAGTGAACTCTATACTCACGATGCGCCACAAGGTCCACTGGCCCAACCGATACTAGTTGAGGTACCAGAGGAGACAGCGCTTGACTCGGAACCCACTGCGGAAGAAGTGAAAGCGGCAATCAAGTCGCTAAAGAATGGAAAGGCGTCCGGTGTTGACAATGTCACTGCTGAGGTCATCAAGGCAGGAGGAGATGTTCTACTGCGTCAGTTGCATCAGTTAATCACGCGCATATGGTGGACAGAGAGCGTGCCATCTACATGGAAAAAGGCTATTGTCGTGCCTATCCATAAGAAGGGCGATGCCAGAGACTGCAAAAACTATCGCGGGATCAGCCTGTTGTCGATTGTTGGTAAAGTCTTCACAAAAACTATCCAGTCCAGACTTCAACGCCATCGGGAGAGTACCTGTCGCGAAGAACAAGCAGGTTTTCGTCCGGGTCGAGGATGCAGCGATCAAATTTTCGCACTCCGTCAGGTTATGGAGGAAAGGATCCGCTGTGGAAAGCGCGTCGTTATCACCTTCATAGACTTCAAGTCGACTGCGTGCACTGGCCCGCCTTATGAAGATCGATGGAATGCGAACACATGCCAGGAAAAATGGTGAAGCTTCTGCAGGAAATTTATAGAGGCTCGACTAGCTGTGTCCGCGTCGGAAACAAGCTATCCGAAGAATTCAGGGTCGATGCAGGCGTCCGGCAGGGAGATGTGATTTCGCCGCTCCTCTTTAATACCGTGGTCGATGCTATTATGAGAAAGACCTTCGAAAATAGAAGAGGGGTCCAATTTGGCGATAACGATTTTGTCACGGATTTGATGTTTGCGGACGACAGCGCAGTGTTCACCGATACTGACATGGAAGCCACGCTTTTGTTGAATGATATGGCACAAATCCCGGAATCGTATGGACTGCGGTTTAATAAGGAGAAGGCTAAAGTCATGACGTCGGACGGTTCACGTGCTTCTGTGTTCTTCGAGGGAGCTGAGCTTCAGCAAGTCAAGGAGTTCAAGTACCTCGGATCGGTAGTGCAAGAGCGAAAGGTAGTGGCTACATCGGAGATACTGTGCAGGATCGGGCAGGCGTCGGCTGCTTTCGCTTCGCTGGGCTGGTGTTTATGGAAGAAGGGTAATGTGTCAATAAAGACAAAGATCCGGATGTTTCGCGCGCTCATAGTGCCAATCCTACTATACGGGTCAGAGTCGTGGACGTTGCTGAAGTCGGATCACAGCAGGCTGGAGGTCTTCCAAACGCGGTGTTTGCGGCAAATCCTCCGGATAACTTCAAGAAATCGAATACGGAACGACGTTATCCGAGATACTTGCGACCATCAGCCCACGATCGAAGAACAAATTCGAACGAGAAGGCTGCGATTGTTCGGACACGTATGCAGAATGGAAACAAACCGACTTCCGCGCAGATTGTTATGGAGAGAGCGCCCTGCACTGTGGAATGTTGAAAGAGCAGCCCCGAAAAAGACGTGGTTGAAGCAAGTCGAGGCGGATCTGAAGTCCCAACGGTGCAGTGTCCTTAATGCTAAATTAATTGCTGCGAACCGTACTGAATGGAAGCGTATCGTTCAGGCCACAAGAGCTACTATGGCACCTACAGCAGTGTACTGGTTGAGAGGTCATCCTGCTCCGCCAGCCGCCAGCTAACGGGATGAGTGAGTGAGTGAGTGTCACACACACACAAAGCAGCGTATAGTTATTAAATATATTTGGTCATGCCGCGAATCCTAGGCGATGGAAGAGCTTAAAGCATTGCGAGCGCTCCTTTACTATGATTTAGTATTATTTCGCGAGCTCTCTCATATGCTCTAAGCTAGCTGTCTTATGATTACTAAAAAAAAGGCCAGAAAAACGAAAATAGTATTGTAATTGACTTTGAAGTACCATTTTTAAGGAATGGAGTTGCGATCTTGAAGAGCTGGCAAAACAAGCCATTCTTAGCTGCCCATCCAACCCTACTGCACCAACCGGCAGAGGATTCAACTATCAATCGTAGGTCATATAGATGTTTCTTGTGACTGTTATATACGCGGACTTCGGAATTTTAGCTATCTTGGCAGTGGCGCTACGCTTTTCACCAAAGCGTTGCAGGAGTGGTCAGGTCAAGTCGCCGAGAAGGTTTGGCCGAAGGACAACAAATACGCTACTAGCTTGCGAATCCCAGAGTTTGCTAATGTGAGTGTCATACCCGATTGCTAGCAGTTGTTCAACTTCTAAACCTACTTTTTCGTGCAGATGATTCGAGGAAATACTCTTACCGTTGGTTGTTATATGTTTAACTGTCGCAGGCTCGTCTTAATGAACACACTGACTGCATGTGTATATGAACTACCGTAAGTCGCATTATTGCTGTAGGTGGTAGCTTATAGGGGTGGAACCAAAAAGCACATGGTAGTGAATGATTTGATTTTTCTCCTGTATACTGCTTAACAAGTCTGAGAGCTGTCTTACTGCACCCACACTAGGAGTGCTGGAATTCGACAAACTCCGCATAACGTCAAAAATTATTTCCAGGAACATCAAGCAGGATGACATTGTGTACGTGCCAACGAATGCTCCATGCACTGATACTGTCGGATGCACCGATCCGTCACCGGCAAAATGCGAAGCTGATCTTTGCGTCAAGATCGAACCGACGACAATGGCACCATCAACAACAAATGCACATCCAAATCCATGTAACGAATAGAACTCCATTGGGTTAATTTAGTAGCCACCCATACTTAGTGTACACCCCTTAGGTCAATGGTATAAATTGTCCCTGTCATATGCAACAGTCGTGACATTTAGCACAAATCGTGGCGGGACCAGCATCGGAGCGATGGCACTGGCCGCCGTAGGAACGGTTGTCGCGTGTCCGTCGCGGCGACGTGTCGCGGGGAGCTGACATATTGCAAATGTTCCGATGCCTGTCCATGCCACTGTCGCTTTCGCTGTGCAGCGCACTGCGACAGCGACAGATTTGAAAGGTGGGAGGCTGTCACTGTCGCTGTCGCTGTGAACAGAGACGCAACCGTGTGTCGCAGAAGTATACCATTGGCCTTAGATCGATCAAGGGTAGGGTGCGAAATACCACGCTATCGGTATTTCAAGAACGTTCGGTATAATTCAAGTAAGAAGCCGCGACTCTGATTTGCGGGAAAATTTGCACGCGGAAAAACGAGGAGATGATGACTTTTGACCCATTCACCTCGCGTCCGATTACTGAGCGCAGGTCCCTGACTTTGGAGGCCGTGTCACGACTAAATTCGTTGTCTAACTTTGCTGAAGACTGAAAGATCAAGTGGCTCTTTGCAGCATTAGCAACATTAGCGTCAGAAAAGTGAACGAAAACCGATGCAGAAGAGCCCCATGAGGTCCTAATTCCACTCGCGCGAAGCCATTCGCTAGCAAAAAAGATGTTGCACAAGCGGAACTAGCGCCGTCTAGAGCTCTTTTGAGCGTGTTTTCGCTACTGTTTACGACGTTAATGTTGCAATGAGCGACAAACCATCGTGGACGCTATGATTAAAACACGGGTTCTAGTTTGACTTGAAGGTTTCTATAGTTTGAGCGCGTCTGCAGGAATCTTACCGTACGGATAGCTACGGAATAGAACGTCCGACGCGGTCGGAAGTCCCAGACGTGAACAAGATCAACCGAGGAGTTCCCGGGTAAACAATGGTGCAGTATCCTGAGTACTTGAATTTCTACTAAGGATCGTTGTGAACAGGAGCGTATCGTACAAGTTGCATGCATTTCAACTGTACCTTCAGCGGCGCACTCGCTGACTGTCCAACCATCGAACGCTCAAAAGAAATCTTGACGAGAGCCTTGCTGCATTGTTGGTTGAGCTTCACCAAAAATGTGAATAGAGTGCTTTGTGCCTATCAAACCGTTGAACTTGATAGTTTGTATGGTAACGTTATTACTCTACGCTCATAACAAATACGACATTTGAAGCATAACATGCGTGAGACGATCTGTTGCAGCGGTCAACCAAATGTGTCCGGCTAACGGCGACATGAACGACAGGCTGAGAGTGAAGGCCAAGGATATGCACAATTATCGAAGGTTAGCGGCAACTTACTTTTTAGTGTTTTCTCTCTCCAAGCTGGGTTACATCGTAGTGGCACTTTGCTGAAAGTATAGTAACTTAGGCGATTGGTGTCTAACGCATGTTGGGCTCCATATTGATAAACTTTTGATAATACACTGGTGTAGGTTTCTGTGCTGCTTCCACAGTTTTTTGACGATGCGATGCATTACCCACGTCCAGTTAGCCTAGAACAAGTGTACACCCAAGAATCATTGTGCTTGCCATTGTGGTTATAGTTCATATGTTATCTTTAGGAAGCTGCCATGCAGCTACTTTCTCGCTATCTGGGAGGGAGCGGTTGCTCATCCACATCTTCCATTGTGTTTTCTCATAAAGTATCGTTCGACGTCTCTAATCAAGGGTGGTAGTAATTCCTCCGAAACCGCAAGTTTTGAAAAGATCGAAACATGCAGGTATTCTGAGAGTTTCGACCTCAAAAGAAGAGCCGATTTTGAGGCTATATGGCAATAAACAGACTTCAAGCCGTATCCATAGGGTTCCCTGACATCAAAATGACCTATATCCCAAATCTGGTGCAAAGTGGTCGACCGCTCCGCTCCCTATTCTGTGCTTCGTTCTGTGGAGCTTATTGCGGGTTTATCTCATGGTTTCGGGCACCCTCCCGAGATGGCTGGAACTGGCAGCAGTCTCTGTCTCTTCGCCAGGTAGGTAGAGAAATGAGAAACAGCGCAGCGGTGGTGGAGGCGCGAGACACTGCCAGTTTGGGGCAGAAAAAGTGGTCCGGAGGACATTTTCGTAGATAATGCGAGGTCATCGAACAGCCAGCCAGCTGTCGACAGTCGGCTGGCGGTATTCGCCGCGCTCCGTCATCCTGGCCGCACAACGACACCTCCCTAGATGATTGGCTATCGACTAGATCATACACATAGATCACCGTTTGTTGGAGCGTGCAATGCAACGAGCAATACAACTTTTAGACACTTAAAACAGGTTCTTGGTCTCAGTTAAGCCGCAGATATTACGAGATACGTGAATTTACCACACTGATGGAGAAATTCACCAATTTTTTTTTGAGGGGTGGAACTTCGCGTGTGCGAAAATCCTACCTGAGTGTAAAACATTCTTCAATTTTCGAGGGTTGACCCCCATGGTCCCAGCACGATTACCTTCGAGCTGCGTGCTGCAACGGTCGGACCAGGGTTTCGTTTTAAATTTTGGAAAACGATTTCCTAAAAATCAAAGAACGATGAAAAAGCACATTAAACTAATTTCCTAGATAGGCGAGAACAAACTTTTTTGTTCGAACGAACAAAAGGGAAAAATTTCTGCTCCTGCGATCGTTCAGACGAACGAACAAGGTTACAAACGAAATCAGAAAATCTTATTCGTCTACGGGTGTAGCAGGCAATGAAAATGGTTAGGGTAAGCTTCACACAACAATCGAAAGGTGAAAAATTGTGGCAGGAAATGACAGCAATAATATTTGCAATAAAAACAAAAAGTATAATAAAATCCGTCGAAGAATGGTGAGGAAAATCAATATGCCGGAGTCTCACGTTATTGAGATCCTGATATTGTTGTCTGGTAGGTGGGCAGAATTTATTTGAAAATGGTACAATCAAAATAATCTCCTAAATTTATGTTATATATATGACTATGTAGGAAACGAGTTTTTTTTGTTTTTTACTATAACATTAGCTACCACGTAGTCTGAATCTCTGCGGTGGCCAAATTCACAATGCTGTGTTTGCTATGTGAGTTAACTATAATGGTAGCATCACCGGCTGTTAGTGCAATCTAGATGCAACGCCAGTGATCGCCGCTATGGCTCTAGCACTGCGGGTTCAATTCCTCTTGAAATGACCAAGTTTTGCAACGAAACCCAAAACCTCGCATGACGATGCGTGCATGGTCCCGGTTTCAATCAGTGCATTCTGCGACTTCGGAACGCTAGCTCGCAACATTAAACTCGTAGTTTCGCAAGGATGTCTACCGTCCCAAGCTTCTATGATTCCCCCATCTAGAAATCAACGACATGTATACAAGATCAAAACAATTTATTGGCAATCTTAAGAATTTGGATGCATGAGCGATGGCTAACATCAATCTTTGTCATTCAGATCACTGTTAGCAAAAGGCGAGGTAGTGAAGAACTCGGGAAACAAGCTTCCGTCTGCAAGGAACATGATTAGTCTGGTACGTCCAGTTCGAACTCATACGTTGCAATTGATAGACTCAGCTTCCACTCAAGACGTCAATGAACACCATAATAGGATAATCAATCGGAAGGTAGAGATGAGAGTGGGCATTGTATCCGACGATGAGGTGGTAAAGGGAGTCGACGATTGACTTTTGTTAAGAAGTGGTAACCTGAAACTCCTCATACGCTCTTATAGGAACGCAGAATGCAGCCTGTTTCTCATAAAATGCCTGTGAGCCCTGAGCGGACGACGATTTGTTGCTGAAGTAAAACTCTTTTTCGACATATTTCATTTTCCTGTAGCGGTACCAGCTCCTGAGGGAGTATAGCACAATTACGCTGCGCAATCTGTTCAAGAGACGATAAGCTTTTTTGGGATTTAGTGCATACCCAGCCAATGACGACAGAGGGCAGCGTTTTTACCAGGGTCCCTTCCCTCTATCTACATCTTTGAATGAAATACTAGAGATCAAAGTCTTTCTGACAGATTAACTTGAACCCCGAACTATATCGTGTTTGTGTAGTAAGCCGGAAGATTAACTAAAACCACGCCCTGTATCGTGTCTGTGTAGTAAGTCTGACTAATGAACTCGTGGAGAATAAATGTGTCGTCTGTAGAAAAAGAAAAGCCGAATCTTATTTACATCTGTAATGATTGTAATGATTTATCTGTTAAAATGTTTTCAAGTTGAAATTTCCTGTAGCCTATAAAAGATTCTCAGTGCTCTCCCAGTTGGGCAAGATGCTGAGAGTGCTCGTCAGGCAAGTTTCGAGGCTTCAGAGGAAGAAACACATTGGAGTTGGCTTCAACACTTTTCTGGGGGGTTTCCCGATGCTGTGAAAAACAATCAGGGGTACGTTTCCCAAAAGAGGCCTACTAGAGTCTCATTAAAAACCGCTTGTATAATTCGGTCAAAAAAAAAGAGGGCGGTCGAGTTTTAGCGTCTTTTTCGTCTTTTTTGTGTACCTCGCTTCAAACTCAACTCTGAGCGAAACTTGAGTGATATTCATGATCCTGGCGTTGAGCTCAAAATGCTCGCTCAAAATGCTCTTGTTGTAGACGGCCGAGATGCTGGAGACGAGTGAACTAATGGTTTATCAGTCACTGCAGAACTGGCACTAACAATATAGATCGAAGCGCCCCCTTGATTACATTGTAGCCGGTGCTGGTTTGACGGACTCGGTTAACATAGCACTTACGAGAGGCATTGCAGAACAACATTAACAGTGAAGAGTCACAATGATCATAGAGCATAGGAACACAAACATATCACAACCAGGGCTATTATTGTTCCCTACGGCGGGACTCTCATGGCAACCAATACCTTTGTAGGAGTATGATTGCTCCCTGGAATCAATAGCCATGGCTTCTGTAGAGAGATGTTCAAACACTCCGGACGAAAGGGTGGTAGCAGGCATGCAGCAGAATATTTTCGCCATGTCACATTCCAGCGCTGAGTTTCGCCTTGACACTATGGAAGCAGTATGTAGCATTTTGTTATTCCTAGAATGAGGTTTCGCGAAGTACACTCTTCAAGGCAATCAAATTCTGGTGGTCTCGAGTGAGGGAAGTCGATGGACCGGGAATGATGGTCACCTTCAAAGCTCATCATCAAAATACCCCGATAGCGTATTTCACGAGGGTGAGAATCTTGTCAAACACAGTGACATTGTAGACACCCTTTCTACCTCAATTTTGATATTTCTAACTGAGTCGCTATTACTTATCATAATTGCGATCTCGGATTTCAGATGGCCTGGGCAACAACTACTTCGTTGGGATGTGCGGTCTCTGTGAAGGAGAAGTGCAATGGTGTCTGGTACACGGCTTGTATTTACAAACCAGGGTACCAATTCAATAGTCAGTCATGTGAGACGCAGCGTTTTTTTAGATACCTTTTCCAGAGGAAATATAGTCGACCAAGTTATTTACGAGACGGGAACTCCGTGTACAGCGTGCTCTGACGGATACTTCTGCAATGCAGAGAGCTTGTGCCAGATGACCAGGACGAATTGAATCGTCTCTGTTGGACAAGTGTGTCAAGACAGCATTAATAAAGCATTTTACATTTGTTCGATGCTGTTTCATTCATACGTTGGTAACAGATCTGGACGACTAAAAAGTCGACGCTACAGCTTTCTTCGAGGCCCGACTTGGCACACTGAGCACAGCTCCGCACGGCTAAATTTCAACGCCACAGCCTTCTCCAGAGCCTTGGACCGAATAAATACTAAATTCTGACGTTGCACTTCTTTTATTAGAATTCAAGAGCCTATTTAACTGTCACTTAGCTGAGAGGGTGACTTAAAGAAGTTAACGTAGTCGTGAACTGTCACCAGTTGGGCGATAGTTTCAGAATTGACTGCCCCCCAGCCTCATTAGCTTATTCTGCAAAAACGATTCTGCCCTGTAAATAAGGCAGGCGGCAGGCGACGCACTCCAACGAGACTCGGCTCTGCCCTACTGGCGGCCAAGATCAACACTACAGGGTTCAGATATGGTGACAAAATTTTCATATCTTACCGCGCCTGACAGAGCGCGTCTATATAAACCTTGAATAATCTCTTCTTCTCATAGATCCTGTCTCTCAAAATGCACAACGCTTCGTAACGCAAGAAGGTTCTTGGAACGAATGACGAGCCCAAGCACGAAGGGTCTCCGATTTTTCACAGTGGACCTCATCGCTTAACCGGCTCTGATGTTTGTTCTTTCTTTCCGCATGCGACCGTGAAGAATGGATTCGATGGGTCATCTTGAAACAGAGAGAATGTACTCAGAAACGTGTCACAGCTGAAGTCCTCGGTATCGCTATCATAAGAAGACGAGAGCAGAACAAGATGGGGAACTCAAATTTCGTGACAGGACGGTGTTGAAAAAAGCTGCATTCGCCCCACTTTTTCCGTTTCTTAGACACCGTGGAATCACTAAACTTGGAGGATGTGTACTCTCCAAGAATTCCTGCCAATCTGTACACATTTTACCAAGCTTTTTCGAAAACCGGTGGAATTGTTCTTCTTCTTCAGCGTTTGTTCCGCATTGTTGCAGGGCCCGATTTTCTCAAACGCTGCCGCCATTTGACTTGTCGTTCGCGTTGTCGGGATGGAGGTCTGCAATTTTCATATCGTTGTACAAGTCATCAACCCATCTCGGCTTAGGTCGTCCTCTTGCTCGCTGGCCCGTCACTTGGAGCTGTATAGCCGTTTTCTCTATCGAGTGTTCTCCAGCTCGCAGAACGTGTCCAAATCATCTGAGGCAATGTTCGCGAAGTTTATCTCAAATGGGCGCAACATTAAATCTTTCACGCACATCTTCATTCCTAACTCGGTGCAAATGGGTCAGGCCACCAGTCCCCCTCAGCATCTTTGTTTCCATGACGCCGGGCCACCATTCTGCTTTCTCTGTCATTAGAGAACACTCTGTGCCATACAGTGCGCCGGGCCTCACCACCGAACGATGAATCTTTGATTTGAGCCTGTCGCATACCTTCTTATCCACAGAGTACTTCACTAGCGGTCCGTCATTTTAAGGAAGCAGCACTGATGCGAGCGTCAGCTTCAGATGTCAACGTCGCAGAGTCTGTAAGCGCCGATCCAAGATATCTAAACATACATGCTTCTGGCAAGACAGTGTTATCGACTTGGATGGAATGATCACAACTCGCATTCTTGATGTATTCCGTTTCCTTCTTACTGAGGCGTAAGCCGAATTCTGCCAGTCTGTTGTATCAGGCTTGAGCTTGCGCTTAGAGATCTTCTTTGTCGTCTGAGGCGAGCATCACATCGTCAGCATACAACAGTGTCCTAGGGGCTAAGCAGCGCTGCAAATCTCGTGTGATGACATCCATGCCGGTAATGAAGAGCAAAGGGTAAAGCATAGAGCTTTGATGAACTCCAACAGTGGGTTGAAAAGGCTTTCATGTTCCTGTCGCGATTCGTATGCAACTCGGCGTGTCCACGTACAAAAGCTTCACCCAATCGATCGATTCTCCGGACACATCCCGGCTACGCAGAGCATGCTATATTACATTTTGAGGGACTCTGTCGAACGCTTTCTCGAAATCAAGAGAGGCGAGACAAACAACTTCTCCTTTTCCACTAGAAGCCGGGTGGTATAGATAGCGGCGAAGGTGCCGCAATTCTTGACAAAACCGTAGGACGACCCAAGCAGACATGGGTGGTTGTCTTGCACAACGATATAAAAATTACAGACCTCCATCCCGACAACGCGAACGACAATGTCAAAATTCGACAACGTTTGAGAAAATCGGATCCTGCTACAATGCTGAACAAACGCTGAAGAAGAAGAAGATCGATTCCACCGATATTCGAGAAGGCTTGGTAAAATGTGTACAGATTGGTAGGAATTCTTAGAGAGTACACATTCTACAAGTAAAATGCTCCCACGGTCTAAGAAATATCAAAAGTGGGGCGAACGCAACTATTTTCAACACCGTCCTGTCACGAAATTTGAGTTCCCATCTTGCTCTGCTATCGTGTTCTTATGATAGCGATACCGAGGACTTCAGCTGTGACACGTTTTTGAGTACATTCTCTCTATTTCAACATGGCTCATCGGATCCGTTCTTCACGGTCACATGCGGAAAGAAACTACAAACTTCAGAACCGGTTAAGCGACGAGGTCCACTGTGAAAAATCGGAGACCCTTCGTGCTTGGGCTCGCCATCTGTTCCGAAAACCTTTTTGTGTTACGAAGCGTTGTGCTTTTTAAAAGACAAGTTCTATGAGAATAAGAAATTATTCAAGGTTCATATAGACGCGCTCTGTCAGGCGCAGTAAGATATGAAAATTTGTCACCATGTCTGAACCCTGTAGTGTTGATCTTGGCCGCCAGTAGGGCAAAGCCGAGTCTCGTTGGAGTGCGTCGCCTGCCGCTTGCCTTGTTTATAGGGCAGAATCGGTACTGCAGTACAAGCTAATGAGACTGGGGGGTGGGAGTCAATTCTGATACTATCGCGCAACTGGTGACTGTTCACGACCACGGTAACTTCTCTAAGTTACCCTCTCAGCTAAGTGACAGTTAAATAGGCTCTTGAATTCTAATAAAAGAAGTGCAACGTCAGAACTTAGTATTTATTCGGTCCAAGGCTCTGGAGAAGACTGTAGCGTTGAAATTTAGCCGTACAGAGCTGTGCTCAAGGGACCGATTCGGGCCTCGAAGAAAGCTGTAGCGTCGACTTTGTAGTCGTCCAGAACTGTTACCGACGTATGATTGAAACAACATCGAAAAAATGTGAAATGCTTTATTAATGCTGTCTTGACACACTCGTCTACCAGGAACGATTCAATTCGTCCTGGTCATCTGGCACAAGCTCTCTGCATTGCAGAAGTATCCGTCAGAGCACGTTGTACACGAAGATCCCATCTCGTAAATAACTTGGTCGACTATATTTCCCCTGGGAAAGGTATCCAAAAAACGCTGCGTCTCAAATGACTGATTATTGAAATGGTACCCTGGTTTGTGAATACAAGCCGTGTACCAGACACCATTGCACTTCTCCTTCACAGAGACCGTGCATCCCAACGAAGTAGTTGTTGTCCATGCCATCTGAAATCCGAGATAGCAAACATGATAAGTAATCATGACCCAATTTCAGAAGAGCTTCTTTCATGACGTCTCCTACCGCGGGGGTCGTCCTTTGTTAGTCTGTATTGAGAGGCTAGCTCACGGAAAAGATCTCTAGAGCGAAAACTTTGTTTGGTTTAGTTAATATGATTTATTCAATCAATGAATGTTGGTAAATTTAGATATATTCTCGCTGCAGCCTCCACTCGGATGTTCGCGGTGGTATGCTGGTTATGTTAGGATAATCGACACTCCCACTTTTCGGCGATTTATGAACGTTTGGACATATATTGAAGGCAAAACTATTGTTCCATCAGACACGCGATTTCTGATTTGTGTCAGTCAGGCTGCATATAAGTGAGGGTCTACGACGCAGCAGCATTACACAGCCATCATGTCTACTTTTTATGCTGTGGCTTTGCTGTATTCGCTGGCGGTAAGTCATTAAGTATACCGTGGCACGGTAACGTCTTGCAGCAGCTCGTTTTTAAGGTGTTACGCGCTTGCCAATGCCAAGCTTTTGGTTGCAATGGGACGGCTATGACTGACGCGTATCGGAGAATGGTACTGAAGTATCATAACGATATGCGCTCTAACGTTGCCGGTGGTCTTCAGATGGATCTCTCAGGAAACATAATGCCAATGAGCGATGAGATGTACAAAATGGTGTGTTTTTCATGACAGCAATAGATTTTGGAGACTACGCTCTTTAAGGCAGAGGTAGACAATCGGAGAAAGCACATCCACCTGGAAATGAGTAATGACCTCCGATCACAATATACTTTTCATAATTACAACATCAGTGGTCGCTGAACTTGAACAAGCGATGGTTCAGCAATCAAGGCTTGGAAATGGTCTCACTTTGCATTCTCAACATTCAGGACAGACAAAGGTTCCAGCAGAAGTTAAAAAATCTGTGGCCCAGTGCGAGAACCGTATTGAAAACACGGCTTAGAACAATTCTCAGAGCCAAGTTCTCAGCTGTTCATTTCAGTCGTTGGCCATTGATAGAGAGGGTGCAGTACAAGCCGAGCCCAGAGGTTTACGTTCAGTTCGGTCCATTTCAGGGCTTAGGCACCCGTCACAGCTGGCCGATCAACTGAGTCCCACTCTGAGAGAACCTCCCGCGATCATTCACGGATAGAATACCCTCGGTTTCTGGAGTGGCCAGGAGGATACTAGCATGGGGCTATCGCGGAACCATCGCGAGTTTCTGCCAAGAAACTCATGGAGGGTCCGCGGGAGTTTCTTTGAGCGAATGATTTTTTTTTTGGTGTCAAAGTATGGGCAGAAAATCACAACCCATATGAATCTTGAAAAATAAACGAACAAATTAAGGATTGGAGTTGTGATCTTGAGGAGGCAGCCATACAAGTCATGGAAAAATGTCCAAACTCTCTAACTGGACCACCCGGCAAAGGATTCAACCAGATATTGTAAGCTCCGATGAATTCGCGACCATACTCAGAGGAAGGATGGGCAACCATGAGGGCACTGAATAATCTTCTGGAGACCATTTCGTTTCAGTTACTATAGCACTTCTCCTACCGTTCTTACTAAAGCATTGAAAGAATGGACCGGTCAAATCGACAATCAAGACTGGCCAGCTGACTGTAAATACATCACCAGTTTGAAAATTCCTGAATTTGCAAATGTGAGTGTGCCATTGAAAGTTGGACTCACCTAAAGATTTTGCATAGAACTTACTTATATTCCATTTTCAGATGATTCAAGGAAAGTCGCTAACAGTTGGATGCTCTATGAAGGTCTGCTCGTATGTAGGGAGACAATACACATATATCGCATGTGTATATGAGCTGCCGTAAGTATTCCTATTCTGCAGTATTGTAAGTAGATAGTTAAGATGAGCATCATATCTGAGCACAAATGTTGCTGCTAGTCAAGAAATACCGAGTGGTGTACTATATTCTGGGTAAGAAAAAATAACTCATTATGCGTAAGGCCTGTCCGAGATTTTCGTAGCACCTCGCAGAACAAGCAGTTTTTTTTGGAAACATGGTCAAGCAGCTCCTCAAGTTTCTCAGATTTTACAGCTATTGAACACTCCCAACTTGACTGTGTCCGATATATCTCCTGTGATTCCTTACGATACTTCGATGGCTCATCTCCACCGCATCATGATGTGTGCCACATTCGTCCCATTTGTTTCCGCAAAAAAAGCACAACCTTCCAGACGACAGGTAGCACTTTTTTGCTTTAAAGGCAGTGTTCACATAGAAATTTCCTTTCTTTTCTCCTACATATTTTGAAAACGGTATCATGCTGACTCCGATTATGTCTCTGGAATCGTAAAGACCTTCTTCTTCTTCTTCTTTGCAGCCACTGAGAGGGGTTTTTACACAAGTTGAGGAGCTGGGCGACCAGCACTGGATTCGTCCACAAGTCTATTGTACTGAGCGTTGTTGGCTTCTTCGGACAATCAAATAGATGTTTAGTGTCGTGGCCTTGGTTTCTACAGTCCGGGCACACGTCATGCTGGCTATTGTCGATCCTGTGCAGTTAAGACATAAGCAATGGGGAATGTCCGCAGCGCAACGAAGCGAGGATACACCTGGCGCGCCTACCCAGCTCGGACTCGGTAACACATAACCTGGGCGGCACATCACCGAGAATAGGGTTGACGGCCGCTTTGGCGAGATGATCCTTCACGAACCGGGTGTGCTCCGCGCGTAAGAGACGAAGCCGTTCTTGATTCGAGTCGGTCCATCTCTGTATATTCGCTTTGTTCGGAGCATCGGCAAACGGCATTCTGATCAATCTCTCTCTCACGGGATTTAATAGTCTTCTCGACGGATGATTAGGTTGCTTAAGGACATTAATAAACATCTGCTGAGCCTGGAGCTGACAGTGCTCTTTCACTGGCAAGATACGGGCCTCGACGCGAAGGTGCTATTCGTAAAGCAGCATTCTGAATTCGCTGCATTTTAGTCCAGGAACTGTCCGACACGATGTGCTGCCAGACAGGTGCAGCATACTCCAATGCAGGCTGCAGAATAGCTCGATATGACGTCAAGACTGTCTTTATGCTGCCACCCCAGGACGTTCCTTGTAGAGCTCTCAACACAGAATCTTCAGGAGAGCTATGGCCAGCCAGCGACTCTCCCATGACAAAAACCCTCTCGGTGAAGGGAGTGATGTTGGTTTGCACGAAGGTGATGTTGTTTCCTCCACACTGCCACGGCACGAACGTACGACATCTCGGCAGCACAAGACCTTCTGAGAACGGAGTTATGGTCTCTCAAAAATTGAGCTAGGGAAGCATGGTGGAAGAGTTAGTTGTCCGAGGCTTGTAACTTCCGTATTTTGCTGCCAATGTATGCGAGCTGACGTGAGTAAAGAGAGAAGTTGAGAATGAAGGGAAGAACGGGGCGTTTGATCGAAAATCATCGCTCATCTCACGATCTCGAGTGTTCTATTGTTCACGTCGAAGGCGGAAAGGGGCCGGACTTGCCCGAAGTGGTGGGGTTTGCCCACTTTTCTAAGTCGTTTTGCGGCTCCTGGGTAGCTTTTCGTCCTGTTTCTTCTACGATGTTCTGCTTCTGAGAGCCACGATAAGCGTCTGTCATTCAAAACTCGAGGATTAGAATTTATCGTGAACAGTGCCTTTAATGAATTGCTGTCCAAGGCGTAATAGGTCGGCAGAGTATTATCTTGACTATCAATCATCAGTTTGGTATCTCCTCTGTCATCAGATCTTTATAGAACCTGTACTTCTATGCTCGACAGACGCAATATGGACTAACGGCAGCACATTCCGCAATTTTCTATTTGGGGCCTCCACTTTGCTGAGCCCTTGCTGCCTTTTAATCCGCGTAAATGTAATAAGCCAAAAACCTTCTCAGGTTTCAGTATAAAGGGTGGTCTTCATAGTAACACACAATTCTTCGTTGGCAGCCCGCGTCATCACAATATCTAACAAATGGATCAAAAGCTGTCAAATTATCGTCAGTGTCTTTCAAGGAGGAAGCCGCGCTCAGCAATCGGACGCGATATCATTCGATCAATAGCCATTCTCCCTTCGTTTTTCCGCGCGTAAATTCCTTCGCCAGGCAGCGTCGCGGCTTCCCTTCCATCCAGTGATTGACCATAAATGCTTTATTGATTAATCGTCGTATCTAGCTCGTAGCAGTCCACGCCGCCATTTCAAGACGGCCAAGAGAGGACTCGTAAACAAATCTTCTGCTAATGGCTCTTAATCACTCGCAAGATCACGTGACGGAAAGCAAAAGTGCACTTCGTTTTGCACATCTTGGCCCTGCCTTTTGTAATACTTGCGACAGATATGGAGAAAACCTCTTCCATGGCTCTGACTCTCCCGAGCCCATCACACTCTCTAAAAAATTGTCTTCCACTAATTATTCTGTTCCCAAATCCTCCTTGCATTGCTCTCATTGAATTTCCATCATTTTGGAGAATTGACACCTTCTCGATGACGATGTTTGCCTTGCCCGACCACAGTGCACGTACAACTCGGCGGATCTGGAGACGTCTGTGAATTTTATGGCATTTCGTTGGCCTCCTTATCCTTGTATCGCTTGACTGATGTCATCCACAGCAGACACAATACCTATAGAATTCGAGATTTTCTTATCCATTTATTTCTGTACAGGGTGCATACCCACGCGGCTTCGCGGCGTACTTATAAGCGAGCCTCACGATTTGTTCATGCTTTCTCCGGACTCGTGGAAAACGTCGAATACAAAGGATGTCATCAAACTGTATTGAGGGAATTCTTCAGAAAATGCTCCATTTCGTCAACCTCCTCCCACTTACGACCTCTAGTGTTTCTCCGGAACTGCGCGCTCACAAGGCAAACACATGTTTTTAGGTAGTTTTTTTCGAACAGTTCTAGAGATATAGCCCCTAAAAGACTGCAGTCTTCTAAAATCACCTCCTTCAGGAGTGATACGCCACTCCTTCCTTGCAACTGATCACCCCCAACTCCGTGCATTGTTTGTAGGGTAGCAACAAATTTAATTGAACTGCATGCTCCTCACTCCGCGTGCCCCCTTTTTGACTCTTTCAACTTACTATGAGAGCTTTAACTTTCAACGAAGTGACATCCCTTTTAGCGCTATCGTGAGCATAATAGGAAACGGCGAACGGCGAAGTTCATAAGCTCAAACACTTCCACTGTAGTCTACCATCCTTTACATGATGCTAACTCCCAGTGGAGTCTTCTCATATTCCACTATAGTAACGCACTTTCAGTAGTGTAGTGCCTCCAACCACCGGCGCTTAGCGCATTTCCAGTTAGGTCACTTACACTTTCTCGGCATTCGGCTTGCTCCCACATGGATCTCGCACACTTTCTCCGGCGCTTGGCGCACAATCTGCTTAGTCTCCTGAACAATTATACCCAGCTACTCGACCAACACCCAGCTGAGTCCTGCACACTCTTCTCGGCTCTAAACGCAGTGCCAGTAGGATCATGCGCAATTTCCCCGGCGCATAGCACATTCATCACACTAGGGTCCCGCACACTTTTCCTACCGCTTGGCGCATCCCTAGTTGGGTCCTTCTAAGTTAACCCGCCGCTTCGCGCACTCCCAGCTGGGTCACACACACTCCCACCGGCGTTCGGTGCACTCCCAGTTTGGTCCCGTACACTTTTCCCGGTGCTTGGTGCTTTCCCAATTGGGTCCCGTACGTTTTTCTTGGCGCACTCCAAGCTGGGCGCACATCATTCTGCGGTCACCAGTCACTGCGCAACTCTTAGCCGTTCATTATTATGTACGATACGTCAAGCATGAGGTGCAGAACAACACAGAAACAGTACGCAAAAAAGTTAGTGCAGTAGAACGTTCATGTTACCGTTAACGAAGACGACTCTTAAGAAGACTGGCCACGATGATAGTTAATAAGAGACAGGATATTCTGGATTAGGGATGATATTTTAGCTTTCGTTTGAAGTGGAGCAGGATTCGTGGATTTCTGTACAGGGTCAGGTGGGCGTTGTCCAGCTGGACAACTAGGAGGACGTAAAAATTTTGGGTCAAAACTTCGAAAAATCGGGGGTGTTTTCAGTGGTTTTATCCAACTACAAGGAAAACAGGTCTCGGGACGAGAGGTCCGGACGCTGTCGTCTTACATATTGTAATAGCAACACAAAGATGAGAGAGAACAATCATACAGGCGCCACAACAGTACATGTGAAGAAAGTATCTTTACATAGCAGCGTAATAGATATGTACCAAGCAATAGACAAATTTTCACACATAGAACAAATTTTTAGACGAGATACATTCATTAATCAGGCCTTTTACCGCTTAAATTTTACACCTCAAAAATTGGACAACGTAGGTTTTCACATAAAATTTCAGATTTTCACAATTCTGAAAACAAGTGTCAGGTTCTCCATGAAAATCCATACAAACTGATACCTGAAACTCCTCCGAAGACCGTGAAATCACGAAAAAAAAATCGCCTAAAACACGATTTACTGTTGTCCAAAACCATTGTTCAAAAAATCGAACAACGCTATTTCTTTCTCCAATAGAGCGATCCTGAAAACCTAGAGGTAAAATTTTCATCCTTAGCCTACCTTATACTCACTACCATGACGACGTTCGGAAACTTCCTAATTTAGAGCCTCCTGGAGCAAAGGGTTTAATTTACCACTGCGGTGAGTCGCCCAAAAATATCGCGCTCCAAAGCCAAACCGCGTCTTGCGCAGTGCAGTGCCTGCAAAACCACCGCCGGTGAGCCTATCTGCTGCCCGCGCTCGCACTTCTATTGTGTCCTTGGTGAAAACGAAACTACCCGGTGCATCCACAGTGCTTCTCCGGACAAAATCCGGTCCGCAATTGCGTCTCGATACGCGTTGCGGCCGCGCGCTTTCGGGTCGGAAGAGTTGCAAGCGCAGCCGCCGCCGATCTGTTGGCCCTATGTGGATTTTGGAAGCTGGAAACTAAACAAAATATGAGAAAACTGTAGAATAAAAGCCACATGGAGTCGGCTTTGGCGCTGGAAACTCGGCTGACTCGGGCGCGTGCGGCCGCAAAGCATTTCGAGACGCAATTGCGGACCGGAATTAGGCCCAGAGAAGCACAGTATTCGATTCGAGGCGGCTTGCTTCGACAGGGTGTTAAATCACGTAGCATAGACTTAACCGAAGCGGAAGCAGAAGAGGATATCCAAGTCATGTCTGCTGATGTTTAGTGAAAAAACGATCATCGCGGACGGTCTCGATTCTAGAAAAGCGTAATATGGAAGGAGGTAAACATAATAGCGACCTCGTTGTGCGTACAATAAAGGAGTAGAGACTGAATAGTCTTGCTTCACCCTTTTCAAAACATTCCGTTTTTTTTTGTCACGTACAACCAGGCCTTCTACCACATAACTACTCTAATGGCATTTTTTGAGAGAAAGAGGAAAACAAACTGATACTCACTTTTATCCGCCTCTCTCTATCTAATCGAAGTGCTCGATGATTAACTCAAGGCCTCAATAATGGAGCAACGGCGATTTTCCAATGCGTGGGAGACTGTCGCCTGTTATAGCTACGAAATCATGAGAAAGGGCTGATTTCATCACATACAGTCAATTAGATGCGGCTTGGTAACTGAACGCATCGGATTATTGCAGCATAGTTTATTATAACCAAATCCGGAGTCGTTTTAGAAGACATTGATAGTTCTTCCCGACTAATCAGGGGCTCCAAATCAGAAATGAGAAGATGGACAAAACAGAAAATATACATCTCCTCTTTCCGGTAGTGAGTAGACAACGGTTAATGAGAGAAGTCTAGAGGCAGGCCAGCGTTAAGTAAATTTTCCCTTGAAAGAAAAGGATTGAAAATTATCGCTGCCACATTGCAACAACAAACAATGGCAAAGAAGGGCGCGTAAAATTCGAGAGGCTAAACACAACAAAGAAACAATGTAGATCTGAAGAAAAAAACCCGTTCGGATTATTCCGACAAGATGAAGTGAAGGGATATCCAAAGCTGGAGGGGCCGTTCAAAATGTACGTCGATGGCGTCGTGGCCAGTGGTGGCGAATAACATGTATGATAGTATTTCGCAATAGGAATGATGTTATGCCATTCTGATGAATCATAAAAACCGGTTCTGTATACTTTAAATGTTCTTCCAGATACTACATCGACGTATTTACAGGAACATAAAACAAGGCGACATTGTGTACGTGCCCACGAGCGCTCCATGTACGGATACTACTGGGTGCACAGATCCGACACCGGCAAAGTGTGAAGCCGATCTATGCGTCAAGGAGGACCCAACAACTACAACTACAACCACTACACCTAGCACAACAACCACTACGACAACAACAACAACTACACCTACTACAACAACCACCACACCTACTACAACAACAACGACACCCACGACAACAACCACGACACCCACGACAACAACTACGACACCCACTACTACGACCACTACACCTACTACAACGACCACGACACCCACCACAACAACCACCACACCCACTACAACAACAACGACACCCACTACAACAACCACCACACCTAGTACAACAACAACGACACCCACGACAACAACCACCACACCTAGTACAACAACAACGACACCCACGACAACAACCACGACACCCACGACAACAACCACGACACCCACTACTACGACCACTACACCTACTACAACGACCACGACACCCACCACAACAACCACCACACCTACTACAACAACAACGACACCCACTACAACAACCACCACACCTACTACAACAACAACGACACCCACCACAACAACCACCACACCCACTACAACAACCACCACACCTAGTACAACAACAACGACACCCACGACAACAACCACCACACCTAGTACAACAACAACGACACCCACGACAACAACCACGACACCCACTACTACGACCACTACACCTACTACAACGACCACGACACCCACCACAACAACCACCACACCTACTACAACAACAACGACACCCACTACAACAACCACCACACCTACTACAACAACAACGACACCCACTACAACGACCACGACACCCACTACAACGACCACGACACCCACCACAACAACCACCACACCTACTACAACAACAACGACACCTACGACGACAACCACGACACCTACTACAACGACCACGACACCCACCACAACAACCACCACACCCACTACAACAACAACGACACCCACTACAACAACCACCACACCTAGTACAACAACAACGACACCCACGACAACAACCACCACACCTAGTACAACAACAACGACACCCACGACAACAACCACGACACCCACGACAACAACCACGACACCCACTACTACGACCACTACACCTACTACAACGACCACGACACCCACCACAACAACCACCACACCTACTACAACAACAACGACACCCACTACAACAACCACCACACCTAGTACAACAACAACGACACCCACGACAACAACCACCACACCTAGTACAACAACAACGACACCCACTACAACAACCACGACACCCATGACAACAACCACGACACCCACTACTACGACCACTACACCTACTACAACGACCACGACACCCACCACAACAACCACCACACCTACTACAACAACAACGACACCCACTACAACAACCACCACTTCTACTACAACAACAACGACACCCACTACAACGACCACGACACCCACCACAACAACCACCACACCTACTACAACAACAACGACACCTACGACGACAACCACGACACCCACTACAACGACCACGACACCCACCACAATAACCACCACACCTACTACAACAACAACGACACCTACGACGACAACCACGACACCCACTACAACGACCACGACACCCACCACAACAACCACCACACCTACTACAACAACAACGACACCTACGACGACAACCACGACACCCACTACAACGACCACGACACCCACCACAACAACCACCACACCTACTACAACAACAACGACACCTACGACGACAACCACGACACCCACTACAACGACCACGACACCTACCACAACAACCACCACACCTACTACAACAACAACGACACCTACGACGACAACCACGACACGCACTACAACGACCACGACACCCACCACAACAACAACCACACCTACTACAACAACAACGACACCTACGACAACAACCACGACACCCACTACAACGACTACCACACCTACCACAACAAGCCACCACACCTACTACAACAACAACGACACCTACGACAACAACCACGACACCCACTACAACGACCACGACACCCACCACAACAACCACCACACCTACTACAACAACAACGACACCTACGACGACAACCACGACACCCACTACAACGACCACGACACCCACCACAACAACCACCACACCTACTACAACAACAACAACGACACCTACGACAACAACCACGACACCCACTACAACGACCACGACACCCACCACAACAACCACCACACCTACTACAACAACAACGACATCTACGACGACAACCACGACACCCACTACAACGACTACCACACCTACCACAACAACCACCACACCTACTACAACAACAACGACATCTACGACGACAACCACGACACCCACTACAACGACCACGACACCCACCACAACAACTACCACACCTACTACAACAACAACGACACCTACGACGACAACCACGACACCCACTACAACGACCACGACACCCACCACAACAACCACCACACCTACTACAACAACAACAACGACACCTACGACAACAACCACGACACCCACTACAACGACCACGACACCCACCACAACAACCACCACACCTACTACAACAACAACGACATCTACGACGGCAACCACAACACCCACTACAACGACTACCACACCTACCACAACAACCACCACACCTACTACAACAACAACTGACACCTACGACGACAACCACGACACCCGCTACAACGACCACGACACCCACCACAACAACTACCACACCTACTACAACAACAACGACACCTACGACAACAACCACGACACCCACTACAACGACCACGACACCCACCACAACAACCACCACACCTACTACAACAACAACGACACCTACGACAACAACCACGACACCCACTACAACGACTACCACACCTACCACAACAACCACCACACCTACTACAACAACAACGACACCTACGACGACAACCACGACACCCACTACAACGACCACGACACCCACCACAACAACCACCACACCTACTACAACAACAACGACACCTACGACAACAACCACGACACCCACTACAACGACTACCACACCTACCACAACAACCACCACACCTACTACAACAACAACGACACCTACGACAACAACCACGACACCCACTACAACGACTACCACACCTACCACAACAACCACCACACCTACTACAACAACAACGACACCTACGACGACAACCACGACACCCACTACAACGACCACGACACCCACCACAACAACCACCACACCTACTACAACAACAACGACACCTACGACGACAACCACGACACCCACTACAACGACCACGACACCCACCACAACAACCACCACACCTACTACAACAACAACGACACCTACGACGACAACCACGACACCCACTACAACGACCACGACACCCACCACAACAACCACCACACCTACTACAACAACAACGACACCTACGACGACAACCACGACACCCACTACAACGACCACGACACCCACCACAACAACCACCACACCTACTACAACAACAACGACACCTACGACAACAACCACGACACCCACTACAACGACCACGACACCTACCACAACAACTACCACACCTACTACAACAACAACGACACCTACGACAACAACCACGACACCCACTACAACGACCACGACACCTACCACAACAACCACCACACCTACTACAACAACAACGACACCTACGACGACAACCACGACACCCACTACAACGACCACGACACCCACCACAACAACCACCACACCTACTACAACAACAACGACACCTACGACGACAACTACGACGACGACTACTACGACCACGACACCTACCACAACAACCACCACACCTACTACAACAACGACACCTACGACGACAACCACGACACCCACTACAACGACCACGACACCCACCACAACAACCACCACACCTACTACAACAACAACGACACCTACGACAACAACCACGACACCCACTACAACGACTACCACACCTACCACAACAACCACCACACCTACTACAACAACAACGACACCTACGACAACAACCGCGACACCCACTACAACGACTACCACACCTACCACAACAACCACCACACCTACTACAACAACCACGACACCTACGACGACAACCACGACACCCACTACAACGACTACCACACCTACCACAACAACCACCACACCTACTACAACAACAACGACACCTACGACGACAACCACGACACCCACTACAACGACTACCACACCTACCACAACAACCACCACACCTACTACAACAACAACGACACCTACGACTGACAACCACGACACCCACTACAACGACCACGACACCCACCACAACAACCACCACACCTACTACAACAACAACGACACCTACGACAACAACCACGACACATACTACAACGACCACGACACCTACCACGACAACCACCACACCTACTACAACAACAACGACACCTACGACAACAACCACGAAACCCACTACAACGACCACGACACCTACCACAACAACCACCACACCTACTACAACAACAACGACACCTACGACGACAACTACGACACCCACTACAACGACCACGACACCTACCACAACAACCACCACACCTACTACAACAACAACGACACCTACGACGACAACCACGACACCCACTACAACGACCACGACACCCACCACAACAACCACCACACCTACTACAACAACAACGACACCTACGACAACAACCACGACACCCACTACAACGACCACGACACCTACCACAACAACCACCACACCTACTACAACAACAACGACACCTACGACAACAACCACGACACCCACTACAACGACCACGACACCTACCACAACAACCACCACACCTACTACAACAACAACGACACCTACGACTGACAACTACGACACCCACTACAACGACCACGACACCTACCACAACAACCACCACACCTACTACAACAACAACGACACCTACGACAACAACCACGACACCCACTACAACGACCACGACACCTACCACAACAACCACCACACCTACTACAACAACAACGACACCTACGACAACAACCACGACACCCACTACAACGACCACGACACCTACCACAACAACCACCACACCTACTACAACAACAACGACACCTACGACGACAACTACGACACCCACTACAACGACCACGACACCCACCACAACAACCACCACACCTACTACAACAACAACGACACCTACGACAACAACCACGACACCCACTACAACGACCACGACACCTACCACAACAACTACGACACCCACTACAACGACCACGACACCTACCACAACAACCACCACACCTACTACAACAACAACGACACCTACGACAACAACCACGACACCCACTACAACGACTACCACACCTACCACAACAACCACCACACCTACTACAACAACAACGACACCTACGACAACAACCACGACACCCACTACAACGACTACCACACCTACCACAACAACCACTACCACACCAATGACAACAAACGCGAATCCAGATCCTTGTGAGTTTCAGAAAGTTTTCGCTTTGTTTTCGTCTGCGCTTGCAGATTGGAATACCCACCACGAGCTTGTCAACTTCGATCGAGGTTGACTGCATCATTAGCTGAAAGCACATTTAAAATTGACTTTATTTGACTCTACCATCGGCTGAGAGCCTCACCTGTGGCTTCTAGTCGAAGCTACTGATTATAACATACTGAACGTCTGTTGTTGGTGACGGCCGGGGGAAAGTGGTCTAAAGTTTTGAAATGTTGCAGCAATCAACCAGTGGTGCCCATCCAACCCAGACATGAACGACAGATTGAGAGAGAAAGCAACGGATATGCATAATTATCGAAGGTTCGTCGCAAACATCTGGTACCGATTTTGTTGCAGCTTATATTGAATCAACAAAACTCTAGATCTCGGTTTTGACTGCAGCTGGTCGCAGCGTCTATGCTAGGGACAACTGCTCTTTTTTTTCATCGTGCAGGATTGAACACCGCTGCACTTGCGATCTCTTAGTGGAAGACGCCTTCCGCTGGGTCGCTGCGGCCTAATACAATGTTTCACTGTGTCAATGTTGGAGGAGCGATTCCCAAAAGTCGCTGATTATAGCTCCATCCTTGACTTCAGGGCGAAATCATAATTCCAGCAACGATCGACGCGATGCAAAGTATACCGTTCATATCGATCATCTTCGGACCTTGTTTTCCGGCTTTTGATATGGCTTTTGATGGGAGCTTTCGTGAATCTACGTGGAAGGCGATCATGCTGATTTCTATCTATTCAGATCAATTTTGGCGAAAGGCGAGGTCGCAAAGAATACAGGAAATCTACTTCCGAAAGGAGCTAACATCATTTACTTGGTACGTCCAGTCAGCGTCTTTTTCCATAGTCATCCGTTATCAGTTTACCAGCCCTACATAAGAATTGAATTGTCGCCCGTGTCGCTCAAATTAGGAGCCGGGGTGCGAAATTCCCCAATCAGTAGCCATATTCTCAGCCTTTTTTCATGTTACATGTTCTCCAGCAGCGTTGCAGCTTCCTGATTGAATGATACGGAGCATAGAATGTGAAGCGAAGCTTACAATTTTTGTGGTAATGGTATACGCGACAGGGCAACAAATGTACAATACTGAAGAAAACAGAGAAGATGATTTTGGGCACTTTGTCGATTTTAAGAGATATGATTGCAACCTGGAAACACTTGCGAGAAAATCCGTGGACAGATGCATATACTCTCCTGACAACAGAGTTCCGTCAAGCATGCAACAGAACATTCACATGGGCTCCAAGTATACCTACGAGTATCGAATTGATGCCATTGAAGCAGTGCGTTATTCTGTAGACACCTTTTAATCAGAACCTTCAGTTGAGAGTCGGATTTTCAGGCTATCAAGTTCTGGTGGTCTCGAGTGAGGGAAGTTGACGGCCCAGGAATGGAGGTTACTTTTAGGGCCAAGCACGAAGGA
This sequence comes from Aplectana chamaeleonis, assembly GCA_029168955.1. Lineage (NCBI taxonomy): Eukaryota > Metazoa > Nematoda > Chromadorea > Rhabditida > Cosmocercidae > Aplectana > Aplectana chamaeleonis. The sequence goes on from JAPDOI010000362.1 coordinate 142,100, forward strand.
ACCCCAATAACCTATTTCACGAGGGTAAGAAAAGTTCTGTCACGAAACTGTCGGACCAATCTAACTCTAACTTTGACATAACCAGTACAAGAAATGTTGTGTGTATTTAGCGAGCATTGTTATTATTCCTCTGTCGTCCGTTCATCACCCGAACTATTACAAACGCTATTGGATCTTATTTTTTTCGAGGCTAGAAAAGGGCAGAGAGGTTTTGATCAATGAGAAGACGTTCTCCTATAAGTCAATACGAAGGCGTCTGTGTAGGGACGGAGAGCATTCGTGCATAGGTCGCGTCACACGGGGTATTGCAGCGCTCTGCTGCCTTTCATTGGTGCGCGCTTTCTTCACAGGTACTTATCTCTAAAAAGCCACACAGTGCCATCCGGTTGCACTTGGCTCACCATCCACTGCTCAACGAACTGTGCCCGCTACGATCTTACAGCTAGAGCTCGCTACTCGCTATATGCACCGGTTAGCGAACAAAAACCGTACTGAACGTAGGTGTTAAGCTCCAATTTTTTGGATATATTGCAGTTTACTAGCTTTCAGATGGCTTGGGCGACTACCACCCATGTGGGATGTGCAGTGTCGGTAAGAGAGCGATGCGGAGACAACTGGTTCTCGGCATGCATATATAACCCTGGGTACGACTCAATCGTCAGTCAACTTCTGTGAAAACAGAAACGCTATATATTGATTCATTTCAGAGGAAACATAGTCAACCATGTCATCTATATCAAGGGAAATCCGTGTACCATGTGTCCGAGCGGATACTACTGCAATTCAGAGAGCCTCTGTCAGAAGGCATAGATAGACAAAACAAATCATTCTTCGGAACGACTCCTCGAAGTTGCTAATAAATCATTCTGCAATTTTCTTATTCCGAACCATGTGATTTTGAATTTTGTTTATTGAGGAAAGCTTCCACAAACACACCGAATCACAAACAAGTGAGGCTGGTTGAGACTTACTAGTGAGTAAATCCAGCACCAGTTTGCAAATTTTTCTCCAATGTGAAGGTTGGAAAATTTTGATCAAGAGTGACAGAATACTGTCACTCCTAGTGAGAGGATGCAGGATATCGATGACAATACTTTATTGAGCTTAGAGAGCGTCCACGTGTATTGACCTCCTGAAAATTACTATTTTTTACCTTCTAATGATCAAACAAAAAGGTTTCAGATGAAAAATACATTCTTGCATTCTAAGGTTCGCTTTCATAACAGAGATATTAATTAAGCCGTCCAGGATACTTTATCATTGCATCGGATCACAATATGGGGCGGAACATCCATTATCCTTCTTATGAAAGGGTGAAACCCAAAATCAAATCGACATTCACCTCACTATTACGCCAATTAGCTGGCAGCAATTTACGATTGCTGTCAGCGGGTTATACACTATCTACGCCCAGAGAGAACTTGTCTTGTCTTTTGCGGCGCTATACACCGAGGAAGAGTTGTCTCGCCTCTTGCGGCTCTAATTCCATTCAAAAAAAAAGCAGCGTGTCGTCTCGAACAGCGAAAACGAGACAACTCTTCACCCTGTGTGTACAAAGCCCCCATCTCGCTGCAAACCGGTATGTGCTCTACGTTTCTGCTGTCTTTGCTCATCCTGAGGTCCTCTTCATAGCCGACCGACAGGCCAAACCCAGCTCGGTCGATAAGCATGTTATATGTACATTACTCACTCAGATCACTGTTCTTCCACTGAAACTGCATCCAGAGACTCAATAGCATGTGCGCAAACCTCCCCTGTAAGTGGAAAATTACAATTTTCAGAGTTTGGTTATCCCGCCGAAACATAATATTACTGGTAGGGGTTACGCCTCTCTGGACAGAGGTGGCCACACAGAGTTGAAAGTGTCGTTTTTCCAAAACATGTCGGTCTTCCTATCGCCGCCATGCGACGGAGTCTTTGCGCTAAAAGCGTTCGCTGCGCATTTCAAGATATGATTACAGCGGCGCGCCGAAAAGAGAACGTGGTCAATGACTAGAAACGGGGACGAATGTGATTCTTCTGTGCTTACATCGTTGTTACAACTCCATCTCATTTAGGCGCTTATGTTATTTGATAAAAGCTGATTTTCCGATGTTTTTTAAGACCTACGTAGTCTACTTTCAATCTCACCAAGTCATCGTAGCTGTCTTTCCACTCCCACGGTTAACTCGAACACAAAAATCAAATTAGAGAAGTTTCAATTGTGGTCAATGCTTCCTGGATAAACAGCGCAACATAGAGTGAGAGCAAGTTCTGTGACTAAAATGAAGGAACAACTTACATACGGCACAAACACAAAACACAATAAAGCAACCCTAAACAAAATTTTTTTAAATAAACTAAAAAGAGTGCAGGCCTACGTGGCAGGCCCGGAATTCACAAGTAGCAACCGATAAACCGACCAGCCGGAACTTTTCGAACCTCCATTTCTTTACTCCTAAATTCAAACATTTTGGGTGGTGCCAGATCACTGGCGTTTAACATTCGAAATCCACCATTCGATCTGCAGCCCATGAACCACAAATCCCTCTGTGCAAATGCGTTAGTGAGATTCTGCTTGGGACTTTATTGAAATTTCGACGCCTATAACATTCTGACCAAACTCAGATTCTAGGGACACAGCAACATAAAATCTATGGGAATGGCAGGGTTAACGACAAAGTTGACATTAAAGTTTCGTGCGAGAAAATCAAGGTGTATACAGTTGGCATGAACCCTGGTGATATCTTGCGTTCCCTAATAAAGGTTGGCTCAAACTCGGTGCCGCATGTTGTAACATAAGTGCACCAAGTTTGCACTAACCTTTAAAGAAGAACGCGAAGTATCACTGGGCTTCCGGCCGACGTTATATTGTATTTTGAAGCTAAGTTCAATTAGTTTCTTCACGTGGAAGAGCAACAGGAGAGACAGCGAATGAGCATAGGAAATAAGGACATACGCAACATACGCGCACACAAGCACGTAATCGACCCGAGTGAATGTGATTCTGGAAAGAAAGGTATTGTCGCCAACAAACCAGTTGAGGGCTATTTATACTTTCAACCTCCCGATCTGCCAGGGCGGCCCGCGCGGACAAAAAGGTGAGTATAAACAAAAATTCTACCTTCCGCGCTTCCCGCTCCGCCAGTCAAGTATGAATACTCCAGCGACATCGACATGGCAGAGCGGGAGGCGCGGAAAATCGGTGGGTTTCTTCTTAGGGATGGAACGATGCGAGTTATCTTTGATAAGGTGATTGATGAATAAACGTGAGTGATTCTACATATTTTCTTAAAAGACAATGACTGATAACGCTATCGGAATGCAGGTATCGGAGGCAACTGTCAATTTCAGAATTGAATCTTGGATGGCTCCCTCCAACTAGATTTGAGCCAAGATTCATGATTTCACGAAAACCTTGTTGATTTCTTGCGTACCTTACGCGTGGAGGCGTGCATTTTGACCCTTGTGTTGCACATTCAAACCTAATTGCAACTTCCCCAAACATCTGCGCCGGCGCATTCCCATTTTGATTCCGTATACTTTCTACGACATGCTGCGCACTCCTATGGGAATACCGTATCATTTCTACGACATCGTGCGCACTCCCAAATGGTTACCACATACTTTCTGCAGCGTCTCCTGCACCTCCACTTGGGTCCCAGAAACTTTACCCGGCGTCCTGCGCACTCCCACATGCACAGCACTCCCCCCCCATGGGTCCCACACGCTTTCTACTGCGGCTTGTACACACGTGCTCACCTCTTCGTCCGCGCGGGCCGCTCTGACATAGCAGGAGGTTGGAAGTATGATTAGCCCCCAAGTTCCCTTCATATTCACTTTGCAGTTTTAGCTGATGAATTTCGTCGTGTGTACAAAAGGTTCTCCTATATTTCGTAACATCAATCCTACGTCGGGATGCGTATTGATTAGTACACGAAAGTTCAAGTTGGTGGGAACGGGTTGTCAATGCCGGCTATGTGGTATAATCGTGATTATATTTTCATTACAGTATTCGAGTAATTAGAACATTCTGGTTACGCTGTCTGTAAAGTCTGGCGGCCAGATTCCCTTGAGGCAGACACTGCAGTCAAGACTGGTGTCAAACCTGGGAGAAACAAAGGATTGGCTACGTGCGGGTCTGCTGCGAGAATGGCACGCAGTTTTTGGAGGTCACCCAGCTGTGATCCATGGCTGAATTATACGGATCAAAGCCAATGACTATATAGTGTCGATCTCCGAGATTCTCACATAAGACTACATGCTCAAGGCAAAATTGCTTCGGGAGAACAACATCTGCCATCTATCTATACACAAGCGCAAACGATCAAAGACCCTCATCTTTGCAACCTTCACAGACCTTAAAAATTTTCGCCCTCACAAACTTACACTTGGAGCTTTCAAGAGGGAGGAGGGCCGCAAACTCAATATACCATTGTACCAACGAAGCCAACCTCTACGAGCGGCGTCATCGGAACATGGTTCACAGCCCTTGAGATTTGTGTTGTTTACATCGAACTAAACCATAACGTTCTTCATTCAATAATTTATTACATGATCAGCGGCTAGTTAAGAGAATACAGCAATCGATCAAAACAGGGTCATGGAACAGTAGAAAAGGCGTTATTTGGGGGTACAAATTTAAAAACTTCATATCATGGTAAACGGTGAATTAAATGATATCACGATGCACTCTCCAAGGTTAGCATGGGAGGAGGAGCACGAGTCTGTGATCAAAATGTTTAGGTTAAATTTACCTGTATTCGGGACAGAAATTTCCTGATAGAAAAGTCTGCAGCCTTACTCGCCTATCACTCTTACAAGGGATTATCCAAGGAGGAGACATATACCACCAACCAGAGTCCTAAGGCTATCACTTTTCGCCCAGAAAGTTATCCTATATGACTCCATAGCAGTCATTCAAATTTGCTTGTCTGCAATTCAGATTGCCTTTAACCCTATTTAAATCAACGCCAAGTGAGCAAATGTCATAGCGAATGTCGTATGGTACAGGTGTTTCGATAAAAATGAACATGAGTTCTGGTGCAGCACTTGTTTTGTCGTGCGTAGTCATGCTTGACAACTTCTTTCAGCGTGGTGTCCCATGTGTTCAAAAATTCTATTTTCAAAGACTCCATCGCAACGTTAGCAGCGTTTTCGTCGTTGAATGTTGTCTTTATCCTGAAACAGTTTGCTTTGTTGTACTGCTCTGTTGTGCGATACAAGTAGGGCCTCATCTTTGATTTCCTTGTTGGGCCGACGCACCTTCAGTGTGTTTCTTCGTTCCGTGCCCTCGACACTGCCCAAGCCGACGTAAGAAGAACTTATTGGCCAACCGGTTCGGACACTCAAATCCTTTGAATAAGTTGAGTGTTCGAACCGGTGGGCCTATAAGTTCTTCTGGATATGCTACAATACTGCTACTTATTGACCAACAGGGTCGGACATTCAAAGGGTTCGAGAGATTTGAGTGTCCGAGCCGGTTGGCCAATGAGTTATTCTGGGTTTCAGTACAATTTCCGGACCGTTATAAACATAAAATAAATTTCTCCCTAACATAAATTCCATGAACCTAGATATTTTAGTTCAATTTTCTACCCAAGAATTTAAACGAGATAAAGTAACCTCTAGAGAACTTCCAGTAAGCTCTTGATTTTGATTATCATAGGAAGGAGCGGTGGCTTTTAGGCGGAACCTTCTTATCACCTGCTATATGCTGCAGGGGCCTACCGCTACGTTGCTGGTGATAATCGAGATCGAAAGCTCACTAGGAATTTCCCAGAATATGTATATAAGGATTAATAGCCAGAAAAGTTAATAGGATTGATTCTGATTGATCCTAATTAGAACGTTTGCGGGTGTAGTGATTCCGTTTAAATGCACTTGTATGGTGTAGCCTGACCTGCACCATGCACGCGCAATCATACGAAACGAACACATGTGTAAAATCGGCATGGATCGTGACGACACTTCGGTTCAGTGTTGAAACTCGGCGCACCTATGTCATAGTGCACCGAGTTTCAACAGTGAACCAAAGTGCATAAATGATTGGACGGAGGCCCTTGGCAAGCAGTGCAGTTGCGATATCATTTACTTTGACTTTGCAAAGGCATTTGATCGTGTCTCGCACTCGAAGCTGCTGTCAAAACTACGAGATCTGAGGTTTCATCCGATATTGATAGAATGGCTCGCCCAATTCTTATCTGGTAGAACGTTTCAGGTGAGAGTCAAGGATTGCTATTCTGAGCTGAAAAACATAGAGAGCGGGTTGCCGCAGGGGGGGGGGTATTATCACCAATATTGTTTAGTATTTTCACAGCGGACATTCCTATCATTTTTCGGGACAAAGCTGTTACGATGAAATTCTATGCGGACGACATAAAACTTTACAAGGTGATTTCTGAACCACTCGACACCCAAGTGCTACAGGAGGCTATTGACTTGATGGTTGGATGGGCGAAGGAATGGCAGCTGCCCCTCGCGCCACAAAAGACTGTATTCATGCGAGTTCAAGTAAATTCAGAACCCATGACACATTTCTATACGTGCGATGGCCTTGCGCTCCCAGCGGTTGAATCTGTTCGAGACCTTGGCTTCCACTATAACAGCAAATTGGATTTCTCTGAGCATATCAGAATGAAATGTCAGTCGGCTCACAGGCGTATTTTCCAGATTTTCAAGGGAATATCCACAAAAAACAAGCAGGTTTTGCTCCGAGCGTACAAGACCTATATAAGGCCAATTGTAGAATCTGGATCAGTAGTTTTCTCTCCGTACACGGAAAAGAATATTGGAGCGCTAGAAAAAGTCCAGAATAGTTTTACTCGTAAACTAGTATTCCGTATTGGTGGCTTCTTGAATGCCAAAATACCCAGGGCGCATATAAGAAACAAGTATTTTGTGCTAACTACGCTAGATTCTAGACGGAAAGTGTTTGACATTTGCATGGTCCACAAGCTTCTCGGGAATACGGGCATATTCAGTCTTAAACCCTATTTTAACTTGGTCGAATCGAGCACTAGGGGTGAGAGAACGAAAATATTCCTCAGCCGTCCTCTTACCAGTGTGAGGGTGAGATCATTTCCACATCGGGCTGCTAGTTCATATTTGAAAATAACGAAAAGGGTCCCTGGTACTCTCCCTTTGGGTCAGTTCAGAAGGCAGCTCTCGAGGATTTTACTCTCTTCTGAAATTTAGCATAATAATTTTTTCCCTTTTTCGGGAGGGATCGGTTTGGCTTTAGTGGTGTTTTTTGTCTCATTTATCGGTCATTTTTTTTCTGTGTTTGTGTGTTTTCTTATTGCTTGCTTTGTATTTTTGATTTTTTTTCGCGCATTTGCCTTATGTAAATGTAATGAACATAATCATAAACATAAACATAGCATATAGTACCAAGTTCGCGCCAACCTCCAATAGTGAACTTGAAAAGTTTTTTCACGATCCATTCCGACGTTACACCCCTGATTATGGCATGGAACTGTTGAGAAGTGAGGACATTTGAAGCAGCTAATCTATGAGCGCAGAGTGGCATTTACTGCCGTTTGTCGCTTGCGTGTGCCCGAGTATGCTGTGTCTCCTTCTCCCCACATTGTCCCCGTGTCTCTACACTCGCTCCGCACAAGCAAGAAAGCGAACAAACTAAGTTTGCCTCTGAAGCAGAGGATACCTAGCCATCCCACGGGAGTCACAAATACCTATTCGTCCTCATTTCAGAAAACTACTTTATACACACGACTGCGCTTTATGCTTTATGTCTTGAACCCCTAAATTGCCGTCAGTGAACACAACGCCCAGCAAAACATTGACATGATATTGCCATATGTCAATCGTACCCCTCTAATATGTACTAATTGGATTTCACAGTGTACATGGATTCCCCCTTCATTGCCAGGTGTTGATATTGGTGGTTTTCGGTGCTTTTTTGTGTACAGCCTCCCTTCTATGACTAACTTTTCACCTTTGTTGATCAATTTAACCAAAACTAGAACTGTAGCAAAGTTTATTTTAGATCTCATTAGTCGCCAGTTTCAAAACCTGACAGAACACTTGCACAATCGCAGGCAGCATTCTTATTCGGAGCAAATGTCACCTAGGTTCATCGCCAGCTCGTTAGGGGTCTAGGCGACTACCATCTTCTTCCCTACAACGCTCTCGACTACTCCTAACCAATCTTCGTCAAAGCCCGCAACTAGTTGAGCGTATTTTACTAAAGTAGCACGATTCACTACAGTGGTCTACATGTTGGAGAACCGCAACTTAGTACGAAAGATATGGACATTGCTGGCCATAAAGTCTAGTTCGAACCGGGCAGACGGTGACTAGACTAGAGTTTTCCAAAGGTTGTGTCGCAACTACAGTACCGAACATATTCGTTGCAAAAAAAGCGTTTTGCGGCGTTTTTCGTTCTCACGAAGCGCCGCATCACCATAACTCTCTTCGAAGTGGACGAAATGAGTTTTTTCAGGTAGCTTCCGTGTTACTCTCGGTGAGGCGAATGTATCGGTATATGTAATGAGCCTTTTTAACTCCAGTATTTTGTTGAAAAATGCGTATTTCCTACGAAAATTCAAATTGACCCCGGGTCAAAACGTGACAGATTTCTGCTATCATGACCGTTTGATCACTTCATTACGAGAAGTTTAGAGGTGCGAGTATGTCATTTTCAATAAACTTCTGCGGGGGAGTCGATCATTCGTAACACCATCGTATGGTACTCAATGGAAGCAATTCAGAAATGACTTCAGAATTGAAATTGGACCACTTTAAATCTAGTTATATCGTTGCGGCGCTTTGTGAGCACAAAAACTTTGCAATACGCTTTCTTTGCAAAGAAGATGCTCGATACCGTAATCTGCCGTTTTATGTATTCTGTTCTCTTGTTTTATTTATTCTCCAGTCGCCATAAAATTTCCCGTTCTCAAAGTTCCCAAGATAACTCCCATCCAGCACATTCGCACAAATATCAAAACCACCGTTTGGGACAGTGAGGGAGCAAAGAATTGTGCTATCTTTGAGCTTCATACAGGCCATCAAACGGCCAATGTCTCACCGTCGACTGCGTACCACGCGCTGCGCGACCGCACGTGCGTCGGAAGCAGACGAGTTTCGGCTGCCGCGCGGCTGCCGAAACGTCGCGCGGCGGCCGAAACGTCGCGCGGCGGCCAAAACTCGTCGCGCGGCGGCCAAAACCCGTCTGCTTCCGATGCGCGTGCGGTCGCGCAGCGCGTGGTACGCAGTCGACGGTGAGACATTGGCCGTTTCATGGCCTGTACATAAGGTTTCACAATACAGTACAATGAAGGCTGCAAAATTTATTGAAAGTTTCGAAAGTTTCAAAAGTTTCTAGAATGAAACTTTCCAAAAAGCGATAAACCAGTTCTTCTCGAAGGTGAGCTTTTGGCGAGTAGCGCCTTTATCAACTTCTATTAGAGCGAACCTCAGAAGGCAGCTTGCGCGTGAACTGAGAAAACAGTTTATGCTTCTGAGGTTTGTTTTGATAGGTAGCTTGGTATTCCCTGCTACGAACAGTCACCAATACAAAGTGGGAGATGTCGCAGCACGCATTTATGAAAAATATACGATTCCGGCTCTATATTACTTCATAAAAGTTGTTTGAGGTGCTGATCATGGGTCTGTATTTTACTTACTGTCTCGCCTTGTCTTACATTCCCGATTCGAAATGGTGTGCGACAAGGACGTGTTTCATCTCCTTTGCCGTTTGATGCAATAGTTGACGCTATCACGCGGAAAGTTTTCAATGACCGGCAAGGACTCCAATTTGGTGATAATCATTTCTTAACCGACCTAATGTTCGCTGACGACAGCGCTGTTCTTGCTAACAATGATGGCGAGGCTACCGACATTCTGCAGTAATGGGTAACCAGCTGCAGTCAACCTACACGATGCCCAGATTGAGCAAACAGGATTGTGTCAAGTACCTTGGCTCCGTCATTAAACAAAGCAAGATTGCCTCAGCAGCTGAAGTTCTTAGCAGGATTGGTCAAGCTGCTTCTGCCTTTGGAGCACTACAGTGGTGCTTATGGAGGCGTCCAAACGTAGCCATTGGAACGAGAATGAGGATCTACAGTTCGCTTGTCGTGCCAGTTTTGCTGTATGGAGCTGAGACGTGGACACTGGTGAAATCGGATCTTCCGAAACTCGAAGTTTTTCAAATGCGATGTCTCCGACGGATCCTTCGCGTGTCCTTACGCGACCATTTCACAAATGAGACTATTCGCTTACGTTGCGAGGACCAACCCACGATCGGATGCGAAGTCAGAAAGCGTAGGTTGCGCTGGTTTGGTCATGTTTGCCGCATGCCAATAAAACGTATGCCTCACCAGTTGCTCTTCAGACATCGATCGGTGGAATGGAAAGTGCAGCGATCGGAGCCCAGAAAGACTTGGATTAAAGGCAGGGTTCACGATAAAAAATGTGTTTCAGTTTCCCCAGGAATGGGTAGTGGAAGGGCACACTGTAACGTTGACGTCGAAAGAACGCATAAAAACGAGCCACGAAGAGCCCCAAAAGAGCTCGAAGTTGCAACTTCGAGCGCATTGAAAACCCCAAAAGCGCATCACACGCCCACCGACGTGAACAAATGAATGCTCGAGATCGTGAGATGAGCGATGATTTCCAATCATTAGCCCCGTTCTTCCCTTCATTCTCAGCTTCTCTCTTTACTCAGGTCAGCTCGCATACATTGGCTGCAAAAGACGGAAGTTACAAGCCTCGGACAACTCGTCCACCATGTTTTCTTAGCTCATATTTTGAGGGACCATAACTCCGTTCCCAGAAGGTCTTGTACGATTTCAGAGACATCATTGGAATCAGTATGGAGCCGTTTTCAAGATAGGCGGGGAAACAGAGAAACGATTTTTATCGTGAACACTGCCTTTAAGCAAGTTGGAGATGATTTGGTGAGACGCAGACTGTCTGTGGCTGGTGCTATACTGATGGCACTGAATCGCTCTGCGTGAAAGCAGTTGTTCGTGATGCACATCTCCCCATGGCACCCACAGCGGCGGGCTGGCTCCGACGTCAGCCTCGGCAGGCCATCAGATAATGGAACCGCAAGGTAAGGTAAGGTACTGTCTCGCCACTCCGCCCAATCTTTTTTTCTACCGTTGATGAATGCGACCCGAAGAAATTGTGTGGACGAAACGAAAGTTTAGACGATTTCCGGAAAGTCTCTTGTTGTTTTGGCTCAAAACTTCTCTTTGAAGATCATTTGTGGTGTTGAACACAAACCTGTGATCCGATTTCCAATTCTTAGACATAAAGTTGAGAATGAGAAAATGAAAGTGGTTTTCAGCACTAGCAATGACTCTGAAAACTATGTTTCTCTTATGTGGTAGGCCTGTCAACTCACAGCATTCCAGCCATACCTTACACAACTTACATCTACCCTAATCCTCTTTTGAGAAAGCCAATCAGGTTTTCTGTTTGGAAGGCTAAACTCGTTGGTCGCGGGCAACGAACGCAAGCCACTGTATCACACTGGCATGGCACTGTCAGGTGTTGAAAAAACATCATGAACCCACATAGAACGCATTCTATCCGTTCAGAATAGAGTAAACAAGTCTGATCCATTGTCCGATATCAATATTGGTGATTGCCACGGCTTTTTATACACAAAACCTGGCCGCCGAACTGACACGCTTTCGACTGACTGTTTTATGGGCACTACAGATATGCATAAGGCTCCAAGTTTGGGATAGGATGACATAACCTTACGCTTCAACAAATCTGAGGCTCCTCCCGTGGCCGAAGCCCGGCCACAGTTTGTCGAAAGAGTAGAATGAGTCCGCCTGGCTCAGGTCTGCTCCCCTTCAGTCGACAACCATGCGCGACATAAGACCCCGGGACACATCCGGACGCAGCGGGTGTATTTTTTTCAGACAAAAACAGCCCACTACCCGCCGGCCAAGTCGGCCTAGTCGACTTCGTGCGGCCCCAAATTTATAGGCATGGCACAGCGCCCCACTTCCGGCGGAAAGAGAGGCTTTCCCGTCTTTCCGCGGAGTGTCGGCGAGCAGTCGGCTATTCCTGGGGGTCATCGAACACTCATTCAACGATTCTCACTTTGGAATCATCATGGCTTCACATACTATGTAGAGTGGAGCCAGCGACCAATTTCTGAGCAGAAAACGCTGTGTTGAGACTCTTCAAAACCCGTGCTGTGTGCGAAGCTGGCCTTGGGCCTGTCACCAGGGCCAAGGGAACCACTGTCCGTTATTGGCATCTGCGAATGGGAAGGCTGCAAGAAGCAGTGAGTGCAGGAAGCTTACCAGTAAAAGCTCACCCCTTACTTGTCAAGAGCAGTTTAAAATGAAATTTCCAAGACCGTATTTTTCAAATTTTGTTTTAACAGACCTTTACTTAAAGGGTGATTTTTAAATGTGTCGCAAACTGCTTTAGGACTGTCTTCTGTCAGTTATCAGATTAGCCGTAAGGCGGTGGCAGAAGGGCCGCAGAGTGCGTGTTCACCGTGTACGTGCAGTCAACGAAACTTCGCTGCCGACCGCCCGCTACCGATCTATTGGCCTTCCGCGGGAAGGGTTACGGGACGTCGGCTAGAGGTACCGCGGGATATGCGATGTCTCTATCTGAGTTCTGTTGTCTATGCGTGCGAAAGGTCAATAGTGACCGGGTAAGCTACGAACGGAAGCAAACATACTCATAAGGTGCACTTTTTTTGCATCTTCTTTGCCACCTTTCTGATACGTATCGAGCTGGTTGGTCTCCGTCGATCGACCACCTTTGACGGGGATCTAACAACCTACGCAAGCGCCACGTCGGCGAGACTCTGACGCAAAATGTTTAACGTTGGCACACTACGCTCAATCGCTGGGGCATGCAGCACATCCGAGGACGGTGAGGGGTTAATAATGTTACTGATAATATCAAAGATAGTCGCTGAAGCAACGATGCCGCCAAAAGCGGCAGGTCGGCATCTATGGCTGTTTTGGAGTGAGCTCGATAACAAATGTTAACGAGGCAATCCTCCAGAGCCACTGGACGCTACGACTCCGAGCTCTCCATGGACGCTGCCTAAGGTTAAATCAGAAGGATAACAATGTGTGGGTCGCAATGAGAAGTAATCGTGAGTCATCCTCAGTTGTTTAGATCAGCATCCAACCGGGTAGGGTACAGATTTATTCGGCTAACGTTTTGGCGTCTTCGCCATCTTCGGAGCCTGGAAAGTTGAGAGCATTCGGGGAACTATTAGATCAAGCGTCATTTCATCATTGGAAAGTAGGACCGCCCACGGCGCAGAGCGGTAAGGAAAAACAAACGAATCATAGACTGTGAGCCGAGGAGCTTTGAGCTTCGCGTCGTGAGGGGTCTTGCTAATCACCGAATGAGAATCTGCAGGATGAGATGACGCTTGATCGAATAGTTCACCTCAAATGCTCTCAAAATTCTAGGTTTCGGAGATGGCGAAGGCACCGAAAGGCCAGCCAAACAAATCTGCACCATAAATGTTTGGAAGCAGCACAAGACAAGTGCCAAAAAACGTTGTTAATGTTGAGGGTTATTGAAAGCCGTACATGGACAGTCTTGAAGAGAATATGTTACAAATAAAAACCGGTTTATCTAAAGGAATCTAATCACTATTCAAATAAATACATAAGCACAAATAAGGCCCACTATTATCAGCAACACAGCTCAGGCAAACAGGTCGCATTCACAAGACATGCGGGCCTGCTACGTAGTTTGAAGGCAAGGCTCTGTCACATTTTGACTTTTCGGAAGTTTATGCTAGGTAGGTCGACCTGGACTAAGTGAACACTATAAAGAAGCTTTGTAGGCTTCGAGCCGTTACTCATGAAGAGAATGGTCTGTGAGGATAGAAATGCGGTATCCACAGCATAATCAGGCTAATGAAATATCGAAGTTTATACGGCATGAAGGTGGTCGTGTTGCCGCTAATCGGCGGGGACATTGCACTGCCGGCATCCATGGCGCTGAAGGAGAGCGATTTCAACCGCGCGCGTGAAGAAAGTGCGGAAAACGGCTGAAGGAACAACGAGCGCACTTTTGTTACACAATCGCAAAGTGAAATGGCTGAAATATCTTGAAGGAGACCGCTCTATCTGCGATTTTTGCACGTTCCCTGAATTAGCCTGTGACCTGCACTGTTATTCAGACGGTGATCTCAAAGTTCGAGTTCTTAGGGCGAATATGAGTGGAAAATTGGGTTCAATCTAAAGTGACCAAATAGTATTATTGAGGAAACACAATACCTCGGACTGTGTGCTATCAAAGAGCTGCTACCACGGTAGCAGGCTCTGAACACACCCAGCGTTGTATCCGGAAAGCAGAGCGGCTGGAATTTGAACTTACGGTGATTTTCAGTTGTCACTACGAAGCATAGTGGACGGTATTGGGCTGCACTCCGGGCCACATCGCAAGCGCTGACTGGCGCGTACAAGGCCGCGTTGGAGACTTAAGGGCACTGCTCACGACAGACTTCGTTCTTGAGTTTCAAATGACAAACAATGGTGGAAGCTCTCAGAAGCAGAACAGTGCTAAAAAACGGATTCGGAAGCCTTCTCAGAAATAAAAAATCGTTTTGAAGATTATCACGGGGGCAAGGCCGGCCTCCTTGGGTTTAGTCGTTGTAATCAACAGCGACACGACTCTATCACTACCACACTTTGACCTGCGATCATCAGCAGTGGTTTTATTGAATTAGGCGATGGACTGGGCAGATTTATGGCTAACGAAGGTTTCCAGATGTTTCTGACAACTAATTCTTAAATCTAATGTACATTCCAGTAAAAAAACAGTGCCAATGATCGCAGGTCAAAGCGTTGCAGTGATAGAGCAATGTTGGTGTCGATGACAACAACTAGATCCCAGAAGACCGCCTCTGCCCACTGCGTAATCTCGAAACCCGATTTTTTTCCTCTGGGAAAACTATCGAACCCGTTTTGTCAACACTGTTCTGCTTCTGAGGGCGTATGCCATTGTTTTTTCAGAGAAAACTCGTGGACGAAGTTTATTGTGAACAGCGCCTCTATCGCGATGCAACATAGGAATGAATGCGGAGTCAACGGTGATCAGACCACTTTTTGAGCGCGGTCTTCTCCAAATGGACTCACGGTTGGTACGCCTTGTATAAGTTGAATGTGGTTGATGGAATCTGAACACACACACACACACAAACTTACAAACCGCGAGAGGTTTTCGGTGTTGACACGCTTCGAGAGGGCTCATATGATAAGTTTCGTTCTCACAGATTGGAACTGCGTGGAGACTAGAATGCCTCGTTGGGCGGGACCAGGCATTATATCAGACAAAGGTTGGACGTCACGAAGGCACCAATATATAAGGTTAGTGCCTCGGTACATTCGCAGGCAATCATCATGTGGATCTCTCATGTACTAGGATTGTTATCCACTCTAGCGGTGAGTTCCTACATGATTTCTTTTAATCCTGAATCAGAACAGATATCCGATATCTGAAGGCGATACGCATCTGCGAGTCATCCTTCGATTGCAACGGAACAAATCTGACTCCTAACCAACGACAAAGATTTTTGGAGACTCACAACAATCTCCGCGAAACTGTTGCCACTGGCCAGCAGATGGATGGAGGAATGACGCCAGCAGCATTGCCCAAAAGTAGCCAGATGTACCAAATGGTGCGTTCTTTCAAGCTATAAGCACTACCTCAGGACAGCCACCATGCTGAAAGTGGGGTATTTCTTGCAAGAAAAACGACAAACTTCGTGCTCTACTTATGTAATGAGGCTGCACTTGCGGCAACGAAGCCTGAGTCTCAAATAGGGCAGAATAGGCTCGAGCTGTTTATACTAGTAGGTGTGCAAGTCGCAAGGTGCACTGCAAAAAGACCACCTCGCAACGTGCTACAGACGCTTTGATCCGTGGTCCTCTGCTCACACAAAAACAACAGAAGGCCTGTTGTAGTGCAAGCACAGATTAAAAGCTTGTTATTAGACATCGGCGTAAGTCCCACCAAGATTCCTTATTGCGAAACCCTACTTGCGTGACAAGCCGTCTTTACCGCGGAAATTTTACATCCGTTGTGCAGACGCAACTTAACCTGATCTAGGATTGGGATTGCGATCTTGAAGAGATGGCTAAGAAGCTTGTACATAACTGCCCTGTAACTGCCGGAAAGCCACCGAGTGGAAAAGGGTTGAACTTTGCGACGTAAGCCTAACAGTATAGATATGTGGCACCATTACAGACATAACCTTAGACAATACGCTAACACTTCAGAAGTGCGGCTGGCAAACGTTTCCCCATTGAAGATGCCTTGAAACAGGCCACAGAGCTTCTCACGACAGCAAAAACTGAATGGGCAACGGTCGCACCGGATAACAAATTTGCCGACCAAGCTGAATTAACTAAAGTCCTGCCGTTTGCTAACGTGAGTTACCATGCCAAAAATAGGCATCAGAGACTGAGAACTATTCTATTTCCGGTCCCGTTCTAGATGGTTCAAGGGCTCACCACAGCAGTAGGATGTTACGACGAATTGTGTGGTGACCCGACCAATCCAACTCTAGGAGCAGCAGCCTGTGTGTACAGCTTGCCGTAAGTTTCATCATTCGGCGTTATATGTCTGAAAAGAAGAGCCCACTGCAACTTGTTGGAGACTTTCCTTTTTAAGTTACCTTATGTTATTGTCAAGTCCGGTCTTTAGGGTGAAGCCTTGTTTTCTCAACTTGTACTTTTCTAAGGCCTGCACTAGCTCAGGGCTCAACTCCATTACATATGTGGTTAGGAATCCTTCATTTTAAGCATGAAGAAAAAATATTGCGATCAACTGTGCAAACTCAGAGATAAGATTAAACGCGCCATCATTATTGCACCCCTTCTCACTATTGTGCCCGAGTGGAAAGCGCCCGGCAGAGTAGATCCCAATGCTTGACCTTTTTCAGGTCTTTGCGTATGATTTATTACTCCAAACGTGAGGTTCATCAACCTTGCACCATAGTACTCCACGCTCTCATTAATCTTGGAACGAATATGCACATTCAGAAATGTCGAAGTCAACAAGAAAGTTTACCAAAATACGGCCAAGTCGTGTTCGACGAATGCCGGATGCACGAAAATTGAGCCAGCAAAGTGTGAAGGATCACTTTGTGTTCTTGGAGCATCATCATCAGCGACAGCAACAACAACTCCAGGTAATTTTCAGATTATTATCTCCTTGATCAGAGATGGTATACCTGACAGAACAACCTCGCTTAAAGGCAGCAGGTACGCTCAAAAAAGGTGTCGATTTTATGTGATAAATCGAAGGTTTGAAGCTAGTAGCATGGAAAAACTAACGAAAAAAAAACGATGAAAACTGCAAGCAAATACAGGAATAACGACTTTTTTTGTTATGGGGTAAAATTGGCCGAGTTATGCTCGAACGGTTGAAATAGCTAACCTTAACGATAAAACGGTCAGAATAGCGAAGCCGATAGAATCTTACAGTCTACTATAGAACGCTCCCCTCGATGGAAGCTTCGAAAACCAGCCGAAGTGACCGTATTCGTGTATCGAAGGGGCGGGGTTGGAAACTCATGGGCTTGGCTGACGAAAATTTTTGACTCAAATTTAGTAGTTTTCACCCCTTTTGTTTTCACCCGTTTTTGACGCTTCCATCGGAGTGAGCGTTCTACTAGGGGCCTAACGACTCAAGTAGCGTAGTTATCTCAACAACTTTTTCGAGCGTATCCGCTGCCTTTAATAACCGATTGAGACCTCTGAATTCCTAGTCTTACTCACGAGCGCTGAGCCATTGGAGTAGATTGTTTGCAGTGTGGGAGACCTCAACGATGTCCCTCATTTTCTTCGATGGTCTGGTGAAAAGAGCAAGGGTGAATGCCATTTTTGCACGGTGCACTTGTGCTGGCTGCAGTATTTCCCCTTCACACCGAATCCAGTCGTGTCGGCCTATGGGGGCGCTAGGCCTTTTTTCATAATTCTGCTGCCCTTGCCTCAATCGACGGCTTCATTATCTTAATGGCAGCAATTAGTTCAGTCGAAGCGTCTGGCGTTTTAGTTACTTCGCTTTGACTCCAATCGTCTCCTTCTCCACCAATCGTTGGCCATGGTGGTGGTCTTTTTCGGCCTGCCAGCCGATCACGATCACTTTGGCTGGAAGCAAATGTTTGCTCCCGAGGCAGCTTATTCACAGTCTCGACAGAAACATCTGCTCATCTAACGCGTCGCGTCACTCGACGGCGGGAGCGCCCAATCGAGTTCTGGGGCGGCATGCACGTACGCGACGGGTTACGTTGGGGTTAGACACGGTTTGGGGAATTGGCACGTTTGATGATAGCAGCGCGAGGGTTGAAACGGGGTTTGGCGAGCACTGAAAATCGTTCCCTCGCAAACCCTACCTAGGAGGGTGGGGCAGCCGAAACCCCGCTGAGACACAAATTATTGATTATCTCCAGCACTCGCTCAGCAATCATCAAATGCGCCGACGCCCCAAACCCCAATCTAACCCGCCGCGTAAGTGCATGCCGCCCCTGGAGAACTGACCTTTTATCGGTTTTCAAGCCCTTTCCCATGGGCGGATTCTCAAAGCCTGCTGGTGCATCTTTCGAAGGGTATAGTTTTCCTTGCTGCTGTTGCATTTTGAGAAAAGCTGCGTGATTACAAATTGACTCGACCTAGGAGGATATTACAGAAAGTTTTCCAAAACTTGCCCAGGCTATAACTGTGGTCGGAGGAACTATGTGGATCCGAGGAACCCGCGTGGGTAGAATTGCTTTCAACACAATCGTTAAACCGGGAGCGTACTCTGATGATTCCTATTCTAGAACAGAAAAACTGATAAGTTTAGTCTTCTGGAACTACATCAGCTCTTTCTTACTTTCCCCTTTCTGCCTCTACCAGCTTTTAACTTTAACTACGGTCGCCCTCTAATAATTTGTTGATTGAGGCATTGATGTTGTGTCCGCCGTTGATACCTCATGTTGAGCTTATTTTGAATTCGTATTAGTGTTCCTTTACAAGATTGCAATACACTGTTTCGTTGTTTTAGAGCGCGCCGGTAATGGCGTATAATAATTAAATACTGTTGTAATGACGGCTTACGTGTCGGGTGGTATATAGTAAATTGTAGCAGCAACCGGGACTTGCGCGAGTCCAGAGATGAACGACAATCTGAGAATGAAGGCCGTTGAAGCACACAACTATCGAAGGTTTGTCATATTGCTATCTAGTCGTGTGTTTCTGTCTTTGTTGGGATCTGGAGTTCTTCTTGATCTTTGCAAGAATCATGAATCGAAAAAAAGTCAACATTGCTGTTTTAGATTAGTATTTTCAATCCATATAAACAGAGCTTGTCTTCTAATTTCCTTATTCATTCAGGTCCTTGCTAGCACAAGGCCAGGTTCAGAAAGATACGGGAAACTTCCTTCCCACCGCGCAGAACATGGCTGCCTTGGTAGGCCAGTTTAATGAATTCTTCTTTATACACAAATTCTCTTTACTTCTCAACCATTCATCGTTTGCAAAAAAATTAAGAAACGGACAATCAACTTTGCCTTAGAAGCGCTGTTGCAATCTTTAACCATTTGTAGAAGTACGACTGCACGTTGGAAACGCACGCCATCAACTCCGTGAAAAGATGTTCGCCTACTGATGATCCGAATGTTCCACGAACAATGCAGCAGAATATTCGCTCAGAGCCAAAATCCATGCATCCGGACCGCATGACTGCTCTTATAGCTGTTTGTTTTTGGGAGTTCGACTGGAGGAATAACTCGCAGGATGTTGTTTTTTTAGGCTATCAAATTCTGGTGGTCTCGGGTAAGAGTAGTCCCGGGACCAGGAATGGAAGTTACGTTCAGAGCCAACCACGCTTCTACTCCAATAGCTTTTTTCACAAGGGTAAGTAAGCTCTAGGGCATTTCCAACCCTTGGATTCAATTTTCACCCGAATTGAGCAGTCAATTTCTTACCAAAAATCGTTGTCAGCAGTGATGTTTCTTCATAGCGCACCGCTCCGCTGCTTGTGATTATTGAAATCGGAGCCATTAGGAACTCTCGCAACTACAATCAATTTTTGACGGCATATTGACTACAGGTTATCTCGAGCACCTTCAAAGCGCGCTTTCAGAACCACGAAGCATCACTACAGAGGTCAGACTTCCCACGAAGACTGTAAGGTGCGTCCGAATGAGAATGGCGGCTCATGCGGCCGGCGTGCATGGCAGGTGGTCGTCGCGTTCGTCGCTCTCGAACGAGCATGCGAAAAGACCCCACCGCCATCGACTACGAACGGGGCCGGCACAGGCTGGCAGCAAGCACTGCGCCGATCGATCAGCTCTGCAGACGGGGGGAGAGGGGACGGCAGTCGTTTAAATCCAACACTCGTCCGAGGGCGGCACATGGGACGGCCGCCTGCCACGCACGCCGGCCGTGTGGGCCGCCATTCTCATTCGGGGACACTTTATGTTTGTTAAACATATCGCCACGTTATCATAACGTCGACCACAAATACGAAAAGTCAGTTGAATCACCGCTCGCCAACTTAAAGACATTCAAATATTGTTTGGCCATGCAAAGCACACAGTTGTTCTTAATCAAAGCCATTTGTCGCCTCAAAGCTTTGCCGCTATCAGCTCATAGTAGCACTGCGAAGCCCAGGAATTGGTTACAACCAGAAAAATATGCTTCAAGGCCTTTTGCTACCCATCCTTGAGCAACATGACAATGTTTAAACAGACACAGATCAAAACGAGCGTAGAATTGTTGACCTTCAGCTATTTGACATTCAGATGGCATGGGCTACCACTACGCATGTGGGATGTGCAGTCTCTGAAACCAACACTTGCGGGAACAACTGGTTCACAGCATGCGTATACAATCCCGGGTAATGCTTAAAGTGAGTAACTTTCACCAAATGATATGAAATATTTCAGAGGTAACATCCTCAATCAAGTCATCTATATCAGAGGAACCCCATGTGCTATGTGCGCCAGCTGCAATGCAGAGTTTCTTTGCGTCTAATCTGGAAGTTTCTTCTGTTTCCACTCAGTTCAACCGAGCTGTTCTCACATTTTTTGAGGGTTTATGGATAAATGCATCTTGCAGTAAGTATGTACGCAACACTTGTAGTTACACAGTTGCTTAGGTTAAGTTCCCTGCTCACTTTTTTCCAGTATTTGGCAGATCTGGCGGCTAGTTTATACTCCTAGCACAACATCAGTGGAAGCAAACTTTCACCGAGAGCAAGTAAAGCTATTACGGAAAAGGAACAGGTTGATTAGAGAAAGTAATCTAACAGTAAACAGTTTTAGTAGAGAGGGAAACTTCCTATCGGCGACGGCAGCTATCTGTAATCTGTAAAAGGAGCTTACCGAAGTGCAATACATAAATTGTAGATATGCTCAGCGCCTTAACATTTTGATAAGTTTTATGTTCTAAAATAAAAAAGGTCTCACAAAACAAACTGACAGGTGGCCTATCGCCTCCCAAATTTCATCCTCAAAAACTTCTGGTTGAGAGGTCAAAAATCATATCACTTTTAATATGTATTAGGCTGAATTAAAACCTTTCCACCACGTTGTTCAATGTTTTGTTAGAAAATTCGGCATGGCTCCTCAAGATTTTAACCAAAGCACATATATGTATAGGAGGCCCCATGGTGTCCTATATATGTGCTTTGACCACAAAGCATTGTTTGCCACGAAGCTTCATTGCGGTTATGGCAGAAAAGATCGACCCATACTCGAGGCAAATGCGCGTGTTTTTACTTTAGCAATTCGGAAAAAAAGGAAAGCGAGGGTATCGGCCAGTAATGTATGTGATATGCCCCTCCACTCTCTCCTATGACACTGCAAAATATTGATTTCGCAACTCAAAAAACAGTGACTCCGACTTGAGGCATGAACCAAGGTCTAGTCGACCAGCTGAAGTGAATGACGACCGACTTTTACACTTGGTGGAAGAAGGCCCGCGACGCAATAGCCGTAAGCTGGCAGAGGAACTCAAATGTCATCGAAACAACATACTTGCTGTTATTCATCGTTTTGAATAGGACTGTAAACTAGACCTCATGACCTGAGCCGTCACTAACGTCAGCTTCACCCTCAGAAAGCAATGCTAAGTGTTCGTTGGAGTTGCAGCTAATTCATGAGTTGGAAAAAGATGCCACCAAACTTTACTGTTACAGCCGGAAACGCCAACTGGATCCGTTCGCTCTGGCATTTCGTGGGAAACAAAATGAAATTTACTTCCTCTACGGCAACGCTCGTCCGCAGCACAGGAAGTTCAACAAACTCAACTAACCCAAAGAAGGCTTCCGCGAGTTCTTCGCTTCGAAACCACACGCTTTCTACAGAAGCGGCACTCAGAAGTTAGCCGATAGATGGCCATATGCTGTTGACAATAATTAATCGTTTTTTAGTTAACTGTGTTTTGTACCGAAGAAAAAAGAAACACTGAAATACAATTGAAAAGTGGCGGGAAACTTTCGCTTCAACCTCTTAAGTATGGCTCTCCCGGCACTCGGGTATCTCGGCAAAAAGTTGGAGGAGGAATGCACTCGTGTCGAATAGCTTATGCCCCTACACAACTTCTCATCCACAGTCGCACGCGCTACTCTGTTAGATTGCGGTCGTGATGTGGAGACTGGGAAAGTCCCCGCGATGGTCGGCCTATGACCGAACTACGCCGTCTTCACCCGTTCCCAAAAATTTTGCGCCGTCTCACGCCTCTTGTTGTGTTTCCGCTGCATGTCAACTAATTACGCAAACGTACTAAGGCGGTCGGGTTAGTTCGGCCGAATCGGGGGAAGTTCGACTTTAGTAAGCAGTGTATTTCATGCGTATCTAGGAAGACGGCCGCGGACGGCACAGACGTTCTCAGTCCGGCCACAACGGGTAGACTTCTTACGCCCTACTCACACAATGGCGATGCCTACGGAGAGGGCCATTCTTGACCTAGGTGAAAAACATTTACAAAATTTCTCGGGAGGGAGGGAGCCTTATCGTCTTGCATCTATCCCGGTATGTAGCCGGTGATAGTTGGACTCCATGTGTTCCTTCATTGAGCTAACCTGTGGTCACTAACTTCTAGAGCTTCTACAGATCAGGTAATGGGTGAACTAGCCATCTAGGACCTTTCGTGTCCAGGTGGCCGACGACAAGTCTGCCTCCGAGGTGTTTGAAAAATCTGAAATGAAGGGAGTCAAATGAGGACGTTAGCCACAAGGTCTAAGACCGGCTGGTCTCATTCGACCGGGGACGGGGGGGGGGCGACTAAGTTTTCAAGATCAAGGTGAGGTGGCCGCACCTTTCACGGACCGATCACACCGCCACGCCTCGATCTGGACCTGACCCCTCATAATATGACCGACCTCGTGACCACGTTTCCTTGTCGTTTCACCGGGAACAGTCACTCGGGCTACCCCAGTTGAACTCTCCAACATCTAACAGAAATCCGAGTTCAAATGCAGTAGTCGGATAGGTAGGGCTGAAAATCTTCTCTTTGCTCCCTACTGGTTCAGCTTCACTCACAGGATCTGCTTCTAAACACATTCAAGCACAAAATCTCCCCTCAGCAGTTCAGACTACTCCTAAATATAGCAGGAAAAATGAGCACTATGTAATACTAGCCAGCAGGGCGAACGAGATCCACTTCTGAAAAGTTGGGCATATCTGAATAAAATCGAAATTGCCGCAAGCATTTTTCCTGAAAGAAGTTGTTGTCTCCTATATCAGAACGGAACACCTGACATTATAATTGTTGTTCATAACTGATATTGGGCTTTCCGCATCGCAAAAACAGGCCTTCTGTCAATCGGACTTTGGCACCGTCGATTCTCAGTGATTTGCTTGGAAAATGAATACAGAATAAGTTTAACAAGACCACAATTTACTGAAATCTTAAATGTTGTGAATTTACTCTCTAGAACAAGCATTGACTTTCTATTTCATTGGCTCAGGATACCGAGATTGGATGAAGGTTAAGTCAGCAATTTGGAGTCTGAACGTTGTCCCTAATTGTGCTTGTTTTGCTTCCTGAGGTGGCGGCCCAGGGTGGACGACCTCACTGCGGCATCTTTCATCGGCATCCAGTCTGAAAATAAATGGATTTTTTCTCTAAAATGAAGGGGAGAAAACGCAAGTTGCATATTCAAGGATTGGTCGTACGTATACGGTAAAGGCTCTTATAGCAATGTGAATGTCAATCACTCGAAAAATACGTAGCATCAGATAGGAGACCCTAGATGATTTCTGTTGTTTCCTTCCAGTAAGTAAGAAATAAAGGGAGATCAGGAAAAACTTCTCAGAACTGTAACTTACATCTCTTACTCAGGAGCAGCAGTAAGGAAGTTTTCCCTGCGTTCTTCTTGAAGACTACAACGCAACACGATTCTGCACACATTGCCGAATCAAGCCGATCGATCACAAACTAATATTTGGGGGAGCAACGGCTATCTGCAGACAAGGAATTTACGAAAATTACGGTGAAAACAGGAAAACACATTGGAAGACCGAGAAACGATGATGAAATACATGCAAGCTGTGCGCATAATTTAGGAGGATATCCATCTCTGCCAAACATTTCCCGTATCTCCCACGATCCCGATAACTGTAAAACGAACGTCGAAACCCTCGAAATATCCAGTTTTATTCTGAAATAAATTCACTTTATTATTGTATTTGCCCATCGGATCATGATCGATCAGGCTATTCCTTGTCGAGCTCACGCCCTCCGATTTCTCTTTTGGCCAGGTAATGTGCGATCGACGAGTTCTTGGTTAAATCGCCTGTCCCGGGTGGCTTCCGTGTACCTGTCAATCCAGCAGACACTATGCTGTTTGAACTGGACCGTTTCGTTTTTGTAGCAGACAAAAGCCAAGCTTTGCGAATTGAAAAAAAATTAGCGGAACTGCGAATTCCAAGACTATGACAACTAAACAAAATTAATAGAGCAATATAGTAGTCCTTTTAGATCTGGAAGTTCTTTCACAGCTGACAGTTACGTAACGTAAGCATGTGATCCAAGTTAACTCCGGTTACTCTAGCTCGTATTCCGCACAATCATAGTCGAGTTACTAGAGCAGATCTGTTTTGATATATTTCTCATCTTCCTTATTGTCCTCCATATCGTTCATGTACTATTCTTCAACCTAGTTACCATCAGACTCGCCAACTGCAACGACGGAACCCTTTGAAAAATATCACAACCACCTATGGGTGAACCAGCGTCGTCATCATCGATTTGATCTTTGAGAGGCGATCCGGAGTGGGAGTGCTGATCGTTCCCGTTGTAGTTAGATGAAGCATCACAACCATCTATGGGATAGCCAGTGTATTTATGAGCGGATTGGTATTGAATGGGCGTTCAGTTGCCAGAAGTCTGGGAAGCGTGTTCTTGGAAGCAGTCCAGGTCACTCATAGAGCACTCGTCATCATCGGAAGGAATGGAGATCAGAATTCCTTGATTGAGAGAATCAAGTATGGCAACAAAATAATCATCAGCTCCTTAGAAGTAGTCGTGCGCTTCTTCCATGTAAAGACAGATTATGCCCAGCTACCTCACGGTGCCTTAATTTTGAATTGCAAGGTCCCCAGTTTGGACGTAGTTGAGTTTCATATTACTTCGTGGGCAATCTTAACATGTCCACCTGCCTCCATTCGAGCAAAAAGGTCCGATTCTGGCACGTAAGCCTTCAAGTAATAGGCCAAACGTCGACTAATATATGGAAGTAAGGAAGTTGTCGCTGTCGGACGAGCCTTCCTCCAAATTATTGTGAGTCATCGACTAAATCTTGGGATACTGAATTTAAGTTACGTAAGCTGAGACTGATGCATAATTCTTGAAAGGATTTATCCAACAAGTATCTGACAGTCATCGAAACACATAATGGGATAACTGTAAAATTGAAGAAAATGGCTATGGGTTGAACCAAGGGCAGCGCAAGACGCCTATAAATCGGGTATACTATAGTAATCACCGGAACCAAACAGAGGTTCGCATTCTCTCATCAGCGAAGGTTTCGGTCCTTCAAAGTTGAATCCAGAGTGTGATGATCACTGGTGGGGGCATCAACCGGTTGGCTGAACTCAGACCATGGGGCTGGCGACCAGCTGTCAATCAGCTGGCAAGTAATCAGCGGCCCCGGTCGCAGCCCGCTGGTTTCCAGGGCGCCGCCTCATGTTGGCAAACCGCTGGCAGTTCATCGACCGCTAGCTGTCGCGAATGGGACCATTTTTTTGTGCCGCAACGACTCCCCTAATTTTGGCACATGAGCGAAACCCCGGGTAGGTGCTCGAATTCAGTGGGGCAATGTAAAATGGGCGTGGCCGAGTTCATCGCGCCGCAGTGCCCCCCCCCGCTGCGATAGCATGCCATGCTCACCTGGGTGTTGCAGGTGTAGGTGCAGCCTGCTTGCTATGTAGACTATGCAACAATGAGTAACACTGAGGAGAATGAAAGCCTATTATAGGTTAGACATGATATACCATGATAAGTGGCTGTAACTCGTAAACTATTGTTGATTGTAGGCTGTAACTCGTAAACCATTGTTTGTAGTCGAGGCCGCAACAATCCTATCCTTTCTGGCAACTCTCACTGAAGACTGTACTAGGGCGGGGTTTAGTGCTATCCACAGCGGGGTGGGCATTATAGTATACAGCCCTGCACACCCTTACCTCTGTCTTGAACATATCATTATCAGCCAGTGTAGCAACATTTATTCAGAAAATAGCGCTGGCGACCCGTCGTCAAACAGCTAGCGAGCAATCCTCACGATCAGTTTGCCTGATAATGGTTGAAGACTTAGCGCCAGCTTGTTACCGAGTTGAAGCCCGCTTGCCGCCAACCGATAAACACTGCCAACTGATCGCCAAATCGCAGCTATCCGGCGCTCCCGACTGCCAGCGGGTCGAAGGCGGTCTAACCCATCTTTCAGCATTGCCAGCGCGTCTCCAACTCGCCGCCCTCACATCACCGATTGCCGACTGAAGGAGCGGTGGCGGCCAATTGGTCGCCCGGAGTGCTCAATTTATCCAGGGCGACGCCCGGTCAGTTTGTCTGAGAAGTCATACGAGCTAGGTTAATCAATGAAGCTGACGAATCAAAAAAGTGTTGACGTGACGGAGTCAGATCAATTGATTTCTAGGTTATCAAAGTGATCAATGATAATGGATAATATTCAAAATGTTTCAAGATCACTGATTGTTTTTTTTACTTAAACTTGCTGCCTTCGGCCCTTATCCCGCTCTCAGCGTTACGGAACGTTATAGATCTGTGCATTCTCTTCTTCTCCCCCATCCCTCGAGAGTTCACCCTCGATACCATAATGTTCATGGTGTTTCTTTTTGTTTAGGCTAGAGTACTGTGGAGACATTGTCATCTCATAGAAGTCGTTCAGTGCAATTTTTCGGGAAATCGGGTTTTATAGGTAATTATTACCAGTAATCCTTCATAAAACTGCGGTGCAGTAGTTTTTGGTATGTAGTCATGATATTTTCACCCTTTACCCACAAACGTCTGGAATTGATGATTTTTTCCCTGATGAGATTAGGAATTTCCAATATTGCGTGTGGTCCAAGTGTCTGTTCTTCTTCGTGATGGAATGAATATATGTACGGTGTCAATCTGTTAGGCCGACCTTCTGTCCATGTTTTTGCTTATAAAATGGCGCGAGATTTGAATGACTGTCTTATGTGTCGTATTCGGCGAAATGTCTCAATTTAGTGGATATATTTTCAGGAATTCCGATGTATAAATATCAAAATTTGAGTGTGTTATTGAGTGTCTGATGTAAAGGCGCGTGGGTCGGTCATGAATGATCCACCTCACTTACTGTCCTTATCGGAGCGAGAATTTGCTCCGCATTTGCGGACCGCCGCTGATGCAGTACGCAACACGATGATAACAATGATTCTTTGACCAAATGCAAATATCATCGTGATGCGTGCTGCGACAGCGACTGTTCGCAACTGTAAAGCGGAATTTCTTTCCGATTTAATCAATACTTGGGCGAGTCTCGGTGCACAACGCTTCCACATCCTAGAGTGTTAACAGGTCCCATCGCACCACTGCATGTAATTCCCGCTGAGGCTCTGATAACCCGTTGCCGTTGGCGAGGCCTTCGCTACCTGTGTAGAATACACCCAAAATTGGCTACTCGAACCTCACATGCCCTAATATGCCGGCTTTTGTAACTATTGCTTATTGTTTCTTATTGTGGTAGTTGGAGACTCTTCTTCCTCCACCTTTTATTTTGGCTAGCTTTCGCCAACAATGGCTTCTCCAGACCTTCAACAATGCAATAACATGCTCACATAGTACAAAGATATGATATTTAGATGTTTTTTGCCGTACCTGCAGTTTAACGTCGCAGTGCACGTTATGGTATGTTTACACAAGTTGCTAAGTTGATCGCAAACGCTAGGCTCCGTAAGAGATTGAACCAGCACATTCCCTTTCCGGGGAAGCGCCTTATCGCACTGTACCACCGAAGCCCCAGCGCCGCTCTAACTGAACTGCTCGGTAAATCTTCACCGAAGCAATCATCCTTTCACCCGCATAACGGAATGAAACAGGTGTACCGTCAGAGACTATCTAACAGTCGTAGATCTGTCAAGATGATGCCCTAGTTGAGGTTTTCACGATTTTTGGATCTTTTTTCGCCGTAACTGCAGTTTAACGTAGCAGTGAACGTTATGATATGTTAACATAAGGTGCTGAGTTGATCTCAAAACGCTTGGCTTCAGGCGAAATTGAACCAGCACATTCCTTATCGCACTGCACTCCCCCGGAAAGGGAATGTGCTGGTTCAATCTCGCCCGGAGCCAAGCGTTTTGCGATCAACTCAGCACCTTGTGTAAAGATATGATAGTTACATGGGAAATACATACCAGACCCAAGAATGCTAGTCAACGAGGTGGTTGCGAGCACTGAATGTCGTAGTTATAGGTCACTGGGAAACGCATACGACAATGATGGTCATATAGGACTTACCCCGACCAGCCACATTCAAGGATGAGAATTACCAGGGCAATTCTCAAGGGAAGAGGGAGGAAGGATAGACCCGGTAACAAGTGATGTGACTGAGTGATGTGAGTGGCTCATCTTTGAATGTGAGTGGTCGGGGTGAGTCCTGTATGAGGCAGCGTCCATACGTTGCGAGAGCGTGCGCTTACGCAAAATCGATGGTCGTCATTAACACACGATCCGCCAGCCGCTGAAGGGCGCTTACGTTCGCTCTCACGCGCTCACGCCAGCTGCCCCGCGTTTCCGCCTCCTCTCGCTCGCTCACGCTCAATTCGGGAGAGATGCAGCCACTTTCGAGCGATTTGCTTTATCCCTCGAGCAACAAAAGCCAAACCTACCTCAAAACCAATGCCCTCGTGTCTAATACCCCTACCAAGACCATCCAAACCCATGATAAATGAGTCTGGGTCTGGAATGTATTTCCCATGTAACTGTCATATCTTTGTACTATGTGAGCATGTTATTGCATTGTTGAAGGTCTGAAGGAGCCATTATTGGCGAAAGCTAGCCAAAACAAAAGGTGGAAGAAGAAGAGTCGCAAACTACCATAATAAGACAGACATATCTAATGAGGCTCACAGATAGCTTTATATTACCGCTTATTCGTTTTTTACCAACATCGGGTTCATTCGAGCCATTCAATTATTCATTTTCTAATACATTCCATTCATTCAAGAAACTTAATCAATCGTTTCGCGGAATATTTGATTTTCTTCATTGAGTATTATTTTAAAGAGAAAAACTAGATTTCCTCAGTATAGACCTATTCTTTTTGTACTTCCCTTGTTCAACCGACCATTTTCTCAGTCAAGGCCTTTTATTCTGGAACAACTGTAATTCTAAAGGCTCAAAAATAAGAAAATAAATACTGCTGCTTAAATTAATGTTTACAAATTTAATGAAAAACTAATGCTTTTGGCCAAGCTTAGTCTTGCGGATGTAGTGAAAATTTTTGTTGGAAACATATCGTTTTTTTGGATATACATGTACTTACATATACTTTTCTCATGTACTTACTTGATTTTGAAATATTTTCTAACAAAAATTTAACGGATCATCAAGAGGAGACATCAAGCAAAAAGCAGTCGAGAATAAAACGAAAACTTGTCGAGGATCAGGCGAGAAATGCTCTGAATTCGTACGAATTCTGGACAACTTCTCGCCGGATTATGGACAACTTTTTCCACCATCCTTGAGCCTCATATATTTTCCCAATGTGTGCAGATACAATGGAGGCTGCAAAAGTTTATTGGCAGTTTCAAAAGTCCCAAGAAGAACTGGAACTTCCCGGAATTTCTTGAGACTCCACTTTGAGAGCTTCCGGCTCGTGGCGCCTTTATTTATTTATTAAGACTTTTTCCAACCTAAAGTTCATGTATTAGCGTGTGATAAGGTTGACGTACACATTTTCAGAAAACTAGCCTGAAGACCGGCCAAAACGGCTTGGCCACCCAGTGAATTTCTCTTGCCTTACACTTACTGGAACTTATGGAACTTATTCAAAAAAAAGTATTCATTTGGCAAGTTTGGATTTTAGAATTTCCTGAATTGAAAATTTTGAATGCTGAATCATTTGCGCCTGTGATTGCGCTTCTGTTCTTTGTGCTAGATGGCTGGAGGAAACCGGTGGCGCATCGTCATTTTGAAGCACTCAAACTTCAGATCCATATGTTTTTGATGCGCAAAACTAAACCGACGTGGTCTACCTGGTTCATTCATTAAATTGAACCTGAAAATGGAGACTGGTTCTAAGCGCGAACGAAGTTTTGAGCAGGCTCGGGCGCACAATGATCCCTTATCAGACAAAATGCTAAATGACTAAAGGGTTACCGTAAGCGCGCGATGACTTGGAGAACCTAACGCAACTTCTCATTGTTATTTAATTGGGGGTGTGTATACAAGTCTGTTGGTACCTGCTCGTTGGTGCCCCTGCTTCTACTGAACCCAGCAGACGTTTGAGTGTACACAGGGAACGTTCGAGCGATATAGCGTGCACAACTATATCGCGAAAGTATCCCGCACATTGCATAAAGGTGTCGCCGTCCGGCACACTAAGGCCTCTGGTCCATAACACCTTAGGATCCGTACCTAGGGAGTCATGGAGTCTTTGGCCACAAGCCACAATTTCGCCACCCTGAACTGTCGATCGCTGTCGAGTGATATCCAAAAAACTGCGCTATCCAGACTTCTGAGCTATTTCCATGCACCGTTTGCTGCTTTGCAGGAAACCCGCCTCAAGGATAGACCCGTCATCAGCGTCGGAGAGTACACCATCTACTGCGGTAACGCTGACGATAGGAGAGTGGGAGGCTGTGCAATAGCTGTAAGGAAGGATTTCAATGGTATGGTCAAGGAGTTCGGCTCAACGTCGTGTCGGAATGCATTCGTACGACTGCGGGATCACAGAGGATTCAATCTGTGGATAGTGAGTGCTCATGCGCCCACTGAAACCGCCGAAGACAATTCGAAGGATGCGTTTTATGAGGAACTCAATACGTTGCTGGCCAGGATACCTTGTCAACATGCTGTTGTCGTGGGGATTGACGCAAATGCGAAGATGGGACTTGATCAGGAATCCGAAGTACTCGGTAAATGGTTCTACCCAGTGGAGCAAACATCGGACAATGGCTACCGCCTTGTCGACTTTTGTGAACGCAGTGGTCTGATTATTGCATCGACATTCAAGAGGAATCATCGCCGCCATCAGCTTACGTGGCAGGGACCAACCCAGCTATCTCCAGAAGAGCAGCGGAAGCGGAAGATGACAACTTTGAAACTACAGCTTGACTATGTCCTGACGAGGAATATTCCAGTATCGGACATTCGAAGATCTAGAGCTGTGTGGGATGTCGCATTCGATTCGGATCACCGTCCTGTTCTGTTGAACTTCACTGCGAGGATTCATAAGAGGAAGCGAGGGGCTCAGCCTCTCCAGAGGATTGACATGACAAGTCTCAGAGATGAAGAGTGCAGAAGGAATTTCCGACAACGCGTTTCTATTCACATCGGAGTACGGACTAAGAAGAAACTTTGCGACGCGGATTCTTTTGTCAAGTGCATCCAGGACGCTTCGAAAGAGGCACTCCCGGTTGTACAGCCTAAGAAGAAGTTCGCCTACGTCTCAGAAGAAACAACATCTACCTACAACAGAGTATGTGCTCTCCGGACTGCAGGAAACTTCGTGGAGGAGAAGCGTCTGAGGAGGAAGTTGCGTCGGCAGCTTCAAAGTGACCGCGAACGAGAGTGGACGTGTAGAGCTAAGGAGTTCGAGAAGGCTTGGGAGGAGAAGAATCCGAAGAAAGCCTACACGTTGCTGCGACAGTATAGCGGGAAGATGAAGAGATGTTCTCCTGTCTTGAACACTACCAATGGAGTTGCAGTTGGTGATGCGACGCTGCCAATATGGAAGGATTACTTCAGTTCACTACTGAATCGTCCAGCGCCATCAGTACCTGAGCTCCCGCATGTTCAGAGAGCACATTACGATGTCAGTGAGGAACCGCCGACTGAGTCTGAAGTTTTGGATTGTGTCCGGAAAATGAAGAATGGGAAGGCAGGTGGAGATGACAACATCACTGCTGAAATGCTGAAAGCTCTTCCTCCGTCTGGGATTCGTGAAATGACCAACACCATCCGTGCCATATGGATGAGCGAAAGGATACCCGATTCGTGGAGACATGCGATCATCGTACCTCTTCACAAGAAGCTATCCGTCACGGATCCTAAGAACTACAGAGGAATCTCTCTACTTCGTGTCATGTACAAGGTTTTAGAACGTATCATTCTCGAGCGACTTATCAAACATCGTGAAGGAACGACCAGAGATGAGCAAGCCGGTTTTCGACCTGGAAGATCGACCATCGACCAAGTGTTCGTCGTGAGAAGAGTAATTGAATCGTGGCAGCGGTTTTCGAAGCCATTACAGCTTGCTTTTTTGGACTTTGAAGCCGCGTTCGACTCTCCTCATCGTGATCGATTGCTCAATGCTCTGCGAGCAGATGGAGTCCCGGAAAAGTATGTTCGGTTAATCGAGGACATGAACAAAGGAACAACAGCAGCAGTTCGTACACCTGTCGGATTTACGTCAGCTTTCGAGGTGAAAACAGGAGTAAGGCAAGGAGCCGTTGCAGGACCTTTTCTGTTCAACTTCGCCGTTGATGACATCATGCGTAGAGTTGCAGAACAGTTTCCTGCGGATGTGATCCTAACACCATCAGGACGCTCCCTTGTCGACCTGGAGTACGCCGACGACATTGTGTTATTCGCTGAAAACAACGCAAAACTGCAAAGGATTGTGAACCTCGTTTCGAAGTATGCCGCAGCCTATGGACTTCTGTCTTCGTCCCGACAAATGCAAGCAGATGTGGGTCTCTCAGAGGCCTTCAACTGGAGTTTGTGTGGACGGACAACGTATCGAACTGGTGGACGATTTCTGTTATTTGGGCTGTTTGCTGAAGAACGATGGTAGTTATGCAGCGGATATTCGACAACGATGTGCGAAAGCTACGTCTGCATTCAATTCTCTAACCAAGTGTTTGTGGTCTACCACCATCGCGAAGGAAGTCAAGTTGCGCGTCTACCTATCCGCTATTCGCCCTATCATGATGTACGGATCGGAGACGTGGGCAGCACCGAAAACGCAGATGGAAAGGTTGGATTGCACGGAGAGGAAGCTTTTAGGCGTTTGCTTGGATATTTCTGGCCGCGTGTATGCCATAACGAAGACCTTTACAAGGAAATCGACGCAGTACATCAACGCTTGACACGAGGGAGGTGCCAGCATCTCCTAACGCCATCTCAAGCAGCAATGGAAAGTCGACTTCGACTGCTCGGGCATATACTAAGAAGAACGCCGGATCGTCTCGTACAACACGCTTTAAAAATGCTTCCAAATCCTGTCTGGAAACGGCCACCTGGGCGTAGGCGAAAGTTCTGGACGGATGTGGTTAAAGAGGATTTAAAGTCACTCGGCATCGAAAGACAGTTCAGGCGCGATGTTTCGTTTCGCAGGAAATGGAATAGTGACAGCTGGATGGAATGTGTTCAAATTGTGGCTGAAGACCGTGAAAAATGGACACGGCTGACTACTAGGACGGCACACCTCGGTGAAGATGCGGAATGACCGCGTCAGGCGAAAGCCAACCGATTAAGTAAGTAAGTCAAGTTATTTAATTTAGGTGATATGCGCCTTATCTCAAGTGCTTCCAAGACCTTTCTTCCTATGAGGCTTTTAACCGACTTATAGAACACTTAGAAAAAGCCTAGGGGGAGCCTCCAGGTTTGTTTCAGAGTTCTGTGCCTGAGATAGTAATAGTTGGCTGAGTAATTTCTCCACGACGAATATTTTTGCGCTGTCGTAAAACGTGTTGTGGTGCCCGCAGCCAACTCGTACAAACACGTTAATTTACGGCATGAGAATCTCGTTCCCTGTCCGACGTTAGCTTTCGAGTCTGCCGGTCAGCTGTGTGGCCGGCAATCGATCGATGCCCTCCCAACCCGTTGCGCAGCGCGCCCACCAGTGCCGGCGGCAGGAGCTGCCATCGGTCCCTGCCGTGGATAGATCCACTATATTGTTGATCTAACATACATTGATCGGGGTAGGACAGACGGGACTACGGACGGCATAGGAGGGACTAGGCATTGATGGGCATGTGCCTGAGAACGACATCATACCAAGTGTGGAAATTCTCTCGATTTTGGAGAGAGGGATGGGGAGGGTAAGAAGCTCAAGACAGCACTTCCTCCTTTGTTCTGCCGAGTGTCGGTCATTCACATAACTTCGCGTCCCAACACTCATGGTTCATTGATTGATCAAAATCAGTTTGCCGATACCCGCTGCTTCCGACAGATTCCTGTCTTCATAAAGCTGGACTAGAACCCAAAAACAGTTGGAGACGGGTTACAGAGAAGTCCTCTCTTGAGAACACCGAAAAGTTGATATAGTTGGAACGTAGAACTCGCGGATGGCGGGCATGGAACACAAAGCACAGTGTCACATTTGCACGGCGGTGTCATGTGTCGAAAGTACACCATGATCCACACGGAACGTATAATATCCGTCCAGAATAGAAGGGAAAAAGTAATATTCATTGTCAGATGTTAATATTGGTGACTGCCGCACCTTTTTATACATCATCCCCGATGAACTGACACGCTCTGTACTGACTGTTTAGCAAGCACCTCTACAGATACGCTTAAGTCGCCAGATTCGCAGGAGAATGGTAATAACACAATGCCTCGATGAATCTAGAACTCCTCTCACAGCTATCAACCAACGGCAAGCATCACGTCGCTGATATGCTGACGCCCAACACTTCAACGCTAGGGCAAAAAGCTCAATCGCTTGCGCATGCAGTTCATCCGAGAACGGCGAAGGGTTAACGACGACACTGATAATACAGGTTGGTAGAAATGTACTGAAAGCGACACATATCAAGCAGTAGAGGAATTAAAATTCATACACCATTTTGACATTTCATCTTTCATATGAACATACTAAAAATTTTATTTCGATCTGTCAATTCATTCATTGTTTACAAGCCATTTGAATTCGACGTGTCGGTGTATTTTGAACAAAGGAAAGAACTGAGTACCGAGCAGTAATAAATTTCTCTGTTTCGGAGAGTTTGTCAGCAACAGACATCAATACAACAATGGTGAGCGTGTTAAAAGAATCTGCTCCTTCATTTCCAACTGTACATCGATGAGTTTTAGAGTTTAAACTTGGATCTTATAGTTAGAAGCGTTAAAAATGAACCACGTAGTGAACGACCAAAAACTGCAACAACACCAGAAATCATTGAGGAAGTCCATAATATTGTTAGTGAAGATCCAAGTTTGCCTGACATGAGCGTGAGATTGCTAATTCATTAGGCATCTCAGATGAACGAGTACTACATATTTTACATAAGGAATTGAAAAGTTGGGAAGCTGCTTGGAAAGCTAAAGCCGCATTCGCTAACATGTACGTGTTCACACAAGTGCTCTGACGATGGCTAAATTGAATGAATTGAAGTACGAATTGCTTGAAAATTTACCGTATTCACCAGATTTGGCTCCTAGCGACTACCACCTCTTCAGAAACTTGAAACAATTCCTTCGTGGAAAGCGTTTTGCATGAATGAAGAAGCTATTGCAGTCATGGAATAGTATTCGGCAGAGCTACCAGAAAATCAGTACAGAGAGGGTAAAAAATTATCGCAGGATCATTGAAATAAATATTGAAGTTGAGGGAGACCATATTGAATGAAAAAAAAACTTATTTCTTCTAAAAGTTTACATCCTTTCATTTTCGCTTTCAATATTTTTCATCCAGCCTGTATCAAAGACGGTCGCTGCAGCTCTCACGCCGGCAACAGCGGCAGACCGGCTGCGGTGGCAGCTATAGAGTGAGATCAATAACGAATGTTAACGGTAAAAACCCCCAGCATCATCTGGGGCTGGATGCGATAACGCGCCGGGTTGAGGCAGGGTCAGGGCAATCGGCATCATTGACTACAGCAGTGCGAGGGCAGTAGGTCATCTAGTCAATCGTTACCCAGCAGTGTTTTTGGCTGCTCTACGTGCCCCTAGCTGTGGCGGCAGGGGCATGATTGATTTTGTGATTCACGGAGATCTTGAAGGGTGCAGACTGCCCTGCCCCTGCCCCATCCCGGTCTGTTAATGCAATCGGCCTCTGAGGCCGCATGCACGAACGCGAGTCTTCGAAAGGTTGGGGCAAGGTTAGGCCGTTGGCGCCTCTCATGAATTCCCTGCGAAGGCTGGAGATAATGAATAATTGGTGTCTCACCAAATGCTCGGTTCCCCGACATCCTAAGTAGGGTGGCCGAGGGAGCGATTTCTCATTGCTACTCCTACCCCTTTCCCGCTCTCCCTCTGTTATCATGAAACGCGAAAACGATTTAAAACCTGCTCCATCCTTTTAGTAACACTCGCGTTCGTGCATGCCGCCCTCTGCAAGGTTTTTCCTTGCTTCCGTAGATAACTTAGTTTTTCTGTCAGCAGCTCGTTACATCTCAATACATATAATCATCAGTATCGTATATACCCCATCGCACTTCCTTTAGAAAACCCCAACAGGTGGCATAGAGACGACAGCTGCTCGCAATCGATGTCTTGCATCCAATGAAAACGTTAGCTAACTCAGTAAATGAGCATAAGTATGGCGCGAGCAAGACCGATAACACAGCTAACGCAAGCTGGCCACGTGCAGCGTGATATCCGAGCCTGCTATATAACCTAAGGGCAGTGTTCACGATAATTTTCGTCCCCGAGTTTTTCACATAAAACAATGTGTTGGCCTCCAAGTGTTACCAAAATGACGAACAAACGGCGAGAAACGCATTAAAACGTCGTATTTCAGTGACATTATTCTATAACATGGACCAGTTGTCCGGTTGGATGAACATGTTCATGGTGGTTGTCACCGGTGGAAAAGTGGGTCAATCAAAAATAGAAAAATATTTCTTGCAAAGCAGGATTAGTTAAGGCCCTAAGGAAAGAACGAAGCAATAGAGAGCAGAGAAATGCAAAGGACTGGTCCACAAAAGATTCCATTGTCACAACAAACACTTCCTCTGATACTTAAAGGCAGCATACACGCTCGTAAACGTAATTGAAATAACTGCGGAATTAGAATGCTATGGCACAGAACACACCGCCCATGCATTTCGAAGCGTCAAAAACGACCACAATGACGCTACACGAGTGAGAAGTTGGCCCCGCCCCTGTATTTGTGTCCTTTTCCAAAACAGGGGTGCTGGGCTATTCCCACCGTCGGCAACGTTTGTGGGTGGTGAAATAGGTACAATAGGTGAACCACACACATCGACGACGGTGGGAATGGCCCAGCACCCCTGTTTTTGAAGAGGACGCAAATACAGGGGGTGGGCAAATACAGGGGCGGGGCCAATTTCTCACTCGTGTAGCGTCATTGTGGGTCGTTTTTGACGCTTCAAAATGCGTGAACGTTGTGTTGGGTGCCATACCATTCTAATTCCGTGGTTATCTCAATTACGTTTACGAGCGTGTATGCTGCCTTTAAGAGGCGGGCTGATACTTAAGGATTTCGTGTACTTCTGGTGTGTTTTTCTCAATTTCTGCGTCATTTTAGTTCTACCCAGGCGCCACCTAATCGATATAGCGAATAATCTCAAAATTGAAGATTATCGTGAACACTGCCTTTAACCTATTAGTCTTCTCTAAGATCTGTTGTACTAAGTGCGTATTACTAGCCCTCTTCTATCGCTATAGTTTTTCGTTCCTTAAAGGCACTGTTCACTATAAACTCCGTCCATGAGTTTTCTTTGAAAAAAACAATGTTGGTAGCCCCCAGTAGCAGAAAAGTGTTGAAAAAACAAATCCGAAAGCCTTCCAGAGGCTAAAAACGGTTTTTAGAATTACCCTAGTGGGCAAGTCCGGCCTCCTCGGGTCTAGTTGTTGTCATGAACACCGACACTTCTCTATCACTGTCAAGCTCTGACCTGCAATCATCGGCAAAGTTTTTTTATTGAAAGAGAAATCAGATTTCAGAATGAAGTGGCGAAAACTGCCGGAAAACTTCTTCAGGCTAAAATCTTTCCAACCCATATGCGTTTTGATCCTTTTTTTTCAACACAGTTCTCCTTCTGAGGGGTACTAAACATGTTTTTCATTGAAGGCTCACGAACGAAATTTATCGTGAACAGTGCCTTTAGACTGGCAATCTTGATATGACTCAAATCAGAATTAAAATCTCAAATTACTTCTGCTTGTAAAAAAACAAAAAAACTTACGCAGTAATGTATGAGAGCTTTCTAACGAGACCTGTGATACTGATTAGTTTTTTGGTTGGAAAGCTGTCATAAATAGGTGTAGGTGAAAGATTTCCAAGACTTAAGAGAGTTTTTCGAGCTGGTCAGAATCTCACGTTTTACGAGCAAATTATTTCTTTCTATATGTTCGTTGCAGGTTATTTATAATTTCAGTAATGTTGAACTGTTTGATGTTCGAATGCTATGATTGGAGACGAATATGCGTTTTGTCTTTCAATAATTAGCAACAGGTTTGATAAAGGTGATGAATGCCGAAACACTTGAGCTTCTAATATTTTCCACTAGTATGAAGCTCCCTGAGCGGAAGGATATTACAGGGCATACTCGTGCATTGAACATGGTTACTCTAAGCGTCCCGAAATTTGAATTAAAGTAAACAGTCTAAATAATCATGTACACCTTAAATAGGATTTGAAAAGCTTGATTAGTGTTTGCACATATTACTGTTGTTAGACGTTAAGCCTTCCAAATATGCCGTTCTCAGGTGCCTAAAGCCAATCTGAAAAAAAAAGTTAAAGACGTTTCTTCTGTGATTTTTTACGCTGTTTATCTTCCGAAACGCCCACTGTTGTTTCGAAAAGATGCAAATGGACCTCTTATTCTTGTTCAGCGCCTGAAAAATCTACAGCCACACAAGGTAAGGGTCAAGGCTCATTCTTCAAACTTAGCACAGAGTAACAGGGTTATGGACTGTTGGTTGGACGTTTACTTATAGCAATCAGTAGGCTGGGATTTGACTTCGGCTAGGAACTTCTTCCATGGAAGTTTTTTGGGTTGCTGATCACGGATCTGCGGTTTACTCATCGGTTGTTCAAAGCTAGGACTCATTTCGTTCAAAGATTTCTTCAGGGTTAAAATGCGATTTGTACGATTCCCGGAATGATGCGTCAAATGTGGCTCAAAATCTTCTTTGGGGTCGTTAGAAGTGCTCAACGCAGATCTGAGGTCCGTTTATCAATTTTCGACGGATAACGGTAGGTCAAAGTATGTATAGGATAGTTTCGTTCAAGTCTCAGATTTGACTCAAAATTCTTAGGTTTGGGGTATTCGGGGTGCTGAATACGAATTTGATGTGCGTAAAAATGTCGGTTTCAGAATATAAGGGTAGGAACGTCCCCTAAATGGCATGGCACCTACCGTACATTGAACCCCGAAATTGCGATAGGCGGACCACAGAATCACGTTCCGCATCCTAGATTACCCCTACTTACAAGTTTAGAGCAGAATCTGAAAAAAAATCGTAACACCCAAAAATTTCTCTGAAAGATGTATTCCTACTCCGCCAAAGGCTTCGAAAAACTCACAAACTGCATTGCAGAAGAAAACCCAGATACGCAACATACCTGGACCTTTGCTACCGAGAAATAAGGGCTGACACAAACTTACGAGCCGCGGCAGATTTTCAGGGTTGACTAGCGTCGAGAGGGCGTACATGATGAAATTTGTTTTCAAACATTGGGGCTGTGTGAGGACTAGAATCTCTTGTTGGGCGGGACTATGCGGTCCGTCGGACAAAGGCTGAACGTCATGAGAGCACCACTATATAAGATTGCTGCCTCGGCATATCCACAGGCAATCATCATGTGGATCTCTCATGTTCTAGGATTGCTGGCTTTCCTAGCGGTGAGTTCTTTAGTTTATTATCAAGTACCTGCATTAGAACAAACATCTGATATTAAAGGTGATACGCATATGCGAATCGTCGTTTGATTGCAATGGGACAAACCTAAGTCCCACCCAACGCCAAACATTCCTCGCGACTCACAACAGCCTCCGCGAAAGTGTTGCCACTGGCCAGGAGATGGATGGAGGACAGAACCCAGCAGCACTGCCCAAAAGCAGTCAGATGTACCAAATGGTGAGTTCTCCGAGCCAGGTGTAGGCGTGCGCTACCTTAAAGCATCCACCATACTGGAGTAGGGGGATTTCGCCACAAAAAAAAACGACCAATTCCGCGATCTATGTAATGAGGCCACGCTTGTAAAAAGACACTGCCTGATTGTGAGTGTCAAATAAAGTAGTACAGGCTGGAGCTGCTTCTATGAGTCTGTGTAGAAGGCGCTAAGTACCCTGCAAAAAGCTTACCTTCCAATCTTTCTGTCTTAACAAACTTCGTCACTGATATCCAATGGTGTATAGACACAACAGCAAAAATGGCTTAGTACAGAAAAAAACAAGTGTAAGTAATAAGAAGGGACAGGTGGTTTTTAGAGGCCTAGGGCCGGATGCATTATCGCGCCAGGTTCGTGGCAGGACAGTCGGCATCTTTGAAGATCGCAGTGCGAGGACAGTAGGTCATCTAATGAATCGTGCAACAGCAGTGTTTTTCGCTGCTCTAGCTGTCTCAGCCTCCTAGTTGGCGCGGCAGGCGCACGATTGATTTTGTGATTCACGGAGACTTTCAAAAAAGCAGGCCGCCCTGACCCTGCCCCAACTCGGCCTGTTGATGCATTCGGCCCAGTTCTCGTAACGTGGTGCTCTTGCAAAAAGAACCAGACTTCGCCCGTGCAGTGAATTGTAGGCAATACTGACAAACTTAGCCGTCTGTATCGAAATATTCTCAATCACTGAATGGGGGGAAGCCGCGACGCTGCTCGGCGGGGAAATTGCGCGCGGGAAGACGAAGAGAGGATGGCTATTGACCAAATGATTTTGTGCCTAATTGCTGAGTGCGGCTTTCTACTCGATAGACACTGACGATACTTTTGCCAATCGTGAACATCTACAACGCGGCATAATTGTGGGCGTGACATGGTATGCCGTTCATTCGTGTTAGGATAGAAACACATTTTCATGCGTGCTCTACTCGCACAAAAACAACGAAAGCCATGCTGTACTGCATGGAGATATTAAACAGCTCACTGTGCGATACTGGCGTGGGTCTCAAGAGGAATCCTCATACTGAAATCTTACTTGCGTCACGTGTCCTCTTGAGCTTGGGCGTTTACATCAGTCGTACAGGCGTGCATGCATACCAACGCATCAGGTCGACGAGTCTAATATATGAGATATTTAATAAAATAGCTGGTCCCAAAATAATATATACAGGGGACGGTCCAAAGAATATGCAATGACAGAGATCAAACACTCCTCGCCAGTGGACTTCTTCGGCGGCAATATCGACTGGATATTCGGTAACACACTACGATGCGAAATCGTCACAGCAGCCAGCAACTTGTTCAACTCCTCGTCGTTCCTCACAGCTAATTGAAAGTGGCGGAGGTTGATTCGATGAACACTTCAGGAGCAAAGTATTAAAGGACAGCCGCAAGATATGCGGGATCACCGCAACCGATTTGAATAGCATAGTGACTTACTTTTTTTTGACTTAATCGGTTGGCTTTCGCCTGACGCGGTCATTCCGCATCTTCACCGAGGTATGCCGTCCTAGTAGTCAGCCGTGTCCATTTTTCACGGTCTTCAGCCACAACTTGTACACATTCCATCCAGCTGTCACTATTCCATTTCCTGCGAAACTAAACATCGCGCCTGAACTGTCTTTCGATGCCGAGTGACTTCAAATCCTCTTTAACCACATCCGTTCAGAACTTTCGCCTACGCCCAGGTGGCCGTTTCCAGACAGGATTTGGAAGCATTCTTAAAGCGTGTTGTACGAGACGATCCGGCGTTCTTCTTAGTATATGCCCGAGCAGTCAAAATCGACTTTCCATTGCTGCTTGAGATGGCGTTAGGAGATGCTGGCACCTCCCTCGTGTCAAGCGTTTATTTACTGCGTCGATTTCCTTGTAAAGGTCTTCGTTATGGCATACACGCGGCCAGAAATATCCAAGCAAACGCCTAAAAACTTCCTCTCCGTGCAATCCAACCTTTCCATCTGCGTCTTCGGTGCTGCCCACGTCTCCGATCCGTACATCATGATAGGGCGAATAGTGGATAGGTAGACGCGCAACTTGACTTCCTTCGCGATGGTGGTAGAGCACAAACACTTGGTTAGAGAATTAAATGCAGACGTAGCTTTCGCACATCGTTGTCGAATATCCGCTGCATAACTACCATCGTTCTTCAGCAAACAGCCCAAATAACAGAAATCGTCCACCAGTTCGATACGTTGTCGGTCCACACAAACTCCCGTTGAAGGCCTCTGAGAGACCCACATCTGCTTGCATTTGTCGGGACGAAGACGAAGTCCATAGACTGCGGCATACTCCGAAACGAGGTTCACAATCCTTTGCAGTTTTGCGTTGTTTTCAGTGAATAACACGATGTCGTCGGCGTACTCCAGGTCGAGAAGGGAGCGTCCTGATGGTGTTAGGATCACATCCGCAGGAAACTGTTCTCCAACTCTACGCATGATGTCATCAACGGCGAAGTTGAAAAGAAAAGGTCCTGCAACGGCTCCTCGCCTTACTCCTGTTTTCACCTCGAAAGCTGACGTAAATCCGACAGGTGTACGAACTGCTGCTGTTGTTCCTTTGTTGATGTCCTCGATTAACCGAACATACTTTTCCGGGACTCCATCTGCTCGCTGAGCATTGAGCAATCGATCACGATGAGGAGAGTCAAACGCGGCTTCAAAGTTCAAAAAAGCAAGCTGTAATGGCTTCGAATACCGCTGCCACGATTCAATTACTCTTCTCACGACGAACACTTGGTCGATGGTCGATCTTCCACGTCGAAAACCGGCTTGCTCATCTCTGGTCGTTCTTTCACGATGTTTGATAAGTCGCTCGAGAATGATACGTTCTAAAACCTTGTACATGACACGAAGTAGAGAGATTCCTCTGTAGTTCTTAGGATCCGTGACGGATAGCTTTTTGTGAAGAGGTACTATGATCGCATGTCTCCACGAATCGGGTATCCTTTCGCTCATCCATATAGCACGGATGGTGTTGGTGATTTCACGAATCCCAGACGGAGGAAGAGCTTTCAGCATTTCAGCAGTGATGTTGTCATCTCCACCAGCCTTTCCATTCTTCATTTTCCAGACACAATCCAAAACTTCAGACTCAGTCGGCGGTTCCTCACTGACATCGTAATGTGCTCTCTGAACATGCGGGAGCTCAGGTACTGATGGCGCTGGACGATTCAGTAGTGAACTGAAGTAATCCTTCCATATTGGCAGCGTCGCATCACCAACTGCAACTCCATTGGTAGTGTTCAAGACAGGAGAACATCTCTTCATCTTCCCGCTATACTGTCGCAGCAACGTGTAGGCTTTCCTCGGATTC
Source organism: Aplectana chamaeleonis (assembly GCA_029168955.1). Taxonomy (NCBI): domain Eukaryota; kingdom Metazoa; phylum Nematoda; class Chromadorea; order Rhabditida; family Cosmocercidae; genus Aplectana; species Aplectana chamaeleonis. The sequence goes on from JAPDOI010000362.1 coordinate 186,080, forward strand.
TTCTCCTCCCAAGCCTTCTCGAACTCCTTAGCTCTACACGTCCACTCTCGCTCGCGGTCACTTTGAAGCTGCCGACGCAACTTCCTCCTCAGACGCTCCTCCTCCACGAAGTTTCCTGCAGTTCGGAGAGCACATACTCTGTTGTAGGTAGATGTTGTTTCTTCTGAGACGTAGGCGAACTTCTTCTTAGGCTGTACAACCGGGAGTGCCTCTTTCGAAGCGTCCTGGATGCAATTGACAAAAGAATCCGCGTCGCAAAGTTTCTTCTTAGTCCGTACTCCGATGTGAATAGAAACGTATTGTTGAAAATTCCTTCTGCACTCTTCATCTCTGAGGCTTGTCATGTCAATCCTCTGGAGAGGTTGAGCCCCTCGCTTCCTCTTATGAATCCTCGCAGTGAAGTTCAACAGAACAGGACGGTGATCCGAATCGAATGCGACATCCCACACAGCTCTAGATCTTCGAATGTCCGATACTGGAATATTCCTCGTCAGGACATAGTCAAGCTGTAGTTTCAAATTTGTCATCTTCCGCTTCCGCTGCTCTTCTGGAGATAGCTGAGTTGGTCCCTGCCACGTAAGCTGATGGCGGCGATGATTCCTCTTGAATGTCAATGCAATAATCAGGCCACTGCGTTCACAAAAGTCGACAAGGCGGTAGCCATTGTCCGATGTTTGCTCCACTAGGTAGAACCATTAACCGAGTACTTCGGATTCCTGATCAAGTCCCATCTTCGCATTTGCGTCAATCCCCACGATAACAGCATGTTGACAAGGTATCCTGGCCAGCGACGTATTGAGTTCCTCATAAAACGCATCCTTCGAATTGTCTTCGGCGGTTTCAGTGGGCGCATGAGCACTCACTATCCACAGATTGAATCCTCTGTGATCCCGCAGTCGTACGAATGCATTCCGATACGACGTTGAGCCGAACTCCTTGACCATACCATTGAAATTCTTCCTTACAGCTATTGCACAGCCTCCAACTCTCCTATCGTCAGCGTTACCGCAGTAAATGGTGTACTCTCCGAAGCTGATGACGGGTCTATCCTTGAGGCGGGTTTCCTGCAAAGCAACAAACGGTGCATGGAAATAGCTCAGAAGTCTGGATAGCGCAGTTTTTTGGATATCACTCGACAGCGATCGACAGTTCAGGGTGGCGAAACTGTGGCTTGTGACCAAAGACTCCATGAACTCCCTAGGTACGGATCCTAGGGTGTTATGGACCAGAGGCCTTGGTGTGCCGGACGGCGACACCTTTATGCAATGTGCGGGATACTTTAGCGATATAGTTGTGCACGTTATATCGCTCGAACGTTCCCTGTGTACACTCAAACGTCTGCTGGGTTCAGTAGAAGCAGGGGCACCAACGAGCAGGTACCAACAGACTTGTATACACACCCCCAAATAGCATTGCGCACACACCCCCAAATAGCATTGCGCCTTTGCGAAGCATTCGATGCAGACGACCGACCGGAACTGCAGACCAAAAAACAAGACAAGCGAGATTCCGCCTCGCCACCCGACTTCACCTTGCCTTCTTTTCCGCGACCATACATTCTCAGAAAAAATGAAAACAAGCTTCAAACATTGTTATAAATGTCACAAGTAGCTTACAATTATATTTCATGTAACGACTGTTACTCAAGTTCATATTACGTGTAAGTTACAATAACGTCATACCCTCTATAAAACGTCGTAATTCACATCAGTCGAGGCGCGAGCGGCGCGCTCGATGCCTCAGCCTCCGTCTGTCCTCCGCTCTCTCACTGTCTCTAACCTCCGCTCCGCACCAGCACGCGTAAGAACCATGTGAATTTCGCCGTTGTATAGCCTGTACGTAACTTTCACTGTATATTAACCATGGGAGGCCATTTCGCAAATCATACGACCACGACGCAGACAACGCGTCCGCACGCGGCCACGCAAAGCGGACAACGCTTTGTGGAGCATCCTCTGCAATTTCAGGATGCAGTGTTTCAAGCCTGGGTAAATGAAGCGACAGCTATGCCTGTTCCAAGAGTGACCTCAAGAGGGTGTCGCATACACCCCTAAGAAATGTCTTTTTGTCCGATTTAGGTGCAAATTATCTTGGCCAGGTAAATTACTTGCGACATATCAGAGGCGCTTCACCATCGATATGATACATGCAAGTTAAATTGTCTGGAATAGGTCGCAAGTAACTCACATAGGCTTAGATAAGTTACAAGTAACTTGTTTTCGACCTTTTATATTATATGTAACTTGTTTTTAATTTTCTGAGTTTTCGAGTTATCGCCACGTTCCAAAATTAGAGCTCAGAGGGACGGCCAGTCTCCAGCTCTTTCTCAAGATAAGATATGGTTTGTGCGGAGCAGAAGTGAAACATGAGCTGATCTAGGATTGGGACTGCGACCTTGAAGAGATGGCCAAGAAGCTTGTGCACAATTGCCCTCTAGTTGCCGGAAGGCCACCGAGCGGAAAAGGACTGAACTTCGCGAAGTAAGCCCAGATACATATGTGGCAACGCTCAGGACATATCCTTGGACAATACGGGAACATCTCAGGATTGCGGCTGGTAACCGATTCCCACTGGAGGAAGCCCTGAACACATGGAAAACGGAGCTCAAGACAGGGCAAATTGAATGGACAACGGACGTACCGGATAACAAGTTTACTGTCCAAACCAAATTGGCTTCAGTTCAACAAGTCGCAAACGTATGTTGTGAAGTTGGAAATCGATATCTGAGACCCATAACGTCGGCATGGGTCACCATGAGACTTTGCGCTCACTATCAAAGGTTGGCGCAAATCCGGCGCCATATACAATAACATATGTGAGCCGAATTTGCGCCAACCTTCATTGGGGAACGCAGAGTCTCATGAGGATTCATGCCGATGTTAAATATTTAGTTTTCGAACCTTTTCAGATGATTCAAGGGCTCACCACAGGAGTTGGATGTTATGAAGAAATGTGTGGTGATCCAACAAACCCAACAATATCATCAGCAGCCTGTGTGTATAACTTACCGTGAGTTTCCGTCATATTCCCACCACGCCTGGGAAGAAACGGACCTTATGCAATTCGCTGGAAGTTTTCCAGTACAAATTATCTCGTGTTATTGTCGAATCTGTGTTTCAGAGTGTAAGCCTTGATTTCTCAGCCATATTGTGCTTTTCTAAGGCCTCGAGTCCATTATAAAGGTTGTCACGCATCCTCAATATTAAACCTTAAGAAAAAAACTGCCATCAACTAGGCACACTCCGAGATAAGATCAAACGCGCCATGTATACACACATCTCTTGCTTCTCTTCTTTTTCCTGTCCCCCGAGTGGAGAACAACCGGCAGAGTAGATGCTTGACCTTTTTCGTGTCTTTCCGTATGGCGTGATACTCCGAACGTGAGGTTCATCAACCATGCACCATATTACTCCACGCTCTTAGATAGGCGCTTTCTAACCTTCGACCAAATATACTTATTCAGAAATGTACAAGTCAACAAGAAAGTTTACCTAAATACGGCCAAGTCGTGTTCGAAGACGGTGGGATGCACGAAAATTGAGCCAGCAACGTGTGAAGGAGCACTTTGTGTTCTTGGAGCATCATCATCAGCGACAGCAACAACAACTCCAGGTATTTTTCAAAACTATTATCTTTTTATAATGATTGATATACCTGACAAAACAACCTTGCGCGGTGATCGAAGGCGACCTCTGAATTCTAAGTCTTGGTTAAGCGCTTAGCGATTGGGGTAGATTATATGCAGTCGAATGATAGATACCTCTAAAAGGTTTTCCAGTAATTGTAATCGATCTGGTGAAGAGGAGAGAGGTGAAAGATACATTGCACGATACAGCTCTGCTGGCCGCAGTGTTTTTCCATCACACTGAAGCCAACGGAGTGACGCCGGCCAATACGGGTGCTTAGCCCTTTCTCGTAGTTTGACCTCCCTCTTCAACGACTGACGCCTCGAGACGACCGCTCTGTTCAAACTGCCGCCGTTACTATCCTGATGGAAGTGTGTCGTTTAGTCGAAGTGACTGGCCTCTTATTGATTTCGAAACCACCAGCCGGTGGGCGCGGGCGATTTCATAATATCTGCTTGTGTCTCCTTTGAACGGTTCGATTTTGCTTCCCGTTACTGCATTTGAAACGGAACTCTCGTGTTTACCAACTGATCCAACCCGAATAGTGAGTATCGAAAATTTTTCCAAACTGTGATAGGAAAAGCTTAGGTGTCGTGTGGTGAACAGTGAATAATTGCAGCAGCAACCGGGACATGCTCGAGTCCCGAAATGAACGACAATCTGAGAATGAAGGCTGTTGAAGCACACAACTATCGAAGGTTAGTCATAATGCCATCCAGTCAAATGTTTCTGTCTTTTTTAAAATCCAGATTCCATCTCAATCCTTGCTACAAATCCGAGCTGAGAGCAAGTCAGCTTTGCTGTTTCAAATTGGTATTCCAGTCCAGTAGAATGGAGATGATTTCTGATTTTCTTCATTCAGATCTCTGCTAGCACAAGGCCAGGTTCAGAAAGATACTGGAAACTTCCTACCCACTGCGCAAAACATGGCTGCCTTGGTAGGCCAATTTGATAATTTCTTAATCATAGAACAAACTTTCTTTACTTTTCAGCATTTGAACGTTTGGCAAAAAATTTACGAGGTCTATAATCAACGATGTCTCACAAGCGCTGTTGCAATCTTTACTCAATTGTAGAAATACGACTGCACATTGGAATTGCACGCCATCAACTCCGTGAAGAGATGTTCGCCTACTGATGATCCGAATGTTCCACGAGCAATGCAGCAGAACATTCTCTCTGAACCGAAATCCATGCATCCGGACCGCTTGACTGCTCTTTTAGCTGTTTGTTTTCAGAAGTACGGCTAGCAGCATAACTCGCAGTATGATGTTTGTTTCTAGGCTATCAAATTCTGGTGGTCTCGGATAAGAGCAGTTCCGGGGCCTGGAATGGAAGTTATGTTTAGAGCCAACCACGCTTCTACTCCAATAGCTTTCTTCACAAGGGTAAGTGAGCTCTGGGGCAAGTCTAACCTTCCGTTTCGATTTTCATGTGAATCAGGCGGTCAACTTTTTATCGAAACGTTGTTGTCAGCAATTATGCTTCTGTATGGCGCACCGCTCCGCTGCTTGTGGTGATCGAAATTGAGAACGCTTTAGAGCTCTTCCACAATTTATTACCTCATGCATATATGTATAGACAGGCAGAAGCGTATGGTCATTAGTGATGTAGTGCCTGAGAGACGAAACTACAATGCATTTATCAGGGCAATCTCAAAATAGGGTATCTAGATCATGTTTTAAGCGCGCTCTCAAAATCATGACGCACTGCGACAGGAGTTGAACGAAGACAATACGTTCGCTACCCATATCGCCATGTTACCATAATGTCGAACACAAAAAGCCAAAGTCTGCTAAATCACCGCCTGCCAGCCTAAAGACGTTCAAATAGTGTTTGGCCATGCAAAACACTCGTGCGTCCATGATAGAAGTCATTTTGAAGCCTTCAAGCTTTGCCGCTATTAACTCTGTGAGACACTGAGGACTTGGTAACACCCAAAAACATTTCGGTTCGCAATCATTCTCTTGCCCTTCGTTGACCAATATGTCGAAGTTTCATCAGACACAAATCACACAGAGCGTAGTTATTATGTAGACCATCAGCGCACTAGAAGTTGATATTCAGATGGCGTGGGCTACAACTACGCATGTGGGATGTGCAGTATCTGAAACCAACACTTGCGGAAACAACTGGTTCACAGCATGCGTATACAATCCAGGGTAATGTTTAAGTTAGCCAACTTCTAATAATGTGGAGAATGTTTTATTTCAGAGGAAACATCATCGACCAAGTCATCTACATCAAAGGAACCCCATGCGCTATGTGCGCCAGCTGCAATGCGGAGTTTCTTTGCGTCTAATCTGAAAGAATTTTTTTCGCTTTCACTTGATCCAATCGAGTTGTTCGTAAATTTCTGAGGGTTTATGGATAAAAGCTTTTTGCAGTACTTAAGCATGCACGGCGTGTAGTTAATAAGACTCTGTCTATTGCTTTTTTTGCTTTATTTTGCAGATCTATATTAGCATGAGCAAACTTCTAGGTAGAGCAGGTGAGGTTATTAAGGAGGGTAAACAGTCCGATGAGAAAAAGTGAACCTGACAGAAGACAGCTTCGAGACATTCGGTAAAGTAAGAAACTTTGCCAACGGCTACAGCAGCTGTTAATCTGTGAAAAGAGCTTACGGAAATGCAGAACCTATCGTGTATTTAGTTTCGCTCTGCATTTCAATGCCTGAACAAATTTTATGTTGCAAAATAGTTGGCCCACACAGGTAACTGGTGAATGGCCTTTTCCTTTCCAAGTTCCTATTCTCAGCCACTCTCGGTCGTGAGGCTAAAACTAATAGAAATCAGTCCTCTCGGCACCTGAGTTGCTTCTTATCTCGGCTGAACGCTGAGGGAATTATGAAGTCGCGTCGGATAGTTTCAGCGTCGACATATCTTTCACATCCGCAATAGCCCGCGCTGATCCGTTACCTAAGGGTCGTGATATGAATGCTCGGATGATCCTCGTAATAGTCGGCCTATGACCGAAATGGACCGTCTTCTCCGTCCCCAGTAATCCCGTCTTGCGCCGCTCATAGGGCTTCGGCTGCACGCCAACTTTATGCAGATGTACTAAGGCGGCCGGCTTAGTCCGCCTACACCGGGGAAGTTCGGCTCCAATAAGGTGTGCGCGTGATACATGCATATCGACCGAGATGACCACGCACGGGACATCTGTGCTAAGTCTGAGCACATCGGGTGAATTTCTTACACCCTGTCCGCTTGAAGTAGATGCTTATTGAGCGAGCCGCTCTAGAGCTACCATAAAGCATTTGCGAATTTCTCAATAGGGCATGTTTCTCTCCGTTCGAAGTTTCGCGAATGTGACTCGATAACTCAAAATCTATAGGAGATTCAAATTCGAAATTCTGATAAGCCGAAGATCGCAGCATTGCTCCCTGCAATCGCCTGGGGTGCGTGTCCAATTCAAAGAGGTTCCTTAGAGCTCGTCCCGGTATAACCTGGTCCAGTTGCGTGCCTGCATTTACCCGGGGATAGCCCCCAGTGTTCGCTGCGTTAATGTGGTGTAGAACAGGGTGGTGCGTACAAACGAGTGAGCATGTTTTTACAGGAAATTAACAATGTTTCGGAGAAGGAGTTTTGAAATCACGGTAGTTCAGCTCGTTCATTGTAGAGGAATTATGACACTGATTTATACGAGACCTCTGATGATTTACTGAGTTTTGATACGCCGTAGATATCAAGGACTGCATGGTGCTTGCGCTAAGCTGCTGTTATTGAGGAGCCAAGATGTGAATGCGCGGACGAGTATTGCTGAAACTTGGCTGTCAAGTGATCGTTCAAAATACTTTAGTGTTTGTTGAAGTACGAATTATATAGGGCGGATATTTCGAATTGAGGAGTATGTGTAAAAAGAGAGGCCGCTCCGGGATTTGCTCTGAACGTAGTCATCATGAATGCCTTCTAGCTATGCTGTTCGCTCGATCAGTATTGGTCCCAGCGGTAAATCACTAAGTCCTTTGTTCATGCACTTTATCATCGTCATATCATTTACAATCTGCCGCTGCTCCAGACTTTGCAACCGAATCCCATTGAGTTGCTATTCATAACTGTCATTGGGCTTTCCGCACAAGAATAGGCGTTTTGCCAATCGGCCGTAAACACATTCGATTCTCAGTGATTCACTTGAAGAATGAATGCAGAATAAGTTTAACAGGATCGAAATGATGTGAAACCCAGAATTCTTAAGTTCACTTTTTTGTGTCTTCAAAGTCATCATTCCAGGATACCGAAATTCGTGCCAGTCAAGTCAGCATTCTGGGTCTGAATCTTGTCCCTGATATGGTCTGTCTTCCATCCTTCCTGGGCTGAATGACGGTCCAGGATGAACAACTTCACTGTGGTTTCTTGGTAGGTGTAGATCAGGAAAAATCAATGCACCAAAGTTGCATGTGACCTGTGATGCAACTAAAATGTTTTAGAATGCTTTGTTGTGGTACCGGCGATTGATTATTTAGACTACATGATGGAGGACATCTCTACTGCAAGGAGCATCTGCTTTAGCTCATGCCATTCGAATAACTCGCTGACGAAATCAGACCACAGAAGAACACCCTTTCGCAATGAGCAATCATGCCGACCGATCGCAAACTTTCACATGCGCAAGAAACTGCTTTCTGCAGACAAGGGAAAAGATGAAAATGATTGCCAAAAAAGAGTGAAGCAGATTGGAAGACTAATATACGATGATGATACGGATGCAAGCTGTGCATATGGTTCCAGAGCACATCCTTCTGTGCTAGAAAGTTTTCCATATCCTCCACGATTCTGATAACTGGAATGACAATGTCGTATGTCATTGTACATAAGTAATATGCACTTACTGGATCGTACAGTGAAGTTGCGTTCCCCTGTCCACTGCCATATGTTGATATTGGTAGTTTTCGGTGCTTTTTTTTGTATCGCATTTCCAATGTGACTGATTCATCACCTCCGCTGATCGATTCGAATCAAACTCAAAACTGTACCAATGTTTGCTCTGGAATAAGAGGCATGTTCGCTTGCCGCCAAATGCAAAATTACTCAAAGTATGTGGGAAATCGCAAGCGGCGCTTTTGTTTTGGAGCAAATTTCACTTGGGTTCATCGCCCTCTCGCAAGGAAAGCAAGCGGCTCCCTTTTTTCGCGAGGCGCTAGGGAAGAATGTGGGAGGAGGGTGTTTCGCAACCATTCTGCCGTTCTATGTACTCAGTTTTTCAGCTCTATTCACTCTTCGATCGCCATAAAATGTGATGTTCTCAAAGGTCTCAGATTAACTCTAATCTAGCGCATTTGCGCAAATGTGAAAACAGCAGTTGTGGACAATGAGTCAGATCACATTTTTTCACTTATCGTAACGCAAGAAAGTTCAATCAAATGTTGTGCGAAAATGCCGGCGTTCTGAGTATGTCCTTGAATGCTTCCAAGTCCCTTCTTCGGTGTTAGGTGTATGGTATACTTTTGCGACACACGGTCGCGTCGCTCTGCACAGCGACAGCGACGGCCTCCCGCCTTTAAATGTGTGGCTGTCGCAGTGCATTGCACAGCGACAGCGACAGTGGTAGCGACAGGCTACGGCACATTTGCAGTATGTCAGCACTCCGCGACACGTCGCTGCGACCTACACGCGACACCTGTTCTTACGACGACCGTTGCCGTTGCTCCGATGAGGGTCCCGCCGCGATTTGTGTTACATTGCATGTCTGTCGTTCCATACAGCGACGAAGTATACCATACCCCTTAGAGGCTGTAGTGAATGTCATCTATATAGCTTCCCTCTCTCACTTTTTATCCTCATTGCGATTGCTGAACCGCTTCCTCCTTTTCGGTTGAAATATTTCTTGTGTACATACCTCGAAATCTACCGTTTGAGTATTTAGTTCGTTCATTTCGTTCAGTTGTTTCTACGCGTATTTCCGGCGTTTTGAATGAATGAAAATAAATAAATGAGGGAACATTTAATGCGCAAGCTGCCTTCAAAGGTTGGTTTTACAGGGTAGCTCAGTGGTTCCTTTCAGGGGCTATTACCGAAATTATTTAGAAATTCATAGACACCTTTCTAGGAATCTTTCAGGTTATAGAGAGGTACACTTCCGAGCTTGTGGATTCAGATTACGAAAAAAGAGTGGTCAAGGGCAAGTTCGGATGTACGCTGCAGAAATCCGCTTATTCTACGTTCTCCGACCTTGAGAGAGTCTAGGGTAAACGCGATTTAGAAACTATCTGGGATAGGGGGAACAAAGGCCAAAATCTAACTACACCGCGCACTCTCTTAGAACCAACCTCGCCCTGACATACAATGCGCTTATGAGTGAAAACACCAACACCATAAGGTTTTCAAGCTCCAAGTGTCTTGCTGAATTGAAGCTGCTTAGTGATGGAGTTTCCCATCAATTCCTTGGAACATGTGTGTTGTGTATCTTCAGCATTTATATTGCTGTTTTGTGCGATTGTCTTAAACATCGTAAGAAAGCAAATCAAATCAGATATAGGTTCGTAACATCTTTCTTGTGATAGATTTAGGATTTTCCTTATGAAGCTGCTCAATTGTTTTCAAATAAAGTTGAAGGTGTTTGCTAAGCGTTTGCCTCATATCAACCAGATGGCACTGAAAGCATTTGGGGAAAAATTTATTCGTTTTGTCTTGAGTTATCTCCGCAAAAGTCGTTTAAGGGGCTGAGCGTGTATCTAGCACTCATTGGTCGATTCTCCGAAGCTCTCACATAAATCGTCCAGAGCTTCCGATCAGGGACTGGATTTATCATTGATGAAACAGCGGTTTGGGGGTACATTATACCTTAAATTCCTTGCAGTAGTCAACGTCAGTTGGCACTCTCTCGCCACTCGAAGAACTCCTGAATCATGGTTCTATCGCTGGTGGATGCGATTCCAGGAAATTTTTACCGACAAAACGCAGTATTAGACGATTTCCGAGAACGCTTCCTTCGCTTTGGCTCAGAACTTCTCTTTTGTGATCATTTGTGGAGTTGCAGACGAACCTGGCGTCCGACTACCAATTTCTGAATACAGAGTTGAGATTTAGAATGAGAAAACTATATGTTTTCCTATATGTTGTAAGCCTGTAAACTCACAGCATACCAGCCATACCCTGCACAACTTACATATGTGTACCCTAATACGTTTTTGAGCAGACCGATCAGGTTTGCTGTTTGGAAGATTGAACTCGTAGGTCGAGAACAACGAACACAAATCACAGTATAACATTTGCATGGCAGTGTCATGTGTCAAATGAACACCACGATCCCCACATAGAACGTATAATGTCCGTTCAGAGTACAAGGTAAAAAGTCTAATCCATTGTTAGATGTCAATATTGGTGCTTGCCATAGCTTTTTATACGCCCTGAACTGACACTCTGTGCACTGACTCTTCAGTGAGGACCTCTACGAAGACGCATAAGGCGCCAGATTTGTGAAAGAATGGAAATAATGATACTACCCGTTAAATGCAAGACTCCCCTCATAGCTATCAACGTCGTTAAGATGCTGACGCGCAACGCTGGAGCACAACGCTCAACTGCTGACGCATGCAGCGTAACCGAGGATGGCGAGGGGTTCGAGACGTTAGTAATAATATCCAAGACAGCCGCTTTCTTTAATGCTACCAACAGCGGCAGGCCGGCTGAAAACGCAACTCTGGAAAGAAAATAACCTCAACTGGTAACTATGCATTCTGCCGCATCACTTCACACTGCGAGCCAGCCATGGACGCTGCATAAGGCAGAATTAGAAGTGAAACAGTATGTGCGTCGCAATGAAAAGTAGTCAAGAGTCATTGGCAGCTGTTCAGTGAAGCTTTAAGCCGAGTTTGGTATAGATTTATTCGGTTGAAGTTTGGATGTCTTCGCTTCCTTCGGAGCCTGGAAAGATACCTGCATTCGGGAAGACTCTCCGATCAAGCGTCATTTGATCACAGGGAAGCAGGACCACACACGATGCGGAGAGGAAAGGAAAAACAGACAAACCCCAAACTGTGGGCCGAGATGCTTCAAGATTCGCATAGTGGGGTCCACTGAATGAGATTCTGTAGGATGAAATGACGCTTTATCGAATAGTTCTCCCAAATATTTTCAACTTTCCGGGCCCGGAAGGCGCCGAAAGGCCAGCTGGATAAGGTTGTACCAGACTTTTCTGGAGGCTGCAGAGGACAACTGCCAACATAAGCGCTATCAATGCCGAGATTTATTGAAAGTCGCACATGGACAATCCTGAGTTGGTTATGCTACATGTGAATCATGAACCTTTCCTTCTAGACAAACCTTATCGGTAGCCAGATCAACACACAACCATAAATAAGAATAAACCAGAATCAACAACACATGTGAATCACGCAGGCAGTGTGCAGCAAGACATCCGAACCTGCTATGTGACTAAAAGGAAAGGTTCTGTCACAGTTTGACTTTTCGAAAGTTTGAGCCAGATAGATCAACCTGGACTAAGTGAATACCATCTAGAATTTTCGTAGGCTATCACCCGTTACCCGTGAAGAAAATGACCTATGAGTAAAGAATTACGAAATCCCAGCAAAATATCGATGTTTTCACGTTTTGAGAGTGGTTGTTTCGTCGGCACGCAGAGGGGGGTCGCTGCACTGACGGCAATCATGGCTGACCGCGTAAGACTCCCCATAATTCTCGGCGTTGGTTAAGCTGATAGTGACGATTGTCTTGTGCGGCTTCCAATCAAGTATGTTACAGATTGACGTTCTGGTGTTTCTGCCTTCTTCGGAGCCTGGAAAGTTCATGGCGCTGGTGGGGACAATTTTCACCGCTGGCGGTGAAGAAAGCGCGGACAATGGATGAAAAGTTGAATGACGGGCACACTTTCGTGAAACAATGGCGAAGTTGAATGGCTAAAAAAGCTTGAAGAAGACCATTCTGTCTGCGGTTGCGGCCCGCACGATTCTCGGAATAGCCTGCGGCCTGTGCTTTCAAAAACATACACGATGGCAGGCTCTGAGCACACCCAAGCTAGCATCCGGAGATCGAAGCGACTGGAAATCCATCCCACGGTGATTCGAAGTTGCCGCTATGGCGCATGGTGGATGATATGGGTGAGCTACATCACAAGCACTGACTGACGGGCACAAGGCCGCAGTGGGGATTTACCGAGATGCAACATAGGAACAAATTCGGAGTCAGCCGTCATCAGACGGCTGTGTGTGCGCGGTCTTCTCTGGACTCAGTATCGATACGCCTTTGCAAAAGTAGGATATCGTGGATGAAATCACATACAAACTCACAAATCGTGAAAAGTTTTTGGCGTTGACATGCATCGGGAAGGCGTAAATGATGAATTCCGCTCTCCCAGATTGGAGCTACGTGGAGATTAGATTGCCTCGTTGGGCGGGACCAGGCATTATGTCAGACAAAGGCTGAACGTCACGAATGCACCAATATATAAGACTTGTGCCTGGTCATATCCTCACAGGCAATCCACATGATGGCCTCTCCTGTTCTAGGTATGCTGGCTTTCCTAGCGGTGAGTTCTTCCAACCTAATATGAATACTCGGCCTCAAAATGAACATCTGATTTTCAAAGGTGATAAGCATCTGCGAGTCATCGTTCGATTGCAATGGGACGAACCTGAGTCCCACACAACGTCAAACTTACCTGACGACTCATAACAACCTCCGCGAAAATGTTGCCACTGGCCAGGAGATGGATGGAGGACAGGCGGCAGCAGCACTGCCCAAGAGCAGTCAGATGTACCAACTGGTGAGATTCTGAGCTATAGGCATGTACTACCTCAAAATAGAAACCATGCTAGTGGTTTTGGGAGTTTCTGTCAAGAAAGACGACCGATTCCGTGTTCTCTTCAATGAGGCTGTATTCGGGACAAAAGAATGCCTGAGTCTCAAACAAAGCTGTACAAGCTGACGCTGCCTCTATAAGTAGGTGTACAAGGCTCGGGGTACCCTGCAAAAGATCATCCTCCAACGTCTTACAAGCTTGTTCTTGTGTGATCCCCTTCTCACACTAAAGCAACGAATGACATGCTGGGGCCGGATGCATCAACTCACACAGCGGGGCAAGGGTAGGGGCAGGGCTGGCGCCCCGAGAGTCAGTGCCCTGCCCCGTATGCACATGCGCTCGATGGCGTCGGGGCAGCTAGCCCCAGCGTAGTGTACGCAATTACGTACGGCGCGCGCCATTTTACGGCTGAAACCCGCGATCGATTAGCCGAGCGCAGCTGAGAATTCTTCCTGCGTTGGCTTGCTTTCCATTTTGTTTCTTTTTCTCTGCTCAGATGCAGCTGAGTCTCTTACGACAGCAGTACGACTACGCAGAATGAAGGGTAAAAAGTAAAGTTGCACAGGGACGAAATTTTCGAAAAATTTGCGAAAGATTTTTCGAAATTTTTTTCGTTCGTTCCAAATTTCGTCGAACGAATTTTTTTCAAATTTTCGTTCGTTCGAATTTTTTTCGAACGAAATTTTTTTCATTTTTCGTTCGTTCGACATTTTTTTTCGAAATTGTACAACTATAGTAAAAATGTTATGCTAGTCCGATTGTCCTCGCGCTCGAGGTTTTGGCTTACGAGCAGAAATTGTCAGTTAGCAGAATTGTACCCATGCGTACTGAAAATGCCACACCATGAGTAACACTCATGATCAGGCGGAAGGCATTCGTCACGTATCTATTTTTTTCACAAAAATCATACATTACTAAATTTTCTATCGATATTTAATTCAAATGTACAAACAACAGCAGTTCTGGCGATCACGTTTTTTAAAGATTTTTGAAAAATGCCCTCTATTCAATTGAAGGATTGCCGGATGCGAACATAAATTCTCGCCTAAACTTTTTTTTAAACCAACTCATAAAACATCAAATTCGCAACACATATCTTTCAGAATTCAAACGATTTGCCGGACAAAACTGGACAAAAAATAGCGAAATCTGGCTGGTAATAAGTATGGTTTCTCGAAACACTCGGCTTTACGTGTGTCGAGAATCGCTCCTCTCAAGAAAAGTTATAGAACAATTTGTGAACAAAATGTTTTGAAACTACCTTTTTCGAAAGTTGTCCATTGTAATGAAGCTGTAGCACACGAATTGATTGCGCAAGGATTAAGGAAGCATTATGGAGGACGTAGGTCAGCGCAGTATTATGGAATTTTTTCAATGAAAAATTCAAGAAAAAGCCTCAAAAGCAGGATTTATAAAGAGAAGTTATCAATAAGGAAATCATTTCTACTATAAGCGAGAGCTTCAAGCCGATAACTGTGAACAAGAAGTGAAAATAAAAGAATAATGTCTGAGAAATAGAGAAAAAGTCGATTCATGCGGCGTCGCCGCATTCTTGCCCCAGCCGGGGCAGCCGCTGCCCCAGCTTCCGAGCCGGGGCAGTCAGGGGCAGTGCCCCTAACTGCCCTTGCCATTGCCCTGACAGCTTAGCATGCCGGTTTCGCTGCCCTGCGTGCCCCGCGCTTGCCCAAACCCCGACATTCGCGTTGATGCATCCGGGCCCTGTTGTGCAATGCCAGATCAAAGAACTCACTGTGTGAGATCGACGTGGGTCCCACCAAGAATCCTTATTGTGAAACCTTACTCTCGTGATGTGCCCCCTTGGTCGTGGGCTTAGGCAGACATGCGTCCATACAAACGAAGATGTGCGTGCCTACAAACGCAGATGTGCGTGCATACAAACTCATCGCGTTGAAAATCGTAATATTTAAACCAGATAAGGTTCATGTAGCGCTGCAATACAACTTGTGCTGATCTAGGATTGGGACTGCGATCTTGAAGAGATGGCCAAGAAGCTTGTGCACAACTGCCCCGTAGCTGCCGGAAGGCCACCGAACGGCAAAGGACTGAACTTCGCGACGTAAGCCTAACGGTATAGATATTCAGCACGATGAACATAACCTCAGATAATACCTTAACACTTCAGGAGTGCGGCTGGTAAGCGTTTTCCTATTGAAGATGCCCTGACAGAGTGGACAGGGCTTCTCAAGACAAAAACCATCGAATGGGCAAAGGTTGCACCGGATAACAAGTTTGCCGTCCAAACTGATCTAACTGATCTCCTGCCGTTTGCAAACGTAAGTTATCATACCGAAAAAGGCCATAAGAGACCCAGGAAGATTCTGAGTTTAGTCCCTTTCCAGATGATTCAAGGACTCACCACAGCAGTAGGATGTTATGAGGAATTGTGTGGTGATCCGACGAATCCAACTATAGGAGCTGCAGCCTGTGTGTACAGCTTACCGTGAGTTTGCTTCTTCAGCGTTCTTTATCTTGGAAAAAGGACTTAATGCGATCTGTTGAAAGTGTATGTAGAGTATGAATTATCTTTGAAAATTGTTGAAAAAGGTTTCAAGATGGGAACTCAACCATACTGCACTTTTCAAAAACCAGGAGTATTTTAAAGCTCTATTTCGTACCATAATTTGTCAGCCTTCCTTCATCATGAACCTTAAAGGCAGCGTCCACGATAGAGTCAGTCTCCGAGTTTTCACCGGAGGTCAAGAGGTTCGAGCCCTATTCAACCAGAGACGTTGAAAAAACGGCAAAGAACGAGCCCGAGCGAGCCCTATACGGCCCCAATTTGAGTGTTCCGCTCATCAACGCCCACTCCCTCAAAGGCAACCGATACCGTTGTCCAAATCAAAATTTTAGTTTGAGAAGGTAATCGATAATCAAATGGGGTAAGTTTAGTTAAGTGGAGTAAACTATAGCCCCCTGGATGTATGCTGTTTTCTTAAAATGGGTTCTCCGCGTTGCGTGAGCGGAACACTCAAGTTTAGGACCGTATAGGGCTCTTCTGTGCTTGTTCCAAGCCGATTTTTCAACATTACTGGTGAGGTTGAACTCGGACATCTCGATTTCCGGTGGAATTTCGGAGACTGATTTTATCGTGGACACTGCCTTTAAAAGCATCGTTAGCGCTGGAAATCAATTTTCATTTTTTCGGGCTCAGTTTCATGAGTGAGCCCGGGAGACCACACTGGTGAACTTTGGCGCGTCAAAAACGTTGGGCAATGAGGTTGTAAGGCGTCAAAGATAAAGGTCCGCCACCAATTCTCACCAGTCATCTAGTACTTTTTCCTAGAATGTTAGTGCGACCGTAAGACAACATGAAAAATAGTTACGGCACGAATTCCACATGCAGAAAAACTCCGAAAATGACAGTGACGAGGCCTCCAGAAGGAGAAAAACCTCAAAACGGATTTTGGCGCGAAATTCAAATTCGTATTTACAATGTGTTCCGATTGACTTTTCTTCACAAATGAAGGTTTTTCATGGGCCCCTTCGACACTTTCGTTCACTAGAGAGGCCAAGCTACACAAAAACATAAAAAAATAATATACGGTTTTCTGCGCGTACGATGCCTTTGACTTACTTGACTTAATCGGTTGGCTTTCGCCTGACGCGGTCATTCCGCATCTTCACCGAGGTGTGCCGTCCTAGTAGTCAGCCGTGTCCATTTTTCACGGTCTTCAGCCACAATTTGAACACATTCCATCCAGCTGTCACTATTCCATTTCCTGCGAAACGAAACATCGCGCCTGAACTGTCTTTCGATGCCGAGTGACTTTAAATCCTCTTTAACCACATCCGTCCAGAACTTTCGCCTACGCCCAGGTGGCCGTTTCCAGACAGGATTTGGAAGCATTTTTAAAGCGTGTTGTACGAGACGATCCGGCGTTCTTCTTAGTATATGCCCGAGCAGTCGAAGTCGACTTTCCATTGCTGCTTGAGATGGCGTTAGGAGATGCTGGCACCTCCCTCGTGTCAAGCGTTGATGTACTGCGTCGATTTCCTTGTAAAGGTCTTCGTTATGGCATACCGCGGCCAGAAATATCCAAGCAAACGCCTAAAAGCTTCCTCTCCGTGCAATCCAACCTTTCCATCTGCGTTTTCGGTGCTGCCCACGTCTCCGATCCGTACATCATGATAGGGCGAATAGCGGATAGGTAGACGCGCAACTTGACTTCCTTCGCGATGGTGGTAGACCACAAACACTTGGTTAGAGAATTGAATGCAGACGTAGCTTTCGCACATCGTTGTCGAATATCCGCTGCATAACTACCATCGTTCTTCAGCAAACAGCCCAAATAACAGAAATCGTCCACCAGTTCGATACGTTGTCCGTCCACACAAACTCCAGTTGAAGGCCTCTGAGAGACCCACATCTGCTTTGCATTTGTCGGGACGAAGACGAAGTCCATAGGCTGCGGCATACTTCGAAACGAGGTTCACAATCCTTTGCAGTTTTGCGTTGTTTTCAGCGAATAACACAATGTCGTCGGCGTACTCCAGGTCGACAAAGGGAGCGTCCTGATGGTGTTAGGATCACATCCGCAGGAAACTGTTCTGCAACTCTACGCATGATGTCATCAACGGCGAAGTTGAAAGAAAAGGTCCTGCAACGGCTCCTTGCCTTTACTCCTGTTTTCACCTCGAAAGCTGACGTAAATCCGACAGGTGTACGAACTGCTGCTGTTGTTCCTTTGTTCATGTCCTCGATTAACCGAACATACTTTTCCGGGACTCCATCTGCTCGCAGAGCATTGAGCAATCGATCACGATGAGGAGAGTCGAACGCGGCTTCAAAGTCAAAAAGCAAGCTGTAATGGCTTCGAAAACCGCTGCCACGATTCAATTACTCTTCTCACGACGAACACTTGGTCGATGGTCGATCTTCCAGGTCGAAAACCGGCCTGCTCATCTCTGGTCGTTCCTTCACGATGTTTGATAAGTCGCTCGAGAATGATACGTTCTAAAACCTTGTACATGACACGAAGTAGAGAGATTCCTCTGTAGTTCTTAGGATCCGTGACGGATAGCTTCTTGTGAAGAGGTACGATGATCGCATGTCTCCACGAATCGGGTATCCTTTCGCTCATCCATATGGCACGGATGGTGTTGGTCATTTCACGAATCCCAGACGGAGGAAGAGCTTTCAGCATTTCAGCAGTGATGTTGTCATCTCCACCTGCCTTTCCATTCTTCATTTTCCGGACACAATCCAAAACTTCAGACTCAGTCGGCGGTTTCCTCCACTGACATCGTAATGTGCTCTCTGAACATGCGGGAGCTCAGGTACTGATGGCGCTGGACGATTCAGTAGTGAACTGAAGTAATCCTTCCATATTGGCAGCGTCGCATCACCAACTGCAACTCCATTGGTAGTGTTCAAGACAGGAGAACATCTCTTCATCTTCCCGCTATACTGTCGCAGCAACGTGTAGGCTTTCCTCGGATTCTTCTCCTCCCAAAGCTTCTCGAACTCCTTAGCAACTCTACACGTCCACTCTCGTTCGCGGCCACTTTGAAGCTGCCGACGCAACTTCCTCCTCAGACGCTTCTCCTCCACGAAGTTTCCTGCAGTTCGAGAGCACATACTCTGTTGTAGGTAGATGTTGTTTCTTCTGAGACGTAGGCGAACTTCTTCTTAGGCTGTACAACCGGGAGTGCCTCTTTCGAAGCGTCCTGGATGCATTTGACAAAAAGAATCCGCGTCGCATAAGTTTTCGTCTTAGTCCGTACTCCGATGTGAATAGAAACGCGTTGTCGGAAATTCCTTCTGCACTCTTCATCTCTGAGACTTGTCATGTCAATCCTCTGGAGAGGCTGAGCCCCTCGCTTCCTCTTATGAATCCTCGCAGTGAAGTTCAACAGAACAGGACGGTGATCCGAATCGAATGCGACATCCCACACAGCTCTAGATCTTCGAATGTCCGATACTGGAATATTCCTCGTCAGGACATAGTCAAGCTGTAGTTTCAAAGTTGTCATCTTCCGCTTCCGCTGCTCTTCTGGAGATAGCCGGGTTGGTCCCTGCCACGTAAGCTGATGGCGGCGATGATTCCTCTTGAATGTCGATGCAATAATCAGACCACTGCGTTCACAAAAGTCGACAAGGCGGTAGCCATTGTCCGATGTTTGCTCCACTGGGTAGAACCATTTACCGAGTAGCTTCCGGATTCCTGATCAAGTCCCATCTTCGCATTTGCGTCAATCCCCACGACAACAGCATGTTGACAAGGTATCCTGGCCAGCAACGTATTGAGTTCCTCATAAAACGCATCCTTCGAATTGTCTTCGGCGGTTTCAGTGGGCGCATGAGCACTCACTATCCACAGATTGAATCCTCTGTGATCCGCAGTCGTACGAATGCATTCCGACACGACGTTGAGCCGAACTCCTTGACCATACCATTGAAATCCTTCCTTACAGCTGTTGCACAGCCTCCCACTCTCCTATCGTCAGCGTTACCGCAGTAGATGGTGTACTCTCCGACGCTGATGACGGGTCTATCAGCAGGCGGGTTTCCTGCAATACAGCAAACGGTGCATGGAAATAGCTCAGAAGTCTGGATAGCGCAGTTTTTGGATATCACTCGACAGCGATCGACAGTTCAGGGTGGCGAAATTGTGGCTTGTGGCCAAAGACTCCATGACTCCTAGGTACGGATCCTAAGGTGTTATGGACCAGAATATAGTGTGCCGGACGGCGACACCTTTATGCAATGTGCGGGATACTTTCGCGATATAGTTGTGCACGCTATATCGCTCGAACGTTCCCTGTGTACACTCAAACGTCTGCTGGGTTCAGTAGAAGCAGGGGCACCAACGAGCAGGTACCAACAGACTTGTATACACACCCCCACGATGCCTTTAAGATAAGAAAATACTGCAACCAACCATACAGACCCAGAGACAAGATCGAACGCGCTATAGATACATCATACATCTTTGCTGCTTCCCTTCTCACTATTATGCCCTGAGTGGAGAACTTCCGGCAGAGTAGATACCGATGCTTGACCTGTTCCACCTCTTTCCGTATGACGCGATAATCCGAACTTGAGGCGCTAGGTTCATCGACCATGCACCATATACTTCACGCTCCTTGGTATTCGCTTTTTTTTCATCCTGAAACGAATATGAACATTCAGAAATGTACAACTCAACAAGAAGGTTTACCACAATACGGCCAAGTCGTGTTCGGCGACGGTCGGATGCACGAAAATTGAGCCAGCAACGTGTGAAGGAGCACTTTGTGTTCTTGGAGCAACAGCAGCAACAACAACCCCAGGTATTTCTTTGAATTATTATCCTTTTGTCAGAACTGGTATACCTGACAAAACAGCCTTGCTTGATGATCGAATGGAAACTCTGGACTCGAAGTCTTAGTAACGAGGGCTTAGCAGTTGGGGTAGATTATATGCAGTTGAAGGATACCTTGGAAAAAATTTCCAGGTTTCTAATGGGTTTGTTGAAGAGCGGAGTAGTGAAGGTTACATTGCACGATACTCCTCTGCTGGCCGCAGTGTCTCCCCATCACACTGAAGCCAACGCAGTGGCGCCGGCCAATATGGGTGCTTGGCCCTTTCCCGTAATTTGAACTCCTTCTTCCCTTCTTCAACAACTGACGCCTCGAGACGGCCACTCTGTTCAAACTGAAGACGTTACTAATCTGATGGAGGTGTGTCGTTTAGTCGAAATGACTGGTCTATTATTGATTTTGAAACCACCAGCCGATGGGCGCAAGCGATTTCATAATATCTGCTTGTATATCCTCTGAACGGTTCGGTCTCGCTTCCCGTTACTGCATTTGAAAAGAAATTCTCATGATTACCAACTGACCCAACCGAAATGGTGAGTATTGAAATTTTTTCAAAACTGTGATAGTAAAAGCTTAGGTGTCGGGTGGTGAATAGATATTTAATAATTGCAGCCGCAACCGGGACTTGCTCAAGCCCCGAAATGAACGACAATCTGAGAATGAAGGCTGTTGAAGCACACAACTATCGAAGGTTAGTCATAATGCCATGCAGTCGGATGTTTCTGTCTCTTTTAAAATCCAGTTTTACTCTCAATCTTTGCGACAAATCTGAGCTGAGAGCATGTAAATTTCGCTGTTTCAAATTGGTGTTCAAGTTCAGAAGGACAGAGATGATTTCTGAATTTCTTCATTCAGATCCCTGCTAGCACAAGGCCAGGTTCAGAAAGATACTGGAAACTTCCTCCCCACTGCGCAGAACATGGCTGCCTTGGTAGGCCAATTTGATAATTTCTTCCATATAGAAAAAACTTTCTTTACTTTTCAACATTTGAACGTCTGGCCAAAAAAGTAAAGTGGTCTGTAATCAACAATGTCTTACAAGTGCTGTTGCAATCTTTACTCAGTTGTAGAAATACGACTGCACATTGGAAATGCACGCCATCGACTCCGTGAAAAGATGTTCGCCTACTGATGATCCGAATGTTCCACGAACAATGCAGCAGAATATTCTCTCTGAGCCGAAATTCATGCATCCGGACCGCATGACTGCTCTCATAGCTGTTTGTTTTTAAAGTTTGGTTATCAGCATATCTTGCAGTATGATGTTTGTCTCTAGGCTATCAAATTTTGGTGGTCTCGGGTGAGAGCAGTTCCGGGACCAGGAATGGAAGTTATGTTCAGAGCCAACCACGCTTCTACTCCAATAGCTTTCTTCACAAGGGTAGGTGAGCTCTGGGGCATTTCTAACCTTCCATTTCGATTTTCACCCGAATCGAGCGGTCACTATGCATGGTGAACCGCTCCGCTGCTTATGATGATCGTGATCAAGAGCCCATTAGAGCTCTTCTAGAGTTACAATGCGTTCATCAGACCATCTAGAGTACTTTTCGAGCGCGCTTTCAAAATCCCAAAGCACTGCAACAGGGGTTGAACGCTCCGCGAAGGCCGAATGGTTGCTATCCATATCGCCAAGTTATCATAACGTCGAACTTAGGAACGGAAAGTCTGTTAGATCTTTGCCTGCGAACTTAAAGACATTCAAATGTTGTTCGCCCGTTCATAACACTCACTTGTCACTGATTGAAGCCATTTTCTCGCCTTCATACCTTGCCGATTTCAAATCTTAAACACTTTGTTGTGTCACACTCAGAAAAATTTGCTCGAGGGCGTTTGCTGCACTCCGTTGAGCAATATGTCATGCTTTCATCAGACACAAATCACACACAGCGTAGAGTTAATGTATAGACCATCAGCACGCTATAGGTTGACATTCAGATGGCATGGGCTACTACCACGCACGTGGGATGTGCAGTCTCTGAAACCAACACTTGCGGAAACAACTGGTACACAGCATGCGTATACAATCCAGGGTAATGCTTAAGTTAGCCAACTTCTGAGAGTGTGGAAAACACTTTATTCCAGAGGAAACATCATCGACCAAGTCATCTATATCAAAGGAACTCCATGTGCTATGTGCGCCAGCTGCAATGCAGAATTTCTTTGCGTTTAATTAAAAGAGTTTTTTTGTTTTCACTTGATCCAATCGAGTTTTTCGTAAATTTCTGAGGATTCATTGATAAAAGCATTATGTAGTACCTGTGCATGCACGACATGCAGTTCATTCGACTACGTCTCCTGCTCGTTTTTGAGAGCGTTTCGCAGATCTAACGGGTAGATTATGTACACTCTTAACACAATATTAGTGAAAGCTAACTTACAGCGAGAGCAGGTGAATCCATTAAAGGAACAGTCCAAGCTCAGGGGCGAAATCTGGGATTTCCACATAATTGTAAAGTAGACCCACCTTTTAAAACACCTGAGAAGTGCGAGCTCTCGATTTCTCCGAATATAAGCGAGATAAAGCAGAAGGCTACCCTGGGGTGCACACATCAGGTAGTCACTTTGGTACGCCTCCTTCACGAACTTTCGAGATCAATAGTAGCGAGATATGCTGCGGTTTTAGATCAATAGCCCCGTTCTTACCTTGATTCTTAGCCTATTTCTCCATGCAGGCCCGCTGGCATACATCGGTTGCAAGTGACTGTAATAACAAGCCTCGGACAACTCGTCCACGATGCTTACGCAGCTCAATTTTCGAGGGACCATAACTCCGTTCCCAGGGCGTTTTGATGTATCCATGGACATCGTTCGATTCAGCGTGGGACCGTTCTCAAAATAGGCACAAAAAAAGAAAAACGATCCTGAGGTTGGAAAGTGCCGTTAACCCATTCACGACTGTATGCAATATTGCGTACTGTGTCCCACCGGTGGGACACGTCAGCCCGATGAGCGTTCTACGAGTGATTGCTTAGTCTCTTTTCCCTTCATATTGCAGCTAGTAACGCTGAAGGAACATTATCACAATTTGAGCTCCCTACACCCTCTCGTTTTAGAACAACAATACCTAGAAACTGCTCTACGGTCAACTAAGTTGCAACGTTTTGAGAAGAGTAAACAAGCTTCAAACGATGTATGTGTCCTTTTAGACATAAAAAGTGGCGACTGAACCAAAAAGAAATTATAAGGTGCTTCCTAAATGATTTGATCACATGTAGATTTGTAAGTTCCTTCTGGCGGCGAAGAAATCGATTTTTGAAAAAAAACGTGTCCTACCGGTGGGACACGTGGTCGTGAATGGGTTGAGGAGGAGAAACAGATTGATAATAGAAGGAGAACCTGGCACTAGAAAATTCGAGACTCTTGGTTTAGCGGAAACATTTTTGTCGCCGACAGCAGCTCTTCATCTGTGAAAAAAAGCTAACCGATATGCAGAACATAGCGTGCAGATTTGCTCAGCACATTGGAAGTTTTCACTTTTTTCCATGTAAAATCTTCGGGGAAGGTCATTGCGTGATCTAAATTCAAATTCTAGGCCTTCATTTTTACGAAAACCAGGTCTGATTGTGCTTACATGAAAATTTTCCAATAAAGAAGGATAAACCAAATTTTTTGGTAGGCACAGCCACGAGGAGAGGGCTAAAGGCAGCGTTCACGATAATTATCATCGGTGACTTTCCACAGTGAAATGAGAGGTGAGAAGGTTGCTAGGTTCCAAGTGTCGAAGGAACGGTATAAAAACCAGCTGGAAGTGGCAAAATAGTTTCTGGAAACAAGCGTTTCGAAGTCCCGAATCCGCCCCTGCCCCAGTTCCGCCCCATCGATGTGAATAAATGAACACTCGAGATAGTCAGATGAACGATGGTTTCCGATCAACATCCCCGTTCTTCCCTTCATTCTCAACTTCTCTCTTCACTCAAATCAGCTCGCATACATCGGCTGCAAAAGACGGAAGTTACAAGCCTCAGACAACTTTTCCACCACGCCTTTCCACCTCAATTTCTGAGGGACCGTAACTCCAGAGTGTTTTACCAGAGGGTTTTGCACGATTCCAGAGACAACATTGGAGTCAGCATGAGACCGTTTTTTAAAGATAGACGAAAAAACAAAAACGATTCCAATTGTGGACACTAAGAATTTCGCTGAACGAATTTCCGAACTCCGCCTTCCGGAATCGAAACTGTCATTGCGATTTCCTTGCTCCAATTTCCGAAATTCAGGAGAAAATTTTTCGTTCGTCTCTGATCTTAATTCGTCTCGGTATGGCCTTGTCCAGTTGCGTGCTTGCATCTACCTGGAAATATCCTCCGGAATTCGCTGTGTTGTTGTGGTGTACAGCAATGTTGCGCGTTATAACAACAACGAGTTAACTTATAAACGAGTTTCGTGGTTTTTCACGGAAATTAGCTCATTTACACATTCACACATTTATTCTCTGAATGTTACCGGCACAGAGAAACTGAGCTGTTTGTACGTAGAGTTCAGCAGACTTGGATGCGCGAGCATAACTAATCAGAGCCGTCTATCTGCAGTATTGTGTCGTCGTTCTTCGGTGCAGATGCTATCGTTCTGTTAGCCGATCATGAGCTTGTTGAAGTTCTGGCTTACGGCCTTCGCCAGCCAACGGCGAGTTGGGTCAGAGTTTTGGCTTCTTCGCGGTCTTGTTCCATGATGTCCTTGTGTTCCTGGTGTGATGTGAGAAGGAGCTGATGCTGTAGACAACCGCACAGTGTGGAGATCGGCTAAAAAGAAAGTTAAAATCTCGCTAATTCAGTTCGTTCATTGTAGTGTAATTATGGCACTGATTGATACGGCACCTCTGGCGATTTACTGAGTTTTGATATGTCGTAAATTGTCAGCTAATGCGTGGTGCTTGCGCTAAGCGGCTGTTGTTGAGGCGCCAAAAAGTGGATACGGGGACGAGTATTGCTGGAATTAGTTGTAGAAGTTATCGCTCAAAGAACCCTAATGTTTGTTGAAGTACGCATTCTATAATGTGGATATTCCAAATTGAGCAATACCTGTAGAAAGAGAGGCCGCTCCAGGATTCTCTCTGAACGAAATCGTCCAGAATGACTTGTAGTTCTACTGTTCGCTCGATCAATTATTTTTTCCAGCGGCAAATCATTAAGTCCTTTGTACATGCACTTAATCATCATCATATCGCTCATAATCTGCCGCGGTTCCAGACTTTGCAACCGAAGTCCATCGAGTTGTTGTTCATAACTGATATTGGGCTTTCCGCTCAACAAGAATAGGTCTTCTGTCAATCGGCGCTGAACAAACTCGATTCTCAGTGATTCACCTGAAATATGGTTACAAAATGAATGCAACAGAACCGAATCTATGTGAAACCCAGATTTTTTAAGTTCACTCATTGTAAGGAGCACTTCAAAATTGTCAGTTCAGGATACCGAGGTGCGGTGACAGTTAAGTCAGCGTTCTGGTTTCTGTATGTTGTCCCTGATTGAGCCTGCCTTCCTTCTTCTTTGGAATGGGCGGTCCAGGATGAACGAATTCACTGCGGTTTCTTGGTCGGTGTAGACTAGGAAAAGCATCCATGCACCAATGTTGCATGTGACTTGCCATGCAACTTAAATTGTTTAGAATGCTTTGTAGTGGTACCGGCGTTTGTTTAATTAAACTACATGACGGAGCACTTCTCGACTGCCAGGAGCATCTACAAGAGCCCATCCCATTCATATAACTCAGTGACGAAGTCAGACCACAGAACAACACACTTTCGCATAGAAAAACAATGCCGATCGATCGCAAGCATTCATATGCGCAAGCAACGGCTATCTGCAGATAAATAAAATGATGAAAGTGATGGCAGAAAAAGGAAAGCAGATCGGAAGACTAATATACAGTTGATGAATAACATGCAAGCTATGCGCATGGTTCCAGAGCACATCCTTCTCTACTAGAAGGATTTCCATATCCTCCACGAGTCTGATAGCTGGAACTCGTCGTCGGAGCGTCGAAAGCCTACAAACATTCAGTTTTGCTCCGAAATGTGTTTAGCTTACTATTGTATTAATCCATCGGCTCATAATGAGCTACTCCAGGGCAAGCTCACGCCCTCCGATTTCTCGTTTGGCCAGGGAATTCGCGATAGACGAGTTTTTGGCCGGTTCGCCTGTGCTGGGTGGCTTCCGTGTGCCTGCCAACCCAACTAACAACTTTCTGCTTGAGATGGACCGCCTGGTTGTCATCTCCGATAAAAATGAAGCTTTAACAAATGAAAAAAACTGCCTTAACTAGACTTCAATAACAAAAACAAAGTGATTGTCAAGTTGCACCTCTCCCAATAAAAAAATTAATAAGCAACGGACAGTTAAGCTACGTAATATTGTAAATCAAACTAACTCCTGTTTTCCTGGCTCGTCTTCCACATAATCGTAGTTGCATTCCTGGATCAGAGCTCCTTTGCCATCTCATCCGTCTTTCTGATCGTCACTGTACTTATCCTCAACCCAGCTATAGTCGGATTCGTCAAGTGCCACGACGGAATCTCTCGAAGAAGTATCATAATCATCTATGAAAGAAGGAGCGTTGTCATCAGCGGATTGGACTTCGTGACGCCATTCGTAACCGGGAAGCTCATTGCATTCACACTCGTTCATGTAGTAATCTTCAACCTGGCTACCATCGGACTAGTCAAGTGCGACAATGGAAACCTTTGAAGAAGTATCATAATCATCTATGGAAGAACTAGCGTTGTCATCAGCAGATCGTTCTTGAGTGGGCGTCACATTGTCAGGAGACCGAATGGCCGGCCCTTAGAAGCGGTTCAAAGGCTCATTATCGTCGGGAGGATTGGAGGTCTAACTTCTTTGATTGATAGCACCAAGTATAGGAACAAAATAATCATCCTCTCCAGAAAAGTAGTCGTGTTCTTCTTCCATGTACTGGCAGAGTATGCCGAGCTCCTTTATTGTGTGTTCCTTTTGAGTTCCAAGCGCCTTTCAAATTGCTTCCTGGGTTAATCCGAACATCTCTACCTGCCTCCATTGGAACAACTCTGTGCAGTGCTGGTCCGTGATCCTTCAAGTATTCAGTGAGACCTCGACCAATGTAGTGAAGTGGGGAAGTTGTCGTTGTTTAACGCGCCTTCCTCCGATTTTATGTGAGTCATCGAGTCAGCCTTGGGATACTGGATTTCAATCACCTAACTGAAACCAGTTCACGGCTTCCAAAAGGGTTTTAGCTAATGAACATCTGCACTAAACTGAAACTGATCCACACTTTTCAAAAAGATTCATCTAACAAGTATCCGACAGTCATCGAAACACATAATGGAATAAGTAAAAAAATGCCTGTCGCTTGAGCCAGGGAGAGCTCAAAACACCTGCAAATAAGTGACACTATATTGATCCCTGGACCCGAAACGAGATTCGCTATCGGTCGGCAGTGAAGTTCGGCTCCTGGTCCGTCAAAGCTGGATCGAGAATGTGATGATCACTGGTGGGAGCATCGATCGGCTGGTGGAAGTCATAAGAGTTGAAGGAATGAATGAAACTGACTGTACAAAAAGGTGTTGACGTGGCTGATGATTTCTGGGATATCAAAGTGATCAGCGATAGTGAATGTGTCTCAACATGATTCGAGTTAACTGACTAGTTTTTACTAATTCTTTCCACCATTGAGATTCGTAGTTGGCCAGATTCGTTTATATCGGTCTGAGCGCTTCAGTGGAAGCTGCGGTCTTAATAGGAATAAAAAGGGGCGCAACTTCAAGATGTGCCTTCCAGGCCACGAATAATTCCACAGCTCTATCGTTCTCCAGTCTTTAGGGTGTGACAATATGAAAGCGCGCTCGAAATTTACGCCTATTTCGGACCTAGTGGAAAATTCGGAGCAGCCTTTTTTTGCACAGTTTTGCTTGTTTAAATGTTCAACTTCCGCTATTTTCGTTACCTCGCTCGCTTTTATATTTCCTTGTGAAAATTTTAGCAGTGATCGCCCAAACCTATAAAATACGGGCATATTTGCTCCATGATTACAAGCAGGGCTCAACAGCAATTCATAGAAAGTAACCCTTTAACCGCTCGCACCTCTACATACCACAATCTTATTAAGTAAGCAGCTACTCCATTCAGGAGCAAGCGAGTAGCAGTGAGGCGGCAGCACGAAAAAGGGGGTGGCCAAATCTGAGGATTCATCGCCACATCGCATCAACAAGCACCTTATTTTTGTATGCAAATGTTGATATAGATCGTTGAAGTCCAATCCATCGTCATCAATTATTGAAACCTCATCTCGTCTTCAAGTTTAGTTCACTTCAACTGAAGAGCGTGAGATCTGTTCATCTTGTGAGACGTGTTCTCTTCAAATCAGCATTACCAAACCACGTTGTCATGTGCCGGTATTCCTAGTTTCGAGGCTGACTCGTGAAGCCTACTTGGCATGCTGTTCAATCGTTTCAGAAATACTGAGGCGTCGTTATCACCCCATACGTCTTGAACAGCTGTTTCAGCTTATCAAACGAGTGGGATTGCCTGCAGTTCACAAGTGCTTTGCTCACAACGATCTCTTAATAGCTCCTATGAGACTGGGGCAACGCTCAAGTATAACGCTTTAATATAGTGCTGTTGGAGACAAGAAACAGATGAGCCACTACGGTGTGTGCTTGTGTACTTCTCTCAAAATGTAAGGGTTGTTTGCCGCCTTTGTGCTCTTCAAAGAGGCAGGAAGTATTGCTGCATCACTTCTTGGTACTCCTCTGAGCTCGTCCAACAGAGGCGAAACTTGAACCTGGTCCTGTCTAACCTACTTAATGACTTAAACACTGCCCAATCTTGGTAGCCGACGAATGTTAGCGCGCTTGCTTTTTGAAATCACGGAGCAATAGTCACATTTCATCAGCTAAGTCCTTATTGATATTCTTCTCCTCGGCAAGGTCGCATGAGCGATTCAGAGACAACTCGCACCCGTCGTGTCTCCAAGCGCGCCGATATCTGGAGTAGAGCTCACCTGGGAGCCCAACTCCCCACGGGTGAAGACACCTCTGAGTCTGCCACTCTCCCCATTTCAAAAAGGTAAGGGAACAACGGGTTGGTGGGCAGTTTGGCGAGGACGTAACATTGGGTTGTGACGTCTTTGCGGCCTGGCGGGTTCGAGATTGCCGGCGACCCATCTGGGCATCATTAACCGA
Source organism: Aplectana chamaeleonis (assembly GCA_029168955.1). NCBI lineage: Eukaryota > Metazoa > Nematoda > Chromadorea > Rhabditida > Cosmocercidae > Aplectana > Aplectana chamaeleonis. Next base: position 215,942 of record JAPDOI010000362.1, read on the forward strand.
TTTCATCAGCATGTGCTGCTCTTGCCTTCACAATTGTTCGAAACCTCCTTCATTATATTGACATTTTCGTTTACTCAAGTTGGAGACAGAGACCACGTTGAAGCTATAGGTCGAGTCACACCTACACCCCAGTTCTAACTGTGACATCGTAACGTTTTATCGTCCATCAGACTGTTAACATTGACAAAGACAGGCTCAGATCTGCCCTACTCTCGTAGAAACTGACCGTTGAGTTAGATGAATGGCTCGAAATTTTCCATTGATGTCTTTTTTAATACTCAATTCGAACCACATTACACAGTATGTCGATAGCGTGTTGTCAGTGTTTCTGTTCGGAATGTTCATCCAGCAGAATAAAGGTGCAATGCACACGCGCGACGTCACGCTGGCATCACAATGTCATATCTACGAAGCACACCACTGGAACCCCCACAGAATGTCGAAAATCCGTGCGGAATGGAAAAGGGGATTTTTCATTTCATTGTTAGAAGTTGATACCGATAGTTTCCACAGTTTTTTACACATCTATCACGTGTACGATGCACGATACAGCCGCACTATGTACGCATGTGACAGCACTTATACCTGAACAGCGATTGAACCCCTCTGTTGAGTCCAAAATTAAGCCATATTTGTAATGACGTGTGGTTTGCCGAAAAATCTCCGGGGTCTTCAGATACGTGTAGACATATTCTATATGGATAACACTAAATTGTTGCCTACCATGTTCCCTGCTATCAACGCTCTGTCAAGGAAAAAGAAAAAAACGCCCACGCCGCCACCGCCGCCGCCCCCGCCGCCGCCGCCGCCGCCGCCGCCGCCGACGACGACGACGACGACGACGACGACGACGAAGAAGAAGAAGAAGAAGAGAGGGGGTTGAGAGAACTTTTTTGGCTTTAGTTTTTTTTTCAACATGCTGAATATATCGCCGGCAACAAGCCCGAAGCACAGCATCACACTAACACCAGATTATTGTGGCCTAGGTTTCAAAAGTACACAACCAATCCAACTGTAATTGTAACGCATCTGCTTGCGATGCAAGCACTGAGGAAGCTGTAATCCAATCTGGGTAGGCATTAAGATCTAGATTCAGCGTTCACGAATTCCGATGAGCAATCAAACAAGATAATGCATTAAACGCAGAGTAAATGCGTAACTACATAATGATTGCCCGTGACAGAGTTTGCCCTCCTCGTCTTGAAACCTACATGACATCTTATTCGCAACTGGTAATAAACATTATTCAGTGTCAGACAAACACATACGCTCCTAATCGGTGTCACTTTAACCGCGGTAGTGTAAGACCATTTTAGTCAGAAGCTCCTCTTGTTTTTGCGCTCTCAAAGTACCAGCTTGTCTTCTCGAAACATAGCAGTGATTCAGAGCTCATTCAGGGGCCGTATGCAAGATTTCGCAGGTTGGGGCAGGGGCAGTGCAGTCGGCGCATTTGAAGATCGCCTTTGTTCACAAGACAGGACACGTCTATCGCGGTTGCTCACAAGTCAAGACGCGTATGTCGTGCCCATCGCTGTGCCCTAGCCGCCCCAGCTAGGAGATTGGCGCGGCCGGGGGCAGTGAGAAGAACTGCTGGTGCCTGACACACGTGTCTAAACTTGTGACGTACCACAATAGACGTGTCCTGTCTTGTGAACAGCGACGATCTTCAAGGGCACCGACTGGACTGCCCCTGCCCCAGCTGGCGCGCTCTTGCATACGGCCCAGAGGTGAACTCATCTTCACTCTAGCCCACCAATATGACGTATAGAGGTAAAATCTGTTTCACTACAAATGTTGGAATTGTGGATAGCGAGCGACGTCACAATATCACATTGACAGCAATCCCACATAGAATGTACAATATCGGCACGAATCAGAATGTAAAATTTTTGATCCTTTGTCAGAGGTTAATATTCGCAGCTTCACAGTTTTTTACTTATGGCCTCTCTGATGTACTAGTACAATGTATACTGACTGTTCAGTGAGCGCCTCTGCTCATGAATTTGATCTTGAAAGTCACAATCCAACCTTTCTTTCTTTTTTCAATTTTTTATTTCATTTCATTTTTTTCCATTTTCATATATTTTTTATTTTTCACATTCTCCATTAATAGACCGTTTCTTCTCAGTACAAAAATAGATGAACTCTGACTGGAAAAAATTTTTGTTCTAGCTGACACAATGAGATAGAATTAATGAGACCCAACCAGGACGATCTGCAGAGTTAACGCAAACTCGCCAAGCTCAGCATGGCATTCATATATGTCATGCAACGTAAACGATGAGGTACTACACTGAGTTACCTTTGTATATACAATTCGCTACCTCTAACTAGCCCACAGCCGGCTGCGGAGTTCGCAAGCAGCAGTAGCTTGGAACAATCGGAATCAGAGTTCAACTCTCAGTAAGCCTTACTTTACATAACAACAAAGCGGAAAACTGCTCACCAGGGTGTGTGGTGGTTGACGATGTTTTTTTCTCCACGTTCGACTCTCAATGAGCCTCGGCATCAAAATATAGCTTGTGCTTTGGCCTTAGCCGGCACGAGGTAGCAAGACGGTTCATTGACAGACTAACGTCTCACCCTCTTCGGTGTCTGAGATAAAGTCGATTTTGCGTGTATAGTCCTCGACCAAACGTAGTTTAACCCTACTCACTGTTAAACTAAGCCGAAAACTTTGAACAAATGGCTGAGATAGATGAGATTGAGCGGCATATCTTCACAAAGTCTGTGAAGCATTAGGTCATTAGTAAAAAACGACGGGTACCAAAATATGCGAAGGTAGCACCCATATCAAAAGGCTAATCTGATGTGGGGCTCTAAATCAAGCGTATTTTTACACCCTCCTCATTCCGGTTGACCTCGTGGTCTCTCGCGATGATCCAGAATGCCTCGAGAGCTTTTCGCGCACTTAATTTGGTCTTTAGCTCCAGTATATCCACTCACACCTCAAAATCGACACCGTCACGGCAATTAGCCCTGTGGCAGCGCAGGGCAGTACTAACTCACAGCCTTTCCTTCCCGTCCAAGTGCTCTTTAACCCGCACATGCAAAGGGGCTGTTTCGTTTATATATTCCTGTCCACAGCTCTAAAATGTGATGGGGTGAATAACATAACAAGCAATCCACCCGCTGGGCGAATGACGCACTTTGGAGAGACGCATGCGCTGTCATATCGACGACTTCGAACCAACTGCTGTTTTGAATAATTGGCCGGGTGTCCACCAAAGATACAGTATTTTCCAATCCCGCGCCTCGTAGACACTTTCTCACAGCGCTGCTCACATCGCCGAAGATAAGTGGCATCATAAAAAGAAACCTTGTCGCTTTACGGTACATTATGACCTCTCTGACCTTCAAGAGTAATCCGCGACCTGCGCTGTGAACATGCTTCTGACAGCCTCAAGTTTCGCCTGATTGGGATGCGCGGGCAGACCTGGATACTTTTTTCGTTCAGCGTTAATCGATATTTTGCATTCCGTCAACATTTCTAAAAACGTTGGCTGACCACATCAAGAGACCAATAAATCAACAGAGGTTCCGTATCAATTGTTGTTCAAAAGCAGCGTTTATTATGCAATCAATGGGCGTGTTGGCAGTTGATTGCTTTTGATTATGAAAAATGATAGGAAATTTTCAGGTTTCTCCACTGGCTGGAACAAGTTACAGCGTCCTCTATCATTATAAGTAGGTGAAGATTATGAACAGTCCTAACGTCTATCCATATAATTGTGAACACTGCCATCAGTCCCTGCATAGTAGATAACGTCGGCATGGATCGTAAAGAGACTTTGTGTTCACTGTTGAAGGTTGGCGCAAACTTGGTGCCATATGATATAATATAGGTGCACCGAGTTTGCGCCAATCTTCAACAGTGAACGCGAGGTCTCTTCAAGATCCATGCTGATGTTATGTATTAGTGAAAGCCAGCTATTTTACATTTTTAATAAGTTCATCTTTCATGGACGTCAATATGAAAAATCTGCTGGAATGCTGGCCGGCCACAAAGGCTGTTGAGCAATCTTTGCATGTGATAGAGAAGCGAATGCCCAGGTGGTCAATGGGAGTCATTTCGAAAGACAGCTTAACGAATGACCTGGTGCGCTCCACCTTTAGAGTGGCCCACATTATCGTGATGGTGAAAGAGTTCCGCCTCAGGTGGTTTGGCCATGTTCAAAGGAAGGACGAAGACTCAGTAGCTAAAACCGCACTCAAAGTGGGAGTTGCAGGGACCAAACTTTGCGGGAGACCCACAACCCGATGGCTAGATCGAGTGAAAACGGACATGGCTGAAGCGCAACTGATTATGAGGGACACCGCTGACAGAAACAAATGGCGAACAACCTGCAAACAAGATGACCCCGCGAAATCGTGGGACAGACGCTAAGAAGATGAAGTTTTAATACACTTTTCGTAAGGTTAAAAGGCTCCCTATATGATGCACACAAAATCATCGAGGCCAGCACGATTCCAGCAAGAAAGTAGTAAATTTTTTGTTTGAAAATTGATTATGGTGCCCCAAGAGTAGTGACGGATCAGTGCAATCGAATTACATTTTCCATCCTTTTTTATTTCATCATTTGAATTTTTACAGAAAAGAAAACCTTAAAAGGCTTTTGTTGTAATTCTTTTCTTCTTTTCTGTTGAATGCTTCCATGAACATCTCCATCAAGAAAATTCATTTCTTCAATGTTTATATGTTCTTATAAGGAAATGAACATTCCTCACTGATCTAAAATCAAATTAGGCTCTACGTAATTATCGGAATAACAACCCCAAAATTTATTCACCTGAAAGCCGGTAATGAAGATTGTCAAACCTCAACCCTGTTCTTAATTTGAAGTTCACATTCCAGCCAATCATTTCATGTATTTTCGCCAGAATAACATTTTCACTGCATCTCCTACGCCAAAACTTCGCCCTGAGATTTAAACACGCATCTTACACCTACTGATTGAATTTCAAATAGAAAATTGAGCTTCTGAGCTGTTTCAAGAATTTTCGGTCAAAAACTCATTCGGCTTTTTCTAGGGAGTATGACCCTGTCATAGACCCTCTTAAATCGGATTTCTGTTCCTCACCGTTGAGAGCCATTCTACAGTAGAATGAAAACTTGTACGAGAAGAAAGGTCTTGATCTGTTTCAAGGAATTCCGTTCAAGTGTACGCACACGTAAGAAGCAAATTATAATTAGTAGGATACTCCAAAACTGCTATGTTGAACCGCAGGTCTTTAGAAATGCACGCAATTCACCAGTGATTTGTCTTTCGACGGATTTTCCTATTAATGGAAGTGGATCAGAGCAGAGCCTAATTTGAGCAGGCGAGGGCAGTTTCATTTCAATTATTCATTCCAGTGGAGAAGAACATGCACATTTTACGAAAGCCAACAGGAAACGAAACGGCTGGTTATATTGGAAATATGCATAGGTATGAGTAGAACGGTTAAAGAAGCACACGAGACGAATTAGGTTGGTTTCACGGTTGTCGCGCTTCGCAAGGTGTACAGAAGCTTCAGATCAGAAGAAGATCCTCGTATTAGTCAATGAGAATTAGACACGATCTGAGGGTAGCATGGTTTCAACTGAGGAGTTAAAGTTGACATCTCAGGACAAGCGAGCTTCATTGCAACTAAAGATTCCTGTGAGAGTCAGGCAACTCTTACCTTGTATGCCTTTGTTTTAGGTGTGTTGTGTTCCTCGGCATAGAATAGTAGCAGTATAAATGCTGCACTATCATGTGGGATCCTTGGTGATTAATCAGCGCTCCTCACACTAACAGGTAGACTCAGTTTCAATCCAAGTGAACTCATGTTTTCGGTTATCACAGCGCAGAGCGATGGCTCTTTCGTCGGAACCTCCTAATCACTAGTTATATTTCACCGAGGCCCACCGCTCCGCTGCTGGTGATAATCGAAATCAACAGGTCACTAGGGATGTGCCAGAGCTTATCTAAGCTTATTTCATCTACAAAATTTATGAAGAAATAGTGGTGCATTTGCTGTACATAGTTCTCAGTGATACCCACCGTACAATGAATGCTACCGCTCGGTTGAAACAGGTGCGCATCTAATACAGTGCACGAATGGGGCAGTAAAGTCTCGAAATATATAATTAGAATGAAAAGGTTGAGGCACGAACTTACGAATTGTTTGTAGCTTGCGACAGGCTTCCGAGATCAACACGCATCACCAGAGCGCATTGGACAAATTTTATTCTCACTTGAAGCTCAGTAGGGTCCAACATGCGTTGTGGGGCGTGACTTGGGCAGTCCGTCGAACAAAAGTAGGACGTCATGAAGGCACCGATATATAAGATCGGTACCACGGCACATCACCAGCCAATCATCATGTGGTCCAATCACGTTCTAGGATTGTTGGCCTTTCTATCGGTGAGTTCTTCTACCCCAACCTCTTTACAGTGCATTAGAATCTACATAATATTCTGAAGGTGATACGCATCTGCGAGTCATCATTCAACTGCAACGGGACGAACCTGAGTCCAACACAACGTCAAACTTTCCTCGCGACTCACAACAATCTCCGCGAAAATGTCGCCCTTGGCTTGGAGTTGGACAGCGGCATGACAGCACTACCGAAAAGCAGTCAGATGTACAAAATGGTGAGTTTTTTAGGATTATGAGTGGAAATTTGCATTACCCCAAACCGATCATTACGCTAGGTAATTTTGTGAGTAAACGACAAAAAAGATTCTACTAGCAGATTCCGCCTACGCCAAGAGAAATATCTAAATTGTAAAACGACAGCAGAAGTTATTTTCCTGTCTCAAAAAATGTTTACGTATAGTGAATACTCGGACAGAAAGGAGCTCGACACCTACTACGACCCTCCCACTTTCCCAGGGAGACGCGATAGGCGAGTGCTTGCCCTACTGACACAAGAGTGTGCCTATCGCGAGGTGAAGGGTGAGGTGGTGCCTACCAGAGGCTGGGCGTGCCCTTGAAAGGGGGATCCACGCCCAAGACGCTAGTTCCCAAAGTAGGCACGTGCCTACCTCTGAGCCAGGACTCAGATGACTTCAATGCCGTTGGCTCAACTAGCACTGGCCCAGTCAAGTGTTGGCGTGCGGCGCCGTCGCGTGTCGGCTTGGGCACGAAGCAACTACTCACCCACAACAGTCACTACCGCGCGCGCAACAACCACTACCGCGGTCAACACAACTTCGGATTTTGCTGTGCACGACCACTTTCCCGCTGGCGACGACGGCTTTTGAGACACATCTATAGAAATCCTGAAATCTTTAAAGTGGCGTTCTGCTCTCAAAATTTTCCTCTGCCAGGATGCTTCAAGCGAATTGAGTCGAAAACTTTGGAAAATGGACAAGGAAACCTCGGGTTCGTGATCAGCGCCCCAAAAAACCCCCCTTAGACAATTTTAAGTCAAACCTGGGACATTTTTCCGAAACGCTTTCAGAACGCCTTATTGAAATAACTGAACACAATCATGGGGTCCGTTTCCAGATTTTCGTAAGTTTATTGAGTGTTTTGGAAGGTACAAAAAGCACAAAAAATTACCGTCTTGAGCTTATACCTTCTCGGAGCAAGCGACCCTGAACGGGTACCGTGCGGTTTTGCTGTGAATGATCAAGAGATACTCTTAATACAATTCGTTTCCGCAGATCCGATCTACGCTTTGTACACTTCCCCCTATAAAATTGTCTGAAATCTTTAAGAGGAAATTATTCGAGGTGTTGAGCACGAACTTTATGTTCATCTATCGAATTTCGCATTGTCAAGCTGAGCTAACCCCCTCCCGCAATCGCATGGGACTCACCGTAACGATCAGTGAATCTCGGAATTTTGATAAGCGGCTCACTGGTTCGTTTTCGGCACCCTGAAGAAATCCCACATACGAGTTCCGAGCCTCAGAAGCGCTTACAACTTCTCGGAACCAGCAGCTCGGGACGAAATTCTACGATATCTTATTGTAGATGTTTGAGAAAGACTAGGAACACAACTCGTTATATCAGATGCGAAAAACATTTCGTATGCTCCGTTTGTCAACAGATAATGGTGATTAGTCACCGACTCATCGTACCAGGACCTGTGATCCCAGCACGATTATCTTTGAACTGTGTGTTGCATCAGCATATCTCCGCGACTGAGGTTCGGGATTGCGGTACGACTTATACAGCAAAAGGAGTTTCTTCAAACCATTACGGTTTGGCAATGTTATATTCTCCCAGAAAGTAATAGCAATACGTTTTACAACATTTTCGGATTGATATATTTTTTAAAGCATTTTAGTCTTTTTCAAGGGCTCTGCCATACTCAAGGGTCCAAAAAAGTGTCAGAAGTTGTTCCAGGATTGGGATTGCGATCTGGAGGAGATGGCCAAAAAGTTTGTGCATAACTGCCCTGTAACTGACCCGAGGCCACCGAACGGAAAAGGACTCAACTTTGAACCGTAGGCTCAGTGTATAAGTATAGATTTATCAGATCCGTAGACAACGAAAGTACACTTCAGTATTCCGGTTGCTAAGCGTTTTCCTCTCGAATTAGCCTTGGAAACATGGGTAAAACAGCTCGAAACCGAAAAAATTGTATGGGCAACGGACGCACCGGATAACAAGTTTGCCGACCAAGCCAAATTGACTAAAGTCCAGGATTATGCAAACGTAAGTTATTTTGATTTTTTTAACTTCAAAGTTGAACAGGTATTCAACATTCAGTGATTTTACAGATGATTCAAGGGTTAACTAGATTCGTTGGATGTTATGAAGAAATGTGTGGTGACCCGCAAAATCCAACTATATCAGCGGCAGCCTGTGTGTATGAATTGCCGTGAGTTCTTCAATTGAATATCTTATTTCCGGACGAATTACACAAAAATCTTTTGCAGAAATGTACGAGTTGGGAGAAAAGTTTACCACAATACGGCTAAGTCGTGTTCGAAGAAGGTCGGATGCACAAAAATCGAGCCAGCAGTATGTGAGGGAGCTCTTTGCGTTTCTGGAGCAACAACAATAACAACAACTCCAGGTGATTTTCGAAGTTATTACCTCTTCCATCAGAGATTGTGTACTTGAGAAAACAACCGCGCCTAATGCTCGATTGGGAACTCTGGAATTCTAGTCTTAGTCACGAGCGCTGAGTCATTGGGGTAGGTTATTTGCATATTTGCAGTGTTAGAGACCTCAAGATGTATTTTAATTTCTTCGATGAGTCTGGCGAAAAGAGGAGGTATGAAGGTCACCAGTGGACGGCGCACCTATGCTGGGTGCACTGTTTCTACATCACACTAAAGCCAGCAGGGTGGCGTCATCCAATAAGGGTGCTAGGCCTTTTCCTATAATTTGACGGCTCTCTTCAAAGTTTGACTATTAAAAACGAGCGTCCTGCTACGACTGACGACGTCGCTGTAATGATGTCAGTGGTTTGATCATTCGAAGCGACTGGCCTTTAAATACTTCATTTTGAGCCTGACGGCTCGTCTTCACGGAGCGTGGGAGCCTAGTAGAACTTTCATTCGTCTCGCTCGCGCAATCGTTTACCATGGTGATGGTCTGTATCGTCTTGCCATTCGATCACGATCACTGAGTCTCAAAGCAAATGTTCGCTGCAGAGCCAGCTTATTGACGGTCTCAACTAATGGATCCGTCCATCTATGGCCCCCCTCATAGTCGGCCGTCCTCTCCCGTCCCTAGTGATCCAGCGCTATCGTCTCCCGCTTCTTCTGATCCAGCGTCAACTCTAGTATGTCGGCTGTATGCAAATCGATCAGGCGGGTGCACTGCAGCACACTGCGGACGGCGCAGTCCGGCCTCAACTGGGGGATGTTCCACCTCAATGAGCAATTTAATGCACACGTATCGGCCGGGACGGGCACGGACGGGACAGGACGCACCGGGCGGGTGCACCCCGGACACATCGGGGGGGGGGGGGGGGGGGTTTTCGACCTGAGTGCGCAGTGCCTTGCATGCGTATCGACCGGGGTGGCTACAGCTTATTGGCCGACTAAGACAGGGGCCTAACACATGAAGTGCCTCGACGGCGCAAGTGCTCAGTCGATGTTTGGAGTACTGGTCTTCTATCGACTTAGAAGCCCTAGCCGATGGGCGCAGGCAATTTGGTAAAGCCTGCTGGCTCCCCTTCGAATGACTTGATTTCGCTTCCTGTTATTACTCAGAAAATCCCGGTTGTTACCTGGAGACCACAACTCCTTCCTGTTGTGACATGGAGGGCAAATTAGCCTCCCGTTGTCACCTCGAAGCCGAATTTAATCACATGTTCTTGTTTCTGTTGTGACTTGGAGGTGACGGAGCATATTTCGCAACGTTTTGCAGTTTATTTTAAGACCTGACGGGACAAGCCACTAATAGGCGTCTTGCTGCGTCACAGACGGCAAGAGTGACGCAGATTGCCAGACTCCTCGACCTGTAGGTCGCCTCCATGTGACAACCACGATTTTCTGAGAAGATTTGAAAAGAATGGCTCGTGATTACAAATTGACCAAACTGAGAGAATGAAATTTGATGGTTTCCCATAACTGTGGGATTAGCAGCTTACGTGTACGGTGAAAAACAGCGAAAATTTGCAGCAGCGACCGGCGCTTGCCCTAGCCCCGAAATGAACGACAATCTGAGAATGAAAGCCGTTGAAGCACACAACTATCGAAGGTTTGTCATAATGCTACTTAGTCGATTGTTTCCGGCTTCTCTTGAAGTTCTAGCGAAAAATCTGAAGCAGCAGAAGGTCAAATTCTTTTTTTTTCGAATCCACATATACAGAGAAAATTTCCTGATTTGCTTCATTCAGATCCCTGCTAGCACAAGGCCAGGTCCAGAAAAATACAGGAAACTTCCTTCCTACTGCGCAGAACATGGCCGCCTTGGTAAGCCCAGTTGATGTTCTCAACTTTCCTTTGAAAAAAAAAATCCCACCAATAAAAATTTGAAACACTTGAAAAACATTTGAAAAAAAAACATTAAGGGGTGGATAATCAAGTACTGTTGCAAATCTTACTCACTTATAGAAATACGACTGCACATTGGAAACACACGCTATCAGCTCCGTGAAAAGATGTTCGCCTACTGATGATCCGAATGTTCCACGAACAATGCAGCAGAATATTCGCTCAGAGCCAAAATCCATGCATCCGGACCGCATCACTGCTCTCACAGCTGTTCGTTTTCGAAAGTTTGGCCAGCGGCGTTTTTTGCAGGATGATGTCCTTTTCTAGGCTATCAAATTCTGGTGGTCCCGAGTTAGAGAAGTTGAGGGACCAGGAATGGAAGTTACGTTCAAATCCCATCACGCTTCTACTCCAATAGCTTTCTTCACTAGGGTAAGTAAGGTCTGGGACATTTCTGAAGGAACCTCGATTTCGATTATCACCAGCATCTAGCGGTCGGTTTTTTTGTCGAAGTATCGCTATCAGCAGTGACATTTCTCCATGGCCTACCGCTCCGCTTTTTTGATAATCCAAACGGAGAGCTTTCTAGAACTGCCCTGGAGTTTGCAACCTCACATATAGGCAGGAAGAAGCGATTGGCAGAAATCGTCGTAGCGTCTAGAAGAAGAATTTACAGGGCATTCATAGGGGAATATTGACTATAGGGTGTGTAGTGCAGGTTTCAAGCGCGCTTACAAAACCACGAAACACCACAGCAGGGGTCAATTCCCTCGGCGACAGTATGTTTGCTACCGTTATCGAACTATAATCATAACGTCGACTAGAAACTAAAGTTCTGTGGAATCACTAAGCCACCAACTCAAGAGCATTCAAATATTGTTTGGCCATGCAGAATACTCGTATGACATTCAGATGGCATGGGCTGCTACTACGCATGTGGGATGTGCAGTCTCTGAGGCCAACACCTGTGGGAACAACTGGTTCACAGCATGCGTATACAATCCAGGGTAATGCTCAAATTAGTCAGCTTCTCTTGGTATAAAAAAACACGATGACATCTTATTTCAGAGGAAACGTCGCCAGTCAAGCCATCTACATCAAAGGAACCCCATGTGCGATGTGCGCCAGCTGCAATACAGAGTTTCTGTGCGTCTAAGCTAAAGGAGCATTTATCCTTTTCACTCAATTCCACCGAATCGTTCGTAAACTTCTTTCATCGTCACGAATAAAAGCCTTCTGCAGTACTTGTGCACACAAGAAGCGGAACTGCGACTGTGACTCTCTAAACTTGAGAGATTCGCTTCTCAATTTTTCTCTTAGAGACAATAATCATCAGCTGAGAATCTGCCATAGAAGCCTCTTGGAACACAGGTATGAAACATGCGTTTACCCCCTAAATGATAAAACTAATGAACGCGGCGGCAACTAGGTAGATACTCAAGTAAAAATGCTGCCTCTCCTACGTGTGACAGGACGGACCTTGCCCAGCTGGGAACGGGGTGAGGACAAAATCCTACTACCTGACGAACTCCCAGGCATGGGAGGAAGCTGTACGAACGGACAGTGAGAACAGGATTCTGACCAAGCCCCTGCTCAGCCATTAGGCGATGACGGAAGCAGAGGAGGTGCGGGCAGAACGCCACCGCACGGCAGACCCTTCTCCGTTCGCGGAATCAGCAGAATAGCCCGTACGACCGACGTCGATCCGAAGAAGCTGGACGCCACAGGCATGTGGCGCGAACGCACGATGGATGAGCGGCACTCTAAATGGCAGCGGTGTTGACACTGCCGCCCTGACCTGCCACTCAGCCGTGGTGGAGCGCCCTCTGCGTCTCTGCATGATGACAATTCCTTCAGTAGGCGATCGTGGAGGGACCAGTGGCGAAGATGTCAGGCGGCCTTAAGATGACCAAGTCGTACGGAAGTAACATGTTAAAAGCAGAGCTGAGCAATAACAAAAACTAAGAATATATAGAAAAAACGCATAATCGGCTGATGAGAGGCAGGCGAGGAAGCTCGTACGAACTCGATGCATCACGTGCCGTGCCCTTAGCGCGACTCCGCAATGGCACACACTAAATTTCACCCCAAATCAGGCTATACATTGCAGTTAACGAATGAACGAAAAATCACCAGAGTGATACAGGCAAAAATTTCGGTAATTTTCACGGGCAGGTCGGTAAGTCGGTGAATCAATATTTAACGAAATTTATCGGCGATTCCAGTAAAACGGTATCGTCAGTGTCTCTCGAGGAGCAAGACGCGCTCGGCGATCTGGCGAAAAAATATTTATTCAATAGCCGCTCCCCTTCGTTTTCCCGCGCGCAAATTTTCCCACCTAGCAGCTTCGCGGCTTACTCCCATCCAGTGAGGCCCTAGTTACAGATCCGCGTTTCGCTGCAGCTGGCTACCGCGGCAAGTCTGCTATTGGTCAATTTCGAAATCTCACCAATAGCAGACGTCCCGCAAAGGCCAGCGGCTGAGAAACGTCTATGTATAACTAGGGCCTGATTGTCGATAAACGCTTAATGTGCAATCCAGCTTTTGCTGTGAGAAACTCAGTGTGAATTAATCTCAGAAACGTTTTGAAAATGCGATTCGATGTGTATGCCGAGCTCTTCCAAGTTTTCACTATAGACAAGCAGGAGCACTGCACTCATATCAACTGCTGAATTTGGTATTTTTCTGAAAAATCATTTTGATGTGTTGGTCTTTCAAATAACACTTTCCGGAACGAAAGCCTCGAATTGAACTTGTCGCCATTGAGGCTGTTCGTCGCAGTCGCCTTGTCGTCACTCACTGGCTCAATGTATTTGCCTTCTCGCGACGTGTATCGCTATCGTCTCGAGAGGTGCTTCACTAATAATCTACACCCTTGTCCTATCCCCTCGCTGGTTAACTCAGTTTTTCAATGGATTTTTTCTCGTGACTGAAAGCAATTTAACACTTAGCCTAAAGGCCTCGTGCGCGATTACAACCACTCGAAAATTGGAAACTTGAATCGGCGGGAATTAAAACACCACGACCGGTTACTTCTAGCTCTGCCTTTTTTTTTCAAAATTGAAGGTTTTGGACGGTTCACTCATTATTTTATTGTTTAAAGATATACCCACTAAAACACCTGAAAAATTAGAATACGGTTTGCTGCGTGTACGATGCCTCTAAGGCATAAGTACTGTAAAGAAGCAGGTGCTACTTCTCATTTAATCGTCTCTTAGAACTTAGATGTGTGTGTTTTTTATGGTTTTATTGATTTTTAAGTCGCGTATGAAATCGATTTTTGGAAGTCAACAACATTTATCGCTCAAAGCCCCTTAACAGGGCAAAATTTTGGGGTCCAAACGACGATTTACCCATTACTTGAATAGATTTGGATTAAAAATTTTAGCTGAGGGTTATTTAAGGGCGCTTAACACGAAACTGGAACCGTTTATCGACTTTTGACAGATTGCGGTAGCTTACGGTGGTTATACGGTATTTTGATGAAAGTCTCGGATTTGCTAAAAACGTCTCTGTGGGGGTAATTTGGGGTGTTGAACACGAATTTGACGTTCATTGACTGATTTTCGAAAACACGAAATTAGGTGCTCAAATGGGCCGAGCGGAAGACTTAAGGGGTACTTCAGCTCCTGAAGTAACCCGAGTTACAAGATTAGAGCCATTTAAGATTTTTTAACGAAAATCCTGGCCGTTTTCTCAAAGTATCGTCCCCTTGTCAATTGGATCCAACAAATTTAGTTGCCTGACACCTTTTCTGAAATCGCATCCTGGTTAACTGGTACCTGAGTCCACAACCCATACGGCTAAAACCTACGAACACATACGGCTAAAACACAACGTGCGACTACCCATACGTAGTCGTAAGTTGTGCCTCTAGGAGTTTTTGCCCTTTATATTTTGTTTTTCGTTCATTTCACTGGGCGTTTATGTGAATTGCATGCTCTCCTATATGCAAAAATTTCAAAAGTTAAAGATTTTCGATACACTTTTTATACTGATACGTACATATCTATGTTGTATTCTTGTTATCCAGCAATCATCCCAAAGTTAAAGAATCCTACCAAAAGCCGGACACGCGTGGCCAAGTGTGATGGCCTGAGTCCCACCAAGTCCTCTGTCGATATCGACTAAAACTACAAGATTTGCACAGAGTCCACAGGGATGCCGAACCGGATCTATTCGCAAAAACCAGCGAGGGTTGTTATTTGCATATAACTTCAGTTGAAGTGAGGCAATCAATATATCAGATCTGGTGGAAAGTCAACGAAAAGCTCAGGCGATTTAGCGGGTTTACAGCTACGCATCTTTCTTTTTCTGTGTCTTTATAAACGAGTTCGCCGATAGTTTTATCAATATTTAGGTTTTCTAATGTGGTCATTTTTCTTTCACTCAAGTCATTGCTTGTAACTTTTTAGAACAAAGGATTTCCTGAATTCTAAAAACGCGGTCACATTCACATCTCATACAACTTCCAAAATATGTGCATTGTGGAATGAAGTTTCCTAAAATACCTTTGTTCGCATAAAAACATGTCTTCTTATAATCGTTTCTCGGACATGCCGCGCGTGGCAAACCGTAACGGAAGAACTCTGTGTAGTAATTGTACAGCTATTTCCGTGACTTGCCTTTTCAAAAAAAAAACATTTGAATCTCACCCGCGGCTGGCGCGAGCGGTTTGAATCTCACCGGCGGTATGGCAAGCTGATCAGCTGCGCCCTTCTCTCGGCCTGAATCCTTTAACGTGCCGGCGCACGCGACCGCTAGCGCCAGCCGCGGGTGAGGTTTGAAAGTTTTCTTAAGGAGGCAAGCCACGGACCTGAATGTACAGTTGGCATGAATTCCTATGAATTTTGGCGTTCCTCATTGAAAAGTTGGCGCAAAATCGGTGTAGATGCGTTATAGCATATGTAGCAATAGGGAGCACAAAGTAGATCTAACATCGGCATGATTCCTGAAGAGACTTTGCGTTCTCTATTGGAGGTTGGCGCAAGCTCGGTGCACCTATGTTATAGCATATGGCACCGAGTTTGCGCCAACCTTCAACAGTGAACGCGAAGTCTCTTCCGTACCCACGCCGACGTTTTGTCGACTGCTAGTCTTTCGAAATTCTGCTCAATAACGTTCAATATTTTGACCTAGAGCTGTACAGAGTCTGATGCAGAATGCCCGGCGAACAGATAGTTTTGTGGATTCTCTTGTAATTTTCAGTTAGCGGCGCGGTTACTGAGGTTCTACTTCATTCATGACCCTCTACTTTTCTAAACGGAATGAGTTCCGCCCTAGGCACTCAGTTTTCATTACCAAATGCTACCTAAATGCATCCCTATGGTGTAATTTTCAGCAGCGGGTACACTTCTTCACAACGATCTCATTCCACCCTTAATCATCGAATATGAATTTCTTGTCATCGGCAGTGTCATCGATCAAACCCAGGTAAATACGAAAGCACTAATCTTAAATGTAAACATGTACTTTTTGCGGAACTGAGCTGATACCAGAGGATGATACGAGTTGTGCGATCTGATTAGACTTTCAAAGTGCAAAACTCAGCTTCAAGCAAAAATCGATAAATTCATTTAGACTCGATGATTGCGGTACGGATCGTTTGAACTACTACTATTCAACTATGGTGATTATGGTGTTATCTGTTACTATTACTGCTAAGCAGTATGTAGGTTCGCCACTGCAGTGCTGGGTACCCGCGCAGGTAGTCTTTGTAATTTGTTCTTCTAGTTAAAGGCATTGTTCACGATATTCTTCAATTTTGAGATTATTCGCTATATTGATTAAGTGGCCCCCGGGTAGAACTAAAATGACGTAGGAATTGAGAAAAACGCACCATAAGTACACGAAATCCTTAAGTATCAGCCCGTCTCTCAAGTATCACAGGAAGTGTTTGATGTGACGATAAAACCTTTTGTGGACCCATCCCTTGCAATTCTCTACTCTCTATTTATCCATTCTCTCCTGAGGGTCCTAACTAATCCTGCTTTGCATAAAATATTCTTCTATTTCCGACTGACCCAATTTTCCACCGGTGACAACCACCATGAACATGTTCATCCAACCGGACAACTAGTCCATGTTATAGAATAATGTCACTGAAATACGACTTCTTAATGCGTTTTTCGCTGTTTCTCCGTAATTTCGGAAACTTTTGGATTCCAACGCAAGGTTTTATGTGAAAATCTCGGAGACAAAAATCATCGTGAATACTGCCTCTAACCTAAACGTGGTTCAAAAGTCTGTCTCGAAAGCCAAACTCCAGTGTCGAAGTAAATGTTCCAATCCGAACCGTGACTTACTTGACATAATCGTTTGGCTTTCGCCTGCGGAAACCCCGTCACAGCGCGTTCATGCATGCCGCCCCAGCTGTCACTATTCCATTTCCTGCGAAACGAAACATCGCTCCTGAACTGTCTTTCGATGCCGAGTGACTTCAAATCCTCTTTAACAACATCCGTCCAGAACTTTCGCCTACGCCCAGGTGGCCGTTTCCAGACAGGATTTGGAAGCATTCTTAAAGCGTGTTGTACAAAACGATCCGGCGTTCTTCTTAGTATATGCCCGAGAACTCGAAGTCGACTTTCCATTGCTGCATGAGATCCGAACCGTATTGTGCTGCATACCACAGAATGCATGCCTTAGCCGTTCCAAAAACACCGGAGTGTCACGACCTAAGGGCATCGTACACGATGAGAACCATACTTGGGTCTTTCACGTTTTCATGTTGTTATATCCCTATAGTGACTAAAGGATGCAAAAGGTTCCCCTAAAAAACGTCAATTTTATGAGAAAAACCCATTTCAGGAAAGTTCAAAACAAATTTGAAGTTCGCGCCAACATCTACTTGGGATAGTTGTGCGGAGAACGCAATGAGCAGTTCTACGATTCATTCCTTGGTGCAGCGTTGGAAGCTTTTGATTTCCTACCTGAAAAAAACGACCATTCGAACGAAATTGAAAAGGTTTACCAACCTGCTGTCAGCTGCTTCCTATCGATTCGACCACTAGGTCCCGAATAGAATTCGTCAGTTGAAGGGCGCGGCAGCGTGCAAAGGAGGAGAATCGATCGTGCGGCGCAATGTGATCAATACTCTCCCATTGCATGCTGCCGCGCCTTCTAGCGGCGGGACTCTAATCGGCCCCTTTAGGGTGGTTTCCACTTCCACCGCGGCGAAGTGCAATCTTATAATATTAACCACACGGCGCTGGACGATTGATATTATAGAATTGCACGTCGCCGCATCGCACGGGTGCGGGATACAAACTATTCAATTAGGGCGTCGTACGCGTAAGAAAACCGCGTATAATTTTTTCATGATTTCCGACAGGCGTTTCCCTGAATTCAGTGTTAACGATGAAAAAATTGTCCGTTTACGACGAAAAACGTCCAGGAAGTGGGTGGAAATTTCATTGACCAGCCAACCCATTGGAACACCCCGTCCGCGTTATTTAACAGCTGTCCTGCACGAGTTTCACCAGAGGCCGGATTCATCATTGAGTTAGGCCTGGTTTTGCCGAGTTGGGTTGGGTTTAGCTCGTGCACACGCGCGTTAATGCTGGCGCGAAACCCAACCCAAATCCACAAACCCAAGGTTGACGCGATGATGAATCTGGCCTCAGAGGAACAGGCACCGAATTTCGAAATATTCTCTTTAGAGGTCCTAACACTCAAGCATAAAATTGGTTCATCTTCATTTGCAAAAGTGTTCAGTACAAGAAACGGAAAATTGAATCAATTACCCAAGAATTTTGTAGCAGGGCAAGCAATTTCCGACGTCAGGTTTGACGCTTTGTCTGCAGCCTCCCGAAAGACATTAACAGGCATAATTGACATGTTTAATGACCTCTTTGACCATTTTTTCACGGGCGTTCTGTGGGGACTTGTTCCTTCTAACTTCCAATTTTTGGACTTACCTACTGAGGAACATCAAAACCTAAACTACGGTTTTTATCGTGAATACTGCCTTTAACAAGACATATTGCAGTTTACTAAAGCCTGGGAGCAGTACGCCGAGAATTACTGCTTTGTGTATAATACGTATTGGGTCCAACCCGATGAGGACATTCCAGACTCAATTGAGACGAGGTACTAGCGACTCGTCGTATGATCTTTCTTCAGGATCAGTGCATACTTCCAGCGACGTGCGATAGCTACAGTGCACTTTCGGTCGATTTACATAGCAAACACCATGTCGCGTAGCCCGTCGTGTGAAGTATGCACTAGGCTTTGTGCGCTTACTATTCATTAGTGTCAACTAAAATCAATATTTAGAGTAGCTCAACAACTAATCTACTACCAATGGGTGCCTTTCATAATGGCGCTTGAGGCGGCTTTCTTCTATCTACCTGTGATTTTTTGGAGTCAAATGAATAACAAGTCCGGTTTGAATGTCGAAAATCTGATTCGACTTGCAGTTGCTGCTGAGACTGCAGAGGTTATATCATTTATTTTGTTTTTATAATACCACTGTAATGCCATCAAGATTTAACTGAACTTTCTTAGGACTCGGGAAGGGAGAAGAAGGTGGCAGCAGTATGTTCTCATCTGGAGAACAGTGTTGAGCTTCAAGTCGCCAGGCGCGAAGGTGCCTCATTTTTCACCCATATCGCAAAGTTCGGCCAATTGGACGGCACCTATGTATCAAAGTTTGTTTTCTTCGTGGATTTTCTATTTCTGTCGTGGCAAGCACAAGTTCAATGCAGAGTTTATCCAGAGCATTTCTTGAGAAACTGTTTATTGCAGCGTCTACATGATCACAAAGATCTTTTATGTCCTCAACCTTATCGTGCAGTTTCTGATGATGAACAAGTTTCTGGGACAAAACGATCCGTACTGGGGAGTTCGCATTCTCAGCGATATCCTCACTGGTACAGATTGGGAGCACAGCGGTTCGTTTTAGATTTTTAAAATGACTCTCATTAAAGGCACAGGACACCCAAAAAATTTCTCAGATTTCATGCTTATATTGGAGGGAGTCACACGCTGATGACAGTGGAATCTATGAAATCGTCCAAGGCTGCCTTTGAACAGAGTTATGGCTCTTCAAAGATGCCTAGATTTTGAGGGTGAAAAATTAGTGGACGAGTTGTCTCACCCCTGTATTTCTCTTCATTCGCAAGCGTTGCGCGAGAGCGAGCCAGGACAAGGAGATAGCCTAGCAATGGTCTGAAGAACGACTTATTCGAATTCATCCATCCATCGAGCCGCTATGGAGTCCAAAAATCTGTTAGGAGGTCGGGCCTGTGGTGGTGAGCGAAGGGGGTTGGGCCTGTGGTGGTTGCTTATATCTCGCTTATTTGGAGGAAATGAGATCTGGCATTTGGCACGTGTTATACAGGAGGGGTCTTCTACACAATTACATGAAAATCTCGAAATTCATATCTGAGGGTGTACTATGCCTTTAAGGGCAGTTCACGATGAATCTCGCTTTTGAGTTTCCATTGTGAAACGCCACGACAGCAGATGCTGGAGGAGATGAGGCGGAAAAGCCGCGAAAACGGACCTAAAATCGATAAAACGGCCGGGAAGTGAAGATTTCGGTAGCCCAGTACGCCTGCTTAGCCCGCCTCGCCCTCCGTTCTGACGAGCTTGTGGTGCCACAAACGTCTTCAATGGCGAACTCGCAAGCAACTCCGCCACGTCAGGCCTGATCGATTCGCGCACATTTTGCCATTAGCGCACGCTTGCTGAAGATAGCAGGGCGCGTAAACTTGTCCGCGACCTGAACCTGCACACACGTTAGAAACCGCTATTTTTGCTTGTTCTGAGCGTTTTTCTTTGCTGTTTTTTCACTATTCGATAGCTTACGACTAAAAACAACCCCATTTCGTGTCGAACTCGATTATGATATTCATCGTGAACACTGCCTTTAACTAATGAAACGCTTCATTCTGGCACAGAAATCTCTCGCACGATAAAACTACTTCTCTTCAATGCTTTAGGTGATGAACATCAGTATGTTCACAAGAGTGCAAAAACGTCCAGTGTGGCATGGACTCGAACCCGTGACTTCATCTTCCGCTGCAGCGCCCACTTTCACTGCGCCAACAGGACGCGGATTCTCAGAGTCCGACCTGGTATGTGGGGCGCGCCGTTTCGTTCACCATATCAACATATTTCGGCGCAACAAGACCCTACAGGCCTAGTTTTGGTGCAGAAATCATTTCGATGCAACTCAGAAGGCGTCGAAGATTCACGGACTACTCATTATGATGCGTCTATAAGTGAGACGATGGAAACGCTCAGAACCCGTTGAAGGCGGTGTTCAATACATATGAATATCATATACGAGTTCAACTAAAAAATTGGGTTGTTTGGTCATGAGTTATCGAGTAGTGAAGAAACAGCGAAGAAAAATGCTCAGAATAAGCCAATATTACGGTTTCTAGCGTGCGTACAGGTTCAGGGCGTGGACGAGTTTACGCGCCCTGATAGTTTCCACAAGCGCGCGCTAATCGCGAAATGTGCACGTATCGATTTGGCTGGACGTGGCGGAGTTGCTTGGCAATTCGCCATCGAAATTTTCAGTGGCGCCACAAGCTCATCAGAATGGGGGCGGGGTGGGCAAAGCAGGCGTACCGGGCTAACGAAATCTTCACTTCGCGACCGTTTTTATCAAAATCTGGCTCGTTTTGGCTGTTTTCTTTGACCCTATCCCATTCAGCAACTGCCAGCTTAGTGTTTCACACTGAAAGCTGGAAAACCCTGATAAGATGAAATTTCAGGAAACTTCCCACGGATAGCCATGTGTGACTTCCAGGTTAGTCGGAGCCTCATGTGTGGAATGTTCATTTTTCATTTGATTGTTTTTATTTCACACCTCAGGTGCGAGTACTTGGCAACCTCCAACGCTATTCTATACAGTGTGTACTCTCGCTGAACATGTTCAACGAGAAGATTTTCCTATTTCTGTATTTCTGGTTCATCCTGGTCGGGATCGCCACCGCTTTGGACGCGATGAATCTGGCACACTCCACCCGAATGAGCTCTCAGAAAATACTCTTTGTTCGAAAGTGCGTGGTTTTCATGTTCTGGCAACATGTGTTTTTGTTTCAAACTGGTATCTTTATGATCGATACCTTAGGGTTAGAAGGCAGACTACAGAATAAGGTACTTTCAAGCGGGCGGACGCGGCGCGGTAGGGATCTAGGGTCCCCATACATTGAAATTGAAGCAACAGTTTAGCGTTATATAAGTGGAAAGGATAGAAGTTTCACACAATTTATTTTTTATTGGATTTTATTATTTGATTTTATTTGATTAATTGATTATTTTTCAATTTTTTTCAAATGTAGTCGCTTATTTTATTATATTTTGATTTATTTAATTTTCGTTTCACTTAATTTCAAATTTGTATTTTTTGTTAAATATGAATTACTTCGCCCCTGTTTTCAGACAATGCATAGCCCTAGCTACCTCGGGGATCTCCAGCGAGGACGGCAACTAGCACAAAAATTTACGAAGAATTAGGAAAATGTTATCATATTATGACTATTGATTTTTGAGATTTTTTTTGTTTTATTTGGTTTTTTTGCCTTGAAGGATCGTTCTGGTGAAGCTCCCTTTTTTTGAATAATCTGTTCATTAAGGTTCATCAAATCGACTGCCGCCGAGCATGACTTGCTGGACGATTTTAGTTTATCCTATGTGAATCCCGACATGATAGTAATAATGAATATGATTGGAGCACACGCGAATGACGTCATCTCATCAGAGATTTTTCAACAAATGTGGAAGAATTACAAGTAGGACTTCAACTACAATGATTCCTACAAAAATCCTATTTTTTTCTAAAAACAAAGTTATTTTCTATATTTTTCAGGAAGCGGCGAGCTCTCGTTGGGATTGATTTCAAAATTTCCGAAAAAACAAACGGTGAACTAGACGAGACGAGGCCTTTGGTATTTGCATAGACGATCGCCACAAACAACACACGAGGGACACTGAACAGCTCAATAAACTTTTAATTGCTCAAATATCAACAACAAATCGGACTGAGAGTGTAGAATTGAATTAGTATTATACGGATTTGAATGGTTATTCGAAATAATATTTTCGAATATCTAGGCACATACTGTGCTTTGCCGAATTCCGGCCCGCAATCGCACCTCGACACGCCTTGCGGCCGCACGCGCTCGGGTCGGTCGAGTTTCCAGCGCCAATACCAACTCGATGTGGCTTTTTTATTCAGTTTTCTCAAATTTTTCTTAGTTTCCGGTTTCCAAAACCCATCTAGAGTCAGCAGTTCGGCGGCTACGTTGTTGGAAACTTTTCAGACTCGGGAGCGTGCGCCCGCAAAGCGTGTCGAGACGCGATTGCGGACCGGAATTCGGCCCAGAGAAACACGGTAATGACAACTCTGAACCCTCCTCATTTGTGGTAATGCGAAGTAGATTAACTTTCGCAAGGTAACTGCTGACTCTAGACATTAGCCAGCCTTGCCACTCCAGATTGAATGTACCTTTCTAGAACGGTTTTTGGCGTAGAATCAGACTATGGTATTCGCAGCAGCTTAAAACCAATCTGGAAAAACTTATAAGCATTTTTAACGCATTGCGAAAAGGTAGGGCTACCTACCTGCCATGAAATTTTTGTGTTCTGAGAAAAAATTCGGATTCGGTTCAAAACTTGTATATAGAGGTAATCTAGAGTGATGAACACGAATCTGGAGTTCGTTTGTTGAAATGATGAGCTGTCCTACAGGTTAGGGTAGGTGCCTTGCCACTTAGGGGCGAAACCTACCTTAGAATTTCAAAAATCGACTAATGGACGTTAAATTCGTATTCTCCACTCCGAATGACCCCCAGACAAATTTTGAGCCAAATCTAAGAAGACTATGACCAAACTACCGTACACCCACCGTAATCTATCAAGAACCGATAAACGGACTTCAGACTTGTTCTCAGCGCCCCAAATAACTCCCAGAGCAACAATTTGAGCCATATCTAAAGCAGCACCCCGGAAATTGTCTAAAAGGTCGCAATTTTTCATCAAATTTACCCGCGACGAGAAGCTTCGAAAGAATCAAGTCGAAAACTTCGGTAAATCGACGAATAAACCTCAGATTCGTGACCAGCGCCCCAAATACTGTGCTTCTCAGGGCCTAATACCGGTCCGCGATTGCATCTCGAGACGCTTTGCGGCCGCCCGCTTTCGAGTCGGTCGAGTTTCCAGCGCCAAAGCCGACTCGCTGGAGCTTTTTTATACAGTTTTCTCCAATTTTTCTTAGTTTCCCGGAATCGTCATGATCTCAAAGGATTGGCGGAGTGAGCTCACTTGGTTTGATAACCATTTGATTCCACGCAGTCAGCGTTTCCTTCGCACTGGAGCGCGTTATCTTCTCCTTCGCGGCCGGCAGCGGAGAATGCAGTGGCCTTGTGGCTGGCAGCGGGCAGCGATGAGAGAAATAGTGCGTGCGCGGAGAGTGTGCAGAAAGAACTCTTCGTACGGTAAGCGGGCAGTTTCGAAAGCTCGGCCAGTGGATGGTCGGTAAATCGATCCTGGGTTCCTTTTCTCCTCTTTACTCTTCTTAATTCCAGCACTCCTCTTCTAGATTCCCATTCGTATTGAAATCTGTGTTTGGAGAAGTTGAGTTTTGTTTGAAATCTGTGTTTGTCGTAGTTTTTTTGAGATCCCATTTGATGAATCTTACAAGGGAACCACAATAAGTCATAGTGACCATTCCAGATGAAATGAACTTGGCTAGAACCCTTTTCGGACGAAAAGTCCGAATATGCCCATCGCAGCTGCCTAGGCCCACTTTGAAAAAAGTTATAGGCATTTTTTCTCTGATCTTCGTACCTATTTTACCCTCTAAAAGGCGTATTATTTTTACGAAAGTCCAAAAACGGTTCTTATAATCGTGTTCAGCGCAGAAAACTACCCCACTAAGCCAAGTTTGGGTGGAGGAACATTTTCCAAACTTTGCGCAGACTAAAAGCGTTTTGGACTTGTCCGGACTTTCGGTTGAGCGTTGATTTATACCAATTAGAGGGCTCTCGAAGCGTTTTAGAAAAATATTCCAGATTTGACTTAAAATTCGCCCTGGGGGTTATTTGGAATGCTGATCACGAATCTTAAATTCATTTGTTGCTTTTCCAAAGTTTTCGACTGTATTCGTTCACAGATTCCCATCGGGGGAAGGATTTGATAGCAAATCGCGACTTTTGACGATTTCCGGAGTGCTACTATAGATTAAGCTCAAATTTTTCTCTGGGGGTTATTTGGAGTGCTGAACACGAATCTGATGTCGGTTTATCGATTTTTGACAGCAGACGGTAGACTACGGTGGGTATACGTTAGCTTGGTCAGTCTCAGATTTGTCTCAAAGTTTCTATGTGGGGGTTATTTGGGGTGCTGAATAC
Organism: Aplectana chamaeleonis; assembly: GCA_029168955.1. Taxonomy (NCBI): domain Eukaryota; kingdom Metazoa; phylum Nematoda; class Chromadorea; order Rhabditida; family Cosmocercidae; genus Aplectana; species Aplectana chamaeleonis. The sequence continues at coordinate 241,183 of JAPDOI010000362.1, forward strand.
GAATTCGATGTTCATTTGTCGATTATCGGAATATTAAGGTAGGTTTCGCCTCCTAAATAGCATGTTACCTACCGTAACCAACAGTAAACCTCAAAATTTTGGCAAGCAAACCCCATATTTGTGTTCAGCACCCCAGATTACCCCTACATACATGTTTTTAGCAAAATCCGGGAGAAAATTTTCAAAACACCTTAAAAATTTCTTGGGGGGTCGCCCTTATCTTGCCGCGAAGCTTTAAAAAACGCTCATAACTTTTTCAGTGTGGGTCTAGGCAGCTGCGATGGGCATATTCGGACTTTTTGTCCGAAAATGGCTCTAGAAAAGTACATTTCGTTTGGAATGGTCACTATGACTCATTGTGGTTCCCTTGTTAGTTCAAAATTGAATGAGCAGCCTAGAAGAAAACCTTCAAATTCATTCGAATTAATAATCTCTAATTCTCTTCTCTATTCAATTTGTATGAGTGTCAGGTAAATTTATCTGGATGCTCTTATTAATCATGCGAATATTCAAATTTCAGCCGAATTCATTCGTATAAAATTTTTGCTACCCAAAATTAGCAGAAATCACGAGTCATTTTCGAAAAGTCCAAACTTACGAAGCCAATCAAATAGGTGAATTAATCAAAACTACCATTATCCTTCGAAAATGGGTGACAACCTGCAAATTTAGCTAAGCTTTTCAAAAGACTCTTTTTTCTGCTTAAAGAACTCCACCAGGCAAATGAAGTAAAAATGAGAAAAAAAAGCTAAGTAAGACTGATGGCAATGTTTTCGAAGAAAAACGGCGAAAAATATCAGCATCAAACTTTTTTTTTCTCGAGCGGGAGATTAGGCTAAAGAATCAATAATGAAGGATTACGGTTTAGCTGTGAATCAAACTTCGAGGTAAAAAATTCAAGGAATAAAAAAAGAATAGGAAAATATGAAAATGTGCAACGTACTAGATTTTTTGTTGCGCAAGTTCCATTTTGAATATTTTTGACCTTTTTTTTTCTAAAAAAAACATATTTATAAATGATGGTGACTGACTGATGATTTGAAGAGTAAAGTACTCCTAAATATGGTCATTTGGAAGAATCATGAAATGCTGGTAAGATGGCGTACCGAGCTTGTGCAGGGCCTTGATCATGCGTATTATAGTTGTACAATTTCTAAAAAAAATTTCGAACGAACGAAAATCGAAATTTTACGTTTGAAAGGTTCTTGAACGAAAGAAGAATGAGAAAACATTTGTTCAAAAGTAATTCGAACTAACGAACGAGAATTGAAAAAATTTCGAACGAAAAAAATTTCGAAAAATCATTCGAAATTTTTTCGAAAATGTCGTTCGTGTACAACTATAATGCGTATGCTGGCTACGGTCGTCGTTGGATTAATTGCAGCAAGGGTGGCCACGATCGCTCGATTAAAACGGGACCTCTGGAATTCTAGATAGAATTAACGGCGCGCCCAAAAATTGTTATAAACACGCTTGCACCCGAAATTAGGTGCGGGCGCGTGCGCAAACGCAGGGGTATGTGCTATACTTACTCTGGCATTCGCTCGCGTGTTGCCCCGGAGGGCGTGGCCAATTTCGCGTCCTTTTTCGTCGGCGCTAGACGTTCCACATAATCGCGCCGGCGAGAGTCGAGTGCCCACAAAATCTTTGTGAGCATTGTGTGGATTGTCTCGCCCCAGCTAGCGCCGGCACGGAGGAGGACTGGGCGGTGGCGTGTGCGGTCGCGTCGCGTGCGCCCGCGTGTTGTCTTTCTCTCCTGATCATCACCTCAATCTTCCTCCATTTTCCACTCTCTACTATTAGCTCATGTCTAGTGAGGCTCTTGAGGGAGCTACTTTCAGTTAGCCTAACTATTATGGAAGAAATATAACTCTCTAGAACCGTTTTTGGTGTAAAACCAATTATGGTCTTCGCATCTGCCTAAAACCACACCGAAAAGAGTTATAGACGTTTTTCGTCAGATTTCTGTACCTGTTGTACCTTCCAAAACGTGCACTAGTCTTTATAGAATTTGGAAACTGACCTCATAATTGTGTTCAGCGCCCAAAACAACCCCTCTGGCCCAAGTTTGGGTGAAGGCACATTACCCAAACTTTGTACAGACTGATAGCGTTATGGATTTGTACGGATTTCCGGTTGGGAGTTTATTCATATCAATTAGTGAGCCCCGAAAGCGTTTTTAAAAATGCTCCAGATTTAACTTAATACCCTCCCAGTTGTGTTATTTGGGGCGCTGATCACGAATTTGGGGGTTTATGTGTCAATTTTCTGAAATTTTCGACTTGATTCTTTCAAAGCTTTTTTTTAGAGAAAATTTGATGGCAAATCGCGACTTTTGACAATTTCCGAAGTGGTACGCTAGATACAAGTTTATAATTTGCCACCGGCACAAAATTCTCACGGAAGTGTAATGGTTTTTCTTTCAAAGTTCTCCATGTTTACTGCCTGATACCGTGACATATTGATATTGCCTCCGATTGCCACTTTTGAGCAGAATCCGATTTTTTCTGAAAAACACCTAAAATATCATGGGGTGGGAACTATACTTCGACCAAATCGAATGATTCGTAAATTAAATATTCGATTAAAGAAGGCGACTTCGAATCATTCGAAAAGTCGGAAATTGAAAAGGCCATTTCCGAATTATTCGGAAAATCGAATATTCGAAAAGTGAACATTTCCGAATTATTCGCAACACCGAACATTTGAAAAAAAAAACGATTCCCGATTTCTTCTAGAGTATGTCAACGAATATTCGGAAAACGAATATTCGGTCGAATAAACGAATAATCGAATATTCGAATCGAGTATTCGAAAAAGTCAATTTTTTGAATAGTTCGCTTATTCGAATATTCGAAAGAGTCAGTTATCCAAATTATTCGTTTATTCGAATATACAAAAATTTTTATTCGTTTGATATCCTCTAATTTATTCGTGATTTTCTTCTAGTCTGATGAGGAGCATTTAAAAATAAATCTGGGGTGGTAGTAAATGGGTAGATAACCGCGAGTTAACTCGCGGTTAACTGCAGCTGACCGTGAGCTTTTTAGTTGACGATTTTCAGGAGATGCGCCAGGCATTTCTTAAACTAAGCACACTCATGGCACTGTATGAGCCACTAGATACGCATTGAAAAAAATTCAAAAAAATGGTCCCTTCTGCCTTTTTTTTGGAGAAAAATTAGTGATTTGGAATTTTTTTTCAAGTTTTTCGAGCTTTTTTCAGCTCGCGGTAAGTCCGCGCAAAACAGCAACTCAACGTGAGCTGACAGAAAAAAGGAAAATAGTGTGTGAATAAAGAAAAAGATGGATAGCTTCCGAAAAAGTCCTCCGGAGGACTTTTTCGGAAGCTATCCATCTTTTTCTTCATTCACACACTATTTCCATTTTCTCTGTCAGCTCCCGTTTGGTTGCAGTTTTGCGCGGACTTAACGCGAGATCACATACGATAACGCGTTTTCCTTACGCTTACGCTTGCTGAAGGGTATGCAAGTCGTCGTGAATGGGTGCAGGACGTTCATGATTTGGTGCAGTACCACAGTGTGAGTGTGCAGAATGTGTGCAGGACCTCACTGGGGGTGTGCAGGACCTCATTGAGAGTGTGCAGGATCCCATTGGGAGTGAGCAGGATGTGCAGGACCCTACTGGGTCCTGCACCCCTACTATATGTACTGCACACATGCACATGACACCCTGCACACTCCCAGTGAAGTACTACGCACATTTCACGACGACTTGCTTAGCCCCTTTCGGGTCCTGCAAACTTTCTCTGACGTCGTGCACACTCCCAATGGGGTCCTGCACACATCCTGCACACTCTCACTGGGGTCCTGCACACCCCCAGTGGGGTCCTGCACACATCCTGTACATACCCAGTTGGGTCCTGCACACCTCCAGTGGAGTCCTGCACTCACCTACTTGGGTTCTGCACACTTTCTATGATGTCCTGCGTACGCCCAATCGGGTCCTGCACACTTTCTACAGCGTCCTGATCACTGTTTCACCAAGTAGAAAGATTGGCAAGCTCGCATAATCCTGGCCGTTAACTCGCGTAAAGTTGGGGGTTACCTCGCGGTTCAAAGGTGATGGTTAACTCGCGTTGAAAATGCATTTACTACCACCCCTGGATTTTAGTTCGTGTTTTTTGTTGTTATTGACAGACCTCAACGTAGGAATCCCCTCATCCGTCTATACCTTAAAGGCAGTGGTCGCGATAAAATATGCTTGTCTTCTTTTCCTCTCTAAACCCTTTTCTGGGTTTAGAGTAGTAGGACCAATGAGAAAGAATCGCGAAAAAACCGCTGTTTTGGGCCATATTGGAAGCCTAAACTTTCTTGTCTTTTGATGGTGTACGAGCCCTCTCCACATCATCGGCAGCGATTATCTCTGATATCAAGAACATCAGCTGGCTTGAAATTGGATTTCAATCAATGAACATCATCCTTCGGACGCATCTAGTCAAAAACATTGCCTTAGGTGCTTGCTTTCATTGGTAAACTCTTTTCATTACGTAAATTTGCATTTATCTCTACCTCTGAATGTCGATGATTTTTGACTGCTCGGCATGAGGCGACGATTTTTTTGCAGCTGTGTGCACGTGTGCACGAATTAGCATCTTTGGGCCCTAGAAACTCTGATTCTATCCCGTTTTTCACCGCGCTACCTTCATAGTTTTTCAGCTGTTTTCAATCTAGGCTGATTTTTATAGTTTTGTAGATAACACTTTTCATCGCGACCACTGTCTTTAAGCTACACTCACAAGCGGCCAGGTAGAAGAGGAAGAAGAGGAAGAAGACGAGGAAGAGGAAGAAGAAGACGAGGAAGACGAGGAAGAGGAAGAAGAAGACGACGAGGAAGACGAGGATGACGTGGAAGACGTGGAAGACGAGGAATACGTGGAATACGTGGAAGACGAGGGAGACGAGGAAGAAGAAGATGAGGAAGAAGAGGAAGAAGAGGAGGAAGAGAAAGAAGAGGAAGAAGAGGAGAAAGAGGAAGAAGAGGGGGAAGAGGAAGAAGGAGAAGAAGGGTTTGAGAAGTACAAGGTGTCTAGAGGGTAGCCGGAATCCGTGAATAAACAACGCAGTGGGGTCCGAACGATCAAATGATGATTCCGAGCAGCAAGTGGTTTTGGGGGGCAACAAGTGGCTTTACGGTGCAACAAGTGAACCTGCGGAGCAACAAGTGATTTTGCGTGGCAACAAGTGATTTTAGGGTCAGCAGCTGCTCTTTCGGGGCAGCAAGTGATTTCGCGGGGTGACTAGTGATTTAGTGGGGGTACAAGTGGTTTTGTGGGCACAAATGCTCACAATCGCCCCACACTTTCCGTTTCGCGCCCCAGAAAAATGACTTGTTGCCCAGGTGTCACTGGGCAACAAGTGACTTTGTGTAGGGCTACACGCGAGCGAATGCCAGAGTAGTATCCGAATCACTCCATTTCGGATATCCGACCGGATATCCGAGATTCGGATAATCCGATATCCGGAAATTTGAAAACACGCATTATCTGAATCGAACCAATATCCGAGAAATTTAAAATCGGCATCATCTGAATCGAACCACTATCCGTGGGGTCGAAAATTCGGATAAAATCGGATAAAAACGGATAAAACGGGTAAAAATCGGATAAAAACCGGATAAAACGTATAAAAATTGCGTAAAATCGGATAAAACGGATAAAATTTGCGTAAAATCGGATAAAATCGGATCAAAACCGGATAAAACCAGATGAAACCGGATGGAATCGGGTAAAAATCGGATAAATTCGGTTCATTTAAAATAGGTTGAATGTAGTAAACCGGTCCATTTTTTTATATCAACTATTTGACCCACTTTTGTTTCCTCACCCGTGTAATTTATCTATATGTCCATTTCTCGTAGCTACTATTCTACTCATTGTGTGTGTGTGTGTGTGTGTGTGTGTGTGTGTGTGTGTGTGTGTGTGTGTGTGTGTGTGTGTGTGTGTGTGTGTGTGTGTGTGTGTGTGTGTGTGTGTGTGTGTGTGTGTGTGTGTGTGTGTGTGTGTGTGTGTGTGTGTGTGAGTGTGCGCGTGTGTGTGCGCGTGTGTGTGTGAGTGTGCGCGTGTGTGTGCGCGTGTGTGTGCGCGTGTGCGCGTGTGTGTGCGCGTGTGTGCGCGTGTGTGCGCGTGTGTGCGCGTGTGTGCGTGTGTGTGCGTGTGTGTGTGTGTGTGTGTGTGTGTGTGTGTGTGTGTGTGTGTGTGTGTGTGTGTGTGTGTGTGTGTGTGTGTGTGTGTGTGTGTGTGTTGCCTGAGATTTGTTCCGATAATATCCGAAATTATCCGACGGATATCCGTACCCAATCATTGAAAGAATGGCATTATCCGAATCGATCCATTATCCGAGGAATTACTTTCGGATAACAAGTATAGTATGTGCGCATGAGCGTGCAGTTTATGGCAATGGAAAAAGGCAGTTCTGCGGTTACGTTTTTCCGCTAACCAAACTGTAGGTGGTGCCATGAACGGCGACAACCTTGTAATTGTGTTTAATCTTTGAAGAAAACACAGGAATCGTCGAGAAGCGGTCAGTTCTGCCCCCCGCTCACATTTCTCGTACACATAAAGTCTTCACCTAGATGCACGCATTAAAAACAAGAAAAATTAGAATAGCAGAATAACGTTTTTTTAGTTATCCCTGAGAGTATTTATGATGAAGACTTTGGGTGTGCTAAAAAGCGTATGCGGGGCAGATACTTGGGTGAATTAATGGAAACGCGCAACTGCTCGGCCGCCTTATCCTGCTGCCGTAAACTGTATGTAGGCGGCTGTATGTGTGTCCTTCTACAATCGCACGCGTGTACACGCATAGTTGCGAGCGTATGTATCACTTTTAGTGTCCACTTGAATATGCGCGAGATACGCACTAGCGTGCGCGCAGGTGATTGTGTGGTTCCGTTTGTGTCTACGCGGCTATTTCCGAATGTTTATGGTGGTGCATGCGCTTGAGTATGTGCTTATGCGTGCGGTTATATTTGAACGTCCATGGATCAACAAAAGCTCGGTGCAAATACGATATGACATACGTGCATGTAGTGCGTATGTTGCCGTGTGCGCGTGTAGCCATCATGAATGTGTTAGAAGACTTCTCAAGCATCGTTTATTTCGGAGCAGACCACTTCGATCCATCATTTTCCTATGCGCTGCCATCCGGACACCTATCGCCAAAGGCGATGACAGACTTCCTTATCGCTAGAGCGACACGTTTCGCCAACAATCACTCATCGTCTCGGAACCAGCACCAGTGCTAGACGACGTCCAATTTTTTTGCGGGCGACACGGTGACATATGTCAGTGCGACACCGTTTTCGCGTCGCGTTGGAGTTCAGGTTTGAACTCTTTGTGATGAGTTTTTCGTTAGCTGCGAGCCCCTCTCGCATTTCAGCACAATTTCCGTGCTCTCTGCGAGAGGATGGTAAACGCGAGTTCACCGCAAGGACGCCACTCGTCGGAATTTTTGAGAAAAACAGCCCTGAAAACGTTTGTAAATCGCTAATTTTAGTAACAAGGATTACAATTGACGCTCTTTCGAGGCGTTTTCGCTGGCGGTGTATCAAATGCCGTACACTGAGGGATGTTAGTGTGAAACTAGAGCGAATTCTCTCTAAAATCTCAGCAGTCTTCCTTCGAGTCTGATGTGGTTAAGCTCGCGTTTAACGCGAATTCAACGCCTTTAAACTCGCGTTTTCGACCCCACCTTAGAGCTTTGAGTGTGTTGCTATAATTATGATACGCAGTGTATAGGATGAGAGACGTCGGCTCCACCGAACAACAAAATGTTGCTCAGAGCGGTCCACATTTTAGTACGAATCTTGAATACCATTTTTAAGTTCTAAATTTTTTTCAAATTTTGAAAAAAAAATCAAGGTTTGCAAAAATCATAAATAGGACGAAAATCAGAATTTTTGAGAGAAAACACGTTTTTGCGAAGACGTATCCCACGTTCTTGATATTCCCAAAGAATTGGGAAAACATCGATTTCTTAAAATCAAAAGTGAAGGATCATGAATCAAAGGTGAGAGGAACTGGAAAAAGTAGATCCTTCGTAAAAAAAACGATTTGTATGTACCAGGGGTTCGGAGATTTGGCCGGATCCTGAAAAATCGTGTTTGTTGGAAATTCAAGGATTGGAAAGTTGCTGAGAATCACCAATTTTTGAATTACACAGGAACTTCACAATGTGGAGGCCCCAAACTGAGAGGAAATGTTCTTGAAAATGTGGTACAGAAATTTTTAAAAAAGCTAGGAGTTCCTCAGCGATTCGACATATAGTCAAATTTGGAGTAAAAACTGAATATTTGCAATAGAAATAAGATAAGAAAAGAAAATATATCGTGGTAAGATACATAAAAACGACACAAAAGAAAGTGAACAGATAGTTTCGAGTATCACAGAGGTATTTTACCACAATGCTAGTACAGACCATAAAACGGCGAAATTCACATAGTTCCTACAGTTCACCTCCGCACTGCCGTTCAGTCCGCAAAGTGCACGCTGATTGCGAAATCGCGCTGCGGCGCGGTTGCGAGTATCCTCAGACAGGGATAAGGGATCACCCGGGCGGTTTTTGCCTTTGGTGCTTGGGTGATCCTACATCTGTCTGAGGATACTCGCAACCGCGCCGCAGCACGATTTCGCAATCAGCGTGCACTTTGCGGACTGAACGGCAGTGTGGAGCTGAACTGTACGCGTGCTGGTGTGGAGAGGAGGTTAGAGACAGTGAGAGAGCGGAGAACACACGGAGGCCCAGGCGTCGCGCGCGCCGCTCGCGCCTCGAATGATGTGAATTACGACGCTTTATACAGGGTACCAAAATAAAAATATTGATCCATAAACGTTCTCTGAAAAAGTGTGAGCGGCTTTCCGAAGTTAAGTAAGCAATGAAAAAGCATGAAGTTGCTACACTAGTCAGCTTTATTGGAAACATCGTAAAGAAAATCATTTCTAGGGATGATTAATAATTTGTTCTTGATGATTTTTTGTTTGTTTTTTGCTTCATAATATGTATGCGTTTATAATGAGATATTGCATATATAAAGGTGTATTAGGTTGTAACATAAGTCTTGGAAGCTTTTTTAAATTTTTTTATCTTTAATGCTTCACACATTCAATTCACAACTCAGGCGATTCTCGGCCACGAGCTGCACAGAACCGCAATCGGAGCCGTCTGACAGTTCGGCTCGTTCTCCCAATCTCCGGGCCACTGCTGTTGCCATTCGAGCGAACTGGAGTAGCCCGGACAGCAACAGCGGTGGCCCTAAAGCACCAGCAGCGGCCCAGACGGCAACAGAAGCCGACTTGCAGATTGGGAGAACGAGCCGAACTGTCACGCGGCTCGGTGCCGATAATCGCCTGAGAATATAATCACCATAACTATCTACAACATTACTCCTAGGCAAGTCGCTGATTCCCTTTTCCCAGAACCCAGGAGTCTGTGCATCGAAGAAGTCAGCGGCTGCCGGGAATACATTAAGTTTAGAGTATTTATTTTTGGCTAGGAACGATTTGAGAGGGCGAAGCAAATGATAGTCAGAGGGAGCTAGACCAGGAGAATAGTTTGGGTGAGAGACCGTAGCCCAGCCGAGCTCAGTTGGCTTGTCCCGCGTGACATGAGAGATGTGCGGGCGAGCGTTATCATGCAGCAGGTGTACCGAAGTCTTTCTCGGCCGCTTTTCTCCTATTGCTTCCTTCAATTTCTGAAGTTGCTCACTGTAGATTGTTGCGGTAACTGTCTGACATTCCGGTAGTAGTTCATAGAAAAGCATACCGCGGGAATCCCAGAAGCAACAAAGCAAAACCTTCCTGGGATGAAGGTCTTGTTTTGACTGAGTTGGCGGCTGTTCTCCTCGAGGAAGTCTGCGTGCGCCCGCGTCGTATAGTATCCAACTCTCATCTCCAGTCACCACATCCTCCAGAAAGTCCTTCCTGTTGGAGCGAAGGAGAAAGATATTCTAAACTTGATGATGTATTTGTGGCAGTCGTTGACTTCTTCGATTCACAGGCTCCTGGGTTCTGGGAAAAGGGAATCAGCGACTTGCCCATTAGATGGGGTAAGGTTGTAGATAGTTATGGTGATTATATTGTGGATTGAATGTGTGAAGCAATAAAGATGAAAAAAATCAAAAAATCTTCCAAGACTTACGTTACAACCTAATATATGAATAAACATATATATTGGAGCTATTTGTGTTGTTTATAGATAAATGTGACTTAATATCACTACGATTTTACATGACTCATCCCTCTAACAGCCAAGCTGCCTGCACTAGGAGTAAGTTGGCCGTAAGAACCGCAACTTAGTCGCTAAATTGCATTCATACACGCCAGAAGCGTTACATACTCCCTATAAATTGGTAAATTACATGCGACAATCGCAATATACTCGTAACACTGTGTTAAGTAACTCGTTCCTTTCGTCACGTCACTCAACACATGTAACTCGGTCACTTTTAACTTACTCGGGACAAAAGCTTAAGTCACTCGTCACTTTAAGTAAGTCAACTGATGCCTTCAGTTAACTTACTGTAAAGTCGCGAGTAGATTAACCTATAAAACCTGAGCGTGCCTTCGTCGTTACTTCTGCTTTCATTGAGCTACCTAGTTGCCTGAGCTGTTTCTGTCTTCTAGTTTACTTTACACAACCAAGTCTCCATTTCATTGATGGTTATTGCCGATCCTGTCTCAGGCCCCCGTCAGACTTGGTCGAAAAACCGACTGAGTCCGAAGCTGTGAAACCGATCTCGGTTCAATGGATCTGCCCGTGTGCGAGCGTAAAACACCCGTATCGACTGGGTGCTTTGCGGTTGGCAACAGACGGTCGAAGTTGGACTCATTGGGTCGATCTTTCTGCACCCGTCTGTCACTATTTCGGTGCGAATCGACCGGGTAGGACTCAGTTCATCGACCACCTCTGACGGCGGCCTCAGAATTCGCACCGACGATCGTCTTCGTGGGAGTGGTGGTACGCCGCAACGCAGCACGCGCCGCGTGCTTCTCGCCGCGCGCGGCATACCACAATTCCCGTTCTCGAATTATTCGAATCGTTCCTGTTCCTCACTGTTCGAGTTTTCTCAATGTTCATGATTACATTCTTCTTTTGTTCTTTTATTTCTACTAATAGAGGTTTTCAGTGGCAAGAAGCGTAATCACAGAGTGGAAAACTGGCGCAACACCGCTCCTACTTTGTTAAATCCGCCTTTTCCAGAGCATGTAGGGGTGTTATTATTTGTAAACTATTCTGTCAAGCTTCTCAATCATTCTTGAGGACGGGGTCCATGCTAGCCCAGCCGATCTATCAATCGTTGCTGTGTAAACCTGTTCCCATCAAAGGGTCAGCCATGTGCAGCATTCGGGATTGATTCACCGTTTGCCTTGTGTGATGCGGTCCCTGTGCTATCTAGACTACGCCAAATTTTGGTGCTTCTGTCCCGAACATTCCCAAGCAGGCAACAAAAATTCAACTTGCTCACTGTTCTCTCGGGCCGACAGTAAGGGCACTGCATCGGACGTGTGCTGTCTGTGCATGGACAACGTGGGAAATGAAGTAGGTCTGCATTCAATAGTCATGATGGACTGCTGTGGGCTTCGATTTTATCGCTTTACCAAGTTTAAGGTTCCGCCCGTTGCCGTATGTGTTGGGAAGCCGGAAGCGTCCAACCGCACTGAACCACTACGGATTGAGGACGAGAGGAAGCGAAGGAGGAAGAAATGCAGTGTGAGTTATACTGAATTCCTCCGAAATCCCTGAAGGGCCCCAAAATCGCGGCAAATAAGTACAGTTCTTTCGTTTTTGGATTTTTGTAGTCAAACTGACTGTTAGTGATATCCTGAAGTAGATTGTATTTAATTTTGTAAATATATATGCTCTTCTCATCTGGAGGAATTGAGATCTCGCACTTGGCACGTGATACACAAGAGGGGTCTACTACACAATCAGTTGAAAATCACAAAATTCATGTATGACAGTGTACTGTGCCTTTAAAACTGCCAAGCCTTTTTCGTGCTCAAGGGTTATGCTGGGCTCGTCTGATAGGATGTTTGGTGGCTCGGAAATGTTCCAGTCGGAAGAAATGGATAGCCTAATATAAGGAACTCCACCAATGTTCACCAGTCATACCCCACTTCAAATCGAATGACATGCTATCGCGCGCAGAATACACAGCATCCCTCCCGTTGCTTGCTTGCCCGTCTTAGGATGGAAATGGCTGTTGCTCAAACTAACTTGGCCGAACAAAAACAGAAAGCATGAAAATCGTTGTTTTGCAACATGAAACAAATGAGGAGAGGACTCGAAAATGGGGTTGTTTGGTCGTGAGCTATCGAATAGTGAAGAAACAGGGAAGAAAAGCGCTCAGAATAAGCTAAAATAGCGGTATCTTACATATGTAAGGGTTCAGGGCGCAGACGAGTTTACGCGCCCTGCTAGTTCTTGCACGCGCTGATGACGAAATGTGAGCGAATCAATCAGGCTGGACGCGGCTGTGTTTCTTGGCAATTCGCCATCGAAAATCTTCGCGCCGCCACAAGCTTGTCAGAACGAGGGGGCGGGCTAAGAGCAGGCATTTCAAAAATCCAGCATCTGCCAGCGTAGTATTTAACGCTGAAAACTCAATAACGAAATTTATCGCCGACACTGCCTTTAATCGAAAGTTGAGGATTCAATCGATGTGATCTGGGAGGGTGTCGAAGTTTGAGGTGCTCCATAGTGTTCTTTCACACCTCAGATGATCGCCGCATTCAATGCGTGTCGAATATGCATTCAACTTGAAGACAAGGCGGTTTCGAGCCCAGTCAGGGAACGTGCTGCTAGGGAAGCACGTGCTCTCATTGTGTTTCAAATTACAGCACGTGTCCCAACAAATGAGTCGTCCAATGAGCTCATGATACACACTCAACTCGATGACAAAACGATTGTCGAAAAAAGGAAAGTATACGATGCACTCTGAGACGGAGCTAAGAGGTCGGCAGCTTCGCCGGTTTAATAAGCAAGTTTGCGGCACTTTACCCGCCCCACCGCTGGAGGCCTCGCCCAACCGCTGACGGCCCCAGATGGTGCTCGGCCCAGCTGGTCGCGTCGCACGTTGGTGTGTGCTACTACGATAACGCTGAACTACCTTGCAGCACGTACTCCTGCGATTGAATTTTATGGCACATGCTCTTGCTATGAAATTTTGCAGCACGTGCTGCCGTTTGGAGCACGTGCCCCTGTGATTGAGCCTTTCGATGGGTGTGGTCACTCGAGTTGAATGCATATTCGACACGCATTGAATGCGGCGGCTTTCTGAGACTGCCAATTATGGTGGCAAAAGGGTTGACTTTGATGAACACTCACCAAGACATGAAACAGTTTCCAGGATCACCGTCTACCCTTCTGATTGACGTCAAGTTCAAAGGAACAAAAGTCTTAGTCCAATCCAGTACAGCATTTAACAAGACATATTGCAGTTCACTAAAGCATGGGAACGGTACGCCGAGAGTTATTGCTTTGTCTACAATACGTATTGGGCCCAACCCGATGAGGATATTCCAGATTCCATTGAGACAAGCTGCTAGTAAGTCACTATCCTGTTGTTTATCTACATGTGTACTAAACATGATTTTCGCATCTTAACTCTGGTTTAGAGTAGCTCAACAACTGATCTACTATCAATGCGTGTCTTTCATAATGGCGCTTGAGGCGGCTTTCTTCTATCTACCAGGGATTTTTCGGAGTCACACGAATAACAAGTCCGGTCTGAATGTCCAAAATCTCATTCGACTTGCACTAGCTGCTGAAACTGCAGAGGTGGACTTACCTGTATCTATTTTTTTAACTCTTAAGGGAACCACTACAAGTCATGGTAACCATTCCAAATAAAATGTACTTTTCTAGAACCATTCTCGAACGAAAAGTCCGAATATGCCGATCGCAACTGCCTAGACCCACTCTGAAAGAAATTATAGGCGTGTTTTCTCTGATTTTGGCACCTATTGTATCCTCGAAAGAGCGCATTATTTTTATGAAAATCCGGAAACGGACCCCATAATCGTGTTCAGCGCCCAAAACTACCCCCGTAGGCAGAGCTTGGGTGAAGGAACATTTTCCAAACTTTCAGCAAACTGACAGCGTTCCGAACTTGTACGGATTTTCGGTTGGGCGTTTATTTATAGCGATTAGAGGGCTCTTGAAGCCTTTAGAAAAGTATTCCAGATTTGACTTAAAATTCGTCCTGGGGGTTATTTGGGATGCTGATCACGAATCTTGAATTCATTTGTTGCTTTTCCAAAGTTTTCGACTAAATTTGTTCAAAGCTTCCCATTAGCAGAAAAAATTAACGGCAAAATCGATTTTTGACGGTTTCCGTAATGTGGCGACAGATAAGGCTCAAATCGTTTTTCTGGGGGTTGCTTGGAGTGTTCAACACGAATCTGATGCCAGTTTATCGAGCTTTGGCAGCTTACGGTAGATTTCGGTGGGTATACGGTAGTTTGGTCAAAGTTCAGATTTGTCTCAAAGTTTTTATGTGGAGGTTATTTGGGGTGCTGAATACGAATTCGATGTCCATTTGTCGATTTTCGAAATTTTAAGGTAGGTTTTGCCTCCTAATTGGTATGATACCTACCGTAACCTACAGTAAACCTCAAAATTTCGACAAACAGACCCCAGACTCGTGATCAGCACCCTAGACTACCCCTGCAAACAACTTTCGGGCAGAATCTGAATCTTTTTGGCAAAACACCCTAAAAATTCCATGGGGGGTACCCTTACCTTGCCGCCAAGCTCTAAAAACGCTCATAACTTCTCTCAGAGTGAGTCTAGGCAGCTGCGGTAGGCACATTCCGACTTTTCGTCCAAAAATGGTTCTAGAAAGATACATTTCTTATGGAATGGTTACTATGACTTATAGTAGTTCCCTTGTCAGTGCTATGGGCATTTATAGGACTCGGGAAGGGAGAAGAAGGTGGCAGCAGTATGTTCTCATCTGGAGAACAGTGTTGATTGAGCCTTAAGTCACCAGACGCGACGGTGCCTCATTTTTCACTCATATCGCCAAGTTCGGCCAATTGGACGGCACCCATGTATCGAAGTTTGTTTTCTTATAAATTTGTTATTTCTGGTATACCGTCAAGGCAGACCCCGAGTCGTTCCTGAGAAACTTTATATTGCAGCATCTACATGATCACAGAAATCTTTTACGTCCTCAACCTCATCGTACAGTTTCTAATGATGAACAAGTTTCTGGGACAAAACGATCCATACTGGGGAGTCCGCATTCTCAGCGATATCCTCACTAGAACCGATTGGGAGCACAGCGGTTCGTTTGAAATTTTTAAAGTGGCTAACTCATTAAAGTTACAGTCGGCATGGATCCTAGTGATACTCCACGTTCCCCATCGAAAGTTGACGCAAACTCGTGCTCCTACAGTTTACCGCAATGTTAAAAGGGCATGGTGCGGTCACGATCACACACTAAAACCTCTGGCAAACGCTGGCTAGTAGCCCCAGAGAAATTCACTTATCGCCGAGGAGCTCCGGGGCGACTAGTCTAAAATTGGCAAGGTCGTAGCTAGACAATGGTGAGTTTGTCAAGCTTGATGGTGAAAAACTCTAGCTATTGTCGCCTAGTTTCATTGAGCTACTGGCGCCGGCCTTGTCAAGCTATTGTCGCCTAGCTTTGTTGAGCTACTAGCGCCCGCCTGGTGTCAAGCTACTGTCGCCTAATATTGTGGAGCTTTTATCGCCGACAATGTTAAACTACTGTCGCCCAGTGATATGAGGCCATTGACGCCGACTTCTTGTTAGGATACTGTAGCCTACTGTAGAATAAAATGCCACGAATTTGCCTAGAATTCACCGGGATCCTGGATATCACGAAGGATTTTACGCAAAATTACCGCAAGCCAAGAAAAGTCCGCGAATTCACCGCACAAATGCCCCTGAAAAAAGCGGAAACTACAAATAAACATGACCAAATTCTACCCGAGCCTGCCGCGAGTTCACCGCGATCCGAGAGCGCCCTACTGCAGCAGCGGCTGACACAAGAAAGCGATGAATTGGTAAATATCGTACTTCGAATCCTTGTATGCAATGGCGAAAACCACGGCAGACTTCGGTGCCATCGCTGCATTTTTGCGTGTATTCTTAAGATTCTCCCCTCTAGATTCATACTGGTTGAATAAACTTAGAATATCGGACAATGCAATACTTCATATCATAGTACGGGAGCAAAATTTACATAAAAAACATTCTCTACTGACACACGACAACCATAAAAAATTAGATTGAACAACGATATTCACAGAGATCATGACTTACTTGACTTAATCGGTTGGCTTTCGCCTGACGCGGTCATTCCGCATCTTCACCGAGGTGTGCCGTCCTAGTAGTCAGCCGTGTCCATTTTTCACGGTCTTCAGCCACAATTTGAACACATTCCATCCAGCTGTCACTATTCCATTTCCTGCGAAACGAAACATCGCGCCTGAACTGTCTTTCGATGCCGAGTGACTTTAAATCCTCTTTAACCACATCCGTCCAGAACTTTCGCCTACGCCCAGGTGGCCGTTTCCAGACAGGATTTGGAAGCATTTTTAAAGCGTGTTGTACGAGACGATCCGGCGTTCTTCTTAGTATATGCCCGAGCAGTCGAAGTCGACTTTCCATTGCTGCTTGAGATGGCGTTAGGAGATGCTGGCACCTCCCTCGTGTCAAGCGTTGATGTACTGCGTCGATTTCCTTGTAAAGGTCTTCGTTATGGCATACACGCGGCCAGAAATATCCAAGCAAACGCCTAAAAGGCTTCCTCTCCGTGCAATCCAACCTTTCCATCTGCGTTTTCGGTGCTGCCCACGTCTCCGATCCGTACATCATGATAGGGCGAATAGCGGATAGGTAGACGCGCAACTTGACTTCCTTCGCGATGGTGGCAGACCACAAACACTTGGTTAGAGAATTGAATGCAGACGTAGCTTTCGCACATCGTTGTCGAATATCCGCTGCATAACTACCATCGTTCTTCAGCAAACAGCCCAAATAACAGAAATCGTCCACCAGTTCGATACGTTTTCCGTCCACACAAACTCCAGTTGAAGGCCTCTGAGAGACCCACATCTGCTTACATTTGTCGGGACGAAGACGAAGTCCATAGGCTGCGGCATACTTCGAAACGAGGTTCACAATCCTTTGCAGTTTTGCGTTGTTTTCAGCGAATAACACAATGTCGTCGGCGTACTCCAGGTCGACAAGGGAGCGTCCTGATGGTGTTAGGATCACATCCGCAGGAAACTGTTCTGCAACTCTACGCATGATGTCATCAACGGCGAAGTTGACAAGAAAAGGTCCTGCAACGGCTCCTTGCCTTACTCCTGTTTTCACCTCGAAAGCTGACGTAAATCCGACAGGTGTACGAACTGCTGCTGTTGTTCCTTTGTTCATGTCCTCGATTAACCGAACATACTTTTCCGGGACTCCATCTGCTCGCAGAGCATTGAGCAATCGATCACGATGAGGAGAGTCGAACGCGGCTTCAAAGTCCAAAAAAGCAAGCTGTAATGGCTTCGAAAACCGCTGCCACGATTCAATTACTCTTCTCACGACGAACACTTGGTCGATGGTCGATCTTCCAGGTCGAAAACCGGCTTGCTCATCTCTGGTCGTTCCTTCACGATGTTTGATAAGTCGCTCTGAGAATGATACGTTCTAAAACCTTGTACATGACACGAAGTAGGTGAGATTCCTCTGTAGTTCTTAGGATCCGTGACGGATAGCTTCTTGTGAAGAGGTACGATGATCGCATGTCTCCACGAATCGGGTATCCTTTCGCTCATCCATATGGCACGGATGGTGTTGGTCATTTCACGAATCCCAGACGGAGGAAGAGCTTTCAGCATTTCAGCAGTGATGTTGTCATCTCCACCTGCCTTTCCATTCTTCATTTTCCGGACACAATCCAAAACTTCAGACTCAGTCGGCGGTTCCTCACTGACATCGTAATGTGCTCTCTGAACATGCGGGAGCTCAGGTACTGATGGCGCTGGACGATTCAGTAGTGAACTGAAGTAATCCTTCCATATTGGCAGCGTCGCATCACCAACTGCAACTCCATTGGTAGTGTTCAAGACAGGAGAACATCTCTTCATCTTCCCGCTATACTGTCGCAGCAACGTGTAGGCTTTCTTCGGATTCTTCTCCTCCCAAGCCTTCTCGAACTCCTTAGCTCTACACGTCCACTGTCGTTCGCGGTCACTTTGAAGCTGCCGACAAAACTTCCTCCTCAGACGCTTCTCCTCCACGAAGTTTCCTGCAGTTCGGAGAGCACATACTCTGTTGTAGGTAGATGTTGTTTCTTCTGAGACGTAGGCGGACTTCTTCTTAGGCTGTACAACCGGGAGTGCCTCTTTCGAAGCGTCCTGGATGCACTTGACAAAAGAATCCGCGTCGCAAAGTTTCTTCTTAGTCCGTACTCCGATGTGAATAGAAACGCGTTGTCGGAAATTCCTTCTGCACTCTTCATCTCTGAGACTTGTCATGTCAATCCTCTGGAGAGGCTGAGCCCCTCACTTCCTCTTATGAATCCTCGCAGTGAAGTTCAACAGAACAGGGCGGTGATGCGAATCGAATGCGACATCCCACACAGCTCTAGATCTTCGAATGTCCGATACTGGAATATTCCTCGTCAGGACATAGTCAAGCTGTAGTTTCAAAGTTGTCATCTTCCGCTTCCGCTGCTCTTCTGGAGATAGCCGGGTTGGTCCCTGCCACGTAAGCTGATGGCGGCGATGATTCCTCTTGAATGTCGATGCAATAATCAGACCACTGCGTTCACAAAAGTCGACAAGGCGGTAGCCATTGTCCGATGTTTGCTCCACTGGGTAGAACCATTTACCGAGTACTTCGGATTCCTGATCAAGTCCCATCTTCGCATTTGCGTCAATCCCCACGACAACAGCATGTTGGCAAGGTATCCTGGCCAGCAACGTATTGAGTTCCTCATAGAACGCATTCTTCGAATTGTCTTCGGCGGTTTCAGTGGGCGCATGAGCACTCACTATCCACAGATTGAATCCTCTGTGATCCCGCAGTCGTACGAATGCATTCCGACACGACGTTGAGCCGAACTCCTTGACCATACCATTGAAATCCTTCCTTACAGCTATTGCACAGCCTCCCACTCTCCTATCGTCAGCGTTACCGCAGTAGATGGTGTACTCTCCGACGCTGATGACGGGTCTATCCTTGAGGCGGGTTTCCTGCAAAGCAGCAAACGGTGCATGGAAATAGCTCAGAAGTCTGGATAGCGCAGTTTTTTGGATATCACTCGACAGCGATCGACAGTTCAGGGTGGCGAAATTGTGGCTTGTGGCCAAAGACTCCATGACTCCCTAGGTACGGATCCTAAGGTGTTATGGACCAGAGGCCTTAGTGTGCCGGACGGCGACACCTTTATGCAATGTGCGGGATACTTTCGCGATATAGTTGTGCACGCTATATCGCTCGAACGTTCCCTGTGTACACTCAAACGTCTGCTGGGTTCAGTAGAAGCAGGGGCACCAACGAGCAGGTACCAACAGACTTGTATACACACCCCCCGCGTACGAGCAGAGAACAGCATCAAAAGAACAACATAGCAACTAACGCCAAAAAAAATTAAGAGAATTTAGCTTCTAAAAAAAAACAAAATTGGGAGAATTTAGCTTCGAAAAAAAAACAAGACTCGAAGCTTCACTTCTTAGCGATCTATTCTACACCACACAAGTATACGAACACCCTATTTTAAAAGATAATGTTTCGAGCGTGTTCTCGGCTTGGGCTTGGCGAAACCTGACGAAATTTCTTTTTGTTGTAATGCATCATAAACCTCGTCTTACTCGCACTCGAGCCTGAGTTTCCAACACAGTTTTTTTTGTATTTTCAACACAAAAACACAGTTTTTCAATAAAGAATCCATTTACAAATTTGTGGTAATAAATTAAAATAAGGTTATTCGCTCAGAACATGGCTATTAAAAATTCATACACGTGCCACTTTTTTGTCATCAAAAGACCGTGAAAATTGTGAAATAGGACTGCGAAAAAATGGTGTCTTGATTCATATTTTCGAAGATGAGCTCGGAATAATTTTATGCAATTTCGCACCTCTTCGGTATGTCGTTTGGACGAGAATTAAAAGGAGCGAAATCTACATATTTAAAAAAATGCCCAATTTCGTTAAATTTTCAACCATCAAAAAATTGCCTTGAGAAATTATTTTCTCGCAATGTTATATTGTGTCTTCAAAGGTATGGCTAACAATTGATAAGGGTCTAGTTTTTTACGGTCATGTTCTGAGGAAACAGCCCTCACTTGATTTAATACCACGAAATCATATACGAAATCGGTATCCAAAGGCTGAACATTCGAAACTCAATCTTGAGTGTGCGTAAGGCACGTTTTTTGATGCCCTAAAACATATTAAGGTTTCGTCGCATTTCGCTAAGTCCTGGCCCAGTTACATTCGAAAAAGCATCTTTAAAGAACGTTTGTTCGTATGCTTACGTGCCTCACTAGCACTGCCTCACTAACATCTCATAAAGTGTGCCCGAATGAGAATGGCGGCCCTCGCGGTCGGCGTTCTTGGCAGGCGGCCTTCGCATGCGCCGCCCTCGGACGAGTGTTGGATTTCAACGACGGCCGTCCCCTCTCCCCTCGTCTGCAGAGCTGATTGATCGGCGCAGTGCTTGCTGCCAGCCGGTGCCGGCCCCGTTCGTAGTCGATGGCGGTGGGGACTTTTCGCATGCTTGTCCGAGAGCGGCGAACGCGACGGCGGCCTGCCAAGCACGCCGGCCGCATGAGCCGCCATTCTCATTCGGACGCACCTTACATGTAACAGGGGTTGCCGGCTGCAGGGTGAAGCGGGGCGTTGCGTAATTTTCCCAAATCGTGGCGAACACCCACCATAATTTTTTTCCAGGTTTCTAAGTTTTTGCGATCCCCCGAGGCGAAGTTTCTGGACAGTTTATAGCCAGACGCTGAAAATTCTTGAAAAACCTGAGCGATTCCCTTCCCTTTGATGACCAAAAATATTGAGAATTTCGGGGCATTTTCATCAAATTTTAATTTTTTTGGACCAGAAATTCTGCAACCCCCCCCCTAACCTTGATTTCCGGGCCAAAATTTCTGAAAAAAAATTCAAATTCACCCCACCCCCGTTGCGAAGATTCTCGCCTGACCCTGGCCGGCAGTCCTAGTCCTGGCTTAGATCCTCCAATCATTCTCGACCCCTGAGTCGTCCATTCGTTGCCGTTTTTCCGCATTGTCTTCGTCGTCCGCCGCTTCTGTGATGATCTTCCTTGTTTTCTGAAAAAAAAAGGATAACATGAGACGGCCGAAGAACTGGAAAAACACACAAATAGTAAGCTATACCTTCCGAGCTACCAGCTTGTGATGAAGTATGTGCAAGTTGATGATTCAGCTAAACATCAATGGCATTACTCGAATTGAGAATAAGGCAGCTTGTGATCTAAAAGCAGTAACATGTGTGTTCCACTTCCGCGATAACACAGCCGGATGCGGGTAAAGCCATTGATGGTAGGACTTCGGCGTATTTCGGCTACCATAATCCGGAAATCGCTTCAGGACCCAACGCTAAAAGTCCTATTAGCCCAAGCCATTTGCAGCTTTATTTACTTCAGACGCGCGCGTTTCGCGTCGCAGTTTCGCTGCATAGCGCGCTTACTCCCTATCCAGATAAAGCCAAAGATGGTAGGAATCAGCGCTTTTCGGGTGCCGTTTCTGACAATAGTTTCGGGACCCAACGCCGGGTTACCCTTTACGTCGGAACTGTTTTGCAACCTCGTTCAGTTAAATCGCACGCGTTTCCTTAATGGTGTCACTCCGGAGCACACCATGCAAAGGTGGGATCAGATCAGAGCTTGTCACCCAGCGATTTTTTAAACTTTCAGAGCTAGAGTCCTCAAACTCTGGACGTGCTAGTTTAGAAAGAGACACTCAAACTGAAAATCGTTTTCTGCATTCACCTTTAACTTCATAGGCCCTTTAGCTCTCCTGATTTTGCAAAGGGAGGAAGACCTCGGGTTGGTGAGAACATTGTGGAGTGTTAAAAAACACGGTATATACCCTCTATAAAACGTAATTCACATCATTCGAGGCGCGAGCGGCGCGCGCGTGACGCCTCAGCCTCGGTCTGCCCTCCGCTCTCTCACTGTCTCTAACCTCCGCTCCGCACCAGCACGCGTAGGAACCAAGTGAATTTAACCGTTTCATAGCTTGTACATAGATATCGTTTCAGGAATTTATACAAGGTACTACTCCGCTGCTTTCTCTTTGGGTGGAGCCATGAATGAATTCTCACTACTAAGAATTCCGATTGTTCGTGTTTTCGCGGCATTCTCGGCAACGAGAAATTTCCCAAGGGATTTTTTTCGGGCGCCTGTTCTACTCATAAGGCCTCCTAAAAATTGTCTCCAAAATCAGCTACAAGTATTCCAAACAACAGCGCATCGGTGTGAATCACACTATCTGATTGGTGTGATTCACATGCCTTACCCAGTTTATAATTCTGCTTCTACATCTCGGTATCACACATTCGGAAACAAAAACTTTTGACTCCGCAGTTAGCTTTTACGGACAAGTAAGAAAATGCCCCATCCCAAAATGATTAATTCATCCTGGAATATCAAAAATTCGTATTCATTAGAAAAAGCGACGAGCGCTGGCTGTAAATTGAAGTGGATGAAGAGAATGACTTTCTTCAGAGGATACTAAAGTGTTCAAACTCTTCATGTCGAGATGTTACAGTGGAAGATGATGAGATCATTGAAATTGTGCAAAAACGATACTTTAGACGTGTGTTCACCAAAGTATTCCCAAACATAGAAGTTCCAGATTATGCAGCTCGTTTGGATATTATGCTAGGATTAAATACCCTACGATATCGCAGAGCTGAATTCGATTTGCATCTGTGCTATAAGATCGTGCATGGTTTTTGCGACATTCCCTTTGACAGCCTCTTCGTGTTTACTCGCCACCATGTCCGTTCTCGCAAACATGGATTCCAACTTGAACGGAAATTCACCTCTAAAGGCAGCATATTGAATTCCTTTGCGTTCAGGGTTGTCAGAACTTGGAACAATTTGCCTGCAGAAATCGCTGAATCTGGAAACTTTTCTATCTTTCAAAGTAGTCTATCCAAGTACGATCTCAGGTCATTACAAGGAACGAGTGAGCGTTCACTCTGATTAAAAGGGTATTACTAATAATCTGATGTGACGGGTTTTCCCAGCTTGTTGTGCTTTTCTTTGTCCCAGTAGCGGTGGCCTCAAGTATCTTGAGACAAGATTTCATTCGAATTGTAAAAAAAAATTTTCTCTGCAAAAAAATCATATTTTGTCCCCTTCTCACTTCTGCCATTGTTATGCATCTTTTTTTTTACTTTAACAAAGAATCTCATTCACATACGTGTATATGTATGTTTCTTTATTTCCACAATAAAGTCGTTGAAAAAAATTTGAAAAAACTCTTCAGGCCCAGTTTGAAATGTTATTGACATCATCCAAAAAAATTGTCCAAAACCTCCTGCTTCAATGGTGGTGAAAAGTTCAGAAAAGCTACAGGCCATAAAACGGCCAATGTCTCACCGTCGACTGCGTACCACGCGCTGCGCGACCGCACGTGCGTCGGCAGAGACGAGTTTTGGCAGGCGCGCGACGAGGTTCGGCCGCCGCGCGGGGGGCGTAACGGCGCGCGGCTGTCAAAACTCGTCGCGCGGCGGCCAAAACCCGTCTGCTTCCGACGCGCGTGCGGTCGCGCAGCGCGTGGTACGCAGTCGACGGTGAGACATTGGCCGTTTTATGGCCTGTAATCGATACCATGATGAATTGTTAGTGGAACAGGATGATCTAAACGGCGAAGGGACGGAGCACGTTTGGGTTCTGGAGCGATTGCCGGATTACGGTAGCAGAAATAAGCCGAAGTCCTACCATCAATGGCTTTAGGATGCGAGCAGTACTGATCGAAAAAAGCACGTCATACCAGATTACCGAAGGGCAAAAAGGCGGGGTTTCTCAGGCAGAAATACTGCAAAAATCTAACAATTTCGAGCACATATCTAAAGGTTTTGGAAATCTTGGGCTCCATTTTCGGCCTTTCGGGACCCTTTCATCGGAAGAATGTCTGACAAAATAGAAACTTTTTCGGGTCTGCTAAATATTTTTTCTGCCTATGTGAGTAGTGGGGAATTCTGCCAGCTAACTAGAAAAGTCTGCCAGATCACGAGAGAAATCTGCCAGAATGCGGGAAAATTCTGTCAGAGGAGGGCAACATCGTTTCGTAATCTGGCAGAAATTCTCGTAATCTGGCAGAATTTCCTCGTATTCCCCAGTCCGTATACGTAAGTATTCTGCCAGATTACTAGAAATATCTGTCAGATCACGAAAGAATTCTGCCAGAATAGGGGAGAAATCTGTCAGAGGAGGGCAACATCGTCTCGTGATCTGAGAGTTTTTCTCATATTCTTTCAAAATTTTCCCGTAATGGTCAGGCCTGAGAAGGAATGGGAAGAAATGGCAATAAATTGGCAGGAAAATGATAAAGGCAAGAGAAAGCGAAACTGAAAGAAACGAAAGTGCGCGAACTCTGATGCATGGAGGAAAGTCGGCTTCCCAGCGCGAGGCGAGAGATGATTTGAGAGTGTCTCCGATTGGCCGCTATGGAAATTCAAAACACGATTGCTCGTGTTTCTACACCGTCTTAAACACGTGATGTTAAGGCGCCATAGCTCGCCTCATGGGGACATTCAGGATCGGGTTGTAGCTTGATATCAAGCTAGTTTTTCATGAGAAAATCACCATAATGACGTCACGCCTGAAGGTAGGCTATTATAGTGAAAAAGGCGCTAGAGTTCAAAAACGGACCTTAGTATTGGGCTACTAGCCAGCGTTTGCCAGAGCAGCTGATTTTCTGGACGAATTACGGTTTTTTTTTCTTGTTCGCTTCGGCACTAATTTTGTTTCTAACTGTTTAAATATTGCGAATAGGGGCTATTCTTAGTGTGCGAGAGAAATTAGCCGTTTGTTTGGGCTTCGAAGTTTTTTTTTTCAACTCCTGTTTTGAAATCGAAAAAAAGGAAAACGCACACTAAGAAAAGCTCCTATTTGTAATATTAAAAGAGTCAGAAACGAAAACAATGCTGAAGCAAACAAGAAAAAAATAAAAGCCGTATTTCACCTCGAAAATCAGCTGTCCTGTCGATCGATAATGAAATCTGGCTGCTTCCACTGTAGTTTTAGTGTGTGACCACAACCGCACCATGTCCTTTCAACATTGCAGTAAACTGTAATTGTATGGGTCCAGATAAAATGATTGCGAGTCCAACTACTTTCACAGCAGCTGTGGGGATCAAGCCTTAGAGGCAGTGTTCACGATGAATCTCATTTTTTGAGTTTTCAATGTGAAGCGCTACGCTGGCAGATTCTGGAGGGGATAGGGTCGAAGAAAGCAGCGAAAGCGGGCCACAAACCGACAAAAACGGTCGCGAAGTGAAGATCTCGTTAGCCCAGTACGCCTGCTTACCAGCCCCGCCCCCGTTCTGACGAGCTTGCGGAGCAGCGGATGTTTTCGATGGCAAATTGCCAAGCAATTCCGCAACGTCCAGCCTGATGGATTCGCGCACATTTCGCCACTAGCGCACACTAGCGGGATCTAGCAGGACGCGTCAACTCGTCCGTGCCCTGAACCTGTATGTATGTATGTACATTGGAAACCACCATTGCAGGTTATTCTGAGCGCTTTTCTTCGTTGTTGCTTCACTACTCGATAACTCACGACCAACGGTGTTCACAACACTATTCTATACAGTGTGTACTCTTGCTGAATATGTTCAACGAGAAGATTCTCCTATTTCTGTATTTGTGGCTCATCGTGGTCGGAATCGCGATGAATCTGGCACACGCCACCCGGATGAGTTTTCAGAAGATACTCTTCGTTCGAAAGTGCGTTGTTTTATGTTCTGTTCAGTTGTTTTTATTTCAAACTGGAGTCTTTATGGCTGATTCCGTATCGTCGGTAGGCAGAGTACAGAATAAGGTACTTTAAAGCGAGCGGACGCGCCGCGGCAATCGAACAGCCAGAATTTTTTCCTTTTTTACATAGTTTCTTCAGGTCTTCGTTTTCATTTCTAATTGTTTTGTCCAAATTGGCATATATTCAATATTGCATAGACGCAATATATGTTTGGTGCTCCACAAGGAGCTGTTGCGACAGTGAGAGGGCCATGCCGGACAGGTTCTTATACGCGCCGAAGCGGCACTGCCGCGGAGCTACCACGGGATTAATGCAAAGCCGCCGCACCATTTCCGCGGAGCGGCCGAAACAACTCTCCTTGACAGACCTTATTAACCAACTTGGCCAGTCAAAAAGAACAGCCGCGCCGCGATAGTGCCGCGCAGGGTTAAGCTCACACTGTGATGATCACAGAGAGGGGGCGCAACCTTGGGAGCCACAAGAAGCTAGGGGCCGCAGGTATCCCTTCAGTCCCGCACGAAAAATACCTGGGGACCACACACATCTCAAGGCTGAAGGAGGGGGCCGCGGCAATCGTCGGGCTGGAGGAAGCGGGGCGCACCTTTCACGAACTGATCACAGCGCCACGGCATACCCTGGTGCCGCGGCAGCCTTACGTGACGTCCCTAGCCGCCGCGCTTCCGCTCGCATCATTCAGCTACATACTTTCCGCAGCCAGTCCTCCGGCAGCCTATCTCTACTAATCAGCGATATACGCTACCCCTAGGCCGAATCAAATTATCGAAATACTATTCGATTGAAAAAAGTCTACTTCAAGTCTATCCGCCTACGCGGTCGGCGTACGTGTCGAGCGACAGACGCCAATTAACGTTTTCCGACAAAATCCTCCACGTTCACAGCTCATTGGGGTATGATTCACGATTCGGTCAGTATTCCAGCTAATCGATTCACGGGTCCAATAATGCCTTTGCGATTGCCGCTTGACGCGCGCGCCGACCGCGGGGGCGTACAGTCCCATTTGGACCGACACTACATCGATTCAATCGCTTATTCGAAAAGCTGGAAACCCGGATAAATCCAATGTCGATCATTCGAAAAACACGATTTTCGTATTAGACTAGGAGTCGATTATTCGAACAAAATTTCATCTTGCCCAGGTACATATCATATACCCTCTATGAAACGTCGTCATTTACATCATTCGAGGCGCGCGCGACGCCTCGGCCTCCGTCTGCCCTACGCTCTCTCACTGTCTCTAGCTTCCGCTCCGCACCAGCACGCGTAGGAACCGAGTGAATTTCGCCGTTTTACAGCCTGTACACTACCGCTTTCGGAACTGCGCTTCAGAAGTGCGAAATTTCTGGTAATTTTGACGTTTCTGTTTTTAGAAAGAACAAGAAGAACTCACGGAAAAAGCCACTAAATATGTATTAATGCATTCATGAAATCTTTTTTTCCTGAAATATTGAAAAAAATCGTATGCAACCCCAGTGAATACCCTATCGCTAGTGTACTGTGCTTATCTGGGCCAAATTCCGGTCCGCAATTGCGTCTCGACACGCTTTGCGGCCGCACGCTTCCGAGTCAGAAGAGCTCAAAGCGCCGCAGCCGCCGATCTGCTGACTCTAGGTGGGTTTTGGAAACTGGAAACTAAGAAAAATTGGAGAAATTGTATAAAAGAAGCCACATCGAGTCGGCTTTGGCGCTGGAAACCCGACTGACTCGAGCG
This sequence comes from Aplectana chamaeleonis, assembly GCA_029168955.1. Taxonomy (NCBI): domain Eukaryota; kingdom Metazoa; phylum Nematoda; class Chromadorea; order Rhabditida; family Cosmocercidae; genus Aplectana; species Aplectana chamaeleonis. The sequence goes on from JAPDOI010000362.1 coordinate 268,922, forward strand.
CGTGCGACCGCAAAGCGTGTCGAGACGCGATTGCGGACCGCAATTCGGCCCAGATAAGCACAGTACACTTTCTTGAAGGTGACTGAGCTTAGAGTGGAAGTAATAAAGAAAAGTTTAATGATTGGAACGTTACCTTTGTTTCTTTTCTTCTAAAATTTATCTAGAGAGTCTTTAGAAAAGGTCTGCCCGAACTAAACTGTCCGCCCACGCGGTAGGCGTGCGTGTCTAGCGGCCGCAGCGAAGGCATTTTTCGGACGAACCCTCTCGCGGCTGTAAACGGCTGACTGGCATACATGTTATTCATTTACGTCCAATACTCCTACTGATCGATTTCCAGACTCAAAAAAAACTGCCGTTATAATGACTGCTCGACACGCACGCCGACCGCGTGAGCGGACAGTCTGGGTTATTCATTCAGGTAAACTTAGTGTCTTGGAAGAAATTTTCCGATGAATCTTTTTTTTTATGAATAATCTGTTCATTAAGGTTCATCAAATCGACTGCCGCCGAGCACGACTTGCTGGACGATTTTATTTATCCTATGTGAATTCCGACATGATAGTAATAAGGAATATGATTGGAGCACCCGCGAATGACGTCATCTCATCAGAGATTTTTCAACAAATGTGGAAGAATTACAAGTAGGACTTCAACTACAATCATTCCTACAAAATTCCTATTTTTTTCTAAGAACAAATATTTTTCTATATTTTTCAGGCAGCGGCGAGCTCTCGTCGGGATTGATTTCAAAATTTCCGAAAAAAAAAACAAACGGTGAACTGGACGAGGCGAGGCCTTTGGTGTTTGCATAGACGATCGCCACAAACAACACACGAGGGACACTGAACAGCTCAATAAACTTTTATATGCTCATATCTGGACTTCTACAGCTTAAGGTGTAGAAAAAGAAATTAAAGTTTTAGGACTTGATTGAATATTCGAATATTTGGATGCATAATGAAAACTGAGTATTCTCGTCATTTGTGGTAATGCGAAGCAGATTACTGTGCTTCTCTGGGCCGGAATTGCGCCTCAACACGCTTTGCGGCCGCACGCGCTCGAGTCGGTCGAGTTTCCAGCTCCAAAGCCCACTCAATGTGGCTTTTTTATAGTTTTCTAAAATTTTTCTTAGTTTCCAGTTTCCAAAACCCACCTAGAGTCAATGGATCGGCGGCTACGGTGTTGGGAACTCTTGTGACTCGAAAGCGCGCGGCCGCAAAGCGTGTCGAGACGCAATTGCGGACCGGCATTTGGCCCAGATAAGCACAGTAGCTCTCAGAGATTTCTCCTTTCCACAAAACGTCCGTAGAGTATTGGATTACAGTACCACAATCATTCGCTGAAGGACCAACTATCCCATCCTCACGCACCTCGTATTTCAGGGTACAATTCTTTCTTGGCCCAAACTTCTATGTTTCAGAAAACCATGTTCAGGATGTTGTAGGTATAGTCCTGTGTACCAACAATCCAATTTGAAAATTTTCTAAGTGCCCCAGGGATTTCGAAAACGCGCAGTTTCATGGTTTGGTGGGGATTAAAGGGGTAACCGAATGGCAATATTTTGGAATTTTCGGAAAGTATTGTTTCGGATCTGGCTCAAAACGTATTTCTAGAGGTTGTTTTTGTTCTGATCGCAAACCTGACGCCCACTTGCCGATTTTTTCGCAAAATTCGGCCGAGGTTGGTCTAATGCTTCCCACTGTAAGAAATTTAGCTGTCCAAGCGCGACATTTGGCGATTTAACCCCAAAATATCTCCATGGTGGTGATTTACTATCGTTCCCCGAGCCAAATTCCGGTCCGCATTTGCGGACTACGACTATTGCATCATCTCAGACAGTCGTGGAGGGCGGGCCGAGGATACATACTCGGGCGGCACCAAGTTCACCTCGGCTCAACCTTCAGTGCCAATGTAGGTATTTTAGAGTATTAGGCAGCGTCCATAACAGACGTCCTAGCGTCAAATGACCGTAAAGTGATGCTGGAGGTTTGCATCTTCAGCATTTGTTATTGATCTGACTCCCCAGCGGCCACTGCAGCCGGCCAGTCGCTGACGGTGCAGGCATAGTGACCGTAACGGCTGTCACTAATATTATCGATACCATCGTTAACCACGTGCCATCCTCGGACACGTTGAATGCGCCGGCCGTCGAGCGTCATGCGCCAGCGTCTGAATCTAGATACGCAAACAGGATTTTTGCAATTATCAAAGCGTTACAGATAAAACACGGATGGCCACACTGGAATAGTTCGTGTATGATATAATGAAGTTCTGGAAGGTCGTTGAAGTTCCTAGGTTTTAATGGTTTTGAAAGGATATGGGACAAAGCAATCGTCTTCTCATGAGAGACAATTTTGATCGATGAAACAATGTGCAAAACGGTACTGTAACCAGGGCTGGGCACGCGTCCCGGTTGACCTTAGAGGGGTGCATATTGGACGCTGCGGAGAGGGCAAAGGGGGGTGCCTAAACCGAGCACCCAGATAAAAACAAAGTGCCTGTTCTGCCGAATTTCAGGGAAAAAAATAGTACACGCTTTTCTTTTGATTGGTCAACTCTTCTTCTCCGCTTTTCGAAAAAGAACACTAACAGAATTCAAATTATGGATAGAGATGCAGATTGCGTTCGCAAAAATTAATAGTTGCTGTCGAGGTTTTTTTTAATAACTCTATGAATTAAGTATTATCTATAATTTGTTTGATTACTTTGATAAAGAAATAAACACTACTCCGTTATCTAGTAGCAAGTAAGGATTGGTGTGATGTCATGTTTCTCTGGTGCAACGTTCATTTATTACACGGGTGGTAACCGATTCGAAGCAAAGATAAAAAGAGAGCGCTCAGAAGCGCTATCGTTCACGTTCAAAAAAGAATCAGCGAACTGCTGTATTAGTACAGATTGAAATCACAGGTAGCACATTTAGTATCACGACTAGCCAACTAATTTTAGCTCATGAGAATGTGACTTATGAAGAGAGCCGATTGTGAAAATTGAGGACTTTGCAAGGTCTTGCGAGAGAAGTTAATGATCGTGTCCTCCTTGAGAAGTACCATGTCTCTCATCATGGTAAAAAAACTGCTATCAGTACCCTGCAGAGCACAAGTGCACTGAATAGGGCTTTGGAACTATAAAAACCCGAGTTGTAGCCATCTGGAGTGCCGCAATCCCTTGAAATTCGGCTCGCCGTGCGATCTGGTGCTTGTCCGCAGCAACACAGCGCACACTGGAGTGGACGCGCACACAATATTAATTTAAAAATGTAATTTATTACAGAACAGGAAGGAGAAAAGGGCTGAAACTGTAGTAAATGGAAGAAGGCAGAGGTACGATACTTTCAATGTAACCATTATAGAAATTTAATGTAAATAAACTAAGTTGGAGCGGGGTGAGTTTTTTGGATTAGACAAGGTTCATTCAAATGAACCTAGTTGAATGAAAACAGCATTGAACATAAAAAGTAAGAGCATTGAAAGAAAGAGGAGAATCTGGCAAACACTTTGGTTTCAATAAGTTTGATATTTGATGTGATATAAGGACCTTAAACCTCGTCCCGGTTTTCGGGGTAAAACCGGGACGAGATTTAAGGTCCTTAAATCACATTAAAAATCAGTCCTATTGAAACTAAAATGTTTGCCAGATTCTCCTCTTTCCAAATATCTCCTTTGCTCTCAGTTTAATGCTAGTTTTGATCAACTAGGTTCGTTTGAATGAACCTTGTCACGGCTAAATATTTACACCAGCTCTAACTTTGTTTATTTACATTAAATTTCTAAAATGGGTACATCCAGAATAGACTTCCTTTACCATCTTCCATTTCCTTCAGTTTCAATCCTTTTCTCCTCCCCGTTCTGTAATAAAACATTTTTTATTAATATTGTGTGCGCGTCCAATCCCGTGTGCCCTGTGTAGCTGCGTACAAACACCGTATCGCACGGCAAGCCGATTTTTTAGGGGATAGGCCGCTTTCAGAGTTCGATCGCTCTGCGCCGCGAGTGGGCACGGCGACGCGACAGTCGCGTCGCCGTGGAAATCGCAGATTTTGGAAGTGTGAATGCCCAATCGCGGAAGTTGGCGACCACGCACTTTTACGTGCACATTCTAATCGACGCCTGCTTCATGTTCGCGGTGTCGCGCAATTGGCTAGTCATTTATGATGAAAAGGTGCATTGTGCTTTGCCATTTAACTTTAACTTTATTACACGCCCTTGCAGACGTGTAGAAACATAGAAAGGGCAGAAAAACAACGAAAACATCGAGGAACATGAAAAATGACAAGTTTCGGAAGGAAAAAGCGTAAAACGATTGATAGATCCTTTCTTGACAATGAAGGTAATTTTTGACAAGTGTTTTGAATTTAGTGAAGTTGATCGGTATCTGAACAGTATGACTCATCTTCTAGTATTCCATGCCGTCTCTGAGGATGGAGAAGCTGCGCCCCAAAGAGGTGCGCGGCTGACGGAATTTAACCTTGAACCTTTCTCCATTAGTATTTGATTCAACCAGTTTAAAAAATGAATGAGCTTTGAGACCCAGTCTTCCAGTTATAAAATTATATACCAAAATTAGATCATTTCTTTTGCGTCTGTAATGTAAAGTATCCAAAATAAGCATACGATTCCTAACTATGCCATGGGGATTGCTCCTATACGTGAAGCCAAGAGACCTTATGAAGACCTTCCTTGTGAAGTTGTTTTGCACTCTTTCTAGTTTGGCAACGCAGGTTTTTCAATGAGGAAAGTAGATACAGGTACCATATTCAAGAACAATCGAACGTCAATTTTATAGGCTGTAACCAAAAGCAATGGACCTTTAGTTTTCAGCGATTTGAACAGAAGGAAAAGTTTCTGCTCAGCTTTCGCAACAATACTATCCAAATGCTTATCAAAATTCAATTTCGAATCGACAAGAAACTCTAAATCTTTAACTAGGTTAACATGCTGGAGTATTGAACCATCGATATTGTACCCGCCTTCCGGATTAGTAGTTCTACCCAGGTGTAGTACTTGACTTTTTTGAGTGGAAAGAGGGAGAAGGTTTCGTTTAGACCATTGAACTACATTGTCAATTGTGGTTTGGATCCTAGTTTTATTGTCACCCTCAAGTGTATCGTAGATTTTTTTAATGATAATAATCATTTTATGATAATAATTGTTTTGTATTATGATTGTTTTGCCTACTCATACTGATTTTGCCTGAATCAACGTGAAAAAAGAGGAATTTGAACGAGGACGTATGAAGCGGTCGCCGCGATCGGTCGCGTCGCCGTGCACTGCATGGCGACGCGATCTGGCCATCTCAGTCGCCCAATCGCGCGATTGGGCGACTTTTACCGCGATCTTGTCTGAAAGGCCGGCGACGAGATCGCGCGACGCGACCAGATCGGTACACAGTGTTTTCATTCGGTCGCGTCGCAGAGCGATCGAACTCTGAAAGAGGCCATAGCGGCATTCTAGGAGGGTAAAAATCGGGTTTTCTACTCCCTACGAATCACATGAATCCTAACATTGTTCCACAACACAAAAAAGTTCTGATTTCCACATCAGAACAATCAAACACAGATTAACTACATAATCCTTTATAGGTTTATGAAAACATTCGACAGGAAACATTAATAATTGCAATAGTAGTAGTTCTATTGTTTGTAATTGTTCAATTGTTTTGTAATAAAAATCGTTTCATCTTTTGTCATAACTTACCGTCTTACTAACAATATTTCCTCATGGGATTGTTTTCAAGTTTAGAAATTACACTACCCTTTTCGTTGCCATTTTCGGAATATTCTTAATTCAGTGCTTTTTTTATATTCTTGTTCATCAAAATCAGGAGGTCAAGATCATGGCTGTCCAACTATTCGGAAAACAGCCAATTTCGATTTCACATAAGGGGGTGCCTAAAAATTACCGAGCTAAGGGGGGTGCATATTCAGATTCGCCAAGCCGGGACGTGTGCCCAGCCCTGACTGTAACCATGGAGTATTTCGCAATACACCGATGCGCGACGAATTCCCGCTCTCCGATTTGAATATCACCACGCGACGCACTCACGTGCTGGGCCCTTTTTCTCCTCGTCTCGCCCCATTCAAGTCTTCGCCCCTGATTTCTGTCCTCGGGTCAGCCTCAACGCCCAGAAATACCTCGGGTCGCCCTCTACGATTGCCTGAGATGCGACACTTGCTAATCTTGCTGGCACCACTAGGTTCCGGCACGATTCGCCCTTCTCCCAGCACGATTATCACGTGTCGCATGATGCAACGGCCGTAGTCCGCACTTGCGGACCGGAATGTGGCTCAGAGCACGATAGTATATTCATATATTCAGTCGATTTCTGCTGTTTTAGTTTAACGTCGCAGTACAAACTATTATACCTTTACACACTAGTGAGGGATAGCTTCGGTGTAGACTCACCCAGAAACCGAGTTAGAGCAGCACTGATGTTCCGGTGGTGCAGTGCGATGAAGCGTTACCCCGCAAAGGGAATATGCTGGTTCAATCTCGCCCGGAGTCAAAGCTACTGTGTATACAGATGGACCTCCCTTGCAAGCAACTATATGTTTAGGAAATTTTCAGTATTCCGTTATACCACCACCCCAGAACCATAACAGCACGATTTGTCCTTTTTCAGAAAAAAAAACCGACTGAGTTCATTCATTCACTCAAACACCCATAAAATTTGCTAAATTTATATAGTAGAGTAGAATATGAGCAAGCATAACAATGTTTACAAGAAAACCCGATTCTATGTAACTCTGTACAATGGACCACATCTTATAAGTATTGCACCAGCCAGAGTAAATCAGGAATGACCTAATGGAGAGAAATACAGTGGAGCTCTATAAACATAGCAATATACAAATCTACCAAGCAGATCCGTAGACCCTAACTTAATCATCAATCTCTCCATCTTCCAACTCTTCCTCGTCAGCTACTACCAAATCCTCTTCTATGATCAGATGATCTTCATCCTCCTCAGGTTCCTCATCTTCATGTGAGTCCTGCAGCTTGGGCCTCTTTGGACTCACACCAACTGAAGATTCCTCAGAAATCTCTCGCCGGCTGTCCCTGCTTGACCTACTCCGCTCATGCACTAGAAATACGCACTATTAGAAAGTAAATGTGTTGTAGGGAGATCAATAATTCACCTTTCCTCTCGATAGAATACAAATGCTTCCAGTCAGAGTTTGACGCAGAGGAAACTTTGTCTCTTTTCAACTCAGCAGATACTGATCGATCTTTTTTCACTAGAAATGATCTAGTTGTCAAAAATATTCATTTTGGAAAAATCCTAAAAATCTACTTCAGGTATAGTCCCATCTGGGTGGGGAACAGCACCGCAAGGTACTCCAAGCTTCCACGTCTTGCTGCAAACACCCCTTTCACACGCCGCAACGCGCGTGACAGGGTTCCCTACTTGATACAGCCTTGAACAACGCTGCACCTAGTATCCGAACCTCACTGGGCGCAATTCTTTTCCTGAGATATGTTTGGAGCCAAGCTCTGTTAAAGACAGCATACACGCTCACAAACATGGCCGAAATAACAGCATAAAAAGACCTGCATGGCCCTTACAATGTCGTGAAAGACGTTTGGAGCGCTGAAAACTATCCAGGATGACAGTATTTGAGTAATCCTGTCTCGTAAGCCAGTGTTTTCCCACCTCTTCGAGTTACAGAATGAGAAAAGAAGCTTGAGAAAACATGTGACCATTTAGAGTGACAGGCACAATCAAAAAGCAGTCTACGACAGAAACAGCTTGATTGACTGGAATATAACATGTCTGATTACACCGGCTGGCTTTCCATGAGTAAGCAGACATGTTATAATCCAGTCAATCAAGCTGTTTCTCTCGTAGACTCCTATTTGTTCGTGCCTATCACCCTATATGATCACATGATTTCTCAAGCTTCATTTCTGATTCTGTTACGCTAAGGATTGGGAAAATACGGACTAGCGAGACAGGAATGCTCAAATGGTGTGATCCTGGGCAGTTTTCAGCGCCACAAACGTCACTCACGACATGGTAGGGGGTCATGCGGACCTATATATGATGATATCTTGGCCATTTTTGTCAGCGCGTATGCTGCCTTTGACACGGCTTGGCATTAAACATACTTCGGAATAAAGAAACACGTCCGAGTGAGGTACAGAGACTGGGTTCAACGTTGTTCACTGCTGACGGAGACGGATCTATAGGCCTGACACTACTCCTGGCCATTTTTGACCTTATTTGCGAAAGTAGGTCTTGCTGCAGAGATCAATATCTCCCACTATCGAGCAGTTCAATCTAGTCAGGCTTCCAGATATTCGGAACATTCCGTGGTGCTTATTTTCTCACTTTGCGGAACAAGTCGTGGGCGACCTTTTGCCGAAAATGGCATCAACGAAAACCTTCGGTGGCTTGAAGTAGAGTTCGCGCAATCATTTTAGTCTGATGAATGGACGGGGCTGCGACGGTAGATCACTCCGCGCGAATCGAAACCCCGTTCTCCAGTGAGGCCGCCAACCCCGCACGGCCGCCGCCTGGGCAATGAGTCAGACTAGAATGAAAACGGAAACCATAGGTGCTTCCTCGATTTCCGAAACAGACCACTCACTCGTTCTCAGGCAATCGCCGCATTCAATGCGTGTCGAATATGCATTCAACTCGAAGACAAGGTGGTTTCGAGCACAGTCAGGAAACGTGCTGCTCGGGGAGCACGTGCTCCTATTGTGTTTCGAATTACAGCACGTGCCCCTACAAATAAGCCGTTCAATGCGTGCATAATACACATTCAACTCGATGACAACACGATTATTCAAAAAAGGAAAGTATACGATGCACTCCTGAGACGGGCTGAGAGGTCGGCAGCTTCGCCGGTTCAATTACCCAAGTTTGCGGTATTTTACCCGCCAGGACGCTGAGGGCCTCGTCCAATCGCTGACAGCCCCAGATGGTGCTCGGCGAGCTGGCCGCGTCGCACGTCGGTGTGCCAGCCGCGTCGCGTATGTGTGCTGCTACGATAGCGCTGGACCACCTTGCAGCACGTACTCCTGCGATTGAATTTTGCGGCACATGCTCCTGCAATGAAATTTTGCAGCACGTGCTGCTGTTTGGAGCACTTGCCCCTGTGATAGAGCCTTTCGATGGGTGTGGTCACTCGAGTTGAATGCATATTCGACAAGCATTGAATGCGGCGATTTTGTGAGTTGGAGGGACGATACTTCATAAAGGCAGCATACACTCTCGTACACGTGATTGGGATAATTGCGGAAATAGAATGATATGGCTCAGATTACAACGTCTACGCATTTTGAAGCGTCAAGAACGACCCACAATGCCGTTACAGCAGTAGCAAGTTTGGCCCCGCCCGTATTTTCACGCCCCCTGTATTTGCCCTTTTCCTCCAACGCAGGGTTGCTGGGACATCTTCGCAGTCAGTGACGTGTGTGATTCACTTGTTAGGCAATCCACCGACAGTACCGAAGACCCAGCAAGTTTGCGTTGCAGGAAAAGGGCAAATACAGGGGGCGTGAAAATACGGGCGGGGCCAAACTTGCTACTCCTGTAAGGGCATTGTGGGTCGCTTTTGACGCTTCAAAATGCGTAGGCGTCGTAATCTGAACCATACCATTCTATTCCCGCAATTATCCCAATCACGTTTATGCTGCTTTAAATGGTGGGTGTAGCCGCGAAAGGGATAGCTGCGGATCACTCAGCAGTCCGCGAGTCTGTCGCGTGCGCCAATCGATAACCACATTTCGCAATGGCGCACACGAAGCAGCGCAGGTTGCTGAGGAGTCCGCAGCTATCCCTTCCGTGGCTACCCCAACAATAGTTCTAGTATGTGTTCTAATATTGTGCGTCAAAACGGGCCACTTGTTCAGCCAGAATATTTCCGTTCGATGCGCACACTTTTCAACGACTTCGAGTGAGGAAGTGGTTCGAAGAGAAATAATTGATCGATGAGGGTTGCTAAGGTTTGGAGAGCAAAAATTTGAAGTCTCCCTAGCCCGCGCTTGTCGCCGTAATCTTCGCTCACCCTTCAGTTAACTCGTTTCATACTCCTCCCTGTAGTGTTTTCAAAAAAAGTCATATTCTTATTTATTGCAGCCACGAAAAAGATTGTTGTCAGAGGTTGAGAAACTAGGCCACCAACGTTGGATTCATCCATAGGTCCACTGTACTTACAGTTATGAGGCTCTTCGAAAAATTGGGAAAGTGCGCGGTATTATGCCCGGGACAAGCTCAGTCCGGGCATTCGTCGAGTGTGCTTCTGTCGACTTTATTTACGTAGTACATTAGGCAACACTGCTCCCAGAGAAGGGTCTATTGAGGCCTTTTCCAGTGAACCTCGAACAGACAGGGCGTGCTCGTCGCGCCAGGGACGTAGGAGTCCCTGTTGCGAGTGGTCCCATCTTTGCAGATTTACAGTGTGGTGGAAATTACAAAATTACCATGTTTTTGCACAGTAGTTCTGGGAGACTCTCGATGGCGGTAATGTCGATCATCTAGATCCCTATGAGTGCGAGTAGATCGCCGAGAACTTGATCGATCGCGAGATTCTCGAGAGGAATGATGACGATGCGCTGAATCTCAAGCAGTCAAAAGAACTTTTATTTAAACGATAAAAACTGAAGGGTAGTACCTGAGGCTTCGTGAATAGGCTGAACTGAACTCGTGGAATGACTGACTTTCCAGAACCTTTCGCTACCACTTCTTGTCCTGTCTGGAAGTAATCAACACGAAACTATTTCGCTGAGATGTAGGGTGAGAATGGAGCATGTTAAGAGAGATGTGGACATTTGCAAAGGCACGACGTGACCGGAAAATGCATTTTACGCCAGTTTTGCAGACTTACGGCGAAAACTGCCACAGACACAGTAATAAGACCGTGTTGGAACCGCCCGTGAATGGCTACTGATGATGATGAGATATAATAAGAGTGTGTGCCCTGCATACTACAGTATCTCGTATCACGACCGGTAGCCAATAAAAATCGGTTACTAACACTCCCTATAACTTTACTTGGTCAGGTTTGTCAGCAGCTTTCGAAACTAGCTTTGGTCTGTAAGCGGTCCTCAAATCTGATCTTCACTGTTTTATATCAACGGAACTGTTATACCGCCACTCATGTTTGCGTTTCCTGCCAGAAGAACTTAAACGGGTCTTCATCGTAAACAGTGCCTTGGAAAGAATGAAATCATGTCTTATTGCAAATAGCCACAACCATGTAATGACCTTTCCAAGCGGGAACGACGGACCTGTCCGTGAGTTCTCCAGCTCCGTCCTTGAGACTTTCCTCTCAAAATCCTTGAGCTCGCTTAGGCGTTCACCTTTAGAACCATGGTCAGACTTCGGTACCCTCTGAGAGACAGGAACTCCTTCGTCAGGGCGAGTGTTCCGCGTGTCAGCCTGTTTTTGTTCAATGTTTAGAATCAACGTTGGAACTTTCTTCTAGGGAAAAACATTCTATTTTCCATGCACACTCACATTATTATCTTTCCCATCATTGTGGTTTCTTCGGGAAATTGGGTTTTCGTGATTCCTGTTGGGCTCACGGTCAGTGGTATGTCGGAGGAATGATGGTCTGCGCAGTCCAGATTCTTCAACACCTAGTTGCTTGTCTTCTTCGTGGCGAGAGCGATGGCTATGCTTCATGCTTTCATGTTTCTGCTCAGCTATCTGGATATTTGATTCCGCGGATAATCTTCCACGATCCGATTTGGACGAGCTTTCGATATTAGACGGATCACTCTTATATCTTGAGGGGCTAACTTCAGGATGAGTCCCATCATGATTTCTCACATCACTTTCTCTCCTTCGCAAGATTACGTCTTCTCGACTACAGCTCAGACCAGAGCCTTTCGAGGGCCGGAGCGGTGACGACCTCCGTTGTTCAGATTCCTTGACATCACACCGTTTCTCATCTTCCAGACGGGATTGATGGCTATACTTTCTAATTTCACGTTTCTCGTTCACTGTTTCAGTCCTCGGTCTCGAGAATATCCCACCACGATCGGATTTGGATGAGCTATCGGCCTTCTTGGTGACATCATGCGCTGATCTGGACACGTCAACTTCAGAATAACGCTGATCCTGACTCTTCACATCACTGTTGCTCCTTAGGTAATTCGAATCGCATTGATTCGAACTAGATATTCCGTCCGCTAGACTTCGGAAAGAAGACGCTCTGTGGTGTTCAGATTTCTGAACAATGAGCCCTTTTTCTTCTTCCAGGCGGGTCTGATGACTACCCCGGCTCCTTCTATGTCTCTCGTCCACTATTTGAGTCCTCGATTTAGTGGATATTTTGGCATCATCATAATGAGAGGAGCTATCAGCCTTCTCAGACATGTCACGCGCATATCCGGAAGTGCCAGCTTTAGAGCCACGCAAATCACAACTCTTCTCATTGCTACCGCTCCCTCTCAGACCTCCGTTTCCGTGCTCCTGGCTGAAGTCAATATCGTTTTTATGCATCAGAGTTGGATGCTTTCGCTGCTCAGGTTTCTCAACATCTTGTCGTTTTTCCTCATCTCCACGAGAACGATTGTGGCTCTTCCTATTTGCCTGATCTTCAACTGTGAGTGTCTTCAAATCTATATGTCTGCTGGCACGTTCGGATTTTGAAGGGTTGCCAGTCTCACCAATCGAATCGCGAACACATTCAGAGGAATCAGCTCCAGAACGTTGAACCTTGTGAACATTCCCATCGTGATCGCTCTTCCGGACGTTTGAGTTCTCGCGACTACAACTGGGTTCAGAGTTTGTGTGTCGAGGAGAAGAGGCCTTTCGTTGCTCAAATTTCTCAACATCACGTCGCTCCTGATCTTCTAGACAAGAATGATGACTACGCTTCCTTGTTCCGTGTTTCTCGTTCACAATTTTAGTCCTCAACTGTGTGAGTATCCGATGATCTGATGTGGACGAGCTGTTGGTTTTCGCAGCCATATCATCCACTTCTTTGGACGGATCAGCTTGTCTGCAAGGACCTTGTCTAGCGTCCAGAAGGTGCTCAGGGAACCGCTCTCGCTTCTTGGCCATGGCGGAAGAACCAGAGTCTCGAATGTTCATTTCGGAAGTTCCAGCGATCATATTTTGAGTACTAAATGGTGCATCCATGGATGAGCTCCGACGGACATCGATTTTCTCCTTCTTCGGTATTATAGATTTCATCTTCGAGATCCTTCTTCCTTCAACAACTCTAGTCGCCATCAACTGCGGCCTCGTTCGAATCACAATTCGCTCCCTTTGGCGTGCTGTTCCTTCATCTGTTTTCTTTACAAGTTCAGGGAGAATGCTGCCAGTAGACGCCAAATCCACTTTCGTTTCGCCACACGGCATCTACAAAGCCAAAGTTTAAAACAAGGGAAACTCGAGAAAAGACAACGATGAGAACGATACCATAGTTGGTAGTCCATCGCCGCTTTCATCAAGTTGGTTCACCGTTAACCATTCCGTCATAGTGTCTAGAGAGGAGAACTCGATTTCCAAAGCCAGCCTTCCACGATAAACCTTCAAAAGGGTTACTACAGTGCGTGTAAAGACTATGAAGGCACCCTATTTTCCAAAGATACTGAAACTCAGTTTTTTTTTCTGAGATGAGCCCAGTACAAGAATGAAGTAATCTCCTCCCACATACTCAGGCAAAATGATAACTTCTCACTTCGTCCTCCGCATAGGCAGTTCTTTAGAGTTTCTCGTTTTTCCCTTGTATCAAAAACATAAAGGCACCATGGGGAAGCTACTGTTTTTGACGATATGCCCAATCACAGTCCTCCTTTCTTTACTGAAGTATGCTAGAAGAGGATAATTAGTGGTTGATTGCCGAACAACACGAACAGCTTGGCGCAGGTGCATTACGTTCTCCAGCCAAATTCCTCTAAGACGCCCATCTCGATGTCTGTCAAACGTAACGGAAACATCTTCAGAGACATCAAGAAAGCTGGCTACTGCAATCCGAGTGTTCAAGGACGACTCGAACGCACCTTACAAGAAGTAACATAGCTTTACAACTCGTAAATATGCGCATCTTTGAGCTTACTCGGTAATACCCCAACACAGATTCCAGGTCAGAATATATGTTCCGGCAGAAGACGGCCACGGAATTTCTTCTTTTGTCGAAACAGACATGTGGAAATTGCGTTGGGTTGGCAAAAGAATTAGAGCAGGTTCAAAGATGCGCATCTTCACCAATTGTACAGTTATGTTACTTCTTGTCTGAGTCGTCCTAATACACTCCCGGATTGCAGTAGCCAGTTTTCTTGAAGTCTCGGAGGATGTTTTCGTTACATTTGACAGACCTCGAGATGGGCGTCTAACTAGAGACTGCTTTAAACTTCCCGTGAAAACTTGCAAAACCATGTTGTCGTCGCTGTAGGTCTGTGACAATACATAAATTATTCGTGCTTAAAATTCCCTGAATGGCTGCGGGGATTCCAAAAAATGGTATTTTCATTGCTTCAAAAAAAGTCAAGGGGGGAATCAGAGAATTTTTCGGGCGTTAAGAAAATTGTTTTCGGATTCGGCTCAAGCCTTGCATCTGGAGGTTATTTGGGGCGCTGAACCCGAATCTGGAGTCTATTCCTCGCTTGACTTAGGGTTACGGTGGGCAAAATACGTTTTAACTGGCGTTACTTCCCTTAAAATTCCGAAAATCGAAAAATGGACCACAAACTCGTGTTCAGCGTTCCAAATAACACCCACAGTGAAATTTTAAGTCAAATCTGAGACTTTGACCGAGCTACCGTAAACCCACCGTAATCTACCGTAATCTATCAAACGGATTGCAGATTCGTGTTAGGCAGCCCAAATAACCCCTATGTACACGAATTGAGGCGATTTTTTGATCGTAGCATTCTCAAAATCATCAAAATTGGCGCTTTTTCAACTAAATTTCCCCCATTTTGAAGCTTCGGACCAAATCAGATGGATTTTTTTTGAAAATTCACAAATGGGCCTCAGATTCGTGATAAGCACCCAAAACAACGCCTAAAAACAAGTTTTCAGCCCAATCCGAGACAACTTTTTTAGAACATCCTGAAAAATGTCATTCGTGTACCACTTTTATCTACGCAAAGCTATGAAAATGGCCACTTTTGGAAATCTCCTGTAAATCTCTGAGGCGCTCCTCGTGTTGTTCGTAAATCAACCACTAATTATCCTCTTCTACCCGAATGGAGAGTGCTTAACCACGTTAGGGAGAGAGACAATAGAAAGCCATTTGCCGATGCTCCAAGCAAAGTCATTTTGCAAAGATCACAGCAAGAACGACTCCGTCTTCTCTCAGGCCGGGGCTGTACCAGAAATTTACCAGAGTTTTCCGGGCAATCAGTGGTAAATCTGCAATTACTGCCAGATTACGGAAATTTTGCCAGAGAATTCGCCCTGATCTCTGGTGTTGACATATTCTGCCAGATTACCAGAGAGTTACCACAACATTCCTCCGTAATTTACCGGGCACCTTCCGTAATCCATCAGAAAGTTGACGAATTCTGACAGACTATAAAAAGGCTAGACTTCAACACGAGCAGCGAAAGTGTGCAGAACCCATATGGTAGTGAGCAGGAACGTGTGCGGGACCCACGTGGAAGTGCGCCAAGTGATGAGAGAAGTGTGCGGGACCCAAGTTGAAGTGCGCAAAGCGCCGGGAAAAGTGCGCGGGACCTAAGTGAAAGTGCGCCAAGCGCCGAGAGAAGTGGGCGGGACCCTCGTATGAGTGCGCCAAGCGCTGGGAAAAGTGTGTGGGACACAAGTGGGAGTGGGCAGAGCGTCGCAGTAAGTGTGCGAGACCTACGTGGAAGTGCGCCAAGCGCCGAAAGAAGTGAGCGGGACCCTCGTATGAGTGCGCCAAGCGCTGATGGCTGAATTGAGATGCATTCGCACAAGCAAGACTTTTTAGGATCCAGGGTCAGCTGTCACTCATAGGCTCAGGTAACCACTAGATCTATTGCTGAATCTTGGTAGATGATTTCAGTGGATGAATTTTGGTTGCTCACCCCCTGGATTCAGGGGGCTCAGGTACTCAGGGCGACGGCCGGCACCCCACATTTCGAGGGTGCCGGCCAGCGGCGAACCATACTGCATGCGACGGGGTGGTCGTCTCGTGGCGCAAGACTGGGAGGAGGGCGGGCAGATCAGTGGGAAAGATACCTCTTGCTTGAGGTCACTTTTGGAACCATTAGCGCTGTCCAGCCCTTTCCACTGATCTGCCCGCCCTTCTCACTGTCTGGCGCTACAAGACGACCACCCCATGCGACGCACACGCAGCGCGGATATTGGCTTGCCCGCGAGCCACAAAACACGCCTCGCCATCTTCAATTCGGCCGGTTGGAAAGACAATTGATAATGGTTACGAATGATCACGTCGTAACGTGCTTATCACGTGCACAGCCGGTATAAAAGGTGCCTCATCTCACTAGGGTACTCATTCGGCATTCCAATGCCGGCCCTGGAAGGTCACTTCGAGTCACTCTCCGGAGGCCAGCATATTTTTGACTGCTGAGGGGATAGGGGTATCCCCACGGCTGAGGGGGGGGGGCTTTCGCCGCGATCCGCGGGGAGGGTGGTTCTTCACCGCAGAGTGCGGCGGACAGCGTAATCTGAAAGAATTTTCCGTTCTGTCCCGACCAGAGTACGGAAAAATTCTGACAGATTTCGAAAAAAATCTACCAGAAAACGAGAAAATTCTACCAGACTTCCAGAAAATTCCGCCAGATAACGAGAGAATTCTGCCAGAATACGGAAGAATTCTGTCAGAGGAGGGCAACATCTTCTCGTAATCTGAGATTTTTTTTGTAATATTTCAGAATTTTTCCGTAATGGTCCGGCCTGAGCTGCGCGAGGAGCACACCATGTTGGTACGGTGTAATCTTGAGAAGGCGGCGGTAAATCCTATACTAGGAGAAGTACCGCCCCCAATCTGCACATCCGAAACTCAACTCGAAAGAAGGGCTAGATGTACACTCGCATCGCTACGCTACGGTCATTAAACAACGTTCATGTCCTACGTCAGCAAGATTGACAGCAGCAAATCTGATGTTTGTCCGAGCTGCGGTGCTATCGGCCACGATACAGCACATTCATTTAACTGTCCGGAGAGACCCACTGGGTTGAAAAGATGAGCACAGATTGGGTTGAAAAGGTAAGCACAGAAGCCTATATGTACCCTAAAACAGCCGAAAAGCAAACAAGCAAACAGAAATCCATACCTTAATATATTTTGGTAGTACACGATGATCACTCTCTGGCTTGAAGCGAAACAAGCACGCCGGACACTCAGTGAGTCCACTGGATTTCAGCCTGAACACATCAAAGTACCGAGGGTAAATCGTAAATCAAAGTGGGGAAAAATCGTACTTTTGTTGCAAAGTGGTGTTTGCCTCCTTCAAAGCCTTGATTTCTTTCCTTGCTGTGATGATAAGCTTCCGCATATTATCGCAATATATCCGGAGCTTCTTTCGAAAAGCGCTTTTGTACTGAAATATGCATAAGGTTTTCGCCGTTGACCAATGCCCTTTGCGAGTGCCACACACTCGTCTTCCATTCAAGATCTTGATGACCTTTCAAGTGCGTGGGGCACATGAACTGACTTGCGACACACAGCCGATTTTCAAGTCTGCGTTCTTATCCTCCCAGGTAGGTCTGGTACCGATTAACCGGCCCCGGAGGGATAGTAGACTTGGTTGGCCGTCGGTGAAGATCGATCGCTCGACCGTGTGCGTGACAATGGCACCTCTTGCCGCTGCCATAAATACGCTCCTAGCAGGGATATAATGAATAACATTAGGTATTTTTTGTCGAAATTTTTGGTTCAGATTAGGATTCGTAGCCTCGCCGAAATCGGTCATGGCTTCTCGCCGGATCCTAATTTGAAATACTCAACACAATTATGGGATCTGCTTTCTTTTTTCTGTAGCAATACAGTAATTACACGGTAGCTTCGCTAACGACTTCGTCTTCGAGACTTCGCCCACAGAATTCTCTGTGTTGCTGTCAGGGTCCAGCGAAGTTGTGACCGGACGCAACGGGGGTGGAGGTGTAAGCGTCATGGCTGCCCAAAAAAAAAACGGAAATGTGTTAATTTGAGAGGTGGGGGCGGGTCTAGAGAATTCAAGACAAAATTTCCGCCTAGGAAGGAGGGTACGTAAGATTTCCGGGCATTTTGAGAAATTTGGTCACCAAAGGAGCGGAGGGGGGGGGGGTCGTAGCTCCACCGAGGTTGGGCGTCGAGCTCCAGATACTAATCGAAACACGGAGAAAGATCGTTTGAGCACCGTGATCCAACCAAGCCGTCAACTAAAAGTTTTGTGTGTGATTGCACCAAACTTCACATTACACGCATAATACGCCGCTCTTTCTCCGGCGTCCTGAACATTTCGCTATTCAGATGACACCAGGATTGTGTCTGCGGATGTGGAGATTGAATAGCATGTTTTGGAATAGGTGCTATCTTAGCGGGGGGGGGGGGGTACTGTGCTTATCTGGGTCAAATTCCGGTCCGCAATTGCGTCTCGACACGCTTTGCGGCCGCGCGCTTTCGAGTCGGAAGAGTTTCCAGTGCCGCAGCTGCCGATCTGTTGACTCCAGGTGGATTTTAGAAACTGGAAACTAAACAAAATTGAAGAAAGCTGTCTAAAAAGCCATATCGAGTCGGCTTTGGCGCTGGAAACTCGACTGACTTGAGCGCGTGCGGCCGCGAAGCGAGTCGAGACGCAATTGCGGACCGGAATTTGACCCAGATAAGCACAGTACTAAGACGCGATGCACATTGCCACGCCCATTTCACCGTGCCGCACTGAATTTGAGCGCCTACACGGGGTTTCCCTCCCCTGCCAAAATCAGCATAGTCGTTGCGGCACGGAAAGAAGGGCGTGGCCACGTGCGATACCACAAGGCTACCCCCCCCGCTGCGATAGCACCTTGGAACATCAGTGGAGAGGTGGTTCGCGCCCAATTTTTAATCCACCAAAACCTTCGCAACAACCGAGGTTCTCTTCACCTTCCAAAATCAGGAAAGCTATGAAGCCTAGGAAGTAAATCATTTTTACACAAAGTAAGCTTTTTCATTTTGAACGCTTTCTCAGGAGTTAGTGCTTGGAGGAACGCAGTTCTCACGCAGTTGTTGCGTTGTTAGTCACTGCTTTTGCCACATCATAGAGGTGAAGGAATATGATTCTATGTATCTACGTAAACATCGCTTGTGAAGGGTAAAGGATTCCATTCCGTCGAGCAAGATTAGAAGGCAACTTTTGAGTGACCGTCTTCAATTTTGAAGACACCTCACAACTTGTGTACGCGTTAGTTCAAGCGCAAGCTTGAAATCTCTAGTACTCTATCGATTTTGCGGTGAACATTAGCCTAGAGGAGCGCGTAAGGATTTGTGAGCGAAGCGCTCCTTCAATTAATCAGGCAAATCGATTACGAAGCGATGTTAAATTGGAGTCGAAAGCATGTATATCTCTATCGTGCACCGTGTTTTCCTCTTACCAAACGTATTTTCGGTCAATTTCACAAAATCTGCTCCTGTTGTAAATGCCACAGTCAGTTTGGCACGTACTGAGAGTAAACGGGATGATACAGGCCAGAAATCGTTTTATTTTACGGCCGAATCGGAGCACGGTGCTCAAACAATTTTCCCCCGTATTTCGATCACTCTAATTCCAGCGATGAAAAAAGTTCGTCTAAACTCTGTACCAGACTTAGGCGTACGGTGTGACGATCCCAGAGGGGGGCCGCATTCTTGGGCGCAGGATAGGGTGGACCCGCAGGCCCCCGGTCCGTCACCATGCAGAAAATTTCCCTCCTACAGTACCGAACGGGTCTTTTTCTCGGAAAGACAGGCGATTCGCGGCATTTTTGCGCGCACAAAGCGCTGCGTCGTCACAACACATGTGTTTGTCAGTCGGGGAGATGAAAAATCGGAAAACCGCTGTCAGGATTCAGACGTCTGGAGGGATCCAGAATATAATTCTTCAGGGTATGGCTGTTGTAGTGTTTATTTTGAGGAGAACCATTTAAAAAAAGCTGTCGGCCGAGTTCCATGTCGGTTCGACCATTTTTTGCCAAATGCGGACGGTAAGGCCAGACCTATAACGTCCGTTTTCGCTCAAAAATCGTTTGGAAGCATTGTTCGGAAGAGAAATCACTCAAATTGGCTCAGACTAAGGGTTGAAATCACAACCTCGATGGGGGGGGGGGTCGCACCGGATCCAAAACTGAAGAGGGGGCCGCATCCCTCACGGGCCGATCACACCGCTACGCTTTATCCTGCTCTGTACGTGACAGAGTGTATTTTGGATCGAGCTCAAGCGATTATTGTGCCGCATGAAAAAGGAGGGGAAGGAAAAAAATCAAAAATTGGAATTTCGAGGGGGGGGGTCATTAACTCTGGGCCAAAAACGAAAAAAAGATACCATTTCTCGAAGCTCTGCAGCAGGATAAAAGGTTCTGTGCTTGTTAATCGCAAAAAAAATGGATTGAAAATTACAATATTATTCTTTTTTTTCGAAAAAATTTCCAGCCAACAAAATGTTTCCCTTAAGGATACTTCGACATTTTCGACATTTTCAAAAAAATTTCTGATCACCAAGGATACTCAGGATGACCTAGCTTCATCGAGGCCTGGGACAAGGATCTGCTTGAGGCTGTTTCGGGTGCTAAACGCGAATATAAGGTTCGTTTCCAGTTTTTTCCAGCGAATGTTAAGGTGTTTATTCCATAGCAGGCCGAAGTTTGAAGTTTGGGTGAAGTTTCGCCCAAAGGGTTTTTTGATGTGCTGGTGCTCATTATGCTGAGAGAGAGGTTTTTCTTTGACAATTGGCTCAATTCCTTCGAAAGTTTAACCTGTTTTTGAGAAGGCGCGGCCTCCGGACGTACGAATAAAAAAAATTATAAAAGGATTACAGAAAGCTACAGCAGGTCTATTGTCATTAGGCTACATTGACCTACTGTAATCCTTCGAAAATAGGGCAAGGAATTCGTGACTATCACTCAAAAGCACTTCTTTAGGCAAAGATTCAAACGAATCGGAGACTCGTTTGAATCTTTGCCTAGAGAACTAACTGCCTAAAGGAATAAACCACCGTATACCTAACGCAATCGAGCCGAAATGGAAAACAAGCCTCAAATTCGTGTTCAACACCCCAAGTAACTAACTACCTATACAGAAGTTGGGAGCATTTTTCTTGACCTCTGAAGTCCGAAAAAAGCAATAGTGCTCCAAACTGCAAACGATACACTCGGTTCTCAATGTGTACACAGAGCTCGCCCCCAAAACCAACTAAAGCCTAGTTTTACCCAAATCTGAAACGTAGACACACTATTCTTGTACACGTTCAGTTAACAGTATCAATCTTCCTAATAGCTGAAACAGACCACTTAACCTCGTTCAGCATCAAAAAAAAATCTCCCCCCCCCCGTGAATGAATAGGGGCAAAGCAGTAAAAGTTCAATCAGTTGACTAAATGGCCGCAGGAGCAAGCCGCCACCCAAAAATTTTCGCTCGATTCGGAAGGGCAGCCATTATGCTGCGAGGAAAGATTCTGCGACCCCCTCCGTTCTGGAAAAGTTGACTTCATCTGCCCTCTAAGGACCACCGTGAAAACCTGGAACGCTACTAAACACCAATGGGCAACTTCCTCGAATCTCTGACCTTCCCAAAAAAAAATCAGGATCAAACACAAATATGTAGCTCCTCATTGAGCTCAGCGAAGAACCGTGAGATGTGAGAAAGTCATAAGACCACAACTATGCTACTTTTAGAGCCTTGTTGTGTCAACCAAAACTGGGACAGAACAATGATAGCAGCAGGGAGGCACTTGGCCACGCCCATTTTTTCGTGCCGCTACGCAATTGGAACACCAACCCAGGGTTTTCACTTTGCTAAGATTAGGAAAAACACTGCGGCACGGAAAAATGGGCGTGGCCGAGCGCTCCCCCTGCTGACAAACCCGTAACGGTCAAAATCTGCGGGTCTCCCTGCTCTTGGCGGGACCGACATGAATTGGTGGCGCGCATGCGACCATGGTTTCATATCATGCTAACGCGAACATGGATTCATAATTCATGTCGGTCTCGCAAGGAACAGGGGTACTGTAGACTGGGGGCAGACCCGTAGATTTCCAACGTTACTGGTTTGTCCCTTGCTGCGATAACACCAAACGATTATGATTTTAAGTCCTTCGAAACCACATACTTTCTGGAAACCCGATTCCAGGAAACCGGCTCAGACTCTGTGCTAATTGATTTCGCGCTGATATTTTCTTTAATCGGGCATCAAAACTCATGGACGTTTCTTTATCGCAAACATTGCCTTGAAGAGGATATTTAAAACAAGATTATTATATAGAACTTACCGCTTGGGCTGATTCACCGCTAGAAGTAGTGGGCTCGGACACGTTGGATTCAGCTCGTGCCTTCATAGGGCTACCTGAACAGATAAGTTTAAAAAAAAACAGCTGATTTTGCGATAGACACAGCTTTCAGCTGACCCTGTTGAGCATTCTAGTCCAAAACTTATGCACTCGAGATTTTAGTGGGATCTCCCTCTTGCTTTGTGAAAGACATACTGTGCTTATTTGGGCCGAATTCCGGTCCGCAATCGCGTCTCGACACGCTTCGCGGCCGCACGCGCCCGAGTCAGTCGGGTTTCCAGCGCAAAAGCCGCCTCGATGTGGCTTTTTAATATTTTTTTATGCAATTTTCTTCAATTTTTCTTAGTTTGCAGTTTCCAAAACCCACCTAGAGTCAGCAGATCGGCGGCTTCGGCTCTGGAAGCCCTTCTGACTCGGGAGCGTGCGGCAGCAAAGCGTGTCGAGACGCAATTGCGGACCGGAATCTGGCCCAGATAAGCACAGTAGATACCAAGAAACAGAAAAATGTATGAAATTGACCAAAAAAATTTTTGAAGCTTTTTTCATTGTTTGGATCACGAAGTAAAATAAAACTTTCGGAGCCGAGAACCATAAAAATACTGAAAAATTCGACTTTTCATGTCAACTTTCAAATCTAGACTAGGGTCCTACCCGGAATGATACCATGATCGACCGGCTCAAAATGATGGAGCTAAGCTATACAAAAATTACCCGTGCTTGAAATTCCCTGAATAGCTGCGAGGATTCCAAAAAAAGGCTATTGCATTGCTTAACAAAAAGGTGAAGGAATTTTTGTGATGTTCAGAAAAAAAATTCGGATTCGTCTCAAAACTTCTAACTGGGGGTTATTCAGAGCACTAAACCCTAATCTGGGGTCTGTTTGCCACCGGACTTAGGGTTCCTGTAGGTTGCGATAGGCATAATGTCTTTTAACTGGTGCTACTTACTGTGCTTCTCTGGGCCAGATTCCGGTCCGCGATTGCGTCTCGACACGCTTTGCAGCCGCACGCGCTCGAGTTTCCAGCGCTAAAGCCGACTCGATGTGGCTTTTTATAGTTTTCTCCTATTTTGTTTAGTTTCCAGTTTCGAATACCCACCTGAAGTCAACAGATCAACGACTGCGGCGCTGGAAACTCTTCCGACTCGAAAACGCGCGGCAGCAAAGCGTATCGAGACGCAAACGGAGACCGGAATTCGGCCCAGAGAAGCGCCTCACTCTGTTCGCTCGCGCACTTGTTCGGAGCGAAGGTAGAGACAGCGAGAAAGTGTGGGAAGAAAGAGACGCAGCGTATGCGCGCCGATGCACGCGAAGAACGGAAATAATCACACTCGGAAACAGAGGATATGTGTTCAGCTCATCGAACGACCTCATTTAAAATCAGGACGGATCGCACTGCTACACTGCGTTGCGTTCCCTATTGTGTGTTGGCGCGAACTCGGTGCGCACATGTTCTCAGATTATCGCCGCATTCAATGCGTGTTGAATATTCATTCAACTCGAAGACAAGATGGTTTCGAGCACAGTCAGGGAACGTGCTGCTAAGGAAGCACCTGCTCTCATTGTGTTTCAAATTACAGCACGTGCCTCAACAAGTAAGCCGTCCGATGCGCGCATGATACCCATTCAACTCGATTACAAAACGATTAACCAAAACAGGAAAGTATACGATGCACTCCTGAGAAGCAGCTAAGAGGTCGGCAGCTTCGCCGTTTTAATTACCCAAGTTTGCGGTACTTTACCCGTCCGACCGCTGGAGGCCTCGTCCAACCGCTGACGGCCCCAGATGGTGCTCGGCAAGCTGGCCGCGTCGCACGTTGGTGTGTGCTACTACGATAACGCTGGACTACCTTGCAGCACGTACTCCTGCGATTGAATTTCATGGCACATGCTCCTGCTATGAAATTTCGCAGCACGTGCTGCTGTTTGGAGCACGTGCTCCTGTGATAGAGCCTTTCGATGGGTGTGGTCACTCGAGTTGAATGCATATTCGACACGCATTGAATGCGGCGGTTTTCTGAGTTATAATATACATGCACCAAGTTTGCGCCAACGCACAATAAGGGGCGCGAAGTATCACACATTACGTAATAGAATTCGGCTGGTTGGCTATCGTACACCTTCCGTAATCGTATTAATAGAAAATGGACTTCATAGCCGCATTCAAAACACCAAATAGCACCACAGAACAAATTTTGGTTTATGAGAAAAAAAACTCATCCTTCAGATTCCCGATGAGAAACAGTACCATGCATTCTCCATTTCGTAGTGAAATTTAATTCCGTTTATCGCGTGCGTGCATGGTGCGTCTCCCTCTCTCCCACACTTTCTCACTATCTCTCCCTCGCTCCGCACACGCACGCGAAGGAACAAAGTAAATTTGGCTCCAAAGTAGAAGATAGTACCGAATTTGCCAAACGATTTGAAGGATATTCCCAATCGCCAGAGCAATCGCTCTATACACTACACTTTTCGGATTAAACGCGCAGTTCACTGCTTTTTAGAATGTTTTTCTCAATCTGAATATCTAAAATTGACTGAAAATTGACAGCGAAACGTGGAAAAGTTTTGTTTTCGAATGGATTCCATTAAATCCCAATAAATCAGAATTGTAGAGAATTAGTAATTATATTGACCCCGTAACCAAAATTATGCCTCATTCAGAAAAAGTTTAAAATTGTCAGCAAAGGCACCGGTTAATTTTATTACCCCAAAAAAGACAAAAAGGTATAGCAGAACATGCTGTTCACACAAACTATCAAGAAAAATCTCCATCTATCAGAAAAAAATATATCAAATAATTTTTTTACTCGCATATAATTACGAACCAAAGTTCAATTGCTCGGATTTTTCAGGTATACGTGATCTGATATGTCCCATCCCATAGAGTATGAAACTTTCAAAAATATTTGAAGATTTTCAATGTAGAAATCCTCGCCAAAAAAAAGCAGGAAACAAATTAAAGTCCACGTACCAAGTTGCTCGAAAATCCAATAGTCATCAGGAACCTCCTGGTCTGTTTTGGCCATGTAGGATGGAGTCATGCAGTACTAAAAACATCGAAAGAAATAAATGAGGGCAAGAAAGAATATAGAAGAGTAGAATATAACGAGAAACTGTGACGAATGGAGAAAAATGAAAAAAAAGCCTGTTTGAAAGCTGACGTTTTCGCGCAAGTCCGCAATTGAAAATTACACACTAAAGTTGACGGCTAATTTTCCACGTCTTCCGCCGAGCAGATTATCTTCGAGCTGCTTGTTGCAAGAGCAGTTTTCTGCAACTGAGAAGCGAAATTTCGTTCTGGGAAGAATAGTATGCTCCGGAGGTTCTAGCTTCTTGTAAAACCTGAAAGCGCACTACCCGAGCTGTGCGCTCTCTTTCAGAATCCATCCACTTTACAGCGCTACACCTTTCCTCTCGGACCCCTGAGGCCGGGATCATACTTCCAACGACGCGACGCAATGTTTACCATCAGTATCGATCGGAAATCGATGTGCCTGATATGCTCTGTCGCCGTCGTCGGTCGCGGGTAATGTGATCACGGCCTAACACGCGTTCTAAAGCATTATATGCGCTACTTCTGAACCACTTATACTCTGTTTCCGAGTGAATTTTTTCCGTTCATCGCGTGCGTGTGCGCGCGTGCGCTGCGTCTCCTTCTCCTTACACTTTCTCGCTGTCTCTCCCCTCGTTCCGCACAAGCGCGCGAGGGAACAGAGTAAATTTGCCTGGGAACCAGATGATACGCACTCTAGTTAACGCCACGCGCACCTCTTTCACTTCTCCAAAGGCTGTACGCGCTCCAGGTGAACACAATTACTCTCTTCATAGCACTGTAAGCGCTTCTTCTAGGTCCATCCGCACTCTCTACAAAGCTGTGCGCATATCCGTTGAAGCCATACACACTTTCAACGAAAATGTGCGCGCTTTCGGCAACGCTGCGTGCGCGCAGCTTCTGAAAGTTCATGACGCGATGCAATTCTGACCTCGCCATTCTTCGTACATTCCTTCAGAACCTCTCAGAATTCCTACAATTCTATGTGCTCACCTTCTAAACACCTCTACATTCTTCACAATAGTGTACTCCCCTTTCACGACTCTGGACGCTCTTCTTCTTAACGGCTCCTCAATTTCTACAACACGCCAAAGCAAGGCTCATAGACAGCACGCAAAATCAATTCGTATCACTTGCACACCGGCTCTCGCCCGCCTCTGCCCGCTGACGCCTGCCATATCTGTATGGCCTCGCATATACTTCCGTCGTAGAGCGGTGCGGCAGAAATGCACTGTGCAGCGCCGTTTGGTGACGGAAGTGTAAGGAGTCGTTTATACTTCCACCGCCGAGCGGCGCGGCGAAGTGCAATCCTACAATATTGATCGTGCCGCGCCACGTGATCAATATTAGGGGTCCTTTATACTTCCGCCGGGGAGCGGCGCGGTACAGTGCATTTCTGTAATATTGATCGTGCCGCGCCGCCTGATCAATATTACAGAAATGCATTGTACCGCGCCGCTCGGCGGCGGAAGTATAAAAGACTCCTTACAGAAATGCACTTCGCCGCGCCGCTCGGTGGCGGAAGTATAAACGACCCTTAAACGACGTTCGTAGAGGTCTGTTAGAGTCCCGTCGCTCGGAGGCGCGGGAGAGGGAGGAGCGCCGCTCATGAATTCCTGCCGCCGCCGATTTTCAAGTGCTATGGTGTCGTTTATACTTTCGCCCAGTAGCTGCGCAGCGAGATGTGGTGTAACCATATCGATTACGCGACGCCGCGCCGCAGCAGAGTGCATAAATGGAATTTCTCGAAGTGATTGGGCCCAGACAAAGGACTGTTCGAGATTCGCTCCGCATTAGTATGCGGGTACTTATTTGAATAATGAGATTATTGGGTTTTCGAAATACTACTAGAGAAAAGACCTTTCAAAACGTTTTGTGGTCGTCTAATCGAGCGTCCTCACTTCTATTTCGTCTATGATTATATAGTTAAATACTTTCATTTTCCATATAGGCCCTTATCCCAGTAAAAAAACCTAGTTCACTATTTTTTCAAACTTGTGAATCAAAAAATGTCATGGCAAACGACTCAATTAAAAAACAGATAGTGATACAACATCTTCTAATTAGAATTACGTTTTTCACTATGTGAGGACATTTCCACACGCTTTCGCGGCTCAATACGCTAGACCTTCACAACGCCATTTCTTTAGTGTTTGTACTCCTATGAACAGTTGTAACACTCTCGTTGGCAGAATTCCAAAAATATCTTCAAAATAGGGTGCACGCCACTCCGAAGCGAGTTATAGAGATGTGGCGCTTTGTGCGCACACAGAACTTCACAAAACGCCGCTTTTGCAGAAAATTCGCGCTGTACACTATATGCAAGACTTCACCTCGAGGTAGGTCAACTTTTCACAACTGCGACCGATGAGTGTGTATGTCTCTTCATGGGGCGAGTGACTTCCGTACGACTTAGTCATCTAAAGGCCGCCGCTTGGCCTCCTCGCCACTGGTCCCGCCACGATCGCATATCGAAGGAACTGCCATCATGCAGAGACGCAGAGGGCGCGTCACCCCAACTGCCTGGCAAGTCAGAGCGCCAGTGTCAACACCGATGCCATGGAGAGTGCCGCTCATTCTGCGTTCGCGTCACATGCCGGAGACGTCTTGATTGCTCGGATCGTCATCCGTCCTTAGAAGCGTCCGTTCTGATTCCGCGCACGGAGGAGGGTCTACTCTACAGTGAGGTGGCATCCTGCCCGCAACTTCTTTGCACCCGTCATGGTCTGATGGTTGAGCAAAGACCTGGTCGACATCGCCCACACTGCCCTTGTGTCCGGTTTCTCCCATGCATGGGAGTTTGTCAGTTAGTAGGAGTTGGTCTTCACCCCGTTCTCAGCTAGGCAACATCTGTCCCCTGACGCGTAGGCGAAATTGTATGTTGACTTATGTATATTTATTGCCGCTCTCATTATTGTAGTAGTTTCAAAGGGTAAACGCATATTTAATATCTGTGTCCTGTTATGTAGCAATATCAGACCGTACAGTCGGTTAACACTTGGTATGGTGACATATGTCATGTTTTGTGTGTACCGCGCGATGGCGATTGTAGTTGGTTAAGATCCTCACCGGAGTTAGTAATGGCTGTGGGTAGGGGAGTGTGACCAGTGTAGTGTGCGACCGGAGGCTGTAGGGCACAACACACATGTAGTTTTCCTATAGACTGGGTTTTCGCGTGGCAGGCTTAAGCAAAGGTTAAGTCGTAAGACCTCTAGTCCATTCTTGTCGGGCTGGCGGCTATGTACTCTTACTCCGTGACAACCGATGCTGCAAGAACGGAAACGCAGACTCGTGGTGTAGTATAGCACATGTTGCGACTCACACGGTCAAGTGATCAATCCTCTGCCAAGGCCAACTAAGCTTCCCATCCCTCCGTGGTCGGCGAACTGGTACCAGACTTGTCTTGGAGGATAAAAACACGGACTTGAGCGTCCCGCCGCTGAAAGGAGCGGCGGAGGATGGAGCGGCGCGGCGTGCCGCGCCGCACAAGATTTCTCATCGCCGCCGATCTCCAAATGCTATGAACGGGCCGCGGCAAACTGGAGCGGCGACGCGCTTTTGCGTACTACGTACAGGGCTATGCACCTGACGTCTAAGTTTCGAATTAAATTATTGTAATATTCAGATTGGCCAAGTTGGAGCTGGATTTAATTTTACGGCGGCTTGGGTCATGTTCAGTGAAGGATTCTTCCCTGAAAAAGGATTCCGTGATCGACGTGCACCCCATCCATTTTCTTGCATTCATTTTTAGAGTCGTATAGTTGTAACATTTTACCTTACGTATTCGTCAGATTTGGGACCCAATGGACAACTTATTCGAATATTATTCGAACTATCGGAATATTCTATTCATTGGGGAACCTCAAATTTTATTTTCTGAAATCTGATTCATTCGGGGATTGGGATTTTTTTAGTTTCCTCGGGTTTTCGGTTCATTTAGGATGTTAATTATTTGCTTTATAAAGTGATTGATTCTTTCGGAATTCTGCACTGATAGGTTTTTCGGATATTCCATTCATTCGGGGTTCCAAATTTACTGGTTATTCGAATACTCGCTTTATTTGAGTAACTGAACTATTCAGCTTTCCGAATATTCGCGCAATTTTGGGTCACGGCATTCGAATACTTTTTGCAACTGAGAAAATGGGTGGGGAATATCCTTTTACTATTCAGAAATAATTCGAAAAATCTATTTTGATTTCGAGCATACGGACCAACTTTCCGAATATTCGAATCGAATGGAGGATAAATTATCAAAAATTTTCAAAAAATATTCGAGAGTCCCAATTCGATAGTTCAAATTTAATAATTCATTCAATATTTTCAAAAATTCGACAAAATTCATTCACTCGGAAATTTTAATAATTTATCATTCAAGTACATTTAGTCATTTGGTGATTTTACAATGAAAAAGGTTTATTCAAAAAACTCATCAGTTAGAGGTTTTTACAAAAGTGGTTATCCGAACTATTCATTCATTCGACATATTATGAAAACATGGTAATCGAATTATTATTTCATTCAAAACCTAGTGTCTAATGTCTATGTCTTTTACTCACTATTACTTATCGAGGCAACTGTACTTTTCGAAAATTACAGTTATTCGTAGAAGATCTGCTTCCAGCTGGAAATAAGTTTCTGAAATGGAAATTTAGAAGGGCGTTGTTCAAAAGTTACGTGGGAATTTTCAAATTCGAAGTTTAGTAAAAAAATAGCCCTTGAATTGGTGTCAAAATCTTTAAAACTTCAAAAATTAGGTTTCAAGAGCCCAAAATTCTATGACTAGAAGTGGACTTGATGTAAGTACACCGGTGAACAGAAATTTACCTCATAAACACATATATTTGACCATTCAATCATGGAAAGCGGGCTCGACCGTCTGCTGTCGCCGCGCCACTTCGCCGCACCGCTCGAGGTTGCAAAGCGGCGCCGCCTGGCCATGCGGCAGCCGCCGGCGGCGGCCGCTGCCAGATTCGACCCTGACCTAGTCTAATCGACCCGCCGCGCCGCCTCGCGGCGCCGCTTGATCGATACGGCTGCACACCATGCTGCCGCGCCGTCGCGCGGCGAGACTCTATTCGGCCCCTAAGGCATCGTATACTAGCAATAGACAATCTAGAGCCTTTGCTGTTTTGGATGGAAGCCGAATGTGTGGCGCATTCCCAGAAAGATTAACATACGCCAAGAACTTTATCCATCATGTCTCTTCGTGGTGACTTATGTACGTGTTAGCATAACTTCCTCGGCGATTGCATGCTGATCTTTCAGAGCTTTTCGGTTGCCTGAACCTAACCTAAACAGCACTTCAACACCAGTGTGGAGAACCTTGATGCAGGGTTTGATGATGGCAATGCTTTCGACCGTATCATGAGCTACATATGCAACACAGCATCGGTGTGGCAAAGTTAGGTCTCAAAAAACACAAGTGGGCTTGCACTAACAAAAGCACGCATAGAACGTGCGACCTCATATGTGAATTGGGATGGCGAGCTTGCCCCATTGTTAGACTACTAATATTGATCACACTCAATGTTGATTTTTTAGAGGGTTCATCTGATCAGCCCATGACGTAGCTAAACTCTCAAACAACTTTGCTGCACGACAATCGAGCTGACACTGAAGCGAGGAAACGCGTTTGTTAAAAGTAGACTTCATTGACACTTTCTTCAAATATTTAGGTATGCTGTATAAGACAGACGCCTGAAAGGAGAAAAACTCGAACGAATGAACATAAGCTCAGACAAAAAAAAACGATTCCAGCAAGAGTTTGGCCATTCCCCGTTTGAATGTTATCGTTGACTTGGACCTGGTTTTACTTACACGAAGATATGTACGCTAAACCCGCCCCTACTGTGACCAATTTGGACCTAATTGTAGATATCGGCCTCGAAAATGATATTTGCCTTTCACCACCTCGAGTTTTTGAATGAACTCTACTGGAGAAAGGGGAAAATGTAGCACTGGATATCTCGTTCAAAAGCTTGTGCACCATACAAATGTCAAATCATTCTCGCCGTGACTCGAGGATCCCGATCTAACGTCGGCACGGATCGTGAAGATACTTCGCGTTCACTGTTGAAGGTTGGCGCATACTAGGTGTCACGTGCTATAACATAGGTGCACCGAGTTTGCGCCAACCTTCAACAGTGAACACGAGGCCTCTTCACGATCCATGCCGGTGTTAGGAATGCCGATTCCGAATTGTGTCGTTTGAAGTTTCGAAGTGAAGAAACTCTCCACGTCGTATTGATATTTTCCTACACAACTCCAGCTACACCACTGTGGATCACATCGACTCAAGGTTCTAAGATAACAATATTTCTGTGTGGGACGGTTTGCTTGGAAATGGACATTAATCGGGCTCAAATTGCAACTTAGCATGCGTGTAACGATGTCGAGCGTCAAAAAACGTGGTTCTGCACTAATTGCGCATTGAAAGTGCGATACTGTATGTGATGTTAGATGTCAAGTTTCGACCCATTGTCAGGCCATTGACAACGGTCACGTTAAACGCTGCTTTTTTCAGCGAGTTCATCTGATGGGATCGTGACGTAGCCAAACTATCGAAGAGCGTCACCACAGAACAACCTATACTGAAACTGAATTGAAGGGACAAGTTCTTAGAGAGCTGGCTACTCTGAAAATCTGCCCGTGAAAAGCCAGAAGACACGGTTTTAATCATCAACCCAAATTCGCGTACGGAAGAAACATCTCCTCATCAGATTCCCGAAGTAGTTTTTGTCAGGTCAGTCAGTCAGCCTCTTCCAGAAGAGCGTCCTAACACATGAAAGGCACCGGAGCACAAAACATTCTTGACGCCTAAATGTGCAATGCGACGGGGATCGAGTTCCTTCAATAGCAGTTGATCACTCAACTTAAGAAGGTAAAACGTGGGCTCACGACTTGTGCACATTAGGAGATCGTCAGGCGACAAGAAAAGATCCGAGTCCTACACAAAAAGCAGAGCTTGAGCACAACTTACTTTTTCCATAGCCTATGCGCAATTCCCCATGAACTGTGAATTGGGTTAGGTTGTCGGTTCGCCTCACGATTACTATAGACATGCGAATCCCTTAGAACATTCGCTTCCAAAACAAAAGTACAGGTGCCTCTCACTAGTAACGATTTATTAGAACTTGGGTAAGCTAACAGCGGGGAGGTCAACAGTCAACAGCCACTAACAGCTAGCCGTCAAGCGGGCGGAGCCCGCAGGACGGCTGGTTTATCCAATAATTTAGAACAACGCTCACATAATTTTCAAACATGATAATGGATGAAAGTCGGGGAACAGGCAAGAGTGTGGCTGAGCTGGGCTCATGATGTATGTATGGGTCACCAAAACCGAAACCGTCTCCTGTTACCTGGTGATGGGACAGCCTTCCATCTAAACTGGATAAACGATCTGCAAAGAGTGATATATAGGAACTATCACTTAGCTGAGATGTCTGGGAAGAAACAAATCTTATATAGCTTGTGGCACCAAACCGTGGTAATCGGGAATGAATCCTACATCCGCTGTTAGAAATCTGATACATGGTTGCCTGAAATTGAGAAAACCGGATTTACAGATATGAAATTTATATACTACTAGCAGGGGTCGCTCTATTCTGGTTACTACATCGATCGTAAGTTCATGCTGTGAAATAAGTGCTTGAGCTTACGACAACTTTTATTCTACTCCTTCAAACATGGCAGTCAGAAAAAGGAAACTCGAAAAAATTTTTGAAGGCAAGAACAAGTAGGTTCACAAATAAATTTCTAAGCTCGAGAAATATACCTGCACTGAAAAGTATCGGTAATGTATGCAGCAGTATCAGCCGTTCTCATGGGTGCACAAAACGCCTGCGTCGTAACTCCGTGCTAGGCGGGACTAGTGCTGTTCATCGAACAATGCCCAGACGTCACACACTCATCTGTATAAAAAGGTGGTGCTGCAGTGCATCCCCAGGCAACCATCATGTGGATCTTCCATGTTCTAGGATTGCTGGCTTCATTGACTGTGAGTTGAGCTATTTCAACTCTTTTCCTCCCTTCAGATATGCATGAGAATTTGAAGGTGACACTCGTTTGCGGCTCATCCCTTAGCTGCAATGGGACAGCTCTCAGAGAAAGGGATCGAGAGGACTTTCTGATAGAACACAACAACCTTCGCGCCAAAGTGGCAAGTGGACAAGTGATGGATGCAGCCAACCAAACACTTCCCAAAAGCGCCCAGATGTATAAAATGGTGGGTGGCTCGGGGCGGCATATATGGGAGCTATTAGGGATCCTAAGTAGAGCAGCGCCATAGCCGACTTCGAAAAGGCAACTGTGTTAAATGTTCTAGAGAATTCTAGAGCAACATTTTGTTAAGAAATCTTGCCAAATTTTCTGCTTCATATCGTTATGGTACAGATGCCTGCCTGACATACGAAGCGGATGAAAAGCTCAAACTTCTTTCTAGGTTACCTTGCATGCTAAAAAAACCACTTAAAAACCAATAATTCGACTCACTCCAAAGACCAGAAGCTTAATCAGAACAACGGGAAAATTTTAACCAACGCGTAATCAAAGACAAGAAAAAGTAACCACGGAGCGGTGAACTCAATTTCAGAAAAGCCCCCAGTAAACCTCTAGAGAAACGTCCTCGCATGCTCCATTCGGTCGGCTCTGTTGAAAAGTTCTGTAATCCTAACAGAAGGATGGGGTATGGGCACATGGGGACATCGTTTGCGAGATTCTGAGACGAAGAAGCTTGGCCACAGATCTCTTCTGAATTGAACTCAGTCGAAAATTTTGATTTGATCGTTCTTGAACAGTAAAATATCAGGAAAACAACGTGATGCTTTGTATGCCCTTAAGAAAGCATGGATGCATGAAATAACGGCGCAAAAGTGTGCGACAAGGGGGTGGAATTACCGACAATGTGTCGCGAGATTGCATTAAAGCCGAAGATCATAAACGCAAAAATTCCTTGTAACTCTTTGTGCTTTGACTTATTGCGCTTGATCGTTTTCGAATATTCTGTGAAAGACATAACTTATCAAGCCACCAATAAAAAATTCCCCACCCACCCGCCACTTACGGTGGAAACGAATTGGTCAAGTAGTCTCATCAACTGCGGGTATTTCATTGAATGTGCACATTGACTCATGAAAAGATTCTGTGCAGGCTATCAGCACCGCTCGGACTGTCTCTAAGGTAAATGCCAGCTTTTGCTGCATTCTAGGACTGGAGTTGCGACCTTGAGGAAATGGCAAAAAATTTTGTCAAAGGTTGTGATGCCTCTGCGAAGGGAACGAAAACGAATGGACTGAACGCACAGAGGTTTGTCACAAACGATTTCATGATAGAGCACGAAAACCAAAAAAATGGACAGAGTGGTCATCAAAAAGGTTGAATTTCAGCTGGACTTCTGCCAACAACGCTAACGAGGTCAAAGCCCCCCTCGTATCAGCCTTGAAGGCATGGTCTGAACAAATCAATAGTTTTGATTGGGGCACGGACGCAGTGGACAACAAAATCACCGACAAAGCTAAACTGGATACTGTACTGCAGTTTGCTAATGTGAGATAGGGAAAAATGAGGATTTCACGGAGAACTAGAGCAATCAAGTGATATCTATCTTATAGATGATTCAAGGGAAGGCACTGACAGTTGGATGCTATGAGGAAAAATGTGGTGGTGCAACTCCACTACTATCAGCTGCGATATGCGTCTATGGATTGCCGTAAGTTCGAAGTTATCACAAATCTGGAAATGAATGTCTTAGGTAATATTTTGTTGTACGGACACATTGACACTTTAGTTCCAATGTTGAAATCACATGCCTGGGAAAAACGGCTTAGGAGATAATTTTGTCGCCACTCATCATGGACATTTCAGGGATGTCAAGATCAATAAAAAGATCTACGCGAATGGAAATAATCCGTGCTCGGCGAAACGAGGATGCACCCAAATCGAACCGGCAACATGCGATGCTGATCTTTGCGTGGCGGCGGAAGCAACAACGACAACAGTTCCAACAACGACCACAGTTCCAACAACAACCACGACGATAGCGGCTACTACTACGACGACCACAGCAGCTGCTGCTACAACAACGCCAGCAAATGCGAATCCAAATCCATGTAATGTTTGTCACCATCTTTTCTCACCAACAAAAGAACATTTGAGATTTTTCGACTAAGTCAAAATACGTTGCCCACGAATCCAAATACAGGAACCATTTGGTAAAATGTCCCTCTCTCAAGCAACGACTACACAAGAAAATTCTTCTAGAAAATCAATGAATATTTGACGTGAACAAGCCCATATTCATTTATAAGGTTCTGCAAGCCACAGTTGGGGGGGGGAGAGTTTGCTAAGCGTCACTTTGATTAACTCTTTTGCGGTTCTTCTAGACATCTTGAAATGATAACAATTCCAATATTGTCAATCTTTGCAGCAATCAACCAGAGGTGTCCTACGAACCCCGACATGAACGACAGAGTAAGAATGCAAGCTTTGGATATGCACAACTATCGAAGGCATGTGATGAATATAAGCCTAAATGTTCTTGAACTCACATCTATGATTAGTATTCAACATTTACCTTGGACCTCACAGAAATTATCTTGGTTCTCGCATATGGATCACTTTTTGCATTCAGATCTATCCTTGCGAAAGGCGAGGTCGTCAAAAATTCAGGAAATCGATTACCGACTGCGGCGAACATGGTCAAGCTGGTAAGTCAAGTTGACCTTCCGTGAAAACTTTGTGATATCAACGCACTGAATGCATAACAAACACTCGCAGGAGGCTAAGGCGAGGGGTCAAACGTAATACGCTACAATTAGTAGTATTAGTCAATCATTGAGTGAAAATGATATTTTTGATTCTGAACTTGTAAACTCTGGTGCCGCCGTAGTGACCTGTTGATTTCGATTATCACAGCGCGGAGCGGTGGCTTTTTCGTCGGGACCTCCTTATCACTAGTTATATTTCACCGAGGCCCACCGCTCCGCTGCTGGTATTGATCGAAATCAACAGGTCACTACGGCGGTACCAGAGTTTAACTGTCACAATGCGTGGTCTCTTGTAGGAGTACGATTGTGCATTGGAAATGATCGCTATCGCTTCCGTGAATAGATGTTCGCCTACTGATGACCCAAACGTTAAAAAACCCATGGAGCAGAACATCCACTCAGCGTCAAAATCTACTCATCAGTATCGCCTCGACGCCATAGAAGCCGTTGGTTTCCATCTTGTTTGGCAGAAGACAAATAATGATGAGTGATGAAATCTTTCAGGCAGTGAAATTCTGGTGGTCTCGAGTTAGGGAAGTCGATGGACCAGGAATGGAAGTAACCTTCAGAGACCATCACCTTGGCACCCCAATCACGTTTTTCACGAGGGTGAGCACTGCATTCTCATTATACCCTGCTCCTGTATAGGAAGCCCAGGGCTTCAGAGCATATTTAGTGAGACTCTATAATTAAAATGTGAGTTGACAACTCAACTCGATTGCGTCACACGCGCTATCCTGCTGCACCTTAGCTTTCATTTACTCGGTGAATTACGTAAAATCACGGAAATGTGCTTAGCGAAAACCCTTTGTATGCATTACGGGATGACAACGGACTTCGCTGCTCTCATTGATTTGTTTTGAGTACGATTACTACGCTATTCACGTTGTTGGTTACATAGAACGCTTACAATTAGATAGTTTAACTTAGATGGCATGGGCAACTACAAGCAAATTGGGATGCGCTGTCTCAATTAAAGAGAACTGCGGTAACAACTGGTTTTCGGCATGCATATACAATCCTGGGTAATATTTTCGAACTTCTTCTCACACCGTGTGATACGAAGCAGTGTTCATGTGTGGAATTTCAGAGGAAATGATCCTGGCCAAGTTCTCTACATCAAGGGAAATCCATGTGCTTCGTGTCCTGGTGGAACGTTCTGCAATAGAGACCAACTGTGTGAAGTGGTGTAGTCGCAGCGATCGTCGTTCTCACTTCATTGATTTGAGTTCATCTTTAACTCGTCAACCTTCCCTCAGTAAAGCAATTCAAAAAAATCTGTTACCATCACACCATGCTTACTAATGTAAAATATGATTCACCCTTCGGTGCCGAAAGCCTCGCTGATCAGACAGACTACAGTACATGTGTTTCCAAGTGATTTTTTATCGAACTAGGTGTGACCTGCCTGCCTCAAGTGTGACACGTCTGACTATATCAGACAAGACAGAAAAGCCGTGGAACAAGAAAAAACTGAACAGGAGCCGAAAAATAGGTTCATTCAGACAGACGCACCCAGAATGTTCGCTGAGTCCATTAGTAAGTAGAATTGTGAAGCTGTATAAAAAGTAAGAATGCAAACGAAGCTTGTAGGGAAGCAGATTTCAGCGGATGACCGGCTGCTTGAACTGAAATGTGAGGCTCTAATCGGTACCGTGTCACATGTCAGCTTAATCTTTTCGAAAATGCTCTTGGCTGCTCAAAATGCAGGTTTGGACTTAGACACAGATGCGGAGTGGCTACAGCGTGGTCAGCTGAAACTGGTGCACGATGCATAAGAAATGTGACGAAGCTCAAAGGATCCCCTGATAGCCCGTTTCCCACCCGCTGTGTCGCAACACAACCTCGCATAACCCTGTTCGGATGACACGAATAACTTCGACACCACTTCGCCTTCAGGCTCTAGCACTAGACGACATTTTTGCTCAGACTCCGTTCAGGGGGAGGTGGGTTATTCCAAGTGCCGCACACGAATCAGACTCGTTTAATTTGAGGATATCAAGGCTAGTAAGCCGCGGTGGACCAATGTTTGAGATTTGGCTGAAATAGCCCAGAGCGATTTTTTTCGAGAAAATGACCACGAATCTAATATCACTGTTCTGAATCCCGTAGAAATAAGGCGGCCTGATGTTATTTAGCCAGAGCTGCTTCCCGTAATACTGGAGACTTTGGGAAACAGGTTTCGTGTTAGCAGCCACCACCCCAAAGGGATTGACTATATGGCTAATCATATACTACAAACGGTTTAAGGACAACTCACAAGTGAACATGCGTGGCCCGGCGTTTTCCCACCATCGCCGCGCACCCTCCTTACCGCATGCCTCTCGCCCAGCGTGAGAGCTAGAGCGTAGAAAAGCTAAGCACATTAGCAGATCTAGATGAGGATGTGTTTACAGCCCTCGTACTAGCGTAAAAAAAGTTCGGCGACCACGTTCAACTTGTTGCGGGTTCCACGAGAACTCCTACCGTCAAATTGTGTGCCGTAACTGGCCCAATCCCTTCAGGTAATAAATTGTAACATAGAGGGCTAAATTGTTAAGCTGGTTCCCAGGGTTCCCGGCCATGTAATATGCAGTATTCAATAAAATGCATGTACATCTCATGAAAAAATGAAACACAAATAAAACGGAAATTTTTTCAAAAACTATAAGAAAACGAAAATTCTATCAAATAAATGGATCAGTGAAAAAATCTTTTGAACAATCGAGAAAATAGTTTTGAAATTTGAATAATAATTCAATCATTCATCAAGGAGGAGATATTGTATAAAACTGGGGGTGTCGGCTTAGATACACATTCTAAGCCTGATTGATTAGGACTGGATTTATTAAGGTTGATAAAGCTATTCATAAAAAATATTATAAACAATTACTCGTTGAGAAGTGTGATTATAGGGACTTCTGAATGATGCTTCCTGAT
Source organism: Aplectana chamaeleonis (assembly GCA_029168955.1). Classification (NCBI taxonomy): domain Eukaryota; kingdom Metazoa; phylum Nematoda; class Chromadorea; order Rhabditida; family Cosmocercidae; genus Aplectana; species Aplectana chamaeleonis. The sequence goes on from JAPDOI010000362.1 coordinate 308,009, forward strand.
GTGAGTTTTCAAGCATTGTATATAATTTTTGGCAGGTGTTGGAAAGTAGAATTAGCTGATTTTTCCTTAATATTTAAGCTAATCATTAAAACCAAACCTCTCCAGCCGCTTCGCGGCTGGAGCGATTTAAGAACTATTACGGCAATGCATGGTTCAAATTTTCTGAAAATGCTCCCATATATGCCACCCCGAGCCACCCACAATTTTACATCTGGGCGCTTTTGGGATGTGTTTGGTTGGCTGCATCCATCACTTGTCCACTTGCCACTTTGGCGCGAAGGTTGTTGTGTTCCATCAGAAAGTCCTCTCGATCCCTTTCTCTGAGAAGTTCAGTTTTCTGAAAATCGATGCTATATAGTGAAGTAAAACGAAAACGGAGGTTCCAAACCATTCGCGTAGACTACCGTCGAGATTCCTGTGCAAGACTGCGCGTACACTGCCGGCGAACCTCCCCAATGCACGCAAAGCCAGCGCATCGATAGCCGGACGGCGAAATACCCTGCTCGGTTCGCTTCGGGCAGAGACTGAGGGGACAGCCGTGTGCACTTGTGAGTTGCCCCGTAACCACTACAAACCGTCAGCCGACTCTTCCTCACTTTACCGGACGGTCCGTTCTTGATCTTCATCCCATACTGAGAGTTTCACGACTCTTTCATTCTGTTTCGTGTAGTCAGTCAAGGTCGCCTAAAGCAAGCTTCTTAGCAATTACAATTCATCTCCGCAATGCCGTTTGGTCCGCAAAGTGCATGCTGATTGCGAAAGCGTGCTGCGGCGCGGTTACGAGTATCCTCATACAGGGGGATGGGATCACCCGGGCAGTCTTTGCCTTTGGTGTCCGGGTGATCACATCGCTCGGGTGATCCCACTTCCCTGTGTGAGGATACTCGCTACCGCGCCGCAGAATGTATAGATGAATTGTACATATCGAAACCGACCCCCACCGGAATCAAGAGGGGGTTTTGGCGGAGATACGACCTCACTTTGATAGCGGCGCCCACCGATTTTTGGCGAGAAACTCAACATTCGAGTCCAGCGAAGGAGAGCCACGACGGTCTGCTAAACTCTACCGTCTGCGGCTATGGTCGAAAAGCTCTGAATTACTACGCTCGCACACATGCAGAGAAAAGCATTCTGCCGCTTAGGCCTCCCCATCGGTGCACCAGATTGCAACAAAGTACAAGCTTCGAGCGAGGTGAATCAGATTGGATTACCCCAAACTTGTCCCCGAGTTTTGAAGTTCATGTTCTACTATCTTCAGAGAAATTACCCATTAACGATATTCAGAAAAGCGGCCGTCGCGGCGAATAAGTGGACAAACGTAGCTGGAACGAAATGGAGAACTGTATGCCGCCCTTGAAAACAGACTGCAACTGATTCGTGGAAGCAAAGATTTGGGAGCGGAGCCTCGCAGCCAATGATTGGAAAGCGGAGACGACAACAGCTGTGACAATGCGGCAGCGAAACGCGACAAACTGTGCTTGACGAGCTGTGGTGGTAGTAAACCTCTTGAAAATGCCACTTAACATGAATGCCGAAGTGGCACTTGAGTGCAACTTTAGTTTTCAGAGGGTGACATAATGGACAGAAGACGGTGAGCTGAGTTTCGCTCCCCATTCAAAACCTAGCTAACGCACGAGATCGATCCACTCCCCGCTTCTCTCAGAACGGGGAGCAATGCCACTACGCTATTTCGTCGACAACCTGTTGTGCTATGTGAAATGCCATCTATGGTCGGCATGGATCCGGAAGAGACTTTGCGTTCACTGTTAGAGGTTGGCGCAAACACGGTGCCATATGCTATAGCATAGGCGCACCGAGTTTGCGCCAACCTCCAATGAGGAACGCAAAGTCTCTTCAGGATCCATGCCGACGTTATGTAGGCGATCATGAGGTCAGTTGCATTGCCGAGTGGAAGAAATCGACTGTGTGCACAGGTTTCGCGAGCTAGGTCTACCGTGACCAGCAGAATCGCCGTCGAGTGCACAAATTGATTGCATTTTATCGTCTTTCAGGAATAATAATAATAATAATAATAAGATCAATAATGATACTAATAATACTAATACTAATACTAATAATAATAATAATAATAATAATAATAATAATAATAATAATAATAATAATAATAATAATAATAATAATAATAATAATAATAATAATAATAAATTAATAACAATAATAATAATAATAATAATGATAACAATAATAATAATACTACATTATTATATTGATAACAATAACAAAAATCAGTGAACACACTATTTTTATCATTATTAGTATGATTAATAGTAATATTATAGTCGATATTATTCTTATTTTTGCTAGCATTGTCGATGTTGTTATTACTATTACCACTAGTGTCAGAAAAATCATTAATCGGATTTATTATTATTCTTCTTCTTTAGATAGTTCTTATTAGGTGGCCAGTCGTCATATGCTTATGACCACCACTAATGTTTGCGCTTTATAAAAACCTCTGAGAAGCAGTCCTTTTTCAGACTTCCAAGGGATAGGACCTTTCTACACGCACAGAAAAGGAAGAGTTGTCCGGTTTATGCCGTTTGACACGTGACGCTAATCAATCCAAGCAGAGTGGTCCCGAGGGGAATGAGAGCAGCAGAAGGCAAGACAACTCCTCCCTCGGTGTGTAGAGAGCCCCTATACCGGCGTTCAACAATTCGATTACACCGAATATTCACAAAACTTCACCGGTGGAGTAAACGCGGAACAGTTCGTTCGATCGATAATAGCTGCTTCTCTGCGGGGCCACTTATGCTGTGCACATTCTCTATAGAGTTACGCATAGTCGGGCGGCAAAAATAACGCCGAAATGTTGGGTAATGGATTACAGGCGCAAGGCTGTTTACATAGTTGCCCTCTAACAGTCACTGTGGCGGCGCGGCTTTTGTCGCCCGACTATGCATGGACCTTAGGTCTTTAGCATAAAGCACAGACCCGCACAAAGGTTGCCGTCAACACTGCTTGAGAGTCTCACTCTTGCGAGAAATCCTCGCACCCTCAAAATCAGAATTTGTCTGTTCCTTAACCACTACTTACCTCAGGCTGGCCGCCGCGCTGCCCTTATTTAATGATGCCTACCTCAGCTGTCGAAAAATTCGTTAGAATTATTGCTCTGATAGCCTCACTATATTCAAGCGACAGCTACAATGGAAGGAAATTTTTGAGGACAGAGGGAATTTAAAATTGAAACCGATTTATTTTTAGTACAAAGATAACATTCAGCATTAACAGAGGTGTTCTTCAAAGACATGGTGCTGCTGATCCCCCATTCATCGTCGTGGCTTCGCAGACCTGTAAACATGCTCTTCTCACATGACCAGTATGCTGTTTAGCGAAAAATGAATCTTTATCTTTTAGGTGCTGTTCATACTCCTCAATGTCAGCCCGTGACGCGCGAGCGTGGAGTTGGAGTATGAGTATCCTGACGTCAAGCCGGCACGTGGCGTCCGTTCCGCCAGGCGGCGACGGCCCTTAACGACTTTTACATCATTAGTAGTCCATCATCAATTTCATTCTGTTTCATGATAATTGATTCCAGTATTACACTTTGCTGCCATGATGGCGAACGCGTGTACAAAATTTGCTTGTTTGGATAAGTTGAGGCCCACTTTAATCGGCTCCGCCATAGCGTCGCTGCCCGAGCATTCGGTCTCCGCAAATAGCGTGATACGCGCAGAAAGTATTCATGCTTCAGCGCCACGCCCGCGCATCACGCGCTGGCGTTGAGGAGTACGAATAGCGCCTTAGTAGTCAACTCGGGCCTTTTTCATAGATTCTTCGACCACTAATTCATTTTGAATCCTGTGCTCCTGAAGCTTTCGCGAGCGAGCGCGAATTTTGTGGCGCGATTCAACAAAGTCACGTGGTGTGACATTCATCATTTGAACATTCGAGAAAATTTATCCGAAAAATATGATTTTTTTTTCGAAAATTCGAAAAGATTATTTGGAAAAAAATATTTTCAAATTGGTTTTCGAATATAACACGATAAAAAAGAAAACACGCGAATAAAGTATAAGGCTAACCTTTCCACTGTGAAGGGAACGCCTGGTGCATATTGATGATGTTCGCTATATTTACAATGCCGAGTGCTGAAAAAGTGGGTGTCATTGCGTGTTAGGGAACGAAACGGCAAAAAAGTAGGAAATATCGAATGAGTAAGAGTTTACTCATGAAGGCCTAAACAAGAAAGAACAATCAATGAAATGAGGAATCAAGTACTCCAACGAACGAGAATTTGATGAAGGAAATAATGCCAAAGACGAGAGATATTGACCAAGAGGAAAACGGGTGTCCACGGCTGGCGCGTGAACTTTGCTCCAATCATCAGCCACTGTCTCTGAGGGCGACCAAAATCTACTCGGGAGTAGATTTTCGGAGATGGCGACCTCGCCGTCTCTCCCTCCTCTACGACACACTATTTCTCCGTCCTCTCGCACAGAGAACGAGATGACGCTCTTGTGCCCCTCATGTGAACGAGAAGACCACCCGGAAATGGCTGCGAAATGCCCTCATGAGGTCGACGTAATGTCGAGCTCTCGTGTAATTTTTCGATTTTCGAGCTTCTGGCACCCTAATTAACAATTCTACGAAATTGTGTCAAAAACTTTAGATCCCACTTAAGTGGCACCTTAAGCTCACCCCTACGTCCCGCTCTCGCCTGGTTTACTACCACCCCTGATGTAGAAGTCATTATAATACGGTAATCTCAGTGAATTTCGATAAACCGCTGTAGAACAAAAAATAGAACTTTTCCATCCGCCAGGGCGGCCTTTTAGCCGCAACGCATGCGACAGCGCGTTATCGCATTGATGGCATCATTTTTTGGTGACGTTCACCACATAGAAACAGTTATAAAGCGTGAACAACCGGGAGTGCATACCAATCTTGTAAGGCAAGAATAGCACCAACCAGCAAGTAGAAGGTAGGACTCAGCCGCAAGGTTGACGGTAGGTTGTCAGCTTAATATGGTGGCTATCCTACCTATTCGAGACGGACGGCCGCCTGCTTGGCCAGTCCCATTCGGACACACTATATATGCCGGACTCCACTTTAAGGCAACTTTTTTTGCCGATACGTGTGTGTCTCTGGGGAGCAAATTTTGTAATTAAAAAGTAAGATTTGCTTCTCCAACCAAATCTATGCTGACCTTCCTGAAATTTTCGGTTGCCTGTGTCGTACACACACTGGACTTTTACACCAACGTAAAGAACTTTGATGCAAGATTCGATGACGACAGTGCTTCCTATCGTCAAAGTGGGCTCGGTGTGCAACACAGCATTGGTGTAACAAAAAATAAAAAAATGGCACTGCACTATTCTCGCATCGAGCGTGCAATCACGCATTGAGGTGGCAAGTTTTGCTCCATTGTCAGAATGTTAATATTGGTCATTTTCAACGTTGGTTTTTTTAAAGAGTCCATCTGCTCAGCTGGTGACGTAGCTGAACTCTCAAACAACATTGGTGCAGTGCAATCGAGCTGACCCTGAAACGAAGGAACGAATTCGCCAAAATCCGACTTCGTTGATCGAATGATCTGCAAAGCTTCACACCCTTCGATTAGCTGATTTGCACAAAGGCGCATAGAGAAGACTGCATGGCTTGTACCCTATTTCTAGGAAGCCGCGACTCAGCTATTATTTTGTTATCCTAGAAGCGATGAGGTTGGTTTCCGGCGTGAAAACTATTGAAAATCAAAAATACCTCTGTCTCGATTCCCAAATCTTTTTGGTTTCTGGGCTGCAGGAGCTTAACAATGATGTAAACATAAACGATTCTAATATATAAACCCATTCAACTGCGGAACCTCGCTAGTCATGCATAGGCTTCAAAGAATCTGTGGGTGTTTCTTGGTCAATTCGCACAAGCTCTTTCCGAATCTATCATTGCATGTTACAACGAACCTTAAGTTAACAATTTATTACAAATTGAATTTACTATTTTGTCATTCATGGTTTTCTGTAATTCTCAACTCAACTATTTCATTATGGAAGGAAAGAAACATACATACATTTAGGGGAAGACTGTCTGTTATAGTTAGAAGAATGCTTAACAAAGACAGAAGTAAGAAGTGGACAAAATGTGAACCTTCTACATGAAAAACTTTTCACAAATCGAATGACCTCTTGCCTCAAGAGACCTGGGACGGTATTGATCCCTGCGAAACTACGAGTTTAGTGTTGCGAGCTAGCGTTCCAAACTCGCAGAATGAACTGATTGAAACCGGGACCATACACGCATCGTCATGCGAGGTGTTGGGTTTCCTTGCAAAACTTCGTTACTTAAACAGGAATTAAACCAGCATTGCTACAGCCATAGCGGCGCTCACTGGCGTTGCAACAAAATTGGACTAACATCCCGTGATGCTACCATCATAGCTAAGCTCTGGTACATTCCTAGTGACCTGTCGGTTTCGATTATCACCAGCAGCAGAGCGGTGGGCCTCGGTGACATATAATTAGTGATAAGGAGTTATGAGGAGTTAGCCACCGCTCCGCGCTGCGATAATCGAAAACAAGAAAGAGCTCACTTGTATCGGAGCAGAGTCTAGCTCACATAGCAAACACAGCATTGTGAATTTGGCCACCGCAGAGAGTCAGACTATGTAGTAGCTAATGTTATAGCAACTACTTTGAACGTAAAAACGATAGAGGAATGACGCAATTCAAATTAATCAATTAAGGTGTATTTGAGGCGGCGTCTAGAGTTCATTCGCGGCGCGACGCGACGTTATGATTAGCCTACGCATCGATCAAGCGACGTCGCGTGGCGTCGTCGCAAGGTGTTCACAGTGAAGAGGCGCGATACATCGAATTTGACGCGCAAATTATAATCGCTCCGCGACCATCGCGTCGCGTTGCAATGCAAAGCGACGCGATGGTCGCGGAGCGATTGTCTTAATTTTTTTCCATCATCGGGGACCCAAGGGGCGTTTTTGATTTTCTCAAGCCTTTTCAAAGACGAGGTTGATAGAAACTGCCATGGGTTATTGTATTGTTCTAAGATGATACTGCGAACAATTTTGTCTGCATATTTGAGGACAGTGTGATGAGGGTGATGGTTTCAAGGACTTGACGAGCAATAATTTTTTTTACGGTTTACAAGCGACACAAGCATAATTCGGTCTCATTTCACCGAAACCTCCTTATTCTGCACTATCAATTCCAAAAAAATTCTAAGCATCATTTGCTTCCGATGTCTTTTTGATTGTTTCGTCATTAAAGAAGCAAGTTGTCGCAATGAAAACGAAGATGTGCCATAATACTACAGATAAAAGATAAAAAAAGGTACATCTCACTAAAATAAACAGAATAAGACCGAATATTGGTTAGTTTTGCCTGGGTACGGAAGATTGCGGAAATTACGCAATTGCGCGTAGTCGCCTAGCGTTCGCGCGCCGTTCACACCTCGATTTCCGCGTCGCGCTGACATGTGCCATCGCGTCGCGCCGCGAGAACTCTGAACGCCGCCCAATGAAGTGGCTGGTCCAGCGGAATGGAAAACTCGTTTCCGACATAGTCATATGTATAACACATATTTAGGAGATTATTTTGATTGTATCTTTTTCAAATGAATTCTGTCCACCTACCGGATAACAATACCAGGATCTCAATAACGTGAGACTCCGGCGTATTCATTTTCCTCACCATCCTTCGACTAATTTTATTATACTTTTTAATTTTATTGAAAAAATTATTGCTGTCATTTCATGCCACAATTTTTCACCTTTCGATTCTTGTGTGAAGCCTACCCTAACCATTTTCATCACCTGCTACACCCGTAGACGAATGAGATTTTCTGATTCCGTTTGTGATTTTTGTGTTCGTTCGTCTGAACGATCGCAGAAGCAGAAATTTTTCCTTTATGTTGGTTTGAACAAAAAAAGTTTGTTTTCGCCTACCTAGGAAATTGTTTGAATGTGCTTTATCATCCTTCTTTGATTTTTAGGAAATCGCTTTCTAAAATTGAAAACGAAATCCTGGTCCGACTGTTGCAGCAGGCAGCTCGAAGATAATCGTGCTGGGACCACGGGGTTCAACCCTCAAAAATTGGAGGATGCTTTACACTCAGGTAGGATTTGTGCCCACGCGAAGTTCCACCCCCTTAAAAAATTGATGAATTTCTCCATCAGTGTGATAGATTCACGTATCCCGTAATATCCACGGCTTGAATGAGACTAAAAACCTGTTTTAAGTGTCTCAAAATTTGTATTGCTCGTTGCATTGCACGCTCCAACAAACGGTGATCTATATGCATGAACTCAGTCGATCACCAATCATCTAGGGAGGTGTCGTTGTGCGGCCAGGATGACCGAGCGAGGCGACTACCGCCAGCCGACTGTCGACCGCTGGCTGGCTGTTCGACGACCTCGCATGATCGACGAAAAAGTCCCCCGCACCACTTTTTCTCCCCCAAAATGGCAGTGTCTCGCGCCTCCACCGCCACTGCGCTGTTTCTCAATTCTCTGCCCACCTGGCGAAGAGGCAGAGACTGCTGCCAGTTCCAGCCATCTCGGGAGGGTGCCCAAAACCATGAGGCAAACCCGCAATGAGCTCCATAGAACGGAGCACAGGATAGGGAGCGGTTGACCATTCTGCACCAGATTTGGGATATAGGTCATTTTGAGGTGGGGGAACCCTATGGATACGGTTTAAAGTCTGTTTATTGCCACACCGCCTCGAAATCGGCTCTTCTTTTGATGTCGAAACTCGCAGAATACCTGCATGTTTCGATCTTTTTGAAACTCTCAGTTTCGGAGGGATTACTACCATCCCAGAGACCACTGCTTCTGGGCACAATGAAAGGTTTAGCAGGCTGGGAAAACGCGTCACTTAGATTACTAGTAAAACCCTTTTGATCAGAGTGGGAGCTCATTCGTCCCTTGTAGTGACCTGAGATCGTACTTGGATTGTCTACTCCAAAAGATTGAAAAATTCCTGGCACCAGCGATTTCTGCAGGCGAATTGTTTCAAATTCTGACAACCCTGAACGCAAAGGAATTCAATATGCTGCCTTCAGAGGCGAATTTCTGTTAAAAATGGAATCCATGTTGGCGAGTAAAAACGAAAAGGCTGTCAAAGGGAATGTCGCAGAAACCATGAACGATCTCATAGCATAGATGCAGATCAAATTCAGGTGTGCGTAGGATATTTGACCCTAGCATGACTAATCGAGCTACATAATCTGGAATTTCTCTGTTTGGGAATACTTTCGCGAACACACGTCTCGATTATCGCTTTTGCACATTTTCAATGATTTCTTCGTCCTCCGCTGTGGAAGGTGATCAAACCTGGGTACAGTAAGTAATTGATGAATGCTTTTTTGTAGTGCATGGGACAGGGATGTTTCAAAGATCTCAAATCTCGTGTGTAGAGCGAGTGCTTTGTGATTTGGTTAGTACAACACACCGCCGAATGAATTCGGTAGTCATTGTGGATCCGGGGAAGGAATCCGACAATTGACCTGGAAGGTGAATGTCTGGATATGCCTGAAGAACCGAAAGCGTAGTTGAGACTGATGTTCTCACGTTCAGAAGTAGCGGTATCGTACTCGGGCAGCAACTAGCATACTGTCCTACGTTCTTCGCTATCTAGCGAAGAATTGCTCCAAATTTATGCTATTTCTGCTTGTTGACAATGTTTTGAAGAACGTTAATCCGGATTTGAGTGAGGCTCTGATCAGTTGACCATATCCTGATTTTCCCATTCTCCAAACTAAAGGACTCTCCCAGAACTTGATAGCCTATAAAGTTATTTAGCAACTGGAGGGTGGAGTTCAGCAATCAAATCGCTACCGAAACAAATGCCGAAATTCATAGAGAGTCAAGCATGGGGACAAATGCGGCGGTTCGCCTTGATCATGCCTTCACACAACTCCACCTTCACCACTGTGGAGCACATTGACTTGAGGTCCAATCATCAGAATGTTTCAGTGTGGGATGCTCTGCTAAAAAAAGGGACGTCAAAAGGGTTCAAATTGCAACGCAGCATGCCTGTGACGAAGTCGAGTGTCAGAAAAGGTGGTTCTGCACTGATCGCCCTTTGAACGTGCCATACCGTATGTGATGTTAGGTGTAAAATTTCGACCTATTGTTAGGCCATTAACAACAGTCACGTTCAACAACTTTTTCCTGAAGAGTCCATCTGATGGGCTCGTGACGTAGCCCAGCTATCAACGAGCATCACCACAGCACAAACTAAACTGAGAGGGAATTGAAGAGAGGCGTTATTGGTAAGCTTATCACTTTAAAGAAATGGGTCACGAAATGGCAGGACACATCGCTGAATGATTTTCATAAACTTGCTCCTCACCAAATGCTTGTATTAGTTTTTGTTTGGTCAAGGTCAGCTTCTTCTGGAATAGCTGAGATAGCCGCGCTCATAGGCTCATAGGGGGCATGCAGGGTCATGGCGACCGGTAAGTTGTCGCCGAGCGTCGGCCTTACCGCTTTGAAAAGATTTTTACTAATGTTATCGTCCATGCATCGGTTGCCACTCGATGGCAGTGAAGCAGGCCTGTCGAAGCGCCAGAACGCTATTGCCTCGTAGCCTTTCACGCCACGAAGGTCGCGGTTGTCATTATTTATATCGCAAACCAAGTTTGCAAGTCGGTGCGAGCAACCCCGCGACTTCAACTATGCAAATCACTACGGGGCCTGTACTAAAACTTCTACGCCACTTGGAGCAATAATAACCGCATTTGAGCCATCCTGAGTTTCCGGAGCGTCCGTTTTGGCAAACCTCAGCACAAACACTCAGGAAATGATGCGGCTATCTCGCTTTGTTTTCGATGCTTTCAAAGGCACTAGCGTTTCAGAGCATCAAAGATTTCCGGAGCGTTTTAGTATAAGTAAATGCTTCTAGAAGAGAGAATGGTGGTGCTTTCGAATTTCGCCGAACACTCCATTCAGAGATCGAGATCGAACACCGACAAGGGAAGCTCATGGACTCACAGAAAATCCAGAGCTTCAGGCCAACCTACCTCCATAACCTAAGTGTAGTTCCCCACGAACTACAAATTGGAATAGGTTGTCTTTTTACGTTGCGATTACATCCTTTAGAACATTTGCTTCGAGGACAAAAGGGTAGGATCCTCTCACTAGAGTTGGAGTAGACTAGCAGCGTGAAGATTCATACACATGTTTATTAAGAAGCTGAAGGCGACCCTCACATAAGTGCGAAAAGTGACTGTCGAACATGACAATGTAATATAGGGGAGTGAATATAGTAGTGTAGTTGAAATTCAGTAGGAAAACTGCAGTTGAAGGTTCATAGAGTAAAGATGCAGTACCAGAGAATAATCGACTTCTATTTTTTTTCGTGGTTAGGTTGCCTTCTGGATGGACTGAACAAACAATCTGCAAGTGAGATTCTAAGAATAGAGTGTGTCCTCTCCAACCAAAGGCATAGGGATTGAGAACTATCACTATTCTTTGAAATCTTTCTGCATTATTTCTTTTTTTTACATTACAGGTATTCAGTTATGAGCTGTATTAAACATATTCTTCAACATAACGTTTCTCACTCCAGGACAAATCGAACCAACTCATCAGAAACACTTTCTTGATGACCAAAAACAAGTGAGGCACCATTTCTCATGTAATTAGCCGAATTTCGCTGTTGGGAATCCGTTTATGCACTCAAAATGGTTGCCTGGAACTCAGAAAACCGGATTGAAAAACATGAGAAGTTGTGTTGTTAGCTGGGGGTCAGTCATTTCCGGCTACTACACCAATTTTATTCTTCTTTTCCAAACGTGGGAGTCAGCACGATGGAACTGAAAAAATTATTGAAGTCAAAAACAAGCAGATCGACAAAAAAAATCTACGTTCGTGAAACATACCTGTACTGAAAATACCAGTATTGTATGCAGCAGTATCAGCCCATCTGACACGTGCACTCAACGTTTGCGTCACAACTACGTGCTAGGCGGGACTAGTGCTTTCTATCGAACAATGCTCAGACGTCACAGACTCATCTGTATTAAAAGACGGTGCTGCGGTACATTGCCAGGCATTCATCATGTGGAACTTCCACGTTCTAGGACTGCTGGCTTCACTGACTGTTAGTTCCACTGTCTCAACGTTTCTCCTCCCTTCAGATATGGATGTGAATTTCCAGGTGACACACGTCTATGGCTCATCCCTCAACTGCAATGGGACAGCTCTCAGAGTTAGAGATCGAGAGGATTTACTTATGGAGCACAACAACCTTCGTGCCAAAGTGGCCAGCGGGCAAGTGACGGATGGAGCACAAAACCCAGGAACACTGCCCAAAAGCGCACAGATGTATAAAATGGTGGGTGGCCTTGGGTGACTTCTGCGCGAGCCATGAATGATATCAAGTAGATCACCACGATGTCTGACTTCGAAACGAAAACTGTGACATACGCTAGTCAGTTTTCGGAAGAATCATCTGAAATGTTAATTTTTGTAGAATTTCATGATTCAAAACGGTACGGCAGTGCTACCTGCACAGCAAATGGTTGGCTGGGAAAGCTCCCTGTCTTTTCTAGGGTACTTAACAAGCTGCAAAACCAAATGCAGATAAAAAAGACGACTCACATCAAAAACCAAAGGTTTCATAAGAAAAAACGGGATAAAGATTACCAGCGAAGCCGAATAAAAAATGTTAAAAGTGCCATCAGTATACCACCAGTAAGCTCTTGGAACAATGTCGTGGCATGATTTTTCTCCATTTTGTTGACGCAAGTCACATGCGTCGGCCTTAGAAAATCTTCTACTCAGAGCAGAAGGTGTTCGTCATATAATATCTCCGTGATCCCCTATTTCGTCACCAGCTGATTTGTAGAGAAACTTTAACAAAAGGATTTTCATGATGGGAGGGCTAGATATCGACACATCGTGAATGAGTTCATGAGATTCTAAGGTAAAGGTGTTTGGCAACAGAAATTGTCTGACTTAGACCCTATCTACTGTCAATTTTTGGCGCATTCCAGGACTGGAGTTGCGAACTCGAGGAATTGGCAAAAAAATTTGTCAAAGGGTGTGATGCCTCTGCGAAAGGAACGAAAACGAATGGACTGAACGCTCAGAGGTGAGTTACAATTATTTGCGTGATAAGGGGAACAATCAGAAGACGACAAACTTTCCATCAAAAATGTTCAAACTCAGCTGGACCTCTGCCAGCGCCAACGAAGTCAAAACCCCCCTCGTCTCAGCTTTGAAGAAATGGTCAGAACAAATCGATAGTTTTGATTGGGGCACGGACGCAGTGGACAACAAAATCACCGACCAAACTAAATTAGATACTGTACTGCAGTTTGCTAATGTGAGTTTGGGAAGATATGAGGAATGCACGGAGAACGTAAGCAATCAAGTGATATCTCTTTTATAGATGATTCAAGGAAAAACCCTGACAGTTGGATGCTATGAAGAAAAGTGTGGGGGTGCAAGTCCACTACTGTCAGCTGCGATATGCGTCTATGGATTGCCGTAAGTTCCAATGTTGAAATCACATGCCTGGGAAAAACGGCTTAGGAGATAATTTTGTCGCCACTCATCATGGACATTTCAGGGATGTCAAGATCAATAAAAAGATCTACGCGAATGGAAATAATCCGTGCTCGGCGAAACGGGGATGCACCCAAATCGAACCGGCAACATGCGATGCTGATCTTTGCGTGGCGGCGGAAGCAACAACGACAACAGTTCCAACAACGACCACAGTTCCAACATCAACCACGACGATAGCTGCTACTACTACGACGACCACAGCAGCTGCTGCTACAACAGCGCCAGCAAATGCGAATCCAAATCCATGTAATGTTTGTCACCATCTTTTCTCACCAACAAAACAACATTTAAGATTTCTCTACTTAGTTAGAATACGTTGCCCACAAGTCCAAATCCAGGGACCATTTGCGAAAATGTCCCTCTCTTACACAACGACTACACAAGAACAATTTCTCTAGAAATTCAATGAGTTTTCCACGTAAACAAGCCCATACTCATTAATAAGTTCTGCAAGCCGCAGTGGGGGGGGGAGAGTTTGCTAAGCGTCACTTTGATTAACTCTTTTGCGGTTCTTCTAGACATCTTGAGATGATAACAATTCCAGTAAAGTCAATCTTTGCAGCAATCAACCAGAGATGTCCTACGAACCCCGATATGAACGACAGAGTAAGAGTGCAAGCTTTGGATATGCACAACTATCGAAGGCATGTCATGAATATCAACCTAAATGTTTTTGAACTCACATCTATAATTAGTATTCAACATTTACCTTGGACCTCACAGAAATCATCTTAGTTCTCGCATATGAATCACTTTTTGCATTCAGATCTATCCTTGCAAAAGGCGAGGTTGTCAAAAATTCAGGAAATCGATTACCTACTGCGGCAAACATGGTCAAGCTGGTAAGTCAAGTTGACCTACCGTGAAAACTTTGTAATCACAACGCAGTCAAAGCATAACAAACACTCGCAGGAGGCTCAGGCGAGGGATCAAACGTAATACGCTAGAATAAGTAGTATTAATCAATCATTGAGTGAAAATAATATTTTTGATTCTGAACTTAGAACTGTCACAATGCGTTATCTCTTGTAGGAGTACGATTGTGCATTGGAAATGATCGCTATCGCTTCCGTGAATAGATGTTCGCCTACTGATGACCCAAACGTTAAAAAACCCATGCAGCAGAACATCCACTCAGCATCAAAATCTACTCATCAGTATCGCCTCCACGCCATAGAGGCTGTGGGTTTGCATCTTATCTGGTTGAAAACAACTAGTGATGAGTCATGAAATCTTTCAGGCAGTGAAATTCTGGTGGTCTCGAGTTAGGGAAGTCGATGGACCAGGAATGGAAGTTACCTTCAGAGACCATCACCTTGGCACCCCAATCACGTTTTTCACGAGGGTGAGCACTGCATTGTTATTATACGCTGCTCCTGTATAGACAGCCCCGGTGCTTCAGAGCATCCTCAGTGACACTTCATAATTGCAATGTGCATTGACTCAACTCAAATGCGTCACAAGAGCTATCTTGCTGCACCTTACCTTTCATTTACTCCGTCCGTTATGTAAAGTCATGATACTGTACTTGTGCTAGCAAAAACTCTGTCTATGCATTTCGCAATGGTAAAGGTTTCTGCTTCTCTCATTGATTTTTCGCGCACAACTACTACACTATTTACGCTGTTAGTTATATGCACCACTTAGATAGTTTTACTCAGATGGCATGGGCAACTACAACGAAGTTGGGATGTGCTGTTTCAGTAAAAGAGAAGTGCGGCAACAACTGGTTTTCGGCATGCATTTACAATCCAGGGTAATACTTTGAAGTAAACCCCACACCGTATGACATGAAACAGTATTCGTGTGTACAATTTCAGAGGAAACGATCCTGGACACGTTCTCTACATCAAAGGAAATCCATGTGCTGCGTGTCCAGCTGGCACGTTCTGCAATAAAGACGAACTGTGTGAAGTGGTGAAGCCATAGCGATTGTCGTTCTGATTCCCTGAAATTGAGTTCACTTCAGTTCCTTCAACCTTCACTCATGAAAGCATTTTGCGAAATCTGTTGTGTACACCCGTGCTTACTTAACGACAAATATAATTCGTCTTTCGGGGCTCGAAGCCTTAATGAAGAAATAGGCTTCAGTAAATGTGCTTTGAATTCGACTATCTTTTGAGCGAGGTATGACCTGCCTCAATTGGGACAAGCTCGATTACATCAGATGAGATAGCAAAGCTGTGGAACAAAAACAGCTGCACAAAAGCGGAAATTTTCTGTCATGCAAATAAACGCCCGAGGATATTCACTGCGTTTTTAGAACAAGCATTCCCTTAAAAAATCGTAATTCTCATCACTGATGGAGCGAACGGCGCTAGCGATGTTGTTACCTCTTTCTGTCAAGCGCCTTCTCGCTGCCTCTAATTTCCGCTCCGCATCAGCACGCGTAGGAACCATGAGAATTTAGCGGTTTTACGGCCCATAGCTTTGTAAAGGTGTTTAGAAGGTAAGGGGGCGAACTAAGCTCCTAGGTGGACAGATATTAGCGGATGACCAGCTAAGACTGAAAGATAAGACTCTAGTTGATAAAGGGTCACAAGACAGCATAATCATTTCGAATATGCTCTTGATTGTTCAAGATGCAGATTTTGGCTAAGACTCAGATGTGGAGTAGCAGCGGCGTCGTTAGCTGAAATCAGTGAAAAATGCCAAGAAAATTCGTGCTAGCCCGTTCGCCAACCGCCATCTCGCGAAACAACCCCGCTTGACTCTGTTCGCATGACACGAAAAACTTCGACACTATTTAGTTGCAGACTCCAGTACTCGAAAAAATTTCTGCTCAAACTCCGTTAATGGGGAGGTGGGTTACTCTGAGTGCCGAACACGAATCAGACTCCTTCAATTTTGAGGATATAAGAAAGAGTAAACTGCGGTAGACCAAAGTTTGGGATTTGGCTGGAGTAGCCTCGAAAGAATTCTTCGACATACTGAGCCCGAATCCAAAGTCAATGTTTTGAGTTAGGTACAAGTGAGACTGCCTGATGTTACTCAGCCGCCGCTGCCTGTCGTAATACTGTGAAAATTATGGAGCGGGACTCCAAAGGGACTGACTATTCGGTTAATTTTACAACCGTATCGTAGACTGATCGGTCTACCGCTTACAAATAAAGTTCTAATTCGAATTTCTTGCTTGGAGGGAAACCTTTACCCATTTTCTTGCTGTCGACCTATCAGTGCGAGTGCCACGTACGTTGTGACAGGCCATCGGCAAAGTGGGCGTGGAATATCCTACCAACAAGAGGTTTAAATCGGTACCAAAGATCAATATATTCCAAGGAAAAAATCCGAGATTACACCTCAAAAGTGGTCTGAGCGCCGCAAATACTCCTCCCTCACGCGAGCGATCCTCGGGTAGGAGAATTTAGCAACAAATGTCGAAAAAGCGAAATGTGAAGATCTTTATGATCTACCTACCGTCGACCGACTTTTTCCCTCTTTACCACAATGTGCGTTTCCTGTCAAGCTCACGCTGCTCCGCGGACCACCGTGGGCCGAGGGGTGGTAATTTTTTTTTTCAGAAAAAAAACTTGGAAATTTAGGGAATGGGACGTTAATTTTTTTGACCCATCTAAAATAATGTCTCTATCGCTAGGAAATCGAATCTTGAGGTAAAATTACCTGGATCCATGCTTATTTACCATAATATAGACAACATTATCGATGGAACAAGTTCTGGAATGAAAAATAGAGTCGGTCATCAAACGTGTGCTAGCTCAACATTACCTCGACTACAACATCTCAGGCAATAGCAGGCCCTGAGCCCACCCCGAATGCACCCGAAGCCGCGTCCATGTTGCGCTCAGGGGGACAAATTAGGCGATTTCCGGGCCACATATGTTGCGATCCAGGCCGCATACGTTGCGCTCCGGGTCCTTCCGACGAAATTGATTCACGTAGCGCCCTGAGCGCAACTGTCGGCTGATGACGTCTCAGTATATCATACTGTGTAGATGGTTGCGCCCCGGGCGCTTACTATGAACCGATTTAAGCAACACAGTTGCAAAAATCGATACCTCGAAGTGGTTCAGACGCTTCGCTGATCGATTATCGCACCCATTTTAGCTAATCCATTTTTCAAGGAAGAATCCAACGATTTCCACACATTCACCGAATTACCCCACTCTACTGAATTTCCTTGGATTTATGTGACCCTTAATTGTACTTTTTCTAAGCTAGCGCTGATTATGAAATACCTTTAAGCTTGATACACTTTCCCTGCTTAGAATTTTGATTCCGTCACAATTTCCGTCACAACTTCACCCATTATTCTTCTGATTTCACCTGATTTTCTCCAACTACTAGGTATATTTCCCTGAAAATATTAGGTATTCTCCAGGAATCCCTGAATTTATTAGGTATTCATAACATCCGACCTTTCTCAGTCCTTCTAATGATCTCGTTGAACGATTCAAAGATAACAATGGAACGTATGCATGACACATCATTATTCTAATCATTAAATGTAAGCATGACACATACTTGTTTGAAACATCTTCAAGGTAACCGTGAAATTATGTACCGGTAATATGAATAATGCGGAGCGAGATAGAATCAGCGAGAAAGTGTGGGGAGAAGGAGACACAGCGTACGGGAGCAGATGCACGCGATGAATGGCAATAAATTTCACTTGAAAACAGATGATAAGCTGAATATCGTATTTTAGAACACTCAAAATGCGTATCAAATCCAATCGCCCCTCCTGAATCAATTGTTTTTTTCCGATTTCGAACTTTTTAATCTTTCGGAGTGGATGATTAAATTTAAGTATCCGAGCGATTCGTTTTTCTCATTTTTTTCCAAATTGTTGAATAAATCCGAAATATTCCCTTCATGAATATTTGCAAAGAGCGTTCGGAAAGTCATGTTAACGTTTCATTCTTTGAATACAGTCTTAATCTTGCACAAATATGAAGAATACAGGGCATTCTAGGATGATCGAATATTGAGCACAAATGAAGCAGAGGAAATCAACTGCAAGCCCCACACGAGAAACAGTTACAATCCCGCTCAAAACTCGCAGGTAGCCCAGATGCTTTTCCTCGTTTCAATTGATTCATCCTATTTCGAAATGCGCGCGTCAGTCAACGCATGTGGCCCGGAGAGCAACTTGAACGCACTGCACGTTGCAATCACAACCGAAACGCACCGCAAGTTCGAATATCAACTGCTCTGCGTTTCGGTTGCAGTGGGTGGGGAGAGGCGGAGCCGGTTGCGCCCGCGGCCTGCTATTGTCTGAGATTTAGAATAGACATTGCTTCGTGATTTTCGAGCGGAATTCGATGGAAGAGAAGACTGTTTTCATCGCTTCGGAAGTCATTGGGCCACGTCTGCAAACTTCGTGCAGAACTGGCTATGGTAGAGTAGAAGGCTTCGAACCAGGGATGTGCGGCAAACGATTTTGAAAAATCGGCAAACGGAAATCGACAAATTTCGCCCGAAAACCGCCGGCAAACGGCAATCAGCAATCGACAAACGGCAAAATAAAAAATCTCGAACAAGAAACGATACTAATGTCTTACAAAAGAAGGTAAAAAATTACTTTTTTCTAATGCACATTTCGTATTTCAATAGCAAGATAAAAAAAATTTCGATAACACCTCAAGCAGTTGAACCCTTACGTTGGTACAATACCACATAAAAACAGTTCGCTTCTTTTGCAGCCAATGTATGCGAGCTGACCTGAGTATAGAGAGAAGTTGAGAATGAAGAGAAGAACGGGTCTTTCGATCGGAAACCATCGCTCATCTCACGATCTCGAGTGTTCCATTGTTCACGTAGAGGGGCGGAAAGGAACGAACTTGCCCAAAGCAGCGGGGTTTGCCCACTTTTCTATGCCGTTTTGCAGCTCCTGGGTAGCTTTTTGTCCCGTTTCTCCGACGCTGTTCTGCTTCTGAGAGCCACGAGAAGCGTTTGTCAGGAAAAATTCGAGGATGAAGTTTATCGTGAGCAGTGCCTTTAAAAAATGAAGAGCCTAATATGGTATCACTTTAGGTGATTATTTTCTAACAAGTGTGGCACCCACGCCACTTCGCGGCGTACTTGTAGGCGTGTCTCACTGTGTGTTCTCTATTCGACTGGGATCTGTATAAGATATTAAGGCGTGTAAAAATGGTACTAAAACGCACGTTTACGGACAGTCTTGGGAGCAATCTAGAGAAACTGCTCTATCTTCGACAGTCCTCTCCCCTCCGAACTTTTGAATCTGTCCTAAACTGAGCGCAACCAATTCAAACAAAACAATCAATTGGGTAGCTTTTCATTCCCTGCTAAAAAAAACGACATCCGAGAAACTGTGATAATCTCAAATCACCTTCTTCCCAATTGATACACCACCTCTTCCTCCCAGCTGTAGCACCTCCGACTCCGTACATCCAGTTTATACCCAAGCAACAAATTTGAGCAAAGTGGATGTTTCCCAAGCCGCGTACTCCCTCTCCGACCCTTCCAACTCAGAACTCCAACTTTTCTCCAGCGCAATCGCGAGCATAGCAGAAGACGGCAAAGTTCATAAACCAACAAACTGCCACTGAAGTCCAGCATTCTCTACGCCACGCTTTGCACAGTTCCAGTGAAATCTTGCTTACACTCCAACACAACAACGCACACTCAGCAAAGTTTTGCACTCACTGGCTCTCCGGGCACTCCTAACGAGCTCCCGCGCTAGGCACCTTCCCAGTGGGGTTACACACTTTTCTTAGTGTTTAGTGCTCTACCAGTTTGTTCGCATTCACTTTTTCCGACACTTGGCGCGCTCCCAGTTGAGCCATACATGTTTTCCCCGTCACTCTGCGCGCTTCCAGGAATGTTCCGCATACTCTGTGGTGAACTGTCACTGGCCCACTTCTACGCGTTTAATGTGATGTAAGATGATCTCAATAGAAATCTGTTTTAAAATACCTGAAACAAATTGAGACATTCAATATTTCTCCTAAGATCATAGTGTCCTCTCCTCTCCTTAAAATTGTTTAGGGTGTTAACTTTGGCCCGAAGAGCCCTGCGTAATTGCCTAGGCTTCAACAGGGAGGGGGTAGAGGATTCGGTACTCCTCCAGACGAGTGGACTTCAAAAACTTTGAGCCCATCGTCTCAAAGTTTTTGGAGTATAGCCTGTCTCTTTCCTTTCGAGCCAGTCGCAGTACGGCTTGTCGGGCTTACCATGCGCTTCTAATCTCGGCGTTTATTATCTATTGCGCACATTTCATTTTTGCCGAATTTTGTCGAAAATGGAGGGGAAAAACGGCAAACGACAATCGACAGAATTCGTCCGAAAACGGCCGGCGAACGGCAATTGCCGCACATCCCTGCTTCGAACGATGAGATAGCATTCTGTATCGCGCAGTTCTTTTGAAGTGAGGTGATTGAGCTCGTAATCAAATCTTTGCGTGCTGTGATCTGTAACTTGTCCCCGTCTTCTATATTTTTTACCAACCTCTATTGCTAAGCTTGGCTTTTACGGTTTTATACATTTCGAAGTCTTTGAAACTCGCTATTCCACAATGTGTCAACTCCTGCGGCATGTGACGATTCAAAGCGTAGGGGAAGTCCTACCTGCTTTCCACGTTAGCCCCATCTTCTAGAGAGAGATATCTTCGAGTCTGGTTGGCAACGCTGGAGTAGAGCTCAGTGATGTGGGTGCTAGCCAGAGCAATAGATGCACATTTGTTATACATCTTACCCAAGGCTAAATTGCTAAGAGTATCGATGTCAATGGTAGTGTAATCGGTGTAACGATAAGCGTTATCTTGGTCTCTTTGGTGGAAACTGGCTCCTCGTCTCTGGTTTTCTGGCCTCATGTTCCGGAATGCAGAAATTTAGAGCGTTTCATTCTTTTGCGACGTCAGTCCATCGAAGCCCTTGAAAGCATAGAACGCCCGGAAAATAATTTTTAGATTTAATGCTGATCTTGGAGAAAGTCTTACGAGAATCACAATGCAACCTTTGATATCGTCCAAGATCCCCTATGAACAGAGCTATGGCTTCTTGAAGATGCCTATACTTTGAGGGTAAAATTTGGCTGACGAGTTGTAGAATGGGTCTACTTTACAGTCAAATTAAAATCACAAAAGTCATGCCTGAGGGTGTACTGTGCCTCTGAATGTCTTAGGATTATAACACAGCAGGTACTCAGATACTGCGCCGTCAAAAGAGGTGTAGTACTGATCGAGAAACTTTTTGGTCACACTTTCATATCTTAAGTTCAAGGGATTCTTCATTTTCGGAAAGTAATTGTCTTTCAATAATCTTTCTGCAACGTTTGCCATTTTGCCGCCGTTGTTTACCATCATGTGGTCGAAATAGCGCCAGCGACACACAACATCTACCGTGATCATAGTTGTCCTGAGCAGTAACGACGATATTCAGTGTATGTGCTGTGTAGACGCTGAGAAGAAACCCAAGAACAAAACATATTTAGATACCAGAAATTTCTCTTAATTATGTTGGATTCGCACCTGCTCTCACAGTTCCATCAAGTGTCGTCTCCACATCTACCATGCGCTGAAGTTTTGCGTGAACGCATTTCATGTGCGCTGTCACCACAGATGCACCGTTTGCAGACAGAGTCAGCACTCTTCTTATGACAAACGCGAAGGTCTTGTGAAAAAGACCATTCTGCTTGTCTGCCCATGAATCCTTCTCGAAGAAAAAGTTCTCGAATGCGGCGACGATTTCTTCGGACTTTTCGCTTTCTGTTTCTAGTGACGAGAAGTGGAAAGTTACGGTAGGAGGGTGAGATGATCCTTATCAGAAGTACAATCAATTTGCGATCGGTGTCGGAAGTGCCGTCGGTCAGCAGAAAGGAGGCGAGGTTGTATCCCATTGAAAATTTCAGAAATGGAGGGTGAGGAAGAACTTCCCAGCCCAGGTTCTGTTTCTCTCGGGTTATAAGAGATAGGTGTGGTCCAGCATTGTCGTGAAGAAGGCGAACAGTGTTCAACAGAAACTGCTGGACTTGGGCTGGGAAGTTTTTTCTTGCCCTCCAAATAGCCTAGATTTTGCCCCTCCCGACTACCATCTGTTCCGCTTGATGCAGCACTTCCTGGATGGAAAACACTTCACTAACGATGACGAAGTCAAAATGGTCTCAGAAGAATACTTCGACTCGAAACAGCCAGAGTTCTTGTACGCGTCGGGAATTCATGATCTACCCAATCGGTGGCGGAGGATTCTTGATTGTGATGGGAATTACTTTGTTGGGTGAGCCTTGTTTGTTCTGGAAATGAATGTTTTTTATTCAAAGTCCTGGAACTTTTGCATCAACCTGAGGTTTTGTTAATTTTGCTGTTTTCATCCTTGGTACTTTAGATCATCGTGCTTTGGGGGGTAGATGGAAGTGCAATATGTGCGGAGTTCGCATGTATTACCCGTAGCACACTTTCTGAAAACATGGAACATAGCATTGTATGTGGTTAGCCTATGCGAATGAACTTGTATTATTTGAAATACAATGGTCCAGAATTCTTTAGCGGGTGCAAAGCAGTGTGATGGCGTAGAGTCTATCGATCTCGTTGCTTTGCAAAGAACCGTTGAAACAAATTTGAATTCGGCCAATAGTCGTATAAGAATGTGAAGCGTTGTAGTCGATTCTCGCGCTGGAGCTCAAAGGCGAGCACATTCAAGCAAGCTGGCTTGCAGCACCAATTGCGAGCTACTGAACCGCTCAGTTCTCTCCCTTGATCGAATCAGGCCAATCAGATTTTTGCAGTAGCAGCCCGAAACTTTCAACTTGAGGCTGAACTTCAAGAGGAGTAAGAGAGTAGAACTAGAGGCGGTCCTACCGTGCTCGCTTCGGCCCGATCATTCATAAGGTGCGGATTGAATATGGAAACTTTCAGATTCCGAGACGGCAAATCGGCCCGCTCACATAGCTCATGACAATTTAGTTTCCACTGGAATCCAGATATAATTTTCATCGATTTCACATAAATCGGGACACTGTTCGATATCACAGAATAGGAATAAGCTAATTCCAGCATGAAACTCTCAACACATGACAAACATAACAACTGGCTCTTTGTTGTTCTTCATGTACATAGCATAAGAAAATGCACTATAACGGGAAGTTCGCTTGAGCAGCACGATGGCTAATACGCCGAGGATTACGAAACGATTGTACATACACTCTTGCAGCCAGCCCCGTGCAATAAGCTGCACAGCGTTCATTCGCTTGAAGTGCGGTTCACGACAAGGAGGTTAGTAAAAGATCCAACGTTCTGCTTCTCACGACTACCAGCTCAGAATTGTGAACGGCATATTATGAAGACAGCGTTCGCGGGAAATTCAGCATGCTGGTATTCCACAAAAAGCTGAAAGAAAAATATTTCACACACGTATCAATTAGTGATTTTCACAGATTGCATTAGAGCCTTTTGTCTCCGAACTCGCTTCTAAGAACAGCTTATCTGACCGATATGTGAGAATATGAGAAGAACGTCTTTTAAACCCCAGTTTTGATAAACCCCACTTCTCCAAGGAGACAGCAGTGCTGAGCGTTCTGAACATCATGAAGTTGCTCTCGGCTCTCTCCTCATTGTGTATTGCATTTCGAGAATTATTTGTCTCCCGATAGTGCTTCATCGAACTTTGGATATTGAGGTCGCATTAAATGGACTGAAAGAGTCTGCAAAGTGGCAGCGACCCGCGAGTGGTCGCCGAGCGTCGGCCTCGACGCGGCGAGAAGACTGTTTCAAACATTAATGTCGCTGCGTCAAGTGCCTCTCGCCGGCAGTAACGCAGGGGCGTCTTGGCGTGGAAACGCTCCGTCGCCCACTCGTCGCCCTTCACGCCACGTTGCGAAATGTAATCGATATTGCATCACCCAGCGCTGTTCATCGCTGCCAGCACCGCCGCGACTTGAACTCTGCAAACCCCTTAAAGACACTGTTCAAGCTCGGTAACGAAATCTGAGATTTCCACATGAAGTAGACCTATCCGATTTAACGCCTGCCAAGTGCGAGCTCTCGATTCCTCCGTTCGAGCAAAATATAGGAGAAAGCTACCCTGATGCGACCACATCAGGAAGCCACTTTGGCACGCCCGTTTTTGAGCTCCACAGTGGCGAGGCAAGTGATAGTTTCCTATCTGTGGCCCCGCTCTAGCCTTCACTCTCAGCCTGCCTCTTTATTCAGGTCGGCTCGCATACATCGGTTGCATATGAAAAAGTTACCATCCTCGGACAACTCGTCCAGCCGGTTTCCAATGCTCAATTTTTGAGGGACAACAACTCGGGAAGTCTTTAACGAATCCAGAGACCTCATTGGAATCAGCGTGGAGCTGTTTTCAAGATAGAGAGAAAAACAGAAAAACGGTTGTGAGGTCGGACTGTGCCTCTAAGGAAAAAGTTCATGATACGAAAAAGTCCTTTAAAGATTCTATTCTAAATGGTGAAGAATAAACATGTGGTTGCCTTCTCACAAATCATAATACAAAAGATTGTTTATCGTTGTATCGGTAGTAAGTGGCCAGCCAACAGGAAATTCTCATACTAGTTTTTAAATTGAGCAGTCTGTCGCCTTGGTGATTTTCGGGAGAAATCCTGAAATCTCATCATCCAAGATTGAAAAATTGTTGTATCTGAAAGATCGACACATGTGCAGATGCAAAGCCTTGTGGAGGGAGTGTATGCAGGAATACAGGGGCGGCTTGCACATACGCGAGTGCCGCGAAGGGGGTGGGGCAGGGTTGGGGGCGTCGGCGCGTTTGATGATGGCAGTGCAGAGGCTGAAAATGGGTTAGGGTAGCACTAGAAAATCGTTCCCTCGCCAACCCTACCTAGGATGGCGGGGGCAGGATTCATTAACGCATGTCATTGGGTAGGAGTTAAGGCGTCGGCACTTCTGGGGCCGGATTCATCAATGCGGCAGTGCTGGGTAGGGGTAAAGGCGTCGGCACGTTTGATGGTTACCCTGCAAAAGCGAAAAATCGCTAACCGACAGCGCCCTTGGCCTACCCAGCTAAAAGGCTGGGGCAACTGAGACACTGCTCCGGTAGTATACCATAGGCTCTCACGGGGTAATCATCAAAAGTGCCGACGCCTTTACCCCTACCAAGCGGCACACATTGATGAATCCGGCCCCTGATGATCACCCCGTGAGAGCCTAGAGTATCCTACTAGAGCAGTGTCTCAGCTGCCCCAGCCTATTAGCTGGGTAGGCCAAGGGCGCTGACGGTTAGCGATCTTCCGCTTTTGCAGGGTAACCATCGAACGTACCGAAGCCTTTACCCCTACCCAGCACTGCCGCATTGATGAATCCGGCTAGAGGGCAGCCGAGACCCCGCTGAGACACCTTTGATTGATGATCTCCACCCCTCACACTGCGAGCATCAAACGCGCAGACGCCCAAAACCATGCCCCAACCCCTTCGTAGCACTCGCGTACCTGCACACCACACAGAAAGTGCACTTCACAGGTGTTCGTGTAGCCTACTGGTTTGAGGCGCTGTGTTGAGCTTCTTCCGCATAGACAGGCGCTTTGTGAGGAACTTCCGAAAATCGACAACCGAACGTCAGAATCGTAATCAGCCTCCGCAATCAATTCCCATCAACAAACTCAAAGTCACGCTAGGATTGTTTGGTTAGAACGACTCCAGAACTATTTGACTGATAAGTATAAAATATGAACTCAGCCAACATTTGTAGGCATATAAACCACCCCAGCCCGTAGTGGCCTGTTTACCACGTCAAATAACCCTTGTGAGCATTTTCCAAGCCAGATCCCCTATTTGAATTTTTCGGCAAAAATTGATCATCAAGTGACCTTTTCATGTTAGTGAGAAAACACAAACGCACCACCACTTCCTCCACTTGACGCGGATTGTAGGTCCAGAATGATTGCGAAAAATTTAATTCTTCTCTCGCGACTACACTATCATTAGAAAAATTCGTTTATTTAGAAACCTTCAACTCATCAGCAGCAGTAAGAAAAGGAAAGGAGAGGCTATTATGGCTAAGTCCGCACTTAAAATGCAAGTTGCACGGACCAAAACCCTCGGCAGACCAAAAACTTGTTGCCTTGACGGAGTGAAAACTGATATGGGTGACGCACGACGCAGTATGAGGAAAGCTGCTGAAAGAACTTCATGGCGAGCAAAAGGCAAACATGTGGATTCTGCGGATTCGCGGGACGGATGCCAAAAAAGTAGAACCTTGAGCACTCCATGAACTATAATTTTTTAAACAAGCCCCAACAGTGTGAACTCGTGCTTGTGAAGGGGTTAACAGGTGTAACTCACACAAGAAGGAAAATGTAGCAGACACTGAATCCGTAGCGCCGATCTCGTAGTCCAACTAGCTCCATATCACGCATTGCCGACAATCCAGACTGACTGAAACTACGTGGACTCTCCGATCTTCTGATGGGCGTGACTTTGGCTGTCAGTGGAGCAGTGCACT
The DNA here is from genome assembly GCA_029168955.1 of Aplectana chamaeleonis. Classification (NCBI taxonomy): domain Eukaryota; kingdom Metazoa; phylum Nematoda; class Chromadorea; order Rhabditida; family Cosmocercidae; genus Aplectana; species Aplectana chamaeleonis. The sequence continues at coordinate 334,955 of JAPDOI010000362.1, forward strand.
GCCACGGTGGGAGTCCGTATAAAAGAACCGTTCAACGTTACATTTCCATGCAGTCATCATGATTCTCTTCCATGCTCTAGGATTGCTGGTCTCAGTGGCGCTGAGTTCTGCGGTCCCGAGCTTCTTCTCTTCCATCGAAGATGTATCTGATCTGGGGGTAGCCCTCATCGCCGACTCACAACCAGTCCCCAACTGCACAAACCCACTTCTGGAGAATCTCACCAATGATATGAGAGAAGATTTTCTCTTCAGGCAGAACAGCATCCGTAGAAAGGTTGCGACAGGTGCCATGAAGACTCAGGGTGGCAAGTTTTTGCCCAAAAGCAATGAAATGTATCAACTGGTAAGTGCCTTAAGACATATAGATTCTGTACTTGAAACTCGATATGACAAGGTAATGCACCAGCTATTTGATTTAAAATCAAAACGGTAAAGACGCTGGCGCTTACCGATTGGGATCCTTGCGGATGAAGTATCCTCTGACACTATAAGGCACATCTGTCTTAGTCAGTGACAAAAGCACTAATGAGCCGAGCACTGACACCAGATTTTGATTTGGTATATTTACCAGCTGTGGCATAAAAGTGTCTGATCTGGATGTGATGCCCATCGCCAACTCGCGAACAGCTCTCAACTGCAGTGCAAACCTGCTACAGGAGCATCACACATTTGATATTAGGCAAGACATTCTCTTTACGCTAAACATTATCCGTAAGAAGGCTGCAACAGGTGTCCTGAAGACTCAGAGTACCAACAAGTTTTTTTGCCGAAAAGCAATGAAACGTATAAAGTGGTAAGCGGCATACGATTCATAAGGTGTGTGCTTGAGATGCAGTATGTCAGTTATTTAATTTATGATCAGAAACAGTAGGGATGCTGGCGGACCAACTAGGATCCTTGGAGATAAGGTATCTCCTGACACTGATAGGTAAATCAGTCTTGTTCATGGCGAACGGATGTCAGCGAGCCGAGATATAACAACCAAACTTGATTTTGTTTATTTCACAGTTGCGGTGTTGTCGGGCTGTGAACAAATGTTTACCTATGTGCCTATTAAAAGTTTATTTGATTTATCAACTGCACACACTATGAAAAATTTGCCGCTGTTCTAAGACATGTAACTGGTTAGCATTTGCTATTTCAGGAGTGGAGCTGCGAGCTTGAAGGAAGAGCAAGAGAGGCTGTTAAAGGCTGCGCTATCATGGCTTCGGGTTTCCCTCGAAGATATGGACTGAACATTAATGGGTTTGTTTTTGAGTTTAGCGAAATAGAGTTGGTTGACAAAGAGTAACAATTACAATGATTTCTCTGAACCAATAGCTCAAAATTCAGATATAGCAGGGACAAGGGCAAGCCGGTAACAGACTCTATCCGGAACCCTCTCGAAAACCTATTTGATTATTGGGAAAAACAAGCCACGGAGGTTGAATGGCCGGTGGACAACAAGTTCACAAGTGAAGAGGAATTGAAGAAAGCTCAGGGATTAGCAAATGTGAGTGTATCAGTGAGTACTGTCTTCGAATGAAAATCAGCAGCGAAAAACACACGGCGAATCGACCAACACCTCCTCCGCAGATGGTCAGAGGACAAACAACTACAGTTGGATGCTATCAGGATGTTTGTGGACAGAATCCTAATGAACCAAGTCTGGGATCGGGAGCGTGCGTGTATGGAGAACCGTGAGTTCCCATTATTAGTATCCTCGTCTTGAGAAATATTACGAGCATCAATAGAACAGACACCCGATCAAGGCACTAAAAAGCCATTAGGAACAATCCTCTTTAGGAACGTCGAGGTTGATGAAGTGATCTACGAGACGTCGACGGAGTCGTGTTCCACTAGTGGATGCACAAAAATCGAGAAGGCAAAGTGTGTGGATGGTCTCTGCGTTCCGGAGGCAACAACGACGACGACAACAACAACCACCACAACAACAACTCCTACAACAACAACAACAACTACTACTACTACTACTTCAACAACCACAGAACCTCCAACTACAACAAACGAATGTAATGTTTTCTTCGAGGAAAGCGAGCCTTTCCCTACTTTTCCATTGTAGCTAATTATTGAATTGTGTGGTTCTAAAAGTTGCTGAGAAGGTCAGCACGTTGAAGAGGATTGAAGAAATACTGGCTGGCTGTGGAAACGCAGAGTTGGCATGACTTGTACGCGTGCTAGTGTGGAGTAGGGGTTAGAGGCAAAAGGCAGACGGGGCTGCAGCATCGCGCTCGCCCCATGCGCCACGAGTGATGAACAGAGGGTAGGTCGGAAGCAAATGAAGTTGTCATACTCGGAGAACTAGTGGACGTTTGGCATATGTATAAAGTCAGAAGGTAAGGTCTCACTATCAGATTAACATAAGTCTAGCTAATGAAATAGGTGCGATCATCACGGCTGACCGTGCGACATTGGCGGCATCAACGGCCGACGGGGTTCCAATCGAGTGCGACGATCTAGTTCCGCAGCTCCGCCTACTCATTAGACTAAATGTAACACGGTTACTCTACGAATGACTGATACTTATTCGCTCAAATGCCACAATCCTCACCAAAATACTGAACTTCCGGTCAGACTAACATGTATTTAGCGTATTTATCGTAAATTTGAAGAAAAGGAGGATAGCCGGTACGGATTGTTCTAAGACGCTTGACAACTTAGGGTGTGCAAAACAAATATCAGGCTTTAAACGTGAGCTGCCGACGTCCCTACCAGAAATTGGAAAAAAAACACTTCAAATGTGTTTTTCGGTGAGTGAGCTGATGGCGTGTCTTAGAAAGGCGCGAAGATGATGAAGTCAGTTTAATTATATGTCAGGTCATTTGTCCGATGTTCCGCCAACGTGTCTTCCTCTCAGAGAGAAAAAAACGTAGAAGTTAGAGTATACAAATGTCAAGACGATGAATTACCACCTTAACGAGGTTCCGTGGACTCTCGTCCTTGATCTATAGCTGTACTGTGAAATCGGAGAGAGAAGGGACAGAGCCGAGCAACATAGCGTGAGAGCACACTTGCATCTTCCACCTACAGTGCATCTACGCACTCGCTTTAAGTCCGCAACGTGCGCGCTGATTGCGCAAGCTTGTTGCGGATTTGTTACGCCTTTTTCAGAGTGCCATCGCTGATCGCCGCGATGGGGTGTTAACTGCTCATGAAATCCCGGTTGTCACCTGGAACGCACAACTCCTTCCTGTTGTGACTTGGAGGGCAAACTAGCCTACCGTTGTCACCTCGAAACCAAATTTCATCACATTTTCTTGTTTCTTTTGTGACTTGAAGGTAACGGAGCATAATTCGCAACGTTTTGCACTTTCAGTTGTCGTGTGACGGGACAAGCCAATCCTAGACGTATTGCTGAGTCACAGACGACAAGAGTGACGCAGACCGTCAGACTCCGGCGCTCGACCTGCAGGTCGCATCCATGTGACAACTACAATTTCCTGGGCATGAGCATCAATCGAGATCGCGTCGCACGTCGATCTGCATTCAAAACATGCGATCGCGGCAATCAGCGACCGCACTCTGAAAGAAGCCATAAGATTTCCGGCGGGGAGAGGGTGGCGATTTGCCAACCGGCGCTATTCAGCTCTTTATCAATATGTGTATACCCCCCTTCGCTGCCGCCGTCCTATCCAGCGCCGCCGATCAGCTGATTAGGTAGATTTTTCAAATTTAATCTTTTGCTTTTCGTTTATTTAACAGGTTTAGTGGAAGTTTTTTGATGTTTTGAAGCGTGAAAGGGTTAGGAAAACTAATTTTTCGTTTTAGGAATAAACTCTAAAGCTGCGAAATGCGACGCTCGCCCGGAATTGGAGCAGAAGGTTCCTTGAACAAAAAAAATAGTTTTCGTTATCCTAGCACGCATGAAAACATCATAATACGTTGAAAAACCACTAGATAAACCAAAAACAAAAAGTAATTTCAAAAACCCACTCAATCAGGTGATCGGCTGGATAGGACTTGGGCAGCAAAGGAGGTGTCTGCTGCAATGTAAAGAGATCTGCGACACAGCGCCGCAACACGCTCGCGCAATTAGCGTGCACGTTTCAAACTGAACGCGAGTTCGTACACGCACTGTAGGTAGGCTTGTACGTGGCAAAAACAAAAAAGGTGGAACCTTGCGAACAGGAAGGTCCGCATTTCAATGATTGCTTCCTGGTGAGACGACGCTGCTGCGGGTCCCAACATGGAAAGTAGTGATTTTTGTCCCTACATTTGCGCCAAGTCTCATCCCGTTGTCTGCTCCGCCCATGAGCTGCCCTTGCGCCTTGCTCGCAGACGCCTTAAGGAATCAATCGAGTGATTTTGAGGTGCAAGAACATAGATCCTAAATGGGTTCGACGCCTATTGCTTTAGAATTAAGGAGCACACCCTTAGCATAATATTTTCTTTCTGGAGCGGGATGAAGGAGCTAGAGCAAGCAAGGCAAGATAAAGCGCGAGTGAGCGGTAAGCAAATCGTGGGTCCTAAATGATCATCGATTTTGGACGCTCTCTCGTAAGGAGTGGACGCTACCTGACGCATCGAGTGAGCATTCTGTGGGAATTCAGCAGCGAGGCAGCTGCGCACGTGTAGAAAGATACCAGAGATGTAGAAGAAGTTGTTTGGCGATCAGGATGCTTGAATCTTGAGTATAAGTCTGCAAAGAGCTCATAGAGAGCGGTTGTGCTGCTATGAATTTCATGGATGTTGACCTCCTTTTGACCGCCTACACTTAACCTTTGAATGTGCAACTTTTATGGAACTATACTTTACTCGAGACTAGATTAATCACAGTTATTATTGGGCAATCGCAAGGGGAAAATGCCATTTTTCAGTGAACAAGATGTGTCCAGGCAATCCCGAAATGCTCGACAGAATTAGAGTGAATGCCAGTGATATGCACAACTACCGAAGGTTTGTTACTGATATCTAGCTAATAGTTTTCTTATTTTCATGTTATATAATACATTAATCCTAACCATAAGCGTTGCTCTTTCTTGTTACGTCCTAAATTCAGATCGATTCTAGCGAAGGGCGAGGTCGTTAAGGACTCTGGAAACAAACTTCCAACTGCCGCTGACATGCTTCAGCTGGTAGGCGAACCTTACACATTGCAAAATCTTCTTTTCCAACTCTAAAGCGGACATAGTATTTGCAAACAACATAATCTTTTAAGATTAATTTCCTGCAAAGTACAGTGAATAACGCTAAGAAGTCAACTTTGTTACAGACATATGACTGCGATCTGGAAAAACTCGCCATCGCAGCTGCGAGTAGATGCTCCTACAGCTCTGACCTAGCGGTCCCCTCCAGCATGCAGCAGAACTTCTATTGGCTACCAGAATCCAGCGCTCCAACTCGTCTTGACGCAATTGCCGGAGTTGTTTCACTTTAGTTCTCTCTTAAGCAGAGTTGTGTCCGTGTATAGAAGTTTTTTCCAGTCCATCAAATTTTGGTGGTCTCAAGTGAGGAAAGTTCCAGGACCGGGAATGGAGGTCACCTTCCGGCAAAAGCACTTGGGCACCTCGATAACATATTTTACGAGGGTAAGAGCTGTTCCACGTTTATTGGTAGTGTTTGTAATTCAACACTCTGTTGTGATACAGTCTCAATACTATAGTACGTTCACATAAGAATACCGAATAGACTTTTGTAGCAAACCTGTGACTACCAGAATCCTCAGGGGTTTTTCTTGAAAGCACTAAGCCAGATCTCATGCTCACAACCATGCCAACGCTTCGATTTCTCAATCCAGCTGATACGTTCAACTTCTGTGCTTGTTCTGAACTCTCTTTATTCATTACACAATAGCGTTTATTAGCCGTGTTGAATGTGTAAGCTACTGGGTATATAGACTAAGCAGCGTCTTCCGTAGCACACCTCACAACATATTACAGAATTTTTCAAAATTCCTGTTGCCACACCTCTGAAACTAATTGTTCAGATGGCATGGGCAACTACTAGCAGTTTGGGATGTGCAGTCTCAGAGAAAGGGAAATGCAACGGCTGGTACATCTCATGTGTGTACAACCCAGGGTATTTTTCTAGTAGTTAATAATAACTGCTAAGTACGGAAATGTATTCAACTATTTGATTCCAGAGGAAATGTCGTCGACAGTGTTCTCTACATGAAAGGAACACCATGTTCTCGGTGTCCTTCTGGCTCTGCCTGCAATGAAAACAAGCTGTGCCAAAAGAGGTCAAGCGATGATTATACCGATTATTATTACTGACAGTTCGTCAAGCGTTTGAGCTATAAAGTGTTCACTAATACTTGTGAGAAAGTTCTATGTGAATTTACTCAAACGTATCACAGTCACAGAGTTGTTACTCCGATCAACGAAGTTATTAATATCTAGTGTGGTGGTGTTGGTAGTCGCCAATCTCTCAAGCCATACCATTCATTTCACTATTGCGTGATTGGATTTAGTATTATTTGCGGTGCTAGTGTTAAGAGAAAAGAGAGCGATCCAATTCCTTTGAGTTATTTTCTTTGCACGGGAGAACTCGCAGTGAAGTTTCCCGAGATGTATCTGGCACGACCACCTCTAGGATCGCATTCAGTTCACTTGGCCTAACTTTGATCCAGCGTATCTCTTCCGAGGAGCACTACATGGCGTCAGAAGTTTGATTTAGGCGAGGAAAACTGATAAACAAGGGACGAAAGTCACCTCTGAAGCCCAGCACGTGGGAACGCCGATAACCTATTCCACACGGGAAGGAAATGTGAGCAGGACCGCAGTGGAAGTGCCTCTCACCCAAAGAACGTGTGCGGGACCCCGGTGAGAGTGCTTAGGACGTCGTAAAAGTGTATGGGAACGAAGTGGGAGTAGGCTCAACGCCGTAGAAAAAGAGCGGAACCTATACAGGAGTGCGCTCGGCGTTGCAGAAGGTGAGCGGAGTTTCAGTGGGAGTGCGCAGGACGCCGTAGAAAGTTTGTGGAATTCAAGCGGGAGCAAGGGGGAGCCGTAGAGTATGTGCGGGACCGAAGTGTAAGTGTGTCCGACGTCGCAGAAAGTGTGTCGGAACCCGATTGGGATTGCTCAGGACGCCGTAGAAACTATGTCGGCACCCCAGTGAGTGTGCGCACGACGACGTAGAAAGTGTCTGGAGTAGGAAAGGGAGTGCTTTGGACGTCATAAAAACTGTGCGGGATTCACGTGAGAGTTCGCAAAACGCCGCAGAAAGTTTGTGGGATGCAAGCGGGAATAGGGGGAGCCGTAGGATGAGGTAGGGACCCAAGTGGAAGTGCGTCCAAGGTCGCAAAAAGTGTGCGGAACCCCGAGAGAGTGCGCACTGCGACCAAAAAAATGTGCTAGGGACCCATGAAAGGAGAGCGCCGGCAGCCGTAGGAAATGTACTGAGCCGAGTGGGAGTGCGCAGGGTTCCGTAAAAGATGAGTGGAGTAGCGCATCAAGTAGAGCGTACGCCGTGTAACAGGCTATTCATACTCATCATCTCCCTCTCCATCTGAGCGATCCTGAGGAGATGAATATAAATCAATCCTAACCCCGCCCGCCCCGCCGCAGTAGTGCCGCAGAGTGTTTAATGTTCCTTTCGAAGTCGTTCATAGACAAAATTCTCTGACATCAAATATCTGATAGCGTTTTCGATCATTGTCGACCACTTGACATAACAGGAAACTTCTTGATTCTGAGAGCGCTGTCATTCATTATTCGCTTGAACTCGGTATGATCATTATTATCTCTCCCGCTCCGCTATTTCGATACAGCTACCTCATTCGTATTTCACTGGAAGAGCAAATAAGGGCAGGAGGGTGTGAATTCTTCTATACTCATGTACGTTGACTTTAGCCGGCACGAGGTTAACTGATAGTCTTTCGCAAACTACCTCGGCGGTCTCGCCCTCTTCAGCGTCTGAATAAGGTCGAATCTACATGTAAAAATACTCGGGCAATCCTAGCTTTGCCCTTCTAAAATTAAAGACATTAAAGACAAAATCTCCAATCAATTGGCTGTGATAGAAGAGACTGAGAGGCATACTTTCTCAAAGTCTGTGGAGCACCAGGATATCAGTAGGAGTCGACGGAGCACTGGGAATTCAGAAATCAGCACTTATATCAGTAGGCTAATCTGATGTAGGGCTGCAATCATACTACTACCCTCGACCTTCCGGTTAACCTTGAGATCTCTCGTGTTGATCCAAAATACCTCGACCGCTTTTCGCGCACTTGTTTTGGTCTCCCGCGCTAGTATCTCCACTCTCAGCTCTAAATCGTCCCCGTTATGGCAAATTTAAGGCACTGTTCATGAGATGAGGAAAATGTGTTTCAGTCTTCACCAGGAATGGGTAGTGGAGGTGCGCACTGTAACGTTAACGTCGGAAGAACGCATGAAAACGAGCAAGGAAGAACCCCAAAAGAGCCCGAAGTTGCCATCTTGAGCGCAAGGCAAACCCCAAAAGCGCAATACCCGCCCTCCGACGTGAACAAATGATAACTCGAGATCGTGATTTGAGCGGTTGTTTGTGATCATTAGCCCGGTTCTTCCCTTCATTCTCAGCTTCTCTCTTTACTCTGGTCAGCTGGCATACATCGTCTGCAGAAGACGGAAGTTACAAGCCTCGGGCAACTCGTCCACCATGCTTCCCTAGCTAAATTTTTGAGGAGCCATAACTCCGTTCTCAGAAATTTTTGAACGATACCAGAGACTTAATTGGAAGGATGGAACCGTTCTCAGGATAGGCAGATAAACAAAGAATCGGTTTTTATCGTGAACACTGCATTTGATAAAAAAGTTCAGTATTTTCCGATTCCGCGCCTCGTAGACACTCTCTGACAGCGCTGCTAACATTATCTGAGAATAATGACATCATTAAGAAACTTTGTCGCTTTGCGGTACATCATGACCTCTCTGACCTTCGTGGGTGTTCCATGACCTGCGCTCGCGTGGTCCATAGTCATTAAGAGTTGCTATTAGGCAAAGCAGACTCTTTGACTCCTTGCGCTCTTTCTCTTCAAAGCATACATTCATACCGTTGCAAAGTATGTTTCCGAAAATCGTAAGTTCTGTCTGAGTGGGAATCCCGGACCGCTAGTAGACTAGAATGTTCTTGTTTGAAGTTTCTATTATTTTTCTGCCATTTGTCAGCTGAATCTGGACCATCAATGCATCGCCTGTGAAAAAAGGGGAAGGATTCGAGCACGGGTGCTTCGACTTTAGATATGAAGGCGACGGTAAGCGTTGGCGCTAGCCGTTGTCTGATCGCCAGTTTCCGCAGCAGCGTGAAGTATACTCTGGTCACCTCGAATTGCACAAAACACGATCCGCCACCGTCCATCGACGCGTTCTCGTCCTATCCCGGTGCGTGTGAGAATCAATACGCCAGCGCCGCCGCCACTAACTCACCAGGTTGACGGTGCAGTGGCAGGGTGGGTGGTTGAGTGTCGGTGGCACTGGCGTCGGCCATAAATGCGTCTATGTACACGCGCTACTGTACATAGAGGGTTAGGGCGGACCATGTTTTGTGCAAGTCGAGATAAACAGAGTGTAGTTATCTCCCCATTTGAAGACCTCGTAACCAAAACACTGCTTCAGAAGAACCATGAGGCTGCGTGCCAGGAAACCGTGCATATTTATGGCACTTTGATGTTGATTTATTAGCTCTAAATCTGCTCTCGTTGCCGCGTCATCACTTACACTGGTGTACAGCGCTAAAACATCGATGACTTCCATCGCAGAATTGCTGCTGAGTTATACAGAACGGAAGTGGTTCGAGAAAGCTTGTGTGCTCCAAAAATAATCAATATGTTTGACTGACTGTGAGCTTTCTCATTCCTTGCTAAAACGGCTATCGGAAACACTAGAGCTGTGGAGTACTTGTTGGTCTAACGAGCACATCTGAGACTTGTACTGCTACAAATAATTTGTAGTTTGTACTCAACCGAAATAACTTTTCTACCACTTTGCCCTAAGGGCAGAAGAAGGGGTAAGAGAGGTGACCATCATGCCGAGGTCGCAAGATAGGAGAAGCTGGAGATTACTGAGCAATGTACCAGGTTGTCCAATAATTCTTGTCCAAAAATTTCACCATTTTTAATTTTTTTCAACTTTATTGAAAAACAAGTCTAATCAACAATATAATCACCACAGTTATCCACAACAGTGACCCATCGATTGGGCAGGTCGTCGATGCCCTTCGCCCGGAACTCCGGGGGCCGCGATGTCGGATTTGAGGTTGTCGTAGTTGGTGAATTTTCTTCCGGCCAAATGGTGCTTCAGCGTGCGGAACAAGTGGTAGTCGGAGGTGGCAAGGCCCGAAGAGTACGGCGGATTGGCAACCATCTCCCAGCCGAGCGTCGCCAACTTCTGCTGGGTTTCCTTCGCCACGTGGGGGCGCGCATTGTCGTGCAGCAGGTGGACCGAGGCCCGTCGGGGACGCTTTTCTCGAATCGTGGCGGCTAGTTTCTCGAGCTGATCGGTGTATATGGAGGCGGTGACCGTCCTGCCTTGCGGGAGCAGCTCGAAGTACAGCATGCCCTTGGTGTCCCACCAGCAGCAGAGCATGATCTTCAGCGGGTGCAGGTCGGATTTCGGCGTCGTCGGCGGCTCTTCTCCGCGCGGGATACAGACGGCATGGCGGGCGACGCTGTCGTAGAAAACCTAGCTCTCATCCCCAGTGACCAGGTCCTCGAGAAACTCCTTGCGATGCGGACGAAAGAGGAGGGACTGGCATACGGCCACGCGGCTCTGCTTGTTGGCGTCCGTCAGACGGTGGGGGATCCAACGGGCCAGAACTTTGTGGTAGCCGAGTAAGTTGAGTCGATTGTGGATGGTGGACTTGCTGCAGCCGAGCGTCGTCGCCAGTTCACGGGTGGTGGCTTCCGGCTTCTTCTTGATACAGCGACGGGCTTCGTCATCATCCACCGTAGAAGGCCTCCCGCTGTGCTTCCTGTCCTCGAGGCTCGTGTCGCCGCTCTCGAAACGATTGAACCAGCGGCTAACTGTGCGTTGGGACACTGCATCCTTCTTGCACGCTCTGCAGATATTGGCGACCGCGGTGCCCGTGTCGTTGCCCAGCAGCCACTCGTAGTACACGAACGTACGAATTCGAACTTGGTCCAATTTAGCTTTTACTGGTAGCTAGACGCGGCGACTGCGCCTTATATACCCCTAGCGTAGAACTTTGGAGAACCTTCTAGAAGGTTCTTACACTTGCCTGATATTATAACACTTCTAAGAAAAACTAAAGAATTTTGAAAATTTTCGGACAGGAATTATTGGACGGCCTGGTAACATAGCATTTCTTCTCCCTGGTGCGCGAAGCCTTACCGCTTTGCCAAAAAAGTGTATTAGCTGGAACGAGGGATAGGTACAATTCTCAACGAAGAGTAGTTTGTGAACCTCATCGCCTCTTGTGGTCAAGCCGGCGCTTCCAATTTAGGTCTTCAACGCTTTCGGATAACAGCAATTGCGTTGTGCCACAGTCCTCAAAAGTGGCAGAAAATGCATATAGAAAATGCTGATACATTTTTTCACACCAAACAGAAAAACTTTCTAAATATGGCTCTCTGAGCACTACAACAATTTTTGTTGAGCAGTTCGTGGAGTTCTCCTTTCTCCCCATTAAGCTATCACTGAAGGGCAACTGTCTTTTTGACGCTCCTTAACTACATTCAATTATTGTTCCTTGACATTATGTCATTCGAAATGCTCAAAGCCATCTTTCTGGCCGCCCATCGAACTCAACGTGAGTTATCGATATGAAGTTAGTCGCATTTACAATTGCTGTTAGATCTCTATGCTCGTGGAAACCTTTCTTCCGCTTTCAACACAAAGCTTGTATCTGCTTGGCGTCGCTCACCTCGAGCCTGTACAGAATACGGGTCTAGGAAAACTCTTGGAAAAATTTGGGGATTATCACCCGCTCAGACACCACCGAGATGAAGTTGAACGATTAGAATAGGGTGTGACTATGGCTTCGACGTCCGATAACTCATTTTGATTGGGGTGTGAAATATGAGGAGCCGTTATCAGTCAGTAAATAGGTGCAATAAGAACGGAAAGGATGCAAGATGCTTCCAGAAGAATGCGCGGTATTTAGAGGCACAGTCCAATCTCGGATTCGCTTTTCCGTTTTTCTGCCCTGAATCTTGAAAAGGTTTCAAGCTGATTCCATTTGTGTCTTCAAAATTTAGCAAGACCACCTAGGGATGGAGTTATGGTCCCTCATACATTGCGCTACGGAAACATGGTGGACGTGTTGTCCAACGCTTGTAACTTCCGTCATATGCAACCGATATATGCGAGCAGATGTGCACAAAGAGAGAAGTTGACAGTGAAGGGATGAACGGGAATAATGATTGAAAACCATCACTCATCTCGCCAATATTGAGCTCGAAAGATCGTAAAAGGGGCGTGCCGAAGTGGCTTCCGGATGTGGGCGCCTCAGGGTGGCTTCCTCCTATATCTCGCTTATCCGGAAGAATTGAGGGCTCGCACTTGGCAGTTGCTATATAGGGTGGGTCTACTTCAAAATTATGTGCAAATCACAGATTTCGTCCCTGAGCTTGGACTGTTCCTTTAAGCGGATGTAAGCATGACCACGGCAGAATGTGAGTCTTACAACTTCAACCTCGCCATGGGTGACAGTGGTTTATGTCTCAACATTTTGCCTATGAAAGATCAGCAAAGAATCAGTATATTCAAACTCGCATTGATTGTACATTGCTGTGAATTTTTCAATATCTGTCAGCAACTAATTGAGAGAGAAGGATTTCAATCCATTTTCCAGCAGTATGTTAAAATGGTTTCTGGTGTTCTGTGCTGGTTTTTAGAGAGCCTGTAGTATGAATTGGCCACAGCGTTATGCTGCCCAACTGTATAGTATATGTAACAATCGCTACTAAACTTTAGAGCCGCAGCTCATTTGAACAACCTTGCCATTCAGTCCTTGCCAGTTTTTCTTGAAGGCAGCATACACACTCGTAAAGGTGGTTGGGGTAACAACGTAAATCGAACCACGCGGCTAACGACACAATGCCCAGGCGGGCATCTTCCAAGGCGTTGCTAACATCTTACCTATGCAGTGGCTTTGTTTGCAGTTTCTGAAGTCTCAAATGGCATAGGAGTTGTTTTCTAAGCCGTATCACTCGTCAATTTGGGACGGTAGTACTCCTTGCGAAACTATGAGTTTAATGTTGCGAGCTGACGTTCCAAACTCGCAGAATGAACTGATTGAAACAGGGACCATACACGCATCGTCATGCGAGGTGTTGGGTTTCCTTGCAAAACTTCAATGTTCCAAGAGGAATCGAACCCGCAGTGCTAGAGCCATAGCGGCGATCACTGGCGTTGTACCAAGACTGCACTAACAGCCGGTGATGCTACCATTATAACTAGCTCACATAGCAAACACAGTCTTGTGAATTCGGCCACCGCAGAGATTCAGACTATGTATTAGGTAACGTTATAGTAACTACTTTGAACGTAAAAACGATGGAGGAATGACGCAATTAAAATTAATCACTCAAGGTGTATTTGGTGAAGTGGCTGTTCCAGCGGAATGGGAAACTCGTTTCCTACATTGTCATATATATAACACATATTTGGGAGATTATTTTGATTGTGCCATTTTCAAATGAATTCTGTCCACCTACCGGACAACAATATCAGGATCTCAATAACGTGAGACTCTGGCGTATTCATTTTCCTCACCATTCTTCGACGGATTTTATTATACTTTTTGATTTTATTGCAAATATTATTGCTGTCATTTCCTGCCACAATTTTTCACCTCTCGTTTCTTGTGTGAAGCCTACCCTAACCATTTTCATCGCCTGCTACACCCGTAAACCAATGTGATTTTCTGATTTCGTTTGTGACTTTGTTTGTTCGTCTGAACGATCGCAGGAGCAGAATTTTTTCCTTTTTGTTTGTTCAAACAAAAAAGTTTGTTTTCGCCTATCTTGGGAATTGTTTGAATGTGCTTTTTCGTCCTTCTTTGATTTTTAGGAAATCGTTTTCTGAAATTGAAAGGGAAATCCTGGTCCGACTGTTGCAGCACGAAGCTCGAAGGTAACCTGCTGGGACCACGGAGTTCAATCCTCAAAAATTGGATTCACGTATTCCGTAATATCTACGGCTTTGCTGAGAACAAAAACCTGTTTTAAGTGTCTAAAAGTTGTATTGCTCGTTGCATTGCACGCTCCAACAAACGGTGATCTATGTGTATGACCTTAGTCGCAAGCCAATCATCTAGGGAGGTGTCGTTGTGCGGCCAGGATGACCGAGCCCGGCGAATACCGCCAGCCGTCTGTCGACAGCTGGCTGGCTGTTCGACGACCTCGCATGTTCGACGAAAAAGTTCTTCGCACCACTTTTTCTCCCCCAAACTGGCAGTGTCTCGCGCCTCCACCGTCTCTGCGCTGTTTCTCATTTCTCTGCCCACCTGGCGAAGAGGCAGAGACTGCTGAAAATTCCAGCCACCTCGGGTGGGTGCCCGAAACCATGAGGCAAACCCACAATGAGCTCCGTAGAACGGAGCACAAGATAGGGAGCGGTTGACCATTTTGCACCAGATTTGGGATATAGGTCTATTTGAGGTGGGGGAACCCTATGGATACGGTTCGAAGTCGGTTCATTGTCATATTGCCTCGAAATTGGCTCTTCTTTTGAGATCTAAACTCGCACAGTACTTGGCTCTTCTCGAAACTCGCAGTTTCGAAGGGATGACTACCACCCGTTATTATTTCATCCACGTTTACAAACAAACGCAGGCGAAGTGAGCGCATGCCAAGGCTAATGTGGTGGACCAACATGGACTTACTATCAGACTGACAAACTCTATCAATACTTAACCGCTTGTCATTCTCCTCAAGGTGAGTTCCATTTTTCAATGGAAACTTTCGTTTTTACAAACATTTTGGCAATTTCGAAACTCTATGAAGCATTTCACCTGCTAAACATAACGTTACTTTCTACCTATGACGATGAGCACCCTCGTTTTAGTATTTACAAATCCAGTAATCGCTTACTTCACCTTCTTTTTTCAATTGCTTTTCTCTTCTAGAACTCCGAGAGCGCATCATTCAAGGATGCGCTCCATGTTAAAAATTCGATAGCGATTCTTACTATACGATGGTCGAGAACATATAGTCATAATCTGCCCTTGTGAAGCCAAACACATTGCCACTTCCAGTATCAGTCATGAATAGAAGGGATAATCGTGGATTTATTGACAGGAATGTAATATTGCTGATGCTCAGCATAGGTTTTTGTATGGTCCATACTTCGCTTTGTTTTGTAGTCTTTTGTGCAACAGAACATAGTTTCCAAAGTGAATCTTCAGCCAGATCTGAAATGAACAGACGAATTTTACAGGCTTCTCCGCCAACCAGATTCACAACAGGCCACTCTTTCGCAACATCTCAAATTTTCCTCACTTTTTTTGGAGGAATGTGCTCGCTAGATTTTTGTGCAGCGTCGCTAAGAATTTTTGTGAACCTCTCATAGTCAGCGTCGATTTCAGCTTTTTAACCCTAAGGTCTGCCGTTTTCAAGAACTAAAAGGAGATCATGCATACAGACTTTTGTCTGGAAAAGTTAGGTTTCTTCCTTATTCTGTGGGTTTGATCGTTACAGTTGACCCCACCAGGCGATGATAGATTACCGTGTTCATGATTTTCTTACCAGTAACAGTCACTTCCGTGTAGAGTGTCAATGTACCTTCATCTAAAATCCTTCCTATCCACTGCTTCCCCTCCGACTTCTGGAAGTAGGTGTTCATGATGTACAGCCTGCTACTCGCAGCGAACTCCGAAGCCATTCGACGACATCAAGATATTATTTGGCTGACCACAATGCTCTTCATACTTCAGCGCTTGTCATTCTCCACGAGATGGGCTCAATTTCTCAGTTAAAGCTTTTCGTGCCAATTGTGACAATTTGGCAAGTTTTTGGAACATCATGTCGGCTTAAGCATAAGGCCATTGTTATACCTGAGTTTTGCAACCGCCACAGGTGCGGTCAACTGTTATGAATTGTGCTGGGACCAGGCCCACACAGTAGAAAAATGCAGTTGCAGGAACAGTTTGCAGTCCCTGTGGCGGTCGCCGGCGTGAATGGGGTGTTATGCCTGAAGCGTGTGAACCGCGTTAATCGATCTCAGTCGCGGCTGTCCGTTGGAATGCAGTACACTGCGACGGGTGTCAGCGACAGCGACCCAGCAAAATCCATCGTGCCTAGTGTTTCTTGGCCGTGAGCGACAGCAACGGTTAGTCCTCAGCGACAGCCACGTAGCAGTGTTCTACGACCGCGACAGGCCTGTCGTGAGGTATAACAATGACCAAATGCTGCTTTCAAAAAATGGAATCTTCATTTCGTATTGGTAACTTCATTGCTTGCTTGGAATCTGAGTATTGTTGTACAGCAGACGCAGATAGGTGTTCGATTGCTTTTTCCTTGCCGTTAACCTGGCACATCTATCTGCGTAGAGCGTATGTATTGATTTCTATAGGATTGCGCATCGATCTGAATAACTCATCTCACTGACATCCATTTTCGTTTATCCTTTTTCTCCTCGAGTTTTGAAGCGGATCAGAGAAACATACGGTTAATGTTGCTAATTCGATATCGATTGTGTGTGTGTTTTGTGACAAGGCTACGGCGCGAGGTGTGATGCAACCAAACTTTAGTTCGAAACCTTCTCCATGGGGCATGCCCAGAAATTCACCAGTATTTTTCGAATTTATAATCGGCGATTTTCGCGTTGCTGCAACGTGCCTAAAATCTGGTCCTGGACCCAAATGACTAACTAGGTCTTCGTAGCCTGTTCGAAGCGGTCTTTGTAAACCCATTTTTATGTGCGAGACAACCGATTGTATAAAATGTAGTTTCTATCGACTTAGGTGAGATACAATCGATTGTATCACACCTAAAATGGTTCTCCAAAGACCGATTTGAACCGGCTAAAAGAGCTAAATTAGTTACTCGGGTCCAAGGGTAGGTTTTCAACACTTTGTAGCAACGCGAAATTCTTTAATTTAAATTTCGATAAATGCTTGTAAATATTACATAGCAATCGGTTTTTTCCATGGACAGCACCCTAGGTTCAAAGCTGCGCTCACGAAACTTCAGTAAGATTTCAAATGCGGACAGCCATATTCTGAATGACGTTTTTGGGCCCGGAACTACACCTAGGTGCCCTCAAGACAAAACAAAAAGCTCCGTCTATTTCATGTAACGCTCTTCGGCTCAAAGTTTCGTTCCAAAAACTTGGGATACGTTTTCATATGCGGACAGCCTTACTCTAAACGTAGTTTTCGTGGTCGAGACTGCACCTTTTTGCCATCATGGCGTATATACGCTCCAGGCAATATCGCACCTTGGAAATTGCGTATCGATTCAATTCCATTGAGAAAGTCTCAAGAAATGACAAAATGAACAATGCCCTTTTGAAACAGTCAACTATCCATAGTTTCCCAGCGTTGCGAAAATTTCGGCCTTCGACCGGAATCAAACTTGCAAATCCTGAATTGCTTGGAAATGCATTCTACATTGCGAAATTCCAAAACATCTGTGTCATTTCGTTGATAGGATTGTGTAATGCCTGTAATGACCTCGATGTCAACGGTTACTCAGCACCACTGCTGCTGACATATCCAGGAGCACTTTGATGACACACTCCACCTTGACACGACTCCGCTGCAATGTCGAAAGTCTCAACGATGGCCACGCTACTGCCGTCTATTACCTTTCATGCTTTCTCCAGCAGTGAATATCACCTCTTCCTGTGAGTTTCTGCCTTATTTTTACATCTCCGTTTCATATCCTGCCAAAGTTGCTTCTTTCACTCCTCAAACTCTTTTTTTAATCTCCAGTCTCACTTCGCCTTCTCTGTTTAATCTTCCGTATTATTTTGACCTCTTATTGTGATCTAATCTTGCCGTCTCAGTGTCCCGTCATTTTTGCACTAACGGTGTGACTCTCAGCCCTCCTCCTGATGGAAGCCCATCTTGGTTCTTGGTTGGTCGAAGGTCCGACCCACCCACCAGACGTTGACAGGTCCGACCTCCCCCCTACCTCATGTCAAACCCTGTTTGTGACTTTATCCAAACCAGCGAGGACACCATGCTGAAGCGAATCATCATTATTTTCGATTGATTACATAGAGGTGTGTTGAAATCACTATCAGCTTTTCGCCTAGTGCGTTGCATAAATATACGAAAAACCCCCAAAATTAATTAATTGGGTATTGAAAACAGCTTCAGAGTAATGGTATCAGCTTCTTTGAAATCTGCTACGCCAAAAACGGTGGATCACATGATATTACCATCCCTCCTCAATTTCACTTAAAATAAAGCCGCAAACTCCATTTTGCCCTTTGCATAAGTATACGAACACTTTGAAAACATTAAGTTATCTCGCTATCTTTACTGCGAAACTTCCAGTTTGCAATGCATATCAGAAGCGGGATGTTCTATTGGAAAACTTATCAACATCTCACGTGGTTCCTATCTTTAATTTGATGAACGAGCCCAGAATGAGGATTCGAGCGCTGCTGGACTCGGTGTCGGATAGATTTCCAGGCAGCTTTGACGGTTAGATGCGGGCGATCGTTTTGCGGTATACTTGCTTGTATGATATCCACTGTCGCTCAGCACGGCCGAGGAAGCCCACTGTCTAGGATGGACGACATATTGCTCGGCAAGCATACAACACGATTGTGTCGGCCTCGACGACTCGCTCCGAAACGGCGCTGAATTTCTCGGGATACACCATCGTACGTTCCATCCACCTATGAGGAAGCATTAGGACACCTATTACGAGGAAATCCCGTAGCTTGGAGCATCGCCACAACATTGCCCATCCTCAGTTCGCACGGTCCTACAGGAATACAAAATGGGAAAAAAGTCATTCGATAAGGGTGTTCCGCTTTTGAAGGCTCTGATTACAGATTGGCATTTTATGTTGTTTTCCGACCAGAAGAATTCAAACTAGGATGATTATGGTGGCTGAAGACGTTACTGGAAAGATCTTAGCAAGAAGGTGGTTTATGTCAGCTGAAGATGTTTCGGAGAAGACAGCGTGATGGTGTAGACCGCCTTCAGCAGCCTGGTGAGGTCGGAACTCGAATTTTTTTCACGGACCGCACTCACGAGAGTACCAAGGAGCTTTCTCCTCTCGATTGTTGCCGTTTCTTCGTGATCGAAGGCATCAGCGGCCCAAATGTGCCCAGGAAAATGCATCAATCCATGTCGGCCGGTCAAAACAAGAGCGGTTTCAGAACACTCATATCGACAATCTGGCTCGGTCAGCCATATATTCCGACTCTAACCCCAAGAAAAAACCTAGTGAACATCTATTCTTGGAAAATTTTCCTGAACGAGAAGCAATGCAACAAATTAAATTCTCTCAAGCGGGCAATTCTCGACGCATGATGTGAACTCAAAGAAAAAGTTCTCAAGCAGCTCAGCAAGAGCCTTTCAGACCTACTTCTCAAACTGGTTCCGCGCAGTGATGCTGAATTTCATATTTATACCTTTTTGTTGGCTGATTTGACACAGATTTGATAAATTTTAATGTTTATGAAGTGTTCGTATACCTATGCAGCAAGCAAAAAATGGAGTCTGCTGCATAATCGGAACCCAAATCGAGGTGCAACGGTAATATGACGTGAATGATCGTTCTCAGCGTAGCTGATTACACAGAAACTAATGTTATTACGCTAAATCTTTTTTCTATATTCGAACCATCAACTTTGAAGGTGTTCGTGTACTTATGCAACGCAAAGTGTATCCACCTTGCCTGATCTGCATGTATCTAATGAGCCCGATGTCGTTTGAAGACGACAGAAGTATCCTTCTGCAAAGAAGACGGCCGATAGAGGGCGAGACCACCGAGTGGAAACGACACAAATATCGAGAACAGAATGTAGCATTCTGCACCTGGGAGGTCCAGACACATTCCAATTATGGATACCCGTCATGAATAGGGAGAGGAATCATGGCCCTATTGTCTGTAATATGATATTGCTGATGTTCAACGGAGGTTTTTCAAAAGCTCCATACTTTGCTCTGCGCCATCTATGTAGATTGCTGCACAACTAAACACAATTTTGACAGATTATCCTCACTCGTAGTTGATACTTGCAAACACATACATATGGTGTTCATGCACATGACCTCAAAGGTGTGTAACCAGCGAACGGATGTAATCTTACGATCCTTCTGTTCAATGTTCTTCCTAATTTTTTTTTCAAGGTATGCGTTCCTGATGGTGCTGTCGATCCGGACTATGCTAGGACCTGAGAGCAGGAAATCCACTGGTGATGTCCTCAATCTAACCAAAATGCACTATATATTAGCTTCGTTATTCCACTCTCGACCGCTAGCAACAAAAACGTAGGTCAAGTGCGCCAGGACGGGGCTACCGTAATCTCAGGAATGATGTTGTACAGCCCCCATTCGACTCTCGTAAACAAAATTGATGATACCCAATAGATAAAGGGTAGAATTTATAAGAAGTGGAGAGCGGTGTGTCTTCATTCAACAACCGTCCTTCTCCAGGGGTCAGCAGTCGAGAATCCGCCTGGACTACAAAACAGGAAAACAGCACCACCGGTTGTCAAGATGTAGCGAAAGTGGAGTCTTACCTTAGAAAAGTTTTGAGCCAACTCGAGTGAGATTACGGTAGCCCCGTTCTGGCGGACTTAACTTACGTTCTTGACCGTTAGCAAGATTGTGTCTTTGTGAAAAACGAGTGACTCATTAATGGAACATACTGAAATTGAAAGCAGGGCTCACAATGAAAATTATGGTGCGAAACTCTTCACAATTTAGCTTCTTTGATAGAAGATGAACCCAAGATCATCATTCAGAAATGAAGTATCGCCATTGGATTGTCCAAATTATTTCGCTGATCGGGGCGGGATTCATCAACGAATTTTAGCGCTGCTAAGCTGCGTAGGAAAAGCTCCCTACCCAAAATCGTGCATATGATGTGATTCGCGAAGCATTCTACCCATGATATGAACCTACCAAAGCCTACCCAGCCAATTTTCGGTTAGAGTCCCACCAGCGTAGCGCTACTCTGCAAGGTGTCGCACTCTGGTGCTATATATAAAAAAAACAACGGTTTGTCACCACCGTTTATGACGGACTTTTGACGTTTTTCTTCTTATTTTGTTACAAGGTGCGTTTTCTTCTTTGATTTGCGCTTCCTTCATTACCTAACGTCAGGCTTGAATGATTGTTGGGTTGTGGGAAGATATTTGTTGGTTTGAAAAAAAGAACATTTTTCTCTTCCCGGTTTCTACGGCGTTGACGCTTGTTTTTTACATCGTTTCTCTATCTGATAGTTTTGTTCAAATTTCCTACAACTCAAGTACTTCGAACCTCATTTCTAAATTCACCATGTGTTTTAAGGTCTGAATGTTCTTGTTCTCGTGAATCTCTCGTTGTTAATAGAATCATCATTCAGAGATGGTAGGACACCCTTTCCACCCATTTTTTGCACGATTTTCCGTCAACTTTCTATTGAATTTCGCTATAACAAGAGTTACCACAAAGGTTACACCCGAAGAGCATAGAACCATATTGACAGAAAAATTTTCTTCGATGCATATTTATTTATTTATTTATTTATTTATTTATTTATTTATTTATTTATTTATTTAATTATTTATTTATTTATTTATGTATTTATTTATTTATTTATTTATTTATTTATTTATTTATTTATTTATTTATTTATTTATTTATTTATTTATTTATTTATTTATTTATTTATTTACTTATTTATTTATTGAATACGATGCAGGAGGCATACGTCAGAAACACAACACGTTATTAATACACAGGTTGAACGCATTATGAACCACTGATACATAGTTAGCTCCATCCCACCAACGAGCTTGCCGTTAAAACACAGTAACATTTTTTCGTAATACGTTTGAATGATCACACACCGGAACAAACGGCAGACACCTCATCTCTAAAAGAGACAAAGTGCGACTCAGATATACACGTAATCGAGCAGGATCTTAGTGTACTTTCTGGGATTGCACATGAAATTTTCTCTGTACCACCTCTGGTTCTAGAATAAACTATACGGTGAAATTTAGAAGCATCTACTCTCATAAAACCTGTTAACATTTCAGCGACAGTGACGGCATCACAAACCCTCCGCTGAGATTCTAATGTGTGTAGCAACAACTCCCTGTTCTGGTTCTTTGAATTAGGTATGCTACTGTAAGGCAACTGTAAAGCCCTTGCAAATAATTTGCGGGTGGAATTCTCCTGGGTTTTCTCTAGCAACAAAACGTCTTTTTTATGTGGGGAAAAAAGCGACCCCATTGCCCAGCGTTGTTTTGTCACAGTTACTAGACTAAATTTTGCGAAGGCACTCTATGTAGGGTCAGATGTCGATCACCATACAAAGAAGGTTACTACATTTGCTCACACACATACGCGCCAAGACCATTACTGCTCCAATGATTTCATTCGAGTGACAGCTATTTGAAAATCAGACACTAGTTTCTGAATTATATGTCTATAACAAGGTAAGCCTCTACTGCGTTTTTTTTTGACTTACCGGCACAGAGTATCCCACGAAGATGTATGCTTTTCGTAATGGTATTATTCTTATTCCGATACACTGATCTTAATAAATTAATGAGTTCGGAAAAGATATGTAGTTGGCGTAGCTTAATAACGCTATGAATGGCACGCACACTCTTGAATCCACTAATTTCTATGGACGCTACGATCATTTCCTGCAGGTTAGGTATGTTTTTGGTATACGTTATATGTATAGGTTTTGACGAAGGAAGTCGATATTCTGTTGCTGTCGAGGATGCGACACTCCTCACTTAAAAGCTGGAGCTCCTCCACTACTACTCACTAGCCCGATCCCTCTCTCTATAACCTATTAACACGTCGGTTAAAGCATTATACTCACTTCCTTCATTTTGCACCTTTCTGCACGTAATGATGTGTTTCTAACTTTCAAATTGTGCCGAGTCGAAGTCAGTGGCTCAGTTAACTACTTATCTCTTCTTTTTCCTTTTTAAGCAAACGTTTATGGCATAAGTCGCCTATTCCAGATAGTCGAGTACTTCAAGCCGTCGAGGTCAAGCCACTTCGCCTTGATAGGCCAGCACAAGTAAGACCAGAAAGATAAAATAGTCTAGAGAGTGTCTAAAAGGGTTGAAATGGTAGCACCCCGGGGATTTAGGTGGTGTTGGGGCTATCCTGACAAAACTCGGAAGCCCTAGTGTACTGCCATCTCACGACATGGTACAGTACAGTATCATTTCGACTCCATATGGTCAGGACATCCTTCCAAGAAACTTAGTCGCCTTCGGAAGTTCGTTAGCAATACTAGAATGGCACTGTGTAGTCGAGTTTAATGCGGATTTTCCTTGTGTAGGTTCCTTGGGAGGATGTCACAACAAGAGCCTTCTTTTCAAAAAAGTTGGGCTTCGTACTACACGTTGTCGTGAAACTGTGAACAAGTTGAACTCACATGGATTGAGAACGCTGCAGATACCCGCGTTTGATATACATCGTCTGACTCTACATGCTGCACTGTCACCAATTCTGACTGACTGATGTTGGTCGGACATACAAAATCGTGGGCGTGGCTTCGGCGGTGAGCCGAACAATGAACTGCTTCGAAGACGATCGGTATATAAGCGCGATGCCACTCTACATCTTCATTCAGTCATCATGTGGCTCATCCATGCTCTAGGATTGCTGGTCTCAGTGGCGCTGAGCTTTGCGCTCCCAAAATTCGTCCCTTCCATCGAAGATGAATCTGACCTGGATGAGATGCCCATCGCCAACTCGCAACCTGCCCCAAACTGCACTGGGAACCCGCTACTGGAGAATCTCACAAATGACATGAGACTGGACTTCCTCTTTACACAAAACAGTATACGTAAGAAGGCTGCGACAGGTGTTCTGAAGACTCAGGGCACCAACAAGTTTTTGCCCAAAAGCAATGAGATGTATCAGTTGGTAAGTGCTATATAGTGCATAAGGCTTTCCCTTGAAAGGTAGTAATTCATTCTGCTGTTTGACTGTTGATGTCAAAATAGTAGTAATGGTGGCGTACCAATTGAGATCTTATTTGGTGAGGTGCTCTCTGTCACTAATCGGTATATCTGTCCTGGTTCGTGACCAGGAATGAGCGAAATTCCGATTTGTCGGCTTCCGATATTCTTTGTCATCCAAAAGCCGATTTCCGAAAAATGACGAAAAAATGCAAAAAAATCGAAAATAGTTACAAGAATAGAACTAAAGAAGGCCTAAAAGTGCAACCTGCCCGGATGGTTTTTTCTAAAGAACCCAGATCTAACCATTCCTGAACAGAGCTTTTTTTCTTTTATTTCAGGGGTTTATGATTTCACCAAGTCCGGTAAGGGTCTCTGCCCTGTCCGTAATGACGTAGAGCTTACAATCCAAACGGAGAGTACATGTTGTTTGCTCATGAAAATTAGTCGAGTAAATACACGGTAGACCGTCACGCACGTTCGCAGTTCTGCTAGCCGGCGGTGTCGCGAACTCCTGCAGCAATGATTGCGGATGGTGTATACCAATGCTGATATGCTAGGACAGGGCCGAGACTGTGCAGGGAATCTTCTACCAGCTAGACAATTGAGTGTGTACTGAATAGTAAACATACATGCTCTCATTCAACAGCTCTGTAAACCTTTACTGAAGCAATCATCTTTACACCCGCCCGCTGCTGGTTAAATCTCGCACGGAGCCAAGCGTTTCGCGATAAACTCACTACCTTGTGTAAGCATACCATAACGTGCACTGCGACGTTAAACAGCAGTTAAGGCAAAAAAAACATCCAAAAAATCCTATATGCGTAAGGGTAGGCACAAATACAAGGGGGTAGTTAGAATCTATTCAGAATTGGAATTCGCAAAACCATAAGAACGCTTTAGCCATGGGTTGAGGTCGATCAGTGTGCTCAACTATGGCTATGCTAGCCACGGTCTTTGTAAGCGGTACGTGATTTTCAGCAACAGAATGACCTTTTTCCGACCGATTTCCGATGGTCTGTCCAGTTCCGAGCCGTCCCTGTTCGCAACTAAAGAACTCCAGTGGGTGGAGAAATGGCATCCAATCTTGATTCTGTATGCTTCACAGTTGCGGTGTTGTCGGGCTGTGAACAGCCGTATATGTGTCTTTCCGGAGTTTATTTGATTTATCGACTGCGCACAATACAAAAATTCTGGCCGCTGTTCGAAAATCAGTGATTGGCTAGCAGTTGCTTTTACAGGAGTGGAGTTGCGAGCTTGAGGAAAGAGCAAGATTGGCTGTCAAAGGCTGCGCTATCAAGGCTCCAGGCTCTTCCCGATATGGACTCAACATCAACGGGTTGGTTACAAATTATGTTGAAATAGAGTTTGTTGACAATAGGCAACAATCATCAGATTTTCTCTGAGCCAATGCCTCAAAATTCAGATATAGCAGAGAAAAGGATACTCCAGTAACAGACAATATTCGAAACCCTCTCAAAAACTTGTTCACGTATTGGGAGGATCAAGCTATGTTGGTTGACTGGCCGCAGGACAACATATTCACAAGTTCGGAGGAATTGATAAAAGCCGAAGGGTTAGGAAATGTGAGTGATTCAGTGATTACTGCCTTTAAGTGAAAGTCAGCGGCGAGGAACACACAGCTAATCTACGTATTTCTCCTTTGTAGATGGTCAAAGGACTAACAACTACCGTTGGATGCTATCAGGAAATTTGTGGACAGGATCCTAATGAACCAACTTTGGCATCGGGAGCGTGTGTGTATGGGACACCGTGAGTCCCCATTCAATTGTCTTCATAATTGGGGGTATTGCGAAAAAACATCGAGACAGCTTCGAGCAAACCAGAGAATTTCTTTGAAGAAAAATTTTTTCAGGAACGTCAGAATCAATGATAAGATTTATGAAAATACGGCTAACACGTGCTCGAGTGGTGGATGCACAAAACTCGAAAGGGCAAAGTGTGAGGGTGATCTCTGCTTACTGGAAGCACCAACAACCACTACTACGACCACAACCACAACAACTACAACCACTACAACAACTCCTACAACAACTACAACTACAACAACTACTACTACTACAACAACTACAACTACTACTCCAACAACTACAACTACCACCCCAACAACTACACCAACAACAACAACCAAACCTCCAACTACTATGAACGAACGTAATGTTTGATTTCACGCTCATGTGCCAACATCTGAGAGTGCTGACTTTTTCACCCTGTCAGTGTAGTTTATTATCGATTGTGTGGTTATGAGAGTTGCTGAGAGGGTCAGCAAGCTGAACGTTCACCCGCGGCATGCACTTACAAGGGAAGTATACAAAGTGTGTCAGATCTGCAGAAATCTTTAGGGCATATGTAGTAAAACTCAGGTTCCGAGAAATTATAAGCCCTAAACGGTCGTTGGCTGTCGTCTTTGTACCTTCCGAAACGCGCGTTAGACTTTGAAAAATCCGGAAACCAACTTCATAATTGTGTTCACCGCCCCAAACTACCACACTGAGGGTAGTTTGGAGGAAGGCCCATTTTCCAAACTTCGCGCAGACTGAGAGCGTTTTGGACTCAAACGGTTTTTCGATTGGGGTTTTTTTATCACATAGGGGTTCTGGAAGCGCTTAAGAAAAATGTTCCAGATTTGACTTAAAATGTCCCAGATTGGTTTTTTGGGGCGCTGATCACGAACCTGAGGTCTGTTTGTCGATTTTCCAAAGTTTTCGGCCTACTTCGCTCGAAGCATTCCAGCGTGGGAAATTCTCGAGGGCGAAACGCCACTTTCGAGATATCCGGATCTCTTTGATAGATGTGTCTCAAAATTATTCTCTGGGTCTAAATTGATGTGGTAAACACGAATGTGAAGTCCACTTGCCAATTTTCTACAGATTACGGTGGATTACGGTAGGTATACGGTAGTTCGATCAAGATTTCAGATTTGACTCAAAATTTGTATGCAGGGGTTATTCGGGGTGGTGAATACGAATTTGATCTCCACTTGCCGTTTTTCGAATCACTAAGGTAGGTTCCGCTCCCTAAATAGCGTACTACCTACCGTACCCTACAGTGAACCTGAGAATGTTGACAAACGAACCCCAGATTCGTTTTCCGCACCCTAGATTACCCCTACACACAATTTTCTAGCAAAATCCAATTTTTTTCAAAACACCTCGTAAAATTTCCAATGAACACCCTTACCATTTCGCGAAACTTGTGAAATGCTCATAACTTTTTGAATCAGCCGCTCGGGGCGGGATACTGCGTAGTTTTACTATTGAGCCACAAGAGATACTGATCATAAAACTCGTTTCCGCAGATCCGACACACGCTTTGTATACTTCCCGCCGGGGATCGTCAATCAATGATGTATCAGCGGGGTCTCGGCTGCACTACCCATCTAGGTGGAATTGGCGAGGGATTATTTCTTCAGTGCTAGTCTATCCCTTTTCAGTCTCGCACTGCTATCATCAATCGCGCCCATGCCCCGAACCCTGATTCACCACCCCCCCCCAAAAAAAAAAACTCGCGTATGTACATGCCGCACCAGGTCAGACGCTCCATAAATGGTTTTGCTTGAAGCACCGCTTCGGTGATACAAGTATATAATCATCGCACGCGAATTGGATGACTGATAAGGATAACCCTCAAGCTTCCGTCACAGTTTGCCAAAAAAAAAACAACCGTAGAAGCCCGTTAGATTGCTCCTGCCCGGTCGATAGCCATTCACAGCGTATGACTCTGGAATGTGTTCGGACGCAACGAGTGAATTTTCCTTGGTCGAGTTTGAAGAAAGGTATTGAAGAATATCAACATTGACCGGGCTGACTAAGGTCGAATACAGACGAACTCATCAGGCGCTCTTTTTGCTGCCTGTTTTTACGTTTCTGATACGTACCGACTGAGTGAGACCTAGCCGACGATCAGCTCTGACAAGGTCTGAGACACGTGACCACCTTTCGAAGAGACCTAATGTGTTACCGGAAAGTCATATGGAAACCCTATTTTGAGCCGATGTCAAGATGTTGACGACAGGGTCTCCAGATATCCACAAAAAAGATAGAATCACTAAAGCGTTCTTCATGACATTTTCCGCATGTCACTCAGCACTGATCCGGATTGGACGAAGTGTGAGAATGTTTATCGTCAAAAGAGGCTTCAAAACCCTGCAAAATTCGCGATTAGGCATTGAGGCTCCGAGATAGCAGTATTCTGCCAAAGTATGAGAAGATTGTGAAACATTGTGAAGTATGAAATGTTGCAGTGAACAAGATGTGTCCTGAGCATCCCACAATGCTCGACAGAATAAGAATGCAGGCCAGTGATATGCATATCTATCGAAGGTTTGTCGGTTTAACCCACTTAATAACTTTTATATAATACACACATGAATCGGGGTCAACTTTTCAATCAATTCTGCTTTCACACAATTTCAGTGATGCTTATTGCTCTTCAGATATGATGGCTTGCATTCAGGTCAATTCTTGCGAAGGGTGAGGTCGTTAAGGATTCAGGAAAAACTCTTCCCATGGCAGCGGACATGATTCAGCTGGTAGGGAAACTTTGCGCTTCACACTCGTTTCTATTTCTACTTTTCGGAGGCCAAATCGGTTGTGATCTCCTGTAATTTGTCATCTGTGATTCTCAGTGAATAATGCTGCACATCCCCCCCCTCCTTTACAGGAATATGACTGCAAACTGGAGAAACTCGCCATAGATTCTGTGAATAGGTGCAACTACAGTCCTGACATAGAGGTGCCGTCCAGCATACAACAGAACATCTATTGGGTACCTGAATCCATTGCTCCAACTCGTCTTGACGCCATTAGCGAAGTTGTTTTTTTTTTTTCAAAATTACTATTAGGTAGAGGTGTGTGAGTGTATGAAATTCTTTTCCAGTCCATCAAATTTTGGTGGTCTCAAGTGAGGAAAGTTCCAGGACCAGGAATGGAAGTCACTTACAGAGCAAAACACGTGGGCACTCCGATATCATATTTTACGAGGGTAAGGACTATATCCAATCCTTTAGCGCTCTAGTGAGTGAAGCGAGTTTTGTGTCTACATCCACGCTAATCATTCGCTTTTATCCATGCATCTATGAGACCAAAAACAGCGCGGAGCAGTTTAAAGTTATCGTTGCCACACCAACAGAAACCTTTTTCAGATGGCATGGGCAACCACTAAAAATTTGGGATGCGCAGTCTCGGAGAAGGGGAAATGCAACGGCTGGTACACCGCATGCATGTACAGTCCAGGGTATTTTTCTAATAGTAGAAGAAATTTCTCTGAGGTCGGCGAATGTATTTAACAATTTAATTTCAGAGGGAACATCGTCGACCATGTTCTTTATATAAAAGGAACACCATGTTCTCGGTGTCCTTCTGGCTCTTTCTGCAATGAATACAAGCTTTGTCAGTTCGGCTCAAGCGATGATTATACCTACGATTATTGACAACTCGTCAAGCGTTTGAGAAATGAAGCATTCTGTTAATTGAGCGAAGATCGAACAGTGTTTCATCTGACTTTACTTGAAGAGAACCGCAGTCACATAATAGTCGTTCTGATCTACAGAAATATTCATATTTGCTGTATAGTGGGTGGTCGGTGACTTCTTTAGCCTTTGAGCTGCAGGCAACAATAGCCTTATCAGCAACAGCGTGTAGGGCTATACTTGCTCAGAAAAAAATCACTTCGCTCCTACAGTCAAACTTTCGCAGACTTTTTTTTGTGGCATCAGGGTGAAGAGGATGCTGTTAGAAATCTGTCTACCTTGTCCACCGAACCCATGCGACTTCATTCCACCAAAACTACTCCAAATTCATGTACAGGTGATTTTTTGAAAAAAAAATCGTAGCATTATTATCATCTCAGTGGCAACTCTCTATCGCGAGATGAGAGATTGGAGGACGATTGTCAACTATCATGTCTTAATAGCACGTTCGAGGCGACAAACACCTTCTAACACCGCTTTGCATACTTCCTTCGTCCAATGGGATGCGCGTCATTCAACTCGTGCAATTCACGCTGCGAGATTTTGAACCGAGACAATTAAGCCATCACGTCGGCGTGATTCGCCCTGCTGAATGCTCAAGCGCCGCAAACTTTGCTAATATTTCACTGTTGTAGCGAGTGTGGCGAGAAATATACCAAAATAAGTCACCCGTCACGACAAAAGTGAAATTAGCGCCACTAGAGAAAATGAGAGTAACACGCCACCTCCTCGTTACCAACTCGCGAACGTTTGGTAAGATCTTATAAATGTTCTTCGTTCAAAAAAAAAACATTTCATTTTGGCAGAAACATTGGTCTGAATCGTAATAGGTACGATCTATGACAGGATGGTGAGCGGTTCATTTGGAGCAGCTCGGGTCCGATGTTGTTAATTATGTGATGAACTCTACGGGGGGGGGGGGTGATTCCGTTTCCAGCAGGACGAACTCAGGAAATAACAATACTACCGCTCCTACCACCTCCTTACTCTTCTGAGTAATCATCGTCGCAGGTTCACGTCGATGTTCATGCTGCCAGGCAACGCCAGCCCGATTGGGGCATGCAACATTTTAGAGTAGCCGGCGAGCAGACCGAAATAGACACCTATGAAGTTTCACTTAAGTCAATCACCCTTATAAAGCCCCATATAAGAAGAGTGCACATTCATGAACGAGAAGCGGGTCACATACAGGGACGGATTCGCATCTCGGATAGCAAGCATCTTGAACGTTGCGCAGAGAGCGAAGGGAGGTGTCCAAATGGAGCAACAATGTAAAAAACAATTTCAGAGAACAAGTCACAGACAACTACCCCTTTCGACTTCTCCATGTCTCTTTTTAGCTTTTTTCATGTAAGCTATTGTAGCAATAATTATTGTTTCTTTGTCAAAAGTTTTCTTCAACGACTCTATGACGAGTTACTGATTCTGCATTGGAACGCTTCGAAAAATGAAAGAACACTATTGTGTGATCTAGAAACAAGTTATGATTGACGGAGAGCGTTCGGAAAGAAGGAATCATCATTTGTATTTACCTGGAACGCCACGATTTGTCGGGGCTCGTCTTCCCGTGCGTTAACTTCGGAATCGTATTTCTGTTTTTCGCTTATCCTGGAGACGGTCCTATAAAGATTTCAAATATGACTCTGATCCTAAAAAAAACTCCCTAGGCCCAGGGTGTTAGCAGGATCTTGGAGACATATTTAGAATCACCATGGGCTGTCTTCATAGCTTAAATTGAGCAGCGAAGTTAGTTTGGTGGACGAGTTTTCCGATGCTTGTAACTTTCATCTTCAGCAACCGGTGTGTGGAAACAGATTTCAATAGAGAGATAGGCTGAGAGTCAAGAGAAGTATGTGACTATCGATCTTTAACCCTCGCTCCTCTGGCCACTGTTGAGTTTGAGAGTTTGCAGAAGAAAGCGTTCCAAAGTGACTTCATGCTGTGGGAGCGCTAGAATAGCTTCCTCCAACATCTCGCTTTTTTTTTTTGGGGAAGGAAGGGGTAGAGATCGAAAGCTCGCTTTTGAAAGGTTTCATACATAGAAGTCTACTTCACAGCTCTGTGAATGCGCAGTTGAGTGTTTTGTGAGAAGTGAAGGTCCCTCGGGTTTCTGCCCACTATCAATTCCAGAACCAGCTTTACGCCCCGAGTTCCGGATATTTAGAGACAGATTGACGGAAAAGAAAGATCATTCGAGGTTTTTCGGAACTCTTCTATATCAGCACCAATCAATAAAGAACTTCGCAGAAATATTATACATGCACCCTGTACAGCATGGTGTTTTGGCTCGTTTGTATATGGGATCGGCGCATTGGTCAGAGACATCAATACCTTCCACGATAGGAGTGGAGTGCGTTCAGAGGGCGCAAGGGGTTATGATTAGAAGTGAAGCAAACCTCTCGTCAGTTTTTTCTGTGCTGTGAGCAGCCGGCTGCCAATTCACGATCTGAAGAAACGACCAAACACGCCTTCGATTTTGCGATCTGCTCCCGCAGCTTATAACGAGTTAGAACGAAACTTCCGTTGAGACTGTGCTCCCGTACTAAGGTGACGAGTTTTCAGTGTCCCCTGCTCCTATTCCAAACAACGACCATATATTCGAATCTCTACCTTGGTTTAATTGCTTTATGTACGTCTGCGTTCCCGCCATGTATGTACTAAGGCTCACGTAGTGTGCAGGCTTTACGAAATGCTTTTATTCGTGAAGATTAGAGAGTTCTGAGTAACTCGATTTGAAAGAGTGGGAATGACGAACACTCTGTTCAAATCAGATGACGCAAAGAAATTCCGAATCGCAGGAGTTTTGGCAAGTACTGCACGGGGTTCCTCTCATGTAGATCACCTGATTGAGTAGGTTTCCTCTGAAAATATATATATCAAATTACATTCTAAAATCGATTGTAGTTCACTATTCAAACATTACCCAGGACTGTATACGCATGCCGAGTACCAGTTACCAGTGCACATGTTTCTTTCAGAGACAGCGCATCCCACATGGGTAGTAGTGGCCCAAGCCATCTGAAAAGTGGAGCTTTGTCAGTAATTGAGGGAAGTGTTTTCATGAAACACTTAAAGTAGCTTCCATAACAGCTCTGAGATAATAACCAACAGATTCATTACAACTAGCGCACATGACCTAAACCGTTCCTTGCCTTTCCGTTGCCTTGATAGAGCGAGAATCGCACTGTGACCGGTCGCGAAAGATGTAAGAAAGAATCAGGGTTGCGTGATTTGAAAAAATTTTCATTCTCATGCATCTCGCAAGACACGGCTACTGTATCGAAAAAAAAACACTTTTCAACCAGCCGCTCGCGAGCGTCAGTGGCCAGTCGGAACGTCTCTTTCCGAATCAAGCAAACCTATCTGGCTGGTCGGTGGAGGTTTCGGCGAGGTTCATAACTGCCAAAATTTTGGGGTTAATATACCTTATACCTAGCGTAGTATTTGGGGCATTATGCTGCGGTGTCCGCATTGTTTTCCCCAATACTCTCTCCTGTAGAACATGAAAAAGGCAGCAGCCCACAATGTATTAGCGGCACTAAAAGGCCCGGTTTTCGAGCTTCGGGAATGATAACATTTGGCGTTCCTGGGAATATCGAGGCAGTTGCGGGCCTCATCGGTAGGTCGGGGCATCAACGCCAGACCCTTTCAAACTGCCACCACGGCTCGCGTTTTCCGAATGAATGAGGCAGTTCTCGGGTCTTGTCCGGTCATATTTCCGTTCCGAGCGGGAGCACTCTACCTGCTCAACTCATCTCAACTGGCCACCGATGCTCGAGAGTGCATGAAGTGTTCTAGAACTCTACATGTTTTACGAAGGCCCTCTTTCCTCTTCCGCTCAAATAATAAAGCAGTTCTTACCCTTGTGAAAAAGGCTATCGGACTATTAGCATGATTGGCTCTGAAGGTGACTTCCATCCCTGGTCCAGGATCTACTCTAACTCGAGACCACCAGAACTTGATAGCCTACAAAGAGCTAAAAGTTAAGCAAACATCTACATCAGCTCAAGTGAAAGCAACTAACAGCTGTGAGGGCAGTCATGCGGTCCGGATGGCTGGACATAGGCTCTGCTCTAATATTCTGCTGCATACCAACAGGAACATTTGGGTCCACAGTAGGCGAGCATCTTCTCACGGAGTTGATGGCGTGTCTTTCCAGTGTGCAGTCGTATTTCTGTAAGTGGACGGAAAGTGCTACAGTAATTTGAAGCAGGTGTTGACAGGCTAGCCCTTAGAGCCTTTCAGTGAATGATTCAACAACAACCAATCAGTAGTTAAGTACAGGATAGATACCTTTCAATGATGGTGACAACATTTCAGATCCTGTACCGTCGAGAGATTCGCGGGCCTGGTCGCCCTCTATGATCTAATCTTTCCCGAGAAACTTTCTCTTTGGATGTACCAAATTTTGAGACGTTCAATTGCCTCCCTAACAGGGTGGCTCGATGGTGCCTCAATTCAAAAAAAAGTCGCCCCGTAACCGTTTTCGTTAATCGCTACTACTACCTCCCGCAGGTGAGCGCAGACAACCCTACCTGTAGGCTTAATTCGTAGAAGAGGATACCTGCCTAAAACAAGCATCATCGCTGAGTTCCCGAAACCCTCCTCTAGAAGAGCGGAAAGGGACCATCGGAATTCGAATGTGGACTGTATCAATTTTTAAGGCAGCTTCGTTTAATGTATTTATAGCATTTCCCGAAGACATCCGGTCGGAAACTAAAAAAGGGCGATTGAAGATTATCCGTCTAATTTCGCACCTTTCATTGATTTTTCAGAGAATCGATAATTGGTTCACCTTATTGACATTCGAAACGAGTTAGTAATGTTTAGGGGGGAAGTCTTCATGCTCCACTTTGAGGCCGGGGCTCGGTCAAGAAAGAAGTTTCACGTTTTGAACGTTGACCAACATAGAAAATGGATTTTGGTGGTTTGCTTTCGCGTTCTCCGAAAATATGGTTCATGAAGGTCAGTGATAACACGTTTCTATGCAGACACCCTTGGCTTCATGGTGATCCCATTCAGCGGTTCTTCACGGTCACAGGCTAAGAAGTAACAGTTACCGATTTTCTGATCTACGCTTCTGCTCATCTTTTGCTCATAAACAGTTCCGCACTCTGCATTCTGGTGCATTTCAGCAGAGAGGTTTCAAGGAGAAAACGGATCCTTTAACATTTTAGGCAAGCGCGGGAGAAATAGAAAGTTTGTCACCACATTCTAATAGCACTCCAAAGATGTCAAAGTAGCCTACCAGGGCAGCCATGTTCGCCGCAGATGGGAGCAATCTGCCCGTGTTTTTCGCCACCTGGCCTTGTGCCAACAATGATCTGAATAGAAAAAAATGAGAGCGAATTTTAGGTTTCAACGATTCTCCTGATTTTTCGCCTTAATTTTTTTTCACAAATTTCCTTCAAAATTATGATTTGGACCGTTAGAATTGTGCTGTTTGTCTGATAAGATATTAACTCGAATTTGGTTACGTCGATTGAATGGTTTGAATTGGGTGATGGTCCAGATTTTAGAAAGGAACTCACCTACATGAAATCTCTAGACAAACCTGCGATAGTTGTGTGCCCCGACGGCATGGTTTCTCAATTGATCGGTCATTTCGGGGTGTGTACATGTTCCGCTTGCTGAAAAATCAATTTCTTTCTAGATGTCTGGTAATGGCTGTAGTCGGTAGCGCTTCGGAGGACTTCAGTCTATACCGTTCGACTCGGTATAGTCGGTAGTCGCGAATACTTACCAAGCAGGGCGGATATTGTGACTGTCTCCCACCGAAGCAGTCGTATCATTTCGTATAGATCGCTTTCTAAGGTATTGGAGAAACAGCTGTTTATCAAGAGACAGTTCCCAGCCCACGTCAGTTGGCTGATTGAGTGAAGGGAACTGCAGGGTCTCAGCGACCGTGGAAAGGTTGCCGAGCATCAGCCTCGACGCGACGACAGAAATGTCTTCGACTATTATCGTCGCAGCATCGGCCATCGCTTGCTGGCAAAGATGCAGGGTCGTCACTGAGTTCAAACACTCTGCGGTCAGTCCTCGCCGCCTCTCACCCCTCTTCAGTTGCCTTCCTCATTGAATGTATTCTATATATCACCACTACCCTCCATAGAACGTCGTAATTCACATTACTCGAGGCGCGAGCGGCGCGCCCGACGCCTCGGCCTCCGTCTGCCCTACGCTCTCTCACTGTCTCTAACCTTCGCTCCGCACCAGCACGTGTAGGAACCAAGTGAATTTCGCCGTTTTATAGCCTGTACTCACTGTAAATACTCAACCAATGCTGATGTTTCACACACGCACACGGGCAGGGCCAACGCATGAATCGAAAATATCCTCAGTTCCTTCTGATGACACCAACATGCAGCCGAAGGATAGATCGTCTTCAATGCTCCATACACCTACCAAAACAAAACCAGCAACGTCTTCGGAAGCCATATTGGATGGGCAATCAAGAAAATCAACATGAGAAGGCTGGGTGTACACCCTACCTGCGGTGCGCAGGACGCCAAGGAAGCCACCCTCATGGCAGTATCCTGTGATACGATGAGCTACGGACATGAGGACACCGGCAATGACGGCATCGCGATCGAATGGTGCAGCACCCCTGATGCAGCCGCCAAAAAGTTCCGACGCGAGTGGTTTCAAAGAGATGGTATGGTGCGCTGAAAGATTCTCCTATTCGAGTACCCATCGAGTACCACTGCGTTCCAGCCGCAAACACGCCGTCTACATCTCACCCGTTCGACATGCAAGCTTTTCATGGGAATTCTTTTCGAGTTCCGCCGCGCCCTTGGTTTTCGTCCCCTGTCATTTGCTCCACCTACGGCTGCCGCATTCCCCCATTGCACCGACTGCCAGTCCCCATTGCACCAACTGCGCGTTTTGTGGAGGAATTGAACGGCGCTGCAAACAGTCGGACTCAGGCAGAGGCAGACGGCCAAGTACAATTTTTCCGTTACAGAGTCAGACTGACTCGAATGGGTCATCGTAAACGTCTGAAGGTGGGCCCAAGGGTGTACAGCTTGCAGCTGAGATAGAATTTACAAACCTGCCTCTGTGGGAACCTGTATCTCACCATTACCATTCGGTGAGTATGAGAAACAGCTGTTGCAGAATTAGTGTACACACATCCAATCATCACCTGGTGTTGTTGTTGTTGTTTCTCCGAGAACGCAAAGATCCGCTTCACACACTGCTGGTGTGATTTTTGTGCATCCGTGCTTTTTCGTACACGTCTTCGCCGTATTGAAGTACACCTTCTTATTTATTTCCACGTTCCTGAAAATGTTTCACTGGTGTACGAAGAAATAAATTTAAACGCCAGTTCACAAGTCGTTTCAAGGGTGCATGTATGAGTGCGGCGGCTGAGGTACGGACGCGCAGCGTCGCGCGCCCGCGTCACAACTTAGTTGAAACCGTGGCGCGTGCGTGCGGCGTTGCGCTCCCTGGCCCTCGCCGCCGCATTGATGCATGTCATCTTCGGCATGAAGGCCAGCAGTGTGGGAACTTACGGCAGATTGTACACACAGGCTGCCGATGACAGAGTTGGCGCTGTTGGATTGCCGCATTGTTCCTCGTAACACCCAACCTTTGTTGTTTTTCCTTGAATCATCTGTAAAAGTACCGACAGTCAGTAATTCCTGTTTTACTGTTTCTGTTTCTCATTTCCGATACCCACGTTCATAAACGGCAGAACTGGATCCAACTTTGCTTGATCGGTGATTTTGTTATCAACTGCGCTCACTGCCCACTTGAACGTTTTTGCTGTGAGCAGCCCTGACCATGTCTTTAGTGCTTCTTCGAGAGGGAAACGCTGATTAGCACCGAATCTGCAAAATTAACATGCTGATTTCACCATTTTAAAGTTGAACTTCAGTTTTCCTCGTCTCCATTGTTTCTTGTGGACATACTTCTCGAAGTTGACTCCATTTCCCCGCGATGTCGGTGGTGTGACAGGGCAATTATGCACGAACTTTTTGGCCATCTCCTCCAGATCGCAGTCCCAATCCTAGATTAGAAAAACGTAAAAGGTAGTAACTACTAACACCTTACATTGTTACTCAAACATGATTCACGTGAACAACGTATCTATAGTAGTTGATGGAATAGTCTGAAGATGCAGGTTAACGTCCAGTAATGCAACAATACCCTTCTGTTGGTAGGATCAGCTGTCTTCCCTAATTACGCGCCCTTGGCTGATCTTTACTTGCGATACGTGTGTTGAAGCATAGTGCAAGAGTCAACATGTCTTGATTGACAAAAAAAGTGGAAGATTCAGAGCCTTCCGCTAAAATCTTGTGCCGAAGTGGTCTTGTCTCCATCTAGTCATCGATAGGTTCGCTTTACCATAAGCTAACGCACCGCTGCTTTTTCCGAACAAACCCAGAAAGGACTCTGAATGCTTACACAGGTGACCTTGGCTCATGGCTAACGATAAACGGCAAGACGATGCACGACGCTTAAGCGTCGGCGCCTGCAGCCTGTCCACCCGATCCGGGGACGGCGTGGCGTTTAAGGCACAGTACATCCTGAAATTGTGTTTCCAGATTTTTGCGTATCTTGAGAGAGGTCCCACGCTGATTTCAATGATGTCTCTGGAAATGTACAGGACTCACTGAAAACGGGGTTGCATGGTGGACAAGTTGTCCGAAGCTTGTAACTCTCGTCACATGCAACCAGTGTATATGCGAGCCGTCCTGAATAAGGAGAGAGGCTGAGAGTGAGAGGAAGAACGGGGCCACTGTTCAAAAGCCATGACTTTTCTCTCCACTGCTCAGCTCGAATTGTCGTTGAAGGGGCGTGCCAAAGTGACTTCTTGCTGCGGGCGCCCCAGAGTGGCTTCTTCCTATAGTTCGCTTATTCGGGGGAATCTAGAGCTCGCACTTGGCAGGTGTTATAAAGGTTGGGTCTACCTGACATATATGTGGAAATCTCGGATTTCGTCCCTGTGCTTGAACTGTGCCTTTAACGATGACACAGATGATATTACCAACAGCCGCTGCAGCCACTATGCTGCCAATATATGTCGGCTGCAGTGATGGCTAGGAAGTGAAATCAATAGCAAACGTTCACGTTCATTTTCATTGCCATTTGACGCTTGGCGCTGGCCTAGAATGCTGTTTTGTTTCGTCATGATCAGCATTCTAAGTGTATGATTGAGCAACTAGAGCGATTTATACTTAGGAGGTAGCTACTTGTCCTTTCGCAGCAGTAAGGACCAGCTTCATCTAGCCATCAGATCTAGAGCAATCGGCAGAGATTTTTCAAACTTTTGACATCTGAAGTGACGCGATAATGGAGACCCTCCTACTGAGGATATCTTACATTTGTTCGGGGCGGGTTTGCAAATTCCTCTCAGGCTTCGGACTAACTCTCCTGTATACAAAATACGAGAGCGGGAGAGATACTCTGACCTAAGGCTCTGGGCCCGAATGCATCAACAGGTCGGGTTGGGGCAGGGGTAGGGCAGTCCGCGCCTTTGAAGGTCTCCGTAAATCACAAAATCAATCGTGCCCCTGCTACCCAAGGCAGCGAAAAACACTACTGGAACACGATTTATTAGTTGATTCACTGCCCTCGCACTGCGATGGTCAAGTATGCCGACTGCCCTGCCCCCCCCCCCAGCCCGGCGCGTTGATGCTCCGGCCAGTGTTGTCTGACTCTGACCCTCTTGGGCAAATAAGATCGTACAACAATCGATAGAGCGAAGTCGAGAAATCTTAAAATTGTCTCAAACTCTATGTTGCACTAAAATCTCAGGTTTTTCTTTCATTTTAGACAAACTCCACTCATTGAGAACTTTTTCCCACTTTTCACCCACAGGTCCAGTTCTACAATCCTGTTCAACGTAGTGCTAAGCTTCCTATGCGGCCCTTACAAACTCACCAATTTGTACATTTGGCTGCTTTTCGGCAGTGGTTGCATATCACCATCCAATTCCTGCCCAGTGGCTACATTTGCGCGGAGATTGTTGTGAGTCGCAAGGAATCCTTCGCGATTTGTTGGGCTCAAATTCGTACCATTGCAGTTGAACGATGATTCGCAGAGGCGTATCACCTTCAACATCAGATGTTCTTTATAGAGCAGGCGAGCAATTCCAAGGGTTTAGAACTCACCGCCAGGAGAGCTAGCAGTCCTTGAGCATGGAATATCCACATGATGGTTGCCTGGTAATGTGTCATGGTACCGATCTTATATACTGATGATTTCATGACGTTGAGCCTTTGTCCGAGCTGGCCTTCATGGGGAGCCCTGATCCCGCCCAACGAGCGTTCAGGCGCTCACGCGGTTTCAGTCTTTCTTATTGGAAGCCGTTCAGCGATGTGTATGGAGGCCTGGGGATTTTACATCCCGCTCTGTTCTCCGGGATGGCCACGCTCTCGTGCCAGTTAAACAAGAACTTGCCTATCGCGTGTCTCTGGAAAATTGGGCGAATCGCCGTTAGCGTCGAGCTCCTTCCTGTCTTAGTCTTCTTCAAAACGATTTATTGGTTCCAGTCGTGTTAGGAGGGTCCAGAAAACTCCGCGAAGAAACCGCGTTTTCAAACAAATTTATTTCATCGTATTAAAACGTGTAGAATCTCGCGCTGTGTTTCTTTCCGCTCATCGCCACTCGCGATTTCACAAGTTGTTCCATAATGTAACAACTTTTCCCGAAACGGTTTCCTCATGACGTTCTCCGGACCTTCTTGGTATGATCGGTGATGTGACCACTTTTTTTTCTCTGCGCTTCTGTCACCTACTTTGCACATTTCTCCCCTTTTTTCTCTGTAATAGTAGCGATATTTCATCTTCTCGACAAGCCTCCGATAACTGTCGGCTTCCACAGCTCTTCTTATCACATCTTCGTCCTTTTAGGGGGTTTAGCAAATGACGGCTGTTGTAAAAACTCATTATTACCTGACCTAGTTGTAATGAATGTGGTCAACACAATCTAGAAAGTCTACAGTGTTCTACTCGAATAATGGCAGTTTGTGACCGCGAAAGTCGTTGAAAGACAGTCTCCTCGACGAAGAAACGCTTGCATTTGCAGGATGTCTCAAACAAGCTAGAAGTTAATCAAACCGCACGCTGGGCTCAAAACAGACGTTCTTAAACCGCCCAAATTCATCAGCAAGTCTTGAAAAATCGATAGAAGGCTGATTTTAAGTATAGATTCAACTCAGCGAATCTCTTCTTCTATGACATCCACGCAATTATCAAAAGCGCATAGTATCTTCATGCAGATCTCCTCTATTCGACTCCTGTGAACTACTTGGAAAGTAAATACGCTCGCATCTGAAACGCCAGTCGCGGATCTCATAGGAAGCAACTTAGAAAGATCAAGTTTGACGATTTTGGACCCATCATGCCAAGAATACACCACCTACTTTGAGCCGTTTCCTTATACTCCGACAAGAGTTGTTCCCTGATGACAGTGATGAAGTTGGTAAATTCGGTGTCCTGATACACCGAAAAGGATGTTTGAGTGGTTGAAAGGATATGGATCAACACCTACCTTCACATACGCACCAGCATCAAGTCGTAATGAAAATGAGGTAAGCGCATTCTCTACAATCTTGAGAAGTCTTTCAAAAATACGGCAACCACTACAGAAGCCTTACAGCCACAAAAAGTACCCCGTAACGTGATGAACACATTGCTCCAATCCTGGTTTGTGGTTGGATCCATCAGTCACCAGTCAGAGAAGAGGGGATGTATAAAAACGCAATCGACACCGTCAACATCAACATTCAACAATGGAATAACATTGACTTTTCTGTTTTGTGCGAACGTTGTACATTCTATTGAGGAATAGTTATGTACTATCGACATGCGATATTGCCGTATCGTATCACTTGACCTTGTGTTTTGCCATCCCAGACAATTCTATGTGTGGGCTCAGAACTTGAGACAGAAAGTATCGTTGTCTGAATGTCATAAGCTACAGTGTTCTAAAGTGAGTGTGAAGTCGTATGTATGACCTGCAACGCTGGTACGTTGCGAAGTGACCAGCCAAAGACTGGTGAGCACCAAGAAGCAATGCAATGAAGAATTTAAATCCTGGCAGATTAGATTAAGATCAACACGTTACCCAAAAGAAACGTTCGAAGGCATTCCAGACCACTTGAAACGTTGTGCGTGGCGTTCCGTGCTGGTATGCGGTCACGTACCTCAAACCTAGGTAATTGTACCAACAGCAACGCCAGTCCTATTCTGACCCCGAACGTGCGTCATATACTGTCAGAGAAATGTCTTCTTGGCCGATTTAAGTTGCTCGCGACATATCTTGTGTCATTCAAGTTACATGTAACATATCGGAGGTGCACTGCACGCCCTTTTCCGTCAATATGTTGCATGCAACTTAAACGACCTGAGACGTTTCGCAAGTAGATTACATCGGCTTGGATACGTTTTAAAGTAACTTTTTTTCGGTAGTTTGTGTTACTAGTAACTTGCTTTCATTTTTATAAGCAGGTGCAGACCTTAGCTCACCATGACATAGACGACAAATGCAGCATTTATACCAAGAGTGCGCAGTTTCATTCGGTATTGTGCGAGAAATCAAGAATGCAGAGTTGAGCCTGTGATGAGGTCTTGAAGATCATAATAAATATTCTCTATATCTCGAATCGAAAAGCTGAGACTCGTATGCTCATCATTATTTCACCAATCTGACTGCTCTCTGGAATTGATCGCGTTGGCGTCTGATATATGAGCTCACCGTACCTGAGAGTACCACTCGACATGCAGCAGACTATCCACTCGGTGTCACACTTTACCGCTCAGTTTCGTCTCGAAGCTCGTGACAACTAATGGCCACCGTATAATCAGACTTCAAAAGTCGCTCCGCCTTAATGAAGTATAAAGGGCGGCTTTGCAGCTTCGTGCGTGCCCTTCATCCCCATCACTGCTGCGCGACTTTTGCCGCCGGACAATGCAAATGCCTTAACGCTGACTGCTTACAATTTCCAGATCAACAAAATCATGTTTTTTTTTGCGATTTTATGTGTTGTTCATGTTGTTATTGGATGCAGCTTGCCATCGAATCTGAGGCTGTCAAAGGCATTTCGCTAGCGCGAGCGAGCATCGTAATTTGAAGTGGGTCTCACATCAAGTCAACATCTTCAAATTGCACTGTGGTAACGACACTCCCCTTGTTGTACGTACTCATTCGGCTCTACAACGGAGCTATTCACAATAGAACAAAACAGTATCAGCTATTTGTCAAAAATAACATATGTTAAAAAAATGCCGCAAACACCTATCACACCCAGAGAACGTTCAATAGCAGATCAGTACACAACAATTTGGTTTGACAAAACATTTGCCACACACCGTTGATTTCATGAGCTAGAGTCCGTCAGAAGCTTGTAGGCATACACGACTCAACCTAGTCATCTCAGCTGGGATTCATGAACGACAAACCATGGGCTACAGTTGGATTTGCGGCAGAAATAGCACGCAATTTCTGGAGGCAAACCCAACGGTAGCCCTTGGTCTGCATTCGTGAATCCCAGCCTGAAGCATACCATTGAGGGAGAATCTAAATGAAGTAAAGATAACTGTAGGGACGAGATCGTGGTAGCAGGGGCAGATATTTTACTGAAAACGGATTACGTAACTCACTCTCATTGAATTACGAAGTTACTTGGACCAACTTGCTATCAAATCTGTGAACGCGGAGAACACGCCGTAAGTGTGGGCGAGCACTCTTTCGTAGATTATCATAGATTTCGTCGACATTTCCAACTCAAAACATTAACGATCGTCAACGACCTGTCCCGTGAATATATCAGCCTACCAAAGTATCATACCAATATTCGGCGCTACAATAGAGCGACTCGATATGGGACGCCACAGCGTCCGCTCAATGCCAAATTGACATGTGTTGAGAACACAATCGGCAGAAGTACTACTTTCACACAGAACGGCTATTATACAGATTGGTTGAAAAGTATTGAAAGCAAAAATGAAAGAATGTGAACTTTTGAATCAAATTGGATTTTTATTCAATATAATCTTCCTCAACTTCAATACACTTATTCCAACGATCCTGCAATAATTTTATACAATCTCTGTAATGATTTTCTGGAAGCTCTGCAAAATACTGTTCCACGACTGAAATATGTAGCTTCGTTATTCGATAAAAACGCTTCCCAAGAAGGATTTGTTTCGAGTTTCTGAAGAGGTAGGAGTCGCTAGGAGCCACATCTGGTATTTACGGTGCATATTCAAGCAATTCGTTCTTTTTTCATTCAATTTAGCCAACGTCAGAGCACTTATGTGAACACGTGCATTAAAGGATGCGGTACTATTATCGTCCTTCGAGCCAAATTCAGGTCCGCGACTGCGGAATACGTCCGTTGTATCATGTGACACGTGATAATTGTGCTGGGAGAAGGGTGTATCGT
Source organism: Aplectana chamaeleonis (assembly GCA_029168955.1). Lineage (NCBI taxonomy): Eukaryota > Metazoa > Nematoda > Chromadorea > Rhabditida > Cosmocercidae > Aplectana > Aplectana chamaeleonis. Next base: position 378,837 of record JAPDOI010000362.1, read on the forward strand.
GCCGAGACCAAGAGGTCCCATCACGATTAACACGTGTCGCATGATGCAATAGCAGTACTCTGCAAATGCGAACCGCAATTCGGCCCAGAGAACTATAGTAAGTTTCCGAACAGCTTGTTCATTCGTAAATCTCTATGTAGAATACGGAGCACTCGTTGGTCTGAGATGCCTACGGTATCAGCAATTTCACGCTTTGTCAAACTTGGATCTTCACTGACAATACAATGCACTTGCTCAATGATTTCTGGTGTTGTTGCAGTTTTTGTTCGTCCACTACGTGGTTCATCTTCAACGCTTCTACGACAACGTTTAAACTCTAAAAGCCATCGATGTACAGTTGTGATTGAAGGAACAGATTTTTTAACACGCTCACCATTTTTGTGTGAATTTCTGTTACCGATGAACCTTTCAAAGCAAAGAATTTTCTTACTGCACGATACTCAGATTTTTCCATTATTAAAAATACACCAACACGTCGAATTCCAATGGCTTGTACACAGCGAACGAATTAACAGATCGGAATGAAATTTTTTGTATGTTCATAGGAAAGTAAAATTTTCGTGAGCTCTTCAATTCCTCTACTGTTTATTAGGTGTCGCTTTCAGTACTTTTCTACCAACCTGTATATTCATAGATCAAGCAAACGTATCGCGTAAATGTCAGATGGATTACCCTCTCGGCCCTCAGTGTTGGTATTACGACAGAGTTTGTGAAGGGGTTGTACGCATGCATACATTTCTTCCATGGATTTTGATCAAACGATCAGGTGGGACGCGATCATTCGCATCAGTGTCGAAAGGTGGGATATTGAAAGCGAAGTACGATTGATTACATTCTTTCACAAGTGAGCCATTCAAAGTAACAGGATTCAACTCAACTGTTCAACAGAGACAATCGAAGGCATATTTAAATCGAAGCAAGACGGAAGTAAGGTTCACAGCTGGTCACATATTAACAATTGCTGTGACGTGATTATGGGCATTGTTAAGCGTGTGGAGGTTCAGGAGGCGTGTGCGGAATTCCGCTAGAAAAATCGAGGTTTGCAAAAGAATTACAACTGCACAACAAGGATTGCAGAAATCGCTATGACGTCTTCTGAATCTCGAAACTTAACGAGAAGCTATTGTTGTTCTCGGGGCCGAATCGCGGTTCAAATTGGCGAATTACGGCTTTTGCATTTCGTGAAGCCATAATAATTGTGCTGGGGGAAAGGTGAATCGTACCGAGACCAAATGGCCCCAGCAAAATTTTTACCCTATGGCATGATGCAACAGGCGTTGTCCGCAGATTCGAATCGGAATTAGGCTCCAAGTACGACAGTATACTAATCTATGAAATCTCTGCGCGTATGTCGCGACCCGCTGCTATATTGGACCGTGGTGAGGCGTCAAGTCAGGTAACCTCAACTGACTTTCTTCAGATGATCCGAAATCCTCTCGAGCAGAGGTCAGTGAAAAAAAATCATATGAAAAAGTATAAGTTGCCATAAGAAATAGCTTCCTACTATTTTCTGCTGAGAAACAGTAATCTATCCTGAATTGATATTTCTCAGTGCAAATTCAGATGATCTAAAATCTAAGAAAATCAACTGGAAATATCTAAAAACTTTCTTATAGTCTTGATACACAGCGGAAGAAGCTGTTGTGAAAAGAATCGCGTAGGGTGGGTAGTGGCAAACATTTGACAACTGAAAAAATTAAGATGAGGATCAACTAACTAGGTTAGGTTAAATTAAGATTAACTACTACTCACAAACACGCGGCCTAGCAATGGGTCAGAGGCTAGCTCCGGTACTTGCGGTGTGTTTCATGAGCAGAATGTGATAGAAAAGTTTCCAATCATGTACTGTCGGTATATCGACGATTGTTGTGTGATAACGGCAAATCAGCTTGAAATGGATGAGCTGTTCAGTGTCCTCAACCAACAGTCAGAGTTCATCAGATTCACCAGAGAAACACCGCAAGAAGGGTGGCTCCCGTTTCTAAACGCGATGGTTAAGGTTGAAAATGGAGAGTACAGCGTAAAATGGTACCGGAAGAGCAGTTCTAAGAATGTATTGATCCATGCAAGGTCCGCCCACCCTCAAGCCGTGAAAAACGCTGTCATTCGTAACATGTTTGAAACAGCTGATAGAGTTTGCACAGGTAACGCAGAAAGGGAGGAGTCGCGACAACTAGCCAGCACTATCGCCAGGCAAAACGGATACATGACATTGCAGCATCACCGAAGTTATGGCAGACCTCGCCGAAACTCTTTCCAGAACAGGATTCCGTTGCTGCTACCCTTCACTTCAGACCGAGTCAGCGCTGCGTTGCGCCAATGCATCCTGAGAGCAGATCTAGCTGATGACGTCGTCCTCGTGAATATTCCAAGAGAGAATATCAAACGTCAGCTTATCCGAAACAGACTCTACGATCGCTCATGTGTCTCGGAGAGCTGCTTAGTTTGTCCTAATGGCAGAGAAGGTGACTGCGCACAAAAGGGAGTGATTTACGAAATCACCTGTTTAGCATGTGACGCCACTTACATCGGCGAAACTGGACGCATGCTCAGGGTGCGTATCAAGGAACACCTCGCGGGCAAGAGACGAAGCAGCCTTCTCACACCTTTGGGGAAACACAAGGTTGTGGACCACGGTGGCCAGGACTTCAATGTGAAATGCAAAATCCTTTCAGATGAACACGATATTGGCCCTCGAAAGGCTTTGGAAGCGTTTTGGATACGTTCGAGAAACCCTAGGCTAAACAACCGAAATGAGTGCATTGCCATAACCAGCGAGTTCTTACCCTTCGTATCATTATGTGAGCTTTGAGGAAATCACACGCCGCTATTGCGAGCTAGTTTACTGCCTCGCGCGTGCGTAAGCTCGCGCGTGCGTGTGCTCGCATGTGCGTGTGCCTCTCTTGCTCCTTCTTTGTCACGACTACGGGTGTGGAGGTAGTCGCTGGTGGTACGGTATAAGGTTGGTTCGTCGTCGAGGGGTTCGCTTCACTGGGAGTTCGTGGGTGGTCTCGAAACTAGCCGGAAAGAGGGAGAGGCGTTTGATCGGGTATGGTTTCGAGTCAAGGTTTCGCGCAATTTCAGGCCTTGAAAACGAGGATTTGCTCGAAACGTCGGCCAAATAAATCCGTACCATCATACAAAACCTTGCTGGCACAGAAGTAACAGAAACATATAAGATGAGAATGTTCTTTTGTGAATTTCTGCAGGTTTCTGCCAACCTCAATCACTGAGAAGCGGAAATATAAAGCAGAGGCCTAGAATAAAAAAGAATAAAACTAAATAATAGTGTATATGTAATGTATATGTAATAATCGTGTAATGTATAGTGATCGTTCTCTGTGCGATTAGTGCTCATGCCGTGTGTGTTCTCAACACATGCCAATTTTGGCATTGAGCGGAGGCTGTGGCATCTCATATCGAGTCGCTGTATTGTAGCGCCAAATATTGATATGATACTCTGGTTGACTGATATTTTTTGGCGGGGCAGATCGTCAACGATTGTTAGTGTGTTAGTTTGGATAGTTTGGATGTTGAGGAAGTTCAAGAAACACGTACGGCGTGTACTCCGCGATTGCAGATTCTGTAGTAAGCGCGTTCCAATGACTACTTAACTCAGTGAGAGTGAAGTTAAGTATTTCGTTGTTCATCTCGTTAGGATGAATTACTTCACTCAACCATTCAGTTCTGTTTCCTTCATTTAGATTCCCCTTCATTGCTATAAGACAGAGACTAAACTGAGTTGCGTCTGTGAAGTATCCCCTGATGGGCTCTGACCCTGGCAACGCTGTGTGTTTAATACGAACCATACATAATGCTGTATTCTCTACTGATATTGGACGTTGTCGGGGCATATTCAGTGTTTGTGCCATTCGATTTTTTCAACATATGTTATTTTTGACATCTAGCTGATACTCTTTTGTTCTATATTGAATCGCTCCGTTGTTGCGCCACATCAGTATGTACAGCAAGGGGACTCCGTTACAAAAGTGCTGTTGGAAAGCTGTTCACTCGGTTTGAGACTGAATCCGAGTTACGATGCCCGCCTCTGCTAACAAAATGTTTCTTGCAGCTTGTAATTCGGTAGCAAGCTGCATCCATATGACAAGGCAAACAGCGGATCAAATCCCAGAAATGTGTTTTTGCGCAAAAAAAAGATTTGAAAAGCGTCAGCAGCCAGCGCTAGTTGTCGCGAGTCTCTCTATCGGAATGGCAAGGACGATCTACAAAACCATGAGTGGAATGGTATTCGTTGTCTTTGCACAACTGACAGAATGATATCATTTATGTAGTCATGGAAAGTCGTACACGAAGTAAGATCCAATTTATTAACCGCTTGGCACATGCTGTCTCAATGGTAACCATTAAGACACGCGGCACACGGTATCTTCACCTCCTAAAAGACGTGTGATCTACTATAGTTCCCCTCAAATTGAAGACCCAAAACTCAGTTATTATTTGGAAAGTCGTTGTTGATTAACGAATCAATACCCAGGGTTGTATACACAGGCCGATTTTCAGGTTCCATAGCATTTTTCCTCCACCAAGACTGCGCATCCCAGCGACGTAGTAGCTGCCCATGCCATCCGAAAAAGTAAATTCACTTATGTTCACACTCAAGCCATTGAGTAGGTCGTCTGTGGCTCAAGTTCGCTAAATGGGCTAAGCCTCTGTTGATATGTGTAACAGCAAAATGTCATGTGTAGCTTGCCAACCGAGTATTGTACAGCTTTATTCGATTACATTTATTCGCCTTCTTCGTAACCTCGAAATCGAAAACATTCAAGAAACTACTCGATCAAGCGCTATTCCATCCAACAGGCTCGACCCAAGGTACTTCCTGTGGCTGATCTACGTTAATCAACCCGCACAGGTCAAAGTAAGGTGACAAGTTTTTGAGTAACTGCGATGCTTTTCTCCTTTCAATCGATATTTGAATTTTTGACAGCAATCCAAAACACTTGGAGAGTTCTGCGAGCTGCGACGTCAGGCGATGCCGAGATTGATCGAAAGCTCTACATGGACACTGATCGAGCTCAGACTTCGTAATGGGGCCTAATCAGACAAACGAGACCTGAGCTCTTTACAGTGATTAAGATTAGGCGCGTAATGTTGGCTGATATTATGGTCATGGTTCTGCCGAAAAGGTCTGAAAAACGAGTACCCCTATAAGCTACAGTAGCTTGTGGCTACGACTTCACCATTGTGGAATAAATAGGGTATTGTCGTATTTTCGTGTTAGATTCTGAGAAAGCTACCCTTTCAAGAAGTCAATAAAATGAAACATGCAGTTTCAATAGCGTCGAGGCAATACTGAGAAGCGGAGTATTAAGGTAGACAATAGTAGATTGAGTGAATTTGCAGAGAGTGGATACTCTGCTAATGCCGACTGGTACTGCCTAGCACTGACTCTTCATACATTTCTCACACACGCCAACACAATTCATTCCAGAGCGCGGTCAGGCATTCATCAGCTTCGCCTTTCCCGTGCGGTTGTGTGATACCAAGGCTCTGTACTCAGCAGATCGTCTTTACTCATCCATTGTTGCCTTTACGATATATTCTGTTCCACTGTCGTTTCCAAATTTCGTTGAAACAAGGAACCTTGTGGGGTGTTCAAAAAAATCAGCAGTAAAAAAAACGAACGGCGCAGGTTCATGTCAGTGCCAGCAATCCGGTTGTGTCTTTGCCTGCCGATAGGAAATCTGAGATGTCTTCTCTGACTGTCACTTCTTTGCAAAGGGTAGGAAGAGATTCAGTACTGAGCACAATGGTGTCTCCATGTCAACGTCCAGTGGCATGTCCGTGGCTCTGAAACGATTCCGTAATGACAGAAAGATACTCCAAATCCTTATTGATCAATGATCTGAAGTCAATGAGGGTTTTTTTTTATAATTTTGAATGTGTGTAGAAAGTCCCTATTTAACTCAATGTTGAATGCCTCCCGCAGATGGTACATAGGTTAGACAAATTACTGCAAAACCGTTTACGGCTCCTGAAGGTATTATTTTCATCTTCATTTTATCAAAAGTCCACCTTCAGAAAACCTCCTGGCTGCGCTAGTTTCTAAACAAAGGCATTTACACACGCACCTTACTCATAAAGGCTGAAATTTAGCGGATTCAACGAGCTAGTGCAACTGCTACTGTTTCTACAAAGTGGTTAATAAGTATGCACCTCTAGAGGATGGTCAAGAAAAGGGCTGAAATACCGCCCACGGAGCTTGAATTTTTTTCAGCAGCTACCTTCGTGTACCTGGATTGCTATCGTAAGAGAACCCTGGATTTAGCTCATTGTCTGAATATGAGCTCTCAACCGTTCGGGAAATTTTCTGGTAAGGACCGCAAGTTCTGATCATCAATATTTTGGCGCGCCTCCCAAACCGCCGCCCAGATTTTGGGTCCTAAAACGTTTTTCACCTCAGAGTACACTCAGAAGAGAGTCCTGGACTGTAAGCTACTCAGCTTAGGGGTTTTGTCGAAGGGCAGTAATCAAAGAGGGAGACCATGGTCAAATATGTAGAGGATCAGCTGTCGACCCCGTATTTCGTCCAATCGCGCTTTTCGCTCCTACTATTTCTTCCAACTTTTTTGCAGATCGGAAACATTGCGACCACCACCCGGTGGCTGTTCGTTCATTTGGCGTAGCTGAACGAATGCGGTACGTGGTTAGTGGAAAGGGGCTGGCAGGGGTGCTTTAAGCATGATTTTTGAGAGTGGGCCGATGAAGTTATGCTACACATGGTTAATGAAAGTGGGCCGGACTATAGTTTAGCGAAGTTAAACGAATACTACACATGATTATAATATGTAGAATGAAACGTCGAAGCCAGCCTTCCATCTGGTCTAGCGAACGACAAGTAATGGCAACACCCGGGCGACGGCGTTAGTGGATCCAGCAAAGCCGCTCCCCTGCCCCCCTCGTTCGGGTGGACGACCAGCGGCGGAGGGCTGCCGGCGCCGCTGGTTTTGAATAATAGTCTTTTTAAATGATTTTTTTTTTTCGCATTCGTACTTCTTCTTTATCCTCGTTCTGTTCTTGACGCCGATAAAACTTTTGATCCTTTATGCCTAACCAATAACTTTTTCAGATGTGTGTATCTAACATAAACTGCGAATTGTGTAAGGATTTGGTATAAATCCTGTTGTGCACCTGATAGCCATAATTATATCCATACTGCAGCATATGCCCTGACGCGGAAAGGATGTGTTGACGAAGGAAGCTGAGACACGGTATAGCCACACTTTTCGAGCTAGCAGTGATTCCGTTTGCAGTGTTGCTATCAATCTCGATGTTCCGGGAAAACGACCTAAAGGCCGTCTGAAGCAGCGTTGGTTCGGCACGCTGCACTCTGACATGAAAGTAACCGGCGTACACCCCGATTAGGCGCACGATCGAGCTAAATGGCGCCAACGAACCAGAATGGCGGACCCTGCTATGGAGCTGGACAAACGCAGAAGAAGAAGTCGCGCAAATGTCGTAGCTGCAGGCAACGGTGACAAGATTAAAGGGACGGTATGTGCAGTCGGATTAGATGAAAAGTTTCCTCATCTAGAGCCGGATTCATCCAAGTGTGTCCTTGTGTAGGGGTAAAGGCGTCGGTGCGCTTGGTGATTACCTCGTGAAGGCAAAACTTCTCCTACCCGAGCAGTGTCGCCGCTGCCCCAACCTGGCCCCTGACGTTCTACTCTCACTGCTATGCTGCGAGTGGCACCGGTGTGAAGAGCAATGATGAACACTAAGGGGGCACCTCTAAAGTAAGGTAGTCGGGTATCGTTCCGTCACAAGCACATGCTACTATAGCAGACAAGGCGACAAGCGAACACCGTGTGAAGGATGAGTTTGAGTGATCCCCCGCAAATTTTCCCATGCTCCCATTTATTGATGAGTAGCATTACGATAGTGGTACATGAGAGCATACAGATGTACGAAATAATGGAACATGTTTTTCTCTCAAGAATTCCATATTCTTGTCCTTGGATCAAGAAGCTCAGACGCCCTTATCTTCGCCAGTAAAGACAGCATATCTTCTTCTTCTCAAGTTTGGGCCGGGTCAGCTTTCCTGGTATCTCGTCTTCGTCTTGAATGGTCTACTGCTGTCAGATGTTCCTGTAACATATCTGGCTTCACGCAGTCTAGCCACCTCGTCTTTCGTTTCCTTTTGGTCTACTTCCTTCCCCCTCAAAAGTCAATGCAGTCTTCGCGACAGAATCTCGACTACATCTCATCACATGGCCAAACGTTAAAGGCAGCATAAAGTCTTGTGAACGTGGTTAAGATAACAATCGTAATGGAACGTTATGGCTTAGGACTCAACGCTTGCGGTCGAAACTACTCAAAATGCCGTTACATCAGTAGGAAAATAGTCACGCCCTTTATACGCCCTGCCCCTATATTTGCCTTTCTTCAAAACAACGTGATGCGTCATTCCAACAGTCGGCGACTTCTAAGGATGTCCCATGGCCCATTCTGTCAATGGGCAAATTTCCGACGGTGGGGATGGCACAGTACCCTCGTTCTGGAGGAAGACGGCGATTAAATAAAAGAGAGGAGGGGTCGTGCACGAGGCAGGGCTAGCTTCTGATTTATGCAGCAGTTTTGAAGGACGTTTTTGGCGTTCCTAACAGCGTAGGCTTTGTGCTCAAGGCCGTACCGTTTGACTTACATTGTCATCTCAACCATGTTTACGAGCGCGTATGCGAGTGTAAGGAAAATACTATCCGCTGGTCACATACATCCACCTTCCCTGATATGTACCTTGTAAGTTGGATATGAAGCTGGATGACAACGGAGGTCAATATATCAATAGCTCCTTCTGAAAGAGGTCGATGGATTTTCATACATGTACTACCGAGTGGAAACGACACGAATGTAGGGAACAGACTGTAGCATTCTGCCATAATGCCACGTTCAATATCTGTTATGAATGAAGAGGAGAATGATGGCTCTATTGTTAGGACTGCAATATTCCTGATATCAGCAAGTTTTTAGGAGGACCTCTACTTTGCCCTGCAGCATGTAGGGTGTTGTGCAGCTGTAATAAACTATACTGAGCGAGTGAAACATCTAGATCCTAAAAGCTTCCTCTACCGTCGGGTATCCAACGGTTCAGTTTCCTATTTCAAAATGCTGAAAGGGGTGGGGGAAGACCGAGCAGATGTTAGATGTTTCGATTTTCTCGAGGTCTTATCATCAATATATCGCTACCCTTTCCCGGTTCGCATAGTAGACACAGTTCTAAGGTATTCGACTGACCCTGATCGATACGCGAGTTGGCTGGAGATGTTGCCGAACGACTTACTAGATGCAAGGACATGTTGCACAAAGATGACACGTGACTAAGATAGGGTGTGAAAACAAAGGTTCACGCAGTGATAAGGACCAAAACCAGCTATAGTATAGGCGATTAAGCGAGTAGCTGTTCAGGTACTGATGCAAGTCTAGAACCAGCAAAAAATAGCGCGCGTATAGCTAGGTGAAAATTAGCAATAGAGTGATAGGAAGGCTAACTAGTAGACTAGCACACACGCCGTATTAAAATATGGCATTTTACTTGTCGGTGGCGCGAGGGAGAACACCACTCCTTACGAGCTTTTGGGCATGCCCAAATTGGACCTTGAACCTGGATTCCTTAAGTAATACCTGTCCCTGACCATCGACTTTTCAACCCGAAAGAAGTTGGCAGAGTCTAGGCAATTTTGAAAAAACTTCGCTGTCTCATCGTTGAACGTACACTGAAAGCGTGAAAATCGAAACAAGGACAACACTGGTTAGCTTTTACTTAGCGGTCACCTTGATCATGAACATTGATGAAATGATAAGTTTGAATTAAAATCGAATAACAAGCCACGTGTGGGATATCGTCGATGATTGTTGCTCGATTGAATACTAATATCGAGGAACTGTGACTGTGCGACGATGCTAGGAGTCTGTAATACGAAGAGTTGATAACAAATCAATTTCTCGCTTACCCAAGCCCGCAAGACATTGTGCAAATGCCTACTGTGGCTACAGAATGCCCTCTTCAGCACCCGGGATAGCTGCTCTACACACCGAGGGAGAAATTATCTTGCCTTCTGCGTCTCTAATTCCACCCTGGACCACTTCGCTCGAATTGAGTAGCGTGACGTTTCAAACTGCAAAAACGGGACAATCCCTTTCTCAGTGTGAAGAGAGCCCCTATCCCTCAGCACCCACACAGCACCCACAAGAGATCTCCACGGGATTGAACTTAGAGTCTGATATAAAGTATGAACTCAACCAATAACTGTCAGCATCTGAATTACCCCGCCGCGTAACGACTTGTTCATCACGTAAAATAATCTCTGTAAGCATTTTTTAGCCTAATCTATCCAGAACCCTTGAACGTCGCTTAGAGGCAGCGTTCACGATTTCGAGTTTCCAATGTATAATGGGAGCTCTGGAACGGTGTATAAAAACTATGTTGGCGAAACCGCTTACAAATAACTGAAAACTACTTTGCTGGATCAAAATTCTCTCAATCGATTTTTCAGAATGGAAGAGTCGATCGGTAGGAGTTGCTGTGTTGACCCATGATCTTTTAGTCAAACAAAATTCTATCGAGTTTAAAGGTAGCTAATGTTAGCTCGATGCACTTACGAGAGTTCTATACCTTTTAACACCAGAACCTGCTTACAAGGTTTATTACGAATATACGACATTACATGATAACGGGCGTACTACAACACCATGGCTCCACGACCACGCCTGACAAACCAGCAGCGGGCGCTCCTGCCCAGACGACTGACTCTGGCCTGCACCGCAAGAGGAGGGTCAGTCTCTATCATTCCAACACATCAGGGCGACTGTTACACGACATCTCCACATTTCGAGAAAGCTCGCCCTCGAGCTTGTCAGCCATTCCGTACCATTCGTCAGAACTGCGCTTTCATAGCATCCAGATCAGACTTGCACATATGATAAGGATGAACACAGGTTGAGGTGTAAATAGTGGCTTTTGAATAGAAAAAAAAGGAACCAAACGATGATGTATATTGGTCCAGTCACACTTGTGTCACTAGTGGTAAGAGTCATATAGCAGCGGGCGCTCCGGCCCAGACGACTGTCTCTGGCCTGCCCCGCAAGGGGCGGGTCAGTTTCTATCATTCCAATACATCAGGGCGACTGTTACACGACACTTCACCCTTCTTTCAGATGATTTAGTGCAAAGAAAAGGTTAACCGATGGTCGTATTAAAGGCATTCTTCGCCTAAAGGCAGCATACACGCTCGTAAACGTGTTTGGGATAACAATGTGGATTGAGCCGTATGGCTTACAACATAATGCTTACGCATTTCGAAGTGTCAAAAATGACCCACAACGCCGCTACATGAGTTAGAAGTTGGCCCCGCCCAGTATTTTCACGCCTCCTGTATTTGCCATTTTAATCCAACGCAGGGTTGCTGGGCGACCTTTGCCGTCAATGACGTGTGTGGTTCACTTGTTAGGCAATCAACCAACAGTACCGACGGTGAATATGACCCAGCGACCTTGCGTTGCAGGAAAAGGGCAAATACAGGGGGCGTGAAAATACAGGGCGGGGCCAACTTCTAACTCATGTAGCGGCATTGTGGCATTGTAGCACGTTTTTGACACTTCAAAATGCGTAGGCGTTGTAATCTGGGCCATACCATTCTATTTCCGTAGTTATGTCAATCACGTTTACGAGCGTGGATGCTGCCTTTAAACGTATCAGAAATTCAACCAACTTCCCCTCATTTGTACTATGTCAATTACTGATAAGTTAATCATATTATGGCTGACAGCAAATTGTGCTAGTCGACAGACGGAGGGCCAGCCTTTTTTGATGGAATTTCGGACATCCGACTTCAAATAGTTCCGCTACTTTCTTAGGAGGCCCAGCCAGCCGTTCAAACCAAAAAAAAACGGTGAATGGTTTTCAGCGCGTACGATGCCTTCATAACTCACAGAGAATTTTTGAGGTTAAAACAGATATGAATTTATTTACAGTAAACCTGGGTTATACCTATTAAAGAACCTCGCATGGCCAACCCCATCATGTTTTCTGGTGAATTCTGCTCTGTTGTCTACGAATCTGAGATCGGATTTTCTTACGGACACCTCTGAGCGAAGTTCTAAGCGTTTTTGAAGCTTCGTGAAAAGATAAGGGTACCCCATCAGCCAATTTCTACGGTGTTTGAAAAAGCTTCGAATTCGGCCCATAATATTCAACTTCAGTTATTCAGGGCGCTGAACGCGAATCTGGGGTCTTTTTGGTCTAGACTTATGGTTACTGTAGGTTACGGTAGGCATGATACCTACCCCAATTTTCCGAAAATCAGAAACTGGACCTCGAATTGGTGATCGGCGTCCTAAATAACACCTACGAAGAAATTTTGAGCCAAATCTGAGACCTTGACCAAGCTACCGTATACCCACCGTAACCTACCATAATCTATTAAAAATTGATAGCACTGCAAATAACCCCCAGAGCAACAATTTGAGCCATATCTATCGTAGCACTCCGGAAATCCGCAAACGTCGCGGTTTGCCATCAAATTCCCCCCATGGGAAGCTTTGAACTAATGAAGTCGAAAAGCTTGGAAAACCGTCAAATAAACCCCGGATTCGTGATCTGCGCCCCATTGAACCCACCTGGAAGGATTTTGAGCGAAATCTGCAACCTTTTTCTTCAAACGCGTTCAGAGACCAACAGAAATAAGACCCCAACAGAAAATCCGCTCAAATCCAACACACTAACAGTCTGTGGAAAGTTTGGAAAATGTGCCTTCAGCCGAAATTTGCTCAGGGGGGTAGTTTTGGGCGCTGAACACAAGCATGAGGTCCATTTTCGAATTCCGCAGACACTAATGCGCGTTTTCGATAGAAAAAAAAACAACCCCCCGAAGTCAACGAAAGGCTAAACAAGTGCAACTCACCCAAAACAGAGCTTGGCTCGTAGCTTCAGCGTTAGATACTCATTATCTGGCTCCTCATCACGCATTGCTGACAATCCAGACTGACTGAAAATATGTGGGAGCCTCGACCCTCTGATGGGCGTGACTTCGGTTGTCAGTCGAAAAATGCATTGCCACGGAGGCAGCCTGTATATAAGAGCAGTAAAACGGTACATCTCCATGCAGCCGTCATGTGGTTCTTTCATGCTCTAGGATTGCTGGTCTCAGTGGCGCTGAGTTCTGCGTTCCCAAACTTCTTCCCTTCCATCGAAATTGTGCCTGATCAAGATGTGATGCCCTTCGCCAACTCGCAGCCAGCACCCAACTGCAGTGGGAACCCGCTGCTGGAGAATCTCACAAATGATATGAGAGAGGACTTTCTCTTCACGCAAAACAACATCCGTAAAAAAGCTGCGACAGGTGTCTTGAAGACGCAGGGTACCAACAAGTTTCTGCCCAAGAGCAATGAGATGTATCGATTGGTGAGTGTTATACGATTCATGAGGCCTCCACTTTCAATAAAATGAGCCATTCAAGTACCTGATGTGAAATCAAAACACTAGGATTGCTGGCGTACCAATCGAGATTTTAGGTGATGAGGTGCTCTCTGGCACTGGTTGGTGTATCTGTTCTGGTTAGTCACTAGAGATGAGCGGGATTCCGATTTATGGGCCTCCAGTAGTATTCGCCTTCCAAAAAAATTAAAATAATTTGAAAAGTAGAATTACAGGATATTAATAGTGTTACCTGCCCAATCTTTAGAAAGTTTTCTAGGGTGCAGAACCTGAATTTGAGGTCTGTCTTCACTTTCCGAATTGGCAATTGTTAGAGATATCTTCACATATCATACATATATATATATAGTCAAGCCCTGGATGGGGGGAAACCGCTACGCTGCAATGGTAACTTTATCATGAGAGTCAAGCGGCTGTTTCGAAAAAAACACAATGGTGAAAATGGAGAAACAACCCCTCCGAAGATGGCGTGACAAAAGTTGCAACGCGGATTTCTAGAGATAAAATACGAACCATACATGCACTATGTTTGCCTAAAATAAATCAAACGCCGGTTGAGAACGAGCTCTTATTCGACAGACTTAGGTTTATCCATTGAACAGGGCTCTCTTCGCATGGAGAATGGGTCAGTACTTGCTTTTGTTGAATCTAATGAGAGCTTCTGCCTTGTTTGTATTAACTTGGAGCTTACAGTGTGAGCAGAGTGTACATACAGTCTCCCCGTTGAGCCTAATGAAAGGAAGGAGCTGCGTTGGAAGTTCGTCACGCGCAAACGGAAATCCGGCTTGCCGATGGGGTCGCAAAATACCCTGCGACATACTTATGCGTCGCGCGAAATACAAACTTCTTTTCTGTAAGTAAGGACGAAATCGGGAAATTCTGGTTACGCCACTTGATATACTGTTTTCGACGTAGAAGAAAACATTGAAACTCGCCCCAATATCTGAAACCACGATCCAACATATGATACGCCTATTTTGAAGGTGTTGCTATACTTACGCGTCGCAGTGTATTGGCGCAATGATCGCGCCTTGTCCATTCTCACGATTTTGTTTTTTTACTGTTTGAGATGAGATTAGGATCAAGACATTAGTGTTCGAAATACTTCGTTCGAGCGAATTATGAGCAGCATTGGACCGTCTTCTCAATTTTTGTAGTGCTTCCCAACATGCTCGTTAAAAAAGGAGCTTGGGAATATATTCAGACTTTTTTAAGATTTTCACGTAGGAAACTATCCGCAGACTTCCTCGCCGTTAGCCTAACACTGACGCGGATGGCGTATTTTCATACCCAATATGTTAGAACAAAGCCGAGAAAGTGTCCTCCGAGAATCTTCTTCCAGCTAGAGATATCAACTTGTAGTGAATATTGAACAGATAAGCAATAGGGTAGGTACAGCCACCAGGGGTAGATAGAATCTAACACGCTTGATTTATTTCCCATTCGATTTTCGATGGTTGTCGAGTTCCAATTTCGAATTTTTTTTTCGAAAATGTATTGGTCGTTTCGATTTCGGAAGATTCGAAAATATTCTCCGCTCATTTCAAATAAACGACAGTGAGCCGATAATTGAACATCAATCCCGATTTTGTATATATCCAGGATTGGAGTTGCGATCTTGAAGAAAGAGCAAGAATGGCTGTTAAAGGCTGCGCTATCATGGCTCAGGGTTCTGCCAGATTTGGACTCAACATCAACGGGTGGGTTCCTTAGTTTAGCGAAATAGAGTTGGTCGACAATGAACCAGATTTTCCCTGAACCAATTACTCGAACTTCAGATATAGCAGAAAGAAGGATGATCCAGTAACTGACAATATTCGAAACCCTCTTAAAAACTTGCTCGTTTTCTGGGAAGAGCAAGCGACGAAAGTTGATTGGCCGGTGGACAACACGTTCACTAGTGCAGACGAATTGAAGAAAGCTGAGGGATTAGGAAATGTGAGTGGTAAAGTATGTACTGCCTTTGAGCGGAAATCAGCGGCTCAGGAACACTCAACTATTCGACCGACACATATTTTTTAGATTGTCAAGGGAGAAACAACTACCGTTGGATGCTATCAGGAAATTTGTGGACAGGATCCCAATGAACCAACCCTGGCATCGGGAGCGTGTGTGTATGGAACACCGTGAGTTTACTTATTTAATTACGTATACGTCATGCACGACGTGCAACAAAACATAAAATTAGGGAAGCAAGAAAGTTGGTACAGGAGAAAACTCATAGTACAGCGAACAGATAGACCCTTGAAGGCACAGAACACACAGGAAATTATTTTTGAGACTTCATGCTTTTCTTGGAGAAGGTCACTCGCTAATCACAATGGTGTCCCTGAAATCGTCCAAGATCTCCTACAAACAGAGTTATGACTCCTTAAAGATGCCTATGTTTTTAGTGTGAAAAAATTAGTGGACGAGTTGTCTCAGGCCTATATTTCTCTTCATTCGCAATAATTACGCGAGTGCGAGCCAGGATAAGGAGACAGTCCGGCAATGGGGTGAAGAACGAAGACTCGTTGGAATTCATCCATCCATTTCGCCGCTATCAATTTAGAAAATCTGATAGAGGGTGTGGCCGGTAGTGGTGAGCGAAGGAGGTCGGGCCTACGGTGGTCGCTTATATCTCGCTTATTTGGGCGAATTGAGATCTCGCACTGGGCACGTGTTGTATAGGAAGGGTCTACTACACAATAGTATGGAAAACACAAAATTCGTTTCTCAGGGTACACTGTGCCATCAAGGAGACTGGCGACGATGATAGATAGTCACAGATAGTAACGATTGTTAAATAATTTGGATAGTCCGAATAGGGCATAATATTTTTGCTCTAGTTTTGGGTGAGGCAAAATTTGTGTTCTTTTTGTTGGGGCGTTTCCATCTCAGAACATTTTCGTCTACTTTATTCTGACTTTGACAACAACTCTCTGTTTTTCGCCGCAACTAACCACGGTAAAGTCATTCATATGTCTGTTGCAACTTCATCAACTTATCAACAGCAAGTGCCGCTATTGTAAAAACAACTCTATAATGAGCTTCTGGAATTCTGGGGGTCATAGCCCGCTCACCTTTGCCAGCCGTCCGCGATCTTTGCCGCGGTCAGCGGCGAGGGACCATCCTCATTATGACCCACGGCCAAACCGACCCCGTAGCCGTGGGGATGCCCTCTATCCCCCCCCCCCAGCAATCACGAAAATGCTGGTCTCCGGAGAGTGACTCCAAGTCGCATCCCAGGACCCGTATCAGAATGCCGAATGAGGACTAGAGCACATTACGTCGTGATCATTTGTGATCACCATCAATTGATAAAGCGACCTACCGAGAAGATATAGCCTAGCTCCCTCAGTCTGAGCCTATCGACGTGAGGTCTATCTGGCTTACCATGTCAAAATCCCCTCATCACTGTTATACTTCACCTTGACCGCCCTCTGCTCTGCTTGTTCCCCTCGGACTCAAAGGAGCGAGCTAGGCTTTACCTGATTCTCGACTCTTATTCCCATATCTACTTGTTGATACCGTACCGCTGAATTTGGATGACAAGTATAGCCGGAAATTCGAATTGTACTCAAGATAAAAGGAAGCGTGTTGTTACCGTTTTAATATCGCTAATCGACCGGCAAAGTGAATTCCAACTTTTTTTCCCCAGTGATTGAGCGCAATGTGGGGCTACGATTGTTTTGAATTCAATTCATAGTTGATGGTGTTTGACACAGTTCAGTCGATCTTTAGCTAAAATAAACTTGTTTCAAGTGAATTAGTCGAATTAGAGTTGATTTTGCTAGTGATAGCTGGGAATCAAGTAATCCAGAAAGTACTGAGATTCCGACTGCTCTCATCGCTGAGAAATATTAAAAGGGCCCTACAAGACAGATCATCAAACAAAGCGGAAAATCATTTTTCGAAACAATCTTGTTTAGGAATGTCGCTGTCAATGAGAAGATTTATGAAAATACGGCCAACACGTGTTCGAGTGGTGGATGCGCAAAACTCGAAAGGGCAAAGTGTGAGGGTGATCTGTGCGTAGTGGAAGCACCAACAACCACTACTACGACCACAACCACAACAACTACAACCACTACAACAACTCCTACAACAACTACAACTACAACTACCACCCCAACAACTACAACTACCACTCCAACAACTACAACTACTACAACAACCACAGAGCCTCCAACTACAACAAACGGAAGTAATGTTTGAATTCACGCTGGAGTACTAATTTTCGATAGTGTGGACTTTGTTTCACTTTTTCAGTAGAGTTCTTCATCGGATCGTGTGGTTCTAGGAGTTGCTAAGAAATTCAACAAGTAGAACAAGATTAAAGGCAGTGGTCGCGATCAAATATGCTTGTCGTTTTTTTTCTCTCTCTAAACCCTTTTCTAGATCTCGAGTGGTAGGACCTTGAAGAAAAATCGCGAAAAACCACTGTTTTGGGTCAAATTTGAAGCCTGAACCTCCTTGTCTTTTGACGGTGGACGAGCCCACCCCACATCCACGGCATCGATGACCTCTTATATCAAGAACATCAGCTGGCTTGAAATTGAATTTCGATCAATGAACATTTGGAATTATGTACACATCTAGTCAAAAACACTGACTGGAGTGCTTTCTTTCATTGCTTAACTGTTTTTATTAGGTAAATTTGCATTTTTCTTCGCCTGAATGTCGATGATTTTCACTGCTCGGCATGAGACTGCGATCTTTTTGGTCGGCGCTGTGCACGTGTGCACGAACTGGCTTCTTTGGGCCCTAGAAACTCTAATTCTAGCCCGTTTTTCACCGCGCTACCTTCATAGTTTTTCAGCTGTTTTCGATCTAAGCTGATTTTTGTAGTTTTTTCGATAACGTTTTTCATCGTGACCACTGCCTTTAGGGAAATTGGTTAGAAGCGCATGAATTGTCTTACCTTAGGCTCTTTTTTGACTGTCGGTAAAGGTAGATGGTGTGAATAGTTCATGACTAGAATGCTGGTACATTCCTAACCAACATACTACATTTTTTGTGAGACTGGGATGTACTATTCATCGTGCATCTATCATGGATTCAAAGAAAAGGCAGAAGCTGATACGGATAGCTAGCCCTCAGACACCTGAATACCTTATAGGAATATGAAATATCATACAGTGACGTCAAAACAATCATTACGGCGTTCAAGAAGAGTACTGCATTCATCGTACATCGTGCATCAATACTGCACACCTTCCCAACAGATAGTGACGAAATGTAGTCACATTTCGTTAATTGCTAGGTGGTCTGATGACGTGTCTTCCTCACACGAATACTTTGGAGGTTAGAATATCCAGGTGTAAGGCTCCCGTCAGACTTGGTAGAAAAGCCTGCTCAGTCCGACTGAGACCGAATGAGTCCGGGGCGAAAAAACCGTCCTCGACCGTCTGCAACCGACTGATTCCGGTTGCTCCCAGCGCCACCCAGTTCCCCTGCGAAACGCGCAATCTATAGTCTAGATAGTGACGATTATTCGAGGAAAATACGCAACGGCGTCACCACCTTTTACAGTTGCCGTGAATTGTAGATTACTCCACTTGCTGCAAATGATATAAATAAAATAGCATCGCAACAAAAAGGAAAAGAAAAAACAGCACATGTGGAAGGCGATGGGGAAAGCGGCAGCAGTATGTGGGGTAGAGCGCAGACGAAGAGAGTCAGGATGCGGCAAGACTCGGCAGATCGCAGTCCGCCTAAGAAAATGCACCCAAAACACGTGAGAAACTCCTATATCGACCGGATAGGGTGAGGATGATTTCGGTTGGGACGCAGCGGGACTCAATGGGACTCAGTCGGTGCATTGACCCCGCCCTTGTACGCATGAGAATTATCAGTATCGACCGGGGGAATTGCGGTGGGCACCAGACGGTCGTAGTCGGACTCAATGGCTTGATTTTTTTGCACCTGTCTCCCACGAATTCGGTGCGTATCGAACCGGTGGGACTCAGTAGATCCGCCGACTCTGACGGGCGCCTAAGAACGAGGAAGTATGCGCCACGTTATCGGGATTCAATCGTCTCTCGTCTGATCAAAAACCGTATAATGGGAAGGGCGCGAAAGTGTTGAAGGTCAGGCAACAGGACGTGAGGTCGATGCTCACCTGTATCTCTGCAGCTCTTGCAGGCCTGTAAGTGAGGCACATGAAGAGGTGAGTCGCAGGCCGTTCTTATGAAACCCTGTTGTTACGAAATAACCCCCTCTGTCAACAAGCGAATCGTGTGCCTGCGTTTGAGCCAGGCCTTATCCATTCCTGTACTCCACCTACAAGCCGCCTTTGTATCTTTTCTACAGACGGCTAAATGAAGCCGCCATCTTCTGATGGATTGTTAGGACGGAATAGGTCAGTTCAGGGGTTTGATTCAGCTAGCTATTCGGTGTTACAAAGAAGCAGTAGGAACAGGGTCAGGCGCGGGTGTGGGCCCCCACAAGGGGGTCTGAACTCCGGAGGGTCGGAAGCGGGGAGAGGGTCCGATCTTTGGAGGAAGACCAATCGAACCATCCTGTTTGTGAGTAAAAACTGTCACGAGAAGTTTTCCACATGGATTTCAATGATTTCTGCAAATGACTTCTATGAGTCGCAAGAGTTGATATTTGAGTCCGGCGTGGTCAATTTACTCTGCACTCAAACGTTCACCGTCTAATATGCAGGCTGAACACCGATACAGTATAAGGGACCACACCTTTCTCAGTTGTGGTCTCGCCGCAAGTCGACAATTTTGAAAATTAGGGTTACGAGAGTAGGATATTCGAGTCCAGCGTTGTCGACTTACCCTACATACAAACTTTCAGGATCTCAGATCAACGCCGAAGACCGCTACGATAGCGGGAGACGATAAAAAAACGTCCGAGTCTTTGAAAAAGTTGGTTTTTCAAAGGGTTGTAAGTTAAGTGCTGAATGAGTTGAATGGAAAAATCTTCACTTCATGAAACTAGACTTTGTACACTTCCATTTTAAACCTTCCCCACCCTTGGAGAAAGCCTTTGAAGAAAATTTACTTGGTGTGGGTTCTTCTTTAAAATGCACTGAAGGCCCACAGCTGGGCCCACACTCAAGTACTGGAAAAGCACGAATAATGTTGCAGAACCCACACCAAGAAACATTTCTGCGAAAGCCTTCTCCAAGGGTTTTGGTGGTCCTTCTTCCGCTGTCTATGTAGCGGTCTTCGGCGTTCATCTGAGATGATGAAACATCGTTAACAGGGTAAATCGACCCCTCTCGACTCAAATATCCTACCCAAAAGATTCGTACTTTGCAAAATTGTCAACCTCCATATCGGGACCACACCTGGGATTCGGCGCGATCTCGTGTACTGTACCTATTTTCGGCGATCATCTGAGACGGTGAAAGTTTTCTACATTGTAGATCGACCACGCTCGACTTAAATATCCTACTCTCATGACTAGCAAGAGAATATAGACTCCCGGCGAGATCGAACCCTCCCTTGAAAATAAGCTCCTCTCTACATTTGGTGGGGGCCTGAGCAGAAGTGGCCAACCCACACCTCGTGCAGTACCCTGGGTGGAAGCCCGTGGGTTGTTTGCGGATGATTTTCACGGACGTTCGACAACATTCTCTTTGATTTCGTCGATGTAATCGATCTCAGAGTGTTCACACGTGAGATTCATCAAAAGCTCACGTGCCTCGTCGCGAAGATGAAATTCGACAAGGTCGGTGTAGCGTACATACGTGGCGAAAGCTGCCTGGCATCATGAGCGAGTGAGCTGCGGGCAATCAGAATCGAGGCAACAACGCAGGTACAGGACGATACAAAAGACTTAGAAGGGGCTGGTCGGAGATGATTATGTTTGAATTTCAAACAACTTTTCACCACGGGTTTAGCGAGAGTGCTTGTGGAGTTTTGTGCATATTGATCTCCCACGAACCGACTCGAATCTAAGGGGTGTCCGAATGAGACTGGCCGACCATACGGTCGTAGGCGGCTGTTGCTCGCACCGCTCTTGGATGAGCATGCAAAATGACAGCAAGCTTTCCCCCACAGCCGTTCACTAGGAGCGGGGCCGGCAGCGGCTGTCGCAATCAAACAGCTCCGCAGCCGAGGGGGCACCTGTTCGAACACTCGTCCGAGAGCGGCTCATGCGACGGCTGCCTGCCACGCACGACGGCCACATCTTAGGCCATTTTCATTCGGACACACCTTACTCCGTCTAAGGATGTGCAACCTTTGATGGACTATACTATGTTTCGAGACTGACTGAATCACACAAATTATGGAGAAATCGCAAACAGAAATAGAATTTTTCTAGTGAACAAGATGTGTCCAGGCAACCCCGAATCGAACGACAATATAAGATTGCGGGCCAGTGATATGCATACCTATCGAAGGTTTGTCGCCGATATCCAGCTTGTAGTTTTTCTGCTTTAATGGTCTATAATCCACATAGGAAAGGCCTATATTTTTCAAAGTCTTTCTTATTTCTCATGATTCTAACTAAGAAGATAGTTCTTTAGTTACGAGGTCCTGAATTTAGGTCAATCTTAGCGAAAGGCGAGGTCGTCAAGGATTCTGGAAACTTGCTGCCAACTGCCGCTGACATGATTCAGCTGGTAGGCCAACACTGTGCTTTGCACAATCATTTTTTACAACTCTGAATCGAATAGAGAAATTGCGAACAACAGAATCTTTCGGGATGAATCATCCGCAATGCACATTGATTAATGCTGCAAGGTCAACTTTGTTACAGAAATACGATTGCAATCTGGAAAAACTCGCCATCGCTGCCGCGAATAGATGCTCCTCCAGCCCTGACGAAGCGGTACCCCCCGCTATGCAGCAGAACATTCATTCGCTACCAGAATCCAGTGCTCCAACTCGCCTTGACGCCATTGCCGAAGTTGGTTTTCTATAGTTCTATTGTAGGCAAAAGTCTGTGGGTGTATGAAATTCTTTTCCAGTCTATCAAATTCTGGTGGTCTCAAGTGAGGCTCGTCCCAGGACCAGGAATGGAGGTCACCTTCAGAGCAAAACACTTGGGCACCCCGATAACGTATTTCACGAGGGTAAGGACTGTCCCAGGATTATAGGTAGTGTTCGTAATGCCACGCCCTATTCTGAAAAAAATCTCATTATTCGAGAACGTTAGCGTGCATTTAATCAAAACTCATGCTCACAACTACGCTAACAATTCGCGTTCATCAATCCAGCTAAAGCGTTGCACTTTTGTGCTGGATTCAAACTTAATTATAATTTTATCAGCCGTATTGATTTTAACGGTTATCGGTGGAACACACTTTGCAGCTTCGTTCAGCGCACATCTAGAAAAATTGCGTTTTTTTTCAAAGTTTTCGTTGCAGCATCTTTGTAAATAATTTTCAGATGGCATGGGCAACTACTAGAAGTTTGGGATGCGCTGTCTCGGAGAAGGGAAAATGCAACGGCTGGTTCATCTCATGCGTGTACAATCCAGGGTACAGTTCCGATGGTTGTTAATGTCACCTGTATCCGGAGCTTATTCAACTATTAAATTTAAGAGGAAACATCGTCGACCATGTTCTCTACATAAAAGGAACGCCATGTTCTCGATGTCCCTCCGGCACCTCCTGCAACAGCGAATTCATGTTGTGTCAACAGCCTTGACGCGATGATTATAGCTATAATTGTTTAAAACTCGTCAAGCGTTCAAGTAATGAAGAATTCTTATTCAAGTGATGATAGAGTAGTGTAAACTGGATTTACTTGAACCGTATCACATTCACAGAATAGTCGTTCCAGCTTAGAGAAATACTTGTATCTGTTGTAGAGTCGGTGGACGACGGCTTCTCCAGTCTCTGACCTGAGCACAACAATATCGCTACCAGCAACAGAGCACAGCTCAGAAAAAGTACTTCGTTTCTAGAACACTCGCTGTTCTAGAGTAGCTGACGACCGAATAAGATTCCTATGAAGACTCACTCAGACCCCCCGGAATCTTTTTTAACAGGGTTCATGCTCCTGCATAAACTATGGTGTTTAATGGAGTAATATCAAGCCACCAATTTGGAGAATAGATTGTTTTCTATTTTCGCAAATTCGATGTGAGCTTTTATCCGATCGGTACGAGTTTGGAATAGAACTAGACATGATATTTTCTCTTTCTGTGCGCTCCAAAGATCGAATAAAATTTACGCTCAAACCTTATCCAGTGTCTACGTTGGATGCGAAGCTTAGCAATAATCCGTAAAATCGAAAATAAATCTCATGTTTGTGTTCTGCACCGCCGAGTAATTTTCGATCCGTAAGTTTGCGAAAAAAATTTGATCTATCGCATCCGAAAAGATCAATACTACCCTGCCAACTCCCTAATTGGATACTTCGGACGAGTATATCAAGAAGAAGAGAGCAGATTTAGCGGGAGAAACAGCAGACCTGAAACAGTGCCGAAGTCATGCCGGTGCCAAAAATTGAGTTTTAGATGGTATTTGTCTCTAAATTTCCGCTCGGTTTGCGACCTGAGATTCCGTCCATAGCAGACGACAAGCGGCAGGCGTCAAACGCTGGCGCATGCAACTGGCCCGAGGGTGGCACGTGGTTAACGATGGTAGTGATAATATTAGTGACAGCCCCCTCCCCGTAGGTGAATAGCCGGCTGCAGTGGTCGCTGGGAAGTCGCTGGAGAGTGAGATCAATAACAAATGCTAAAGATGCGAACCCCAGCGTCACTAGGCACTAGGTCGTCTGCTATGGACGCAGCCTGAGCGTTGCGGCTATCGGGGCTGGCTCAGCTGTGGTCGGACTCCGGTCTACCTCAAGTATCCGCCCACAATTATGGTTCAAGGCTGACCTTCTTGAGCGAAACTGAACGGGGCTAGAGAGTATGAGAGTGGAGTATCGCTTGTTTTTTTTTCACGGTTTTCCTTTTTTTATATTACTAAATTTACTTCACATCTTTCGTACTATTATTAGTCAACTTGGTTCTTTTGAATGAGCTATGTCACCGCCAAATACTTGCCTCCGCTCTTATTTTTTTGACTTTATTAAATTCCTACAAAGTGTATGTTGGATGTAACGTATCACTGTCCTATTCCAACTTCTTCAATTGTGCTGCGCGCTTCGAGATCTCAGATTTGGCTTTGAATCGGCCACGCGCAACCCCGTTTTCAGAATTCTGATGATGAATATTATTTAGTTTTATTTCCCTAAAAACAGCGAAAGAAGTTGGAATGATCACTCAAAAATGAATGGAATGGCTTCCTGAGACTCGAGAAAAAAAATTGCGTGATTTTTGTCGAAAAATTTTTATTTTATTCTTTCTGAAGGGGTTTATCCAAAACGTATGCTGCCCGTCGATACCACAATTTGATATCAAAGGACAAATATGGGGACAGGCACTCACTACACACCGAGGGAGGTGTTGTCTCGTCTTTTGCGGCGCTACTTACACTCGGGACCAATAGCTTGAACTGAGTAGCGTCACGTTTCGGACTGCAAAAACGGGACAACTCCTCCCTCTGAGTGTAGAGAGAACCTATCCCTCAAATATGCCCTCACCACTATGTCAGAGCTCTTATGAAGTAGAAATGGGAATCAGTGGAACCAAAAAAGGAAGTGTAATAAGTCAAGAGGTCAATACCAGACACTGCCCGGCTGCTTATATAGCCTAAGCTGCTAGCGAGAGTGGTCCCAATTCTTTTCGGGCCACCTCTTCCAATCATTCGCAGCACCACACGCAAGTAGGAAGGGTATTCCATCTTGTGCATTCCGAGAGATAAACTCATACTTGACTTACTTGACTTAATCAGTTGGCTTTTGCCTGGCGCGGCCATTTCGCATCTTCACCGAGGTGTGCCGTCCTAATAGTCAGCTTGTCACGGTCCACAGCCACAGTTCGAACACAATCCATTCACTGGTCTTTATTCCACTTCCTGCAAAGTAAAAGATCGTGCCTGAATTGCTTTTCAAAGCCGAGTGATTACAAATCCTCTTCCACCACATCCGTTAAAAATGTTCGCCTACGTCCAGGCGGCCGTTTCCAGACAGGACTCGGAAGCATTCTTGGAGCGTGTCGAACAAGACGATCTGGCGATCTTCCCAAAATATGCCAGAACTAACGAAGACGACCCTCCGTTGCCGCTTGAGATGGCGTCGGGAGACGTTGGTCCCTCCGTCGTGTCAAGCGTTGATGTAAGGCGTCAATTTCGTTGTAGAGGGCTTCGTTGTGGCACATCAGAAATATCCATAGAAACGTCTGAACAGCTTCCTCTCCGTGCAATCCAACCTTTCCATCTGCGTCTTCGGCGCTGCCCACGTCTCCGATCCGTACATCATGATAGGGCGAATAGCGGATAACTAGACGCGCAACTTAACTTCCTTCGCGATGGGGGTAGACCACAAACACTTGGCTGGGAAATTGAATGCAGATGTATCATTCGCACATCGTTGTTGAATATCCGCTGCATACCTACCATGGTTCTTCAGCAAACAGCCCAAATAACAGAAATCATCAGCCGGTTCTATACGTTGTCCGTCCACACAAACTCCCGTTGAAGGCCTCTGAGAGACCCACATCTGCTTGCATTTGTCGAAACGAAAACGATGTCTATAGGCTTTGGCATGGTTTGAAACGAAATTCCAATCCTTTGCAGTTTTGGATTGTTTTCAGCGAATAACACAATGTCGGCGGCGTACTCCAGGTCAACAAGGGAGCGTCCTGGTGGTGTTAGGATCACATCCGCATAAAACTGTTCTTCAAATCGACGAATGATGTTATCAACGGCGAAGTTGAAAAGAAAAGGTCCTGCTACGGCTCCTTGCCTTACTCCTGTTTTCACCTCGAAAGCTGACGTAGATCCGACAGGTGTACAAACTGCTGCAGTCGTTTCTCTGTTCATGTCTTCGATTAACCGAACATACTTTTCCGGGACTCCATCTGCTCGCAGAGCGTTGAGCAATCGGTTACGATGAGGAGAGTCGAACGCGGCTTTAAAGTCCAAAATAGCAAACTGTCGTTGCGATCACCACCAGTGGCTGTTCGTTCGTTTGGCGTAGCTAAACGAATGTAGGCACATGGTTAGAGGGAGGAACCGGCTAAGCCGGGTTTTTTCGTAAAAGCGAACCCAGAGCAATGCAGAACATGGTTGAGGGGGAAGGGCGAGGCTACTCTGAGCATGATTTTTGGGAGTGGGCCAGTGAAGTTATGCTACACATGGTTAATGAAACTGGGTCGTACTATAATTCAGAGAAGCCAAACGAATACTACACATGATTAGAATATGTAGAACGGGACGAAAAACTCAGCTTTCCATTTGGTCTGGCAAAACCCGGTCGACGACGTTAGTGGATCCAGCGGAGCAGCCCCATCCTCCCCCACCTCGTTCGCGCACGCCAAACGACCAGCGGCGGAGGGCGGCCGGCGCTAATAGTTTTGAATAATAGTTTTTTTTAAATGATTTCTTCTTTCGCATTCGTACAGGCTATAAAACGGTGAAATCCACATGGTTCCTTGCAAGGTTAATAGAATATAGAATAGGGAATACAGAGTAGAGAAAAATGGGGATCAGCTGTCACAGGCCACCCAGGGGGTTCGATGGGTGCGACTGCTCTACGGCACCGCAAATCGACACCGCCCGGACCGTTGCGTGTTGGCCGTGGCGTGTTGTGCTGAAGTCGATGAGGGAGTTTATTCGGCGGTCGCCGGTCTCTCTGGGGAGTTCTCTCACCTTCCAGAGAATTCTTTTCTGTATAGGGTGGGATTCGAGCCGCTGATTGATTGCCCATTCCTGCCAGCCGACATTCTCTGCGTCCAACGCTTTGTCTTCTTCCGCTGTCTCTAAGTAGTCCCCGCGTTGCTGCCAGCTCGCCTCTACCTAGGGCTGCCAGCCGTCGTATTCGCCTGCTTCCCGTCTAGTGCCAGCGTTGAGAGGGGCCCCGTATAGTGATGCTAGTAACCCGTTAATTGCTTCTATCCGGAATTTCTTAGAGGGTTTCCCGGGAAATTTCGGAAAGTGGTTAGGGGAGTGGGCTGTGTAGGGACATAGCTGAAACTCATCTTGTGCGCACGACCCCTAGAAAGTTCTACTTCACCCGTTTCGGTTACCAGTGGCTTCTAGTGACCTATTTGTAGGATTTCATTGTCATATTGTTAGTGGTTTTGCTCGTTATAATAAATTATTGTTATTTCTATCACGTTATCTACTTGGTATCTACTTGGTTCACAGGGTTTCCAAATCCTGAAATTCCTAGTTTGATCATCTTGCTCACATTTTTTTCGGGTAACAACACTTTACGAAACCGAACTTGGTGCGGAGCGGAGGTTAGAGGCAGCGTTGCTATCAATCTCGATGTTCCGGGAAAACCTGAAGGCCGTCCCAAGCAGCGTTGGTTCAACGCGCTGCACTCTAACATTATAGCTGCCGGCGTATACCATGATTAGGCGCACGATCCAGCTAAATCGCGCCAACGAACCAGAATGGCGGACCTTGCTATGGAGCGGGACAAACGCTGAAGAAGAAGAAGAAGTCGCGAAAATCTCGTAGCCGTAGGCAATGGTCACAAGATTAATCGGGCGGTATGTACAGTCGGATTAGATGAAAAGTTCCCTCATCTAAAGCCGGATTCATCAACGTGCGTTGTTGGGTGAGGGTAATGGTGTCGGCACGTTTGATGACTACCTCAGGAAGGCGAAGGATCTCCTATCCGAGCGGTGACGCACCTGCCCCAGTCTGTTAGTTCGATGGACGAGGACGCTGTCCGTTAGCGATCTTCCGCTCCTGCAAGGTAAACATCAAACGTGCCGACGCCTGCACCCCTACCCAGCACTGCCATGTTGATGAATCTGGACCCTGAAGTTCCATTCTCAATTCTATGCTGCGAGCCGCTGTGGTTTGAAGAGCAATGACGAATACTAATGAGGCACCTTTACAAGTAAGGTAGTCGAGTAGCGCTCCATCACAAGCACACGCTACTATCGGAGGCAAGGCGACAAGCAAACCCTGTGTCAGGAATGATTCCATATTCTGGCCTCTGGATCAGACCTTTTTCCACGAGAAGCTCAGACGCACACATTCTCATCGGTTAAGGAAGCATATACGCTTGTAAACAAAGTTAACAACCCTAATGGAACGCCACGGCTCAGGACTCAACGCTTGCGCAAGCAAAAGAGTCAAAACTACTCAAAATGCCGTTACACCGATGAGAAAATAGGCACGCTCTTTAAAAGCCCTGCCCCTATACTTGCCCTTCTCCAAAACGAGGCGCTGCGCCATTTAAACTGTCGGCGACTTCTGTGGATGTCCCATGGCCCATTCTGTGAATGGAAGTATACAACGCTAATTTCCGACACTGGAGATGGCACACCGCCCTCGTTCTGTTCTGGAGGTAGTGGGCAAATAAATACAATAGAGGGGGTCATACACAATGCGGAGATACCTTCTTATTCATGCAGCAGTTTTGTAGGTCGTTTTTGACGTCACTAACAGCGTAGGCTTTGTGCTCAAGGCTGTACCGTTCAATTTACATTGTCATCTCAACCACGTTTACGAGCGCGCATGTGAGTGTAAGGAAAATACTACCAGCTGGTCATGTAGAGTTCGCGCAATCATTTTAGTCTGATGAATGGACGGGGCTGAGACGGTAGATCACCCCGCGCAAATCGAAACCGCATTCTCCAGTGAGGCCGCCAACCCCGCACGGCCAGCCGACTGGTCCATGCGTCAGACTTAAATGAAAACGAAAACCATACATCCACCTTGACTGATATGTTTCCAGAAAGTTCGATGTGAAGCTCAAAGACATCGGCGGTCACTCAATGAAAAGCTTTTTTGGTAAGAGGCATATGAATTTTCATACATGCCTCGCCGAGTAGAAACGGCACGAATGTCGGGGACAGACTGTAGCATTCTGCCCTAACCTGTTAAAAAACTGGGATGCCCAAACACAATACCACGTTCAATATCTGTTATGACTGGAGAGGAGAATCATGGCTCTATTGTCAGCACTGTAATATTGGTGATGTTCAACATAGGTTTTTAGAAGGGTCTATACTTTGCCCTGTGGCATGTGGAGTGTTGAACAACCGTAACAAACTATGGCAAGCGACTGAAGCATTTCGATCTCAAAAGCCCCCTTCACTGTTGGGTTCTCGGAGAAATGGTGTACTGCTTCAAAATGTCAAGGAGAGGAAGCAATTCAAGCCCATACCGTGCAAATCTTAGATTGTTTGACTTTGTCGGACGGTGATCATCAAGGATATCACCACTCTGTCCCAGGCTGAATAGAAAGCACAGGCCCCTTTATTGCCAAAAGACTTACTACATGCTTTTAGTGTCGGTACTTTCACGAATAAGTTGCACAAAATTGACAAGTGAATAAGCTAGAATGTCAGAACAAAAGATTGACATAGTAAAAAAACGAAATCAGCTATCGCATAAACAAACAAGTGAGGAGCCCCGCGTAGCAGCTTTCCTGGTAATGGGACGAACCCATAAAGAGCAAAATAGAGGTAGAAAACAGCAGTGGTGTAATGTGAAGACTCAGTCGTAGACTGATACATATGCTATACTGCCAGGCCGTCCAATAATTCATTTCCGAAAATTTCCAAAATTCTATAATTTTCCTTAGAAGTGTTATAATAGCAGGCAAGTGTAAGAACCTTCTAAAAGGTTCTCCAAAGTTCTACGCTAGGGTTATATAAGGCGCAGTAGCCGCGTCTATCTAACAGTACAAGCTAAAATAGACCAAGGTCGAATTCGTACGTTCGTGTACTACGAGTGGCTGCTGGGCAGCGACACGGGCACCGCGGTCCCCAACATCTGCAGAGAGTGCAAGGAGGATGCAGTGTCCCAACGAACAGTCAGCCGCTGGTTCAATCGTTTAGAGAGCGGCGACACAACTCCGAGGACAGGGAGCACAGCGGGAGGCCTTCTACGGTGGATGATGACGAAGTCCGTCGCTGTATCAAGGAGAAGCCGGAAGCCACCACCCGTGAACTGGCGACGACGCTCGGCTGCAGCAAGTCCACCATCCACAATCGAGTCAACTTACTCGGCTACCACAAAGTTCTGGCCCGTTGGATCCCCCACCGTCTGACGGACGCCAACAAGCAGAGCCGCGCGGCCGTCCAGTCCCTCCTCCTTCGTCCGCATCGCAAGGAGTTTCTCGAGAACCTGGTCACTGGGGATGAGAGCTAGGTCCTCTACGACAACGTCGCCCGCCGTGCCGTCTGTATCTCGCGCGGAGAAGAGCCGCCGACGACGTCGAAAGCCGACCTGCACCCGCTGAAGATCATGCTCTGCTGTTGGTGGGACACCAAGGGCATGCTGTACTTCGAGCTGCTCCCGCAAAGCAGGACGGTCACCGCCTCCATCTACACCGATCAGCTCGAGAAACTAGCCGCCACCATCCGAGAAAAGCGTCCCCGACGGGCCTCGGTCCACCTGCTGCACGACAACGCGCGCCCCCACGTGGCGAAGGAGACCCAGCAAAAGTTGGCGACGCTCGGCTGGGAGACGGCTGCCCATCCGCAGTATTTCCCGGACCTCGCCCCCTCCGACTACCACTAGTTCCGCCCGCTGAAGCACCATTTGGCCGGAAGAAAAATCACCAACTACGACAACCTCAAATTCGACATCGCGGACTTCTTCGAGTCGCAGCCCCAGGTGTTCTGGGAAAAGGGCATCGGCGACCTGCCCAATCTATGGGCCACTGTTGTGGATAACTGTGGTGATCATATTGTTGATTAGACTTGTTTTTCAATAAAGTTGAAAAAAATTAAAAATGGTGAAATTTTCGTAGAAGAATTATTGGACAACCTGGTAAATATGCCAATCTACTCGCTGATGGCGCTAAGAAGAACACCACTTCTTACG
This sequence comes from Aplectana chamaeleonis, assembly GCA_029168955.1. Classification (NCBI taxonomy): domain Eukaryota; kingdom Metazoa; phylum Nematoda; class Chromadorea; order Rhabditida; family Cosmocercidae; genus Aplectana; species Aplectana chamaeleonis. The sequence continues at coordinate 410,093 of JAPDOI010000362.1, forward strand.
AGCTCTAACGCATGAGTAAATTGGTCTCCGAAACTGAATTTCCTGACGCAAGGTAATCCTCACCCCTGACAATCCACCTCCGATCCCGAAAGAAGCTGGAAGGGTCTAGACAGTTTTCCATAAAGTTCACTGGTTTATCGTTGCCGAAAACGTGCATTGAGAGCGTGAAAAATAAAAACACAGACAACACTGGATAGCTTTACTTGGCGGTCAACTTGATCGTAAACATTAATGGAATTATAAGTATCAATTAAATCCACATAAGGAGCCACGTGGTGGGTATCGTCGATGATTGATGCTCGATTGTTGACTTATATCATAGAACTGTCACCGTACAAGGTGCTAGGAGTTTGTAATACGAAGAGTTGATAACAAGTCATTTTCGCGCTTACCCAAGCCCGCACGACAAAGAACAAGTGTTTACTGACTGCTGTCGCGACAGAATGCCCCCCTCAGCAGCCGGCATAGGGGCTCTCTACACACCGAGGGAGGAATTGTCTCGCTCTTTAAGTTTCTGATTCTACTCGGGACCGCTTCGCTTGAATTGAGAAGCGTGACGTTCTGAACTGCAAAAAGGGGACTTCCCATCCAACTGTGTGTAGAGAGCCCCTATCCCTCAGCACCCACACAGCACCCGCGAGCGATATCCACGGGTGAACTTACAGTCGGATCCAAAACGCGCTCTTCGAACAATTCTATAACCATCTGACTGACATGAAGTATGAACATAACCAACCAGTGTGAGCATCCGAATTACCTCAGCCCGTATCGGCTTGCTCGTCACGTCGATTAGCCTTTGTGAGCATTTTTGAGCCTAATCTATCCAGAAATCTTTAACATCGCTTGAAGAGTTCTTCTGCTTCATTCATTTTTTGGTGTTATTCCGGTCTGGTTGAAGGCATCTTACGTGCAAAGAACGGCATATTGTTTTCCCATGCTTTTGTATAGTTTTACATTTCCAGTGAACGAAAACGTCGAAAGGACCCACGAAAAACCTTCTCATTGTGAAAGAAAGTCAGTCTGAACACATTGTGACATTCAATTTAAATTTTGCGCCGAAATCGCTCTTAAAGTCTTTCTGAATTAGTGATCATTTTCACTGTCATTTTCGAAGTTTTTCTGCATTCGCAGTTTGTGTGCTCTTTGTTTTATTAATGTACACCCACGACGATCTTCGTTTATACTTCGCTACAAACTACACATCGCTACCATTTACATACACCTCAAACAAGTCGAGAATGTGCTGTATTTTCTTAATTGTGAGATCAGTAAGCATGATTACCACAAACAGGATCTGGTAAGCAGCTTTGTCGGCATTTGGATCGCCAGAATGCTTCTCAAAAAGAAAAAAAAACGATTCACTACATACTTAACGAATTAAAAACGGATCGTTTGCTCTCGTTGAATCAGTACAGCCTGAGCATACCTAAAATTTTCGTCCTTTCCTTCCCTTTTCGCCATGCACGATGCTTGAAGCGCTCGTCCATAAGAGTATGTCAGTTCCCATGGCTTATTCGTGTTCAATTTGTTGACAGCATTCAGGTTGAGAGTGGCCTACTCCTTAATGCCGTTAATGTTTTTCCACTGTTATATTTTGCCATAACTGACCGCTACGCTGCTTACTCCGCCCGGACTCATCCGCGCAAGCTAGGCTTCAGATCACTGGTGAGATCTGGTGGTGAATCCACACTTTTATCCCTTTCAAACCTCATAACCCTACGTTTTGGACGAGCCGAAGTTTAACGGTGTGGTCTAGTTCAGCTTACCGGCGTGGTAGACCACACCGTTAAACTGAAAGTGGTTTCCAGCGCGAAAGTTGCACTTCGGCATGTCCATTATCGAAGTGTTAATATCTGCTGCAAAGATATTAGAGTCTAGTCTCAGGTGGTTCAGTCATTCGCAAAGGAAAGATGAGACCACACTCAAAGTGAAAGTTGCAGGGACTAGGCCTCGCGGAAGACTAGAAACCCGATGAAATCACCAGAAGAAGACTGATATTGCTGGAGCAGAACTCATTATGAGCGACGCTGCTGACAGGATAAAGTGACCAGCAAACTGCAAGCGAGCGGAGAAGACGAAGACGTAGCTTCGAACGTTCTATGAAATTTTGTTTTTGAAAGACGTGCCCAGCCGGTTTCAACGATGGGAACACAAGTGAAACCCGAAATAGAGCTCGGCTCGTAGCTCTCGCGTGGGATACACATCATCTGGCTCCTCATCACGCATTGCCGACAATCCAGACTTATTGAACGTTCGTGGGCGCCCATATTGTCTGATGGGCGTGACATTGGTTGCCAGTCAAACAATGCGTGTCCACGAAGGCAGCCTGTATATAAGAGCAGTACAACGGTACATCTCCATGCAGTCGTCATGTGGTTCTCCCATGCTCTAGGATTGCTGCTCTCAGTGGCGCTGAGTACTGCGCTCCCAAACTTCTTCTCTTCCATCGAAATTGTGCCTGATCAAGATGTGATGCCTTTGGCCAACTCGCCACCAGCTCCCAACTGCAGTGGGAACCCGCTGCTGGAGAATCTCACAAATGATATGAGAGAGGACTTTCTCTTCACGCAGAACAACATCCGTAAAAAGGCTGCGACAGGCGCCTTGAAGACACAGGGTACCAACAAGTTCTTGCCTAAAAGCAATGAGATGTATCAATTGGTGAGTGTTATGCAATTCATAAGGCTTTTACTTAAAATGTGGTATACCGATCGGGATCATGGATATCTATATATTCATCTTGGCTCGTAATCAGGGAAGAGCTAAGTTATCGGCTTCCGATATTCTCTGCCTTCCAAAAGCCGATTTCCGAAAAGTGTCAAAAACGCAGAAAAACCGGAAATGATTACATATGTAGGAGTTCATTAGGTTAGCAGTGTTACCTGCCAGATCTTTAGAAAGTTCTCTATTGTGCAGAACCTGAATCTGATATCTGCATCAATTTTTAGAGAGAGCAAGGGGTGGGGGAGACCCACATATCCACATGCACTGTATTTGCCCAAAATAAATTAGACACCAAGTGAGAATGTGCTCTTTTCCGAAAGATTCAGGTTTGACAATTGTTAAACAGGGCTTTTTCGCGTAGATTGGGACTGTCTCTGCTTTCAATGAATCCAGTGGGAGCTTATGTCCAGTTTGTGTTAACGTGGAGGCTACAGTATGAGAAGATTGCACTTATGGTTCCTTCGTAGAATTTAGTCGGTTAGAATCAAAACTTTAGGGTTTGAAATGATCAGCTGGAGCGATTCATGATCAACATTAGACTTTCCTCTTGATTTTCGGTATGCTTCTAACCCGCACATCAATTAAAAAAAGAAGCTTGGGCATTTATTCAGGCTTTTTAGGACTTCGGTGTGAAACTATATACCATACCTCCTCACCATTACCTGACACCGGGACTGAGGGCGTGTGCTAAGGCTGATGTGCTAGGGCAATGCAGAGAGATTGTGCGGCAATTATTTCCACAGCCAGAGATTTAAATCTGCACTGAATATTAAACAGATATACAACAGAGTAGGGTCAGACACCAGAGGTTGGTTAGAAACTACCCAGGTGTAATCTTCTCCAATTACTCGATTTTCAATGATTCTTCAAGTCCCGATTCTCCAGATATTCTATCCTGGAAATGTATTTGTCGTCCCGATTCCCGAAAATTTGAGAATAATTTACGCTCATTCCTGTTCGGGAAAAAATGAAAAGCAGTGGGCCCATAAAAAACATCCAATCTTGGTTTTGTATATTTCTCAGTTGCGGTATAGTCGGGCTGTAAACAAATGTATGGTTTCCGTTTTCATTCTAGTCTGACGCATGGAGCAGGCGGTTGGCCGTGCGGGGTTGGCGGCCTCAGTGGGGAATGGGGCTTCGATTTGCGCGAGGTGATCTACCGTCGCAGCCCCGTCCATTCATCAGACTAAAATGATTGCGCGAACTCTACATAAACCTTTTTGAGTACGTTTGATTCATCAACCGCACATAATGCGAAAATTCGGCCGCTGTTTCAAAAATCGTGGTCGTTTAGCATTTGCTATTCCAGGAGTGGAGTTGCGAGCTCGAAGAAAGAGCAAGAAAGGCTGTTAAAGGCTGCGCTATCATGGCTCAGGGTTCACCACGATATGGACTCAACATCAACGGGTTGGTATCTCTCTTTGGTAAAATAGAGTTGGTCGACCATGGACAACAATCACCACATTTACCCCGGACCAAGTACTCGAGATTCAGATATAGCAGAGACAAGGATAAACCAATAACCGACGATATGCGGAACCCTCTCACACACTTGCTTATTTTCTGGGAAGATCAAGCCACAAAGGTTGACTGGCCGGTGGATAACACGTTCACAAGCGCAGACGAATTGAAAAAAGCTGAGGGATTGGGAAATGTGAGTTGCTCAGCGTGTACTGCCCTCGAGCGGGAACCAGCGGCTGGAAATGCTTATCTAATAGACCAACACCTTCAATTCTAGATGGTCAAAGGACAAACAACTACCGTTGGATGCTATCAAGAAATTTGTGGACAGAACCCTAGTGAACCAACTCTGGCATCAGGAGCGTGTGTGTATGGAACACCGTGAGTTTATCTGTCCAATTATTCACTTGAAGCTCAGCTTGCTTGGATGAGTCTTGGCGGATCAAGCAGCGGAGTGGTTGGTCATTGCAAAATTTCACAGTGATAAGAATATTTTGACATAAAAGCTTGATAAGCTCTACTTCGACAGACTCAAAACGAGAGAGCTAGGCTATACGTATATGTCCTGCGTGACGTGTGTCGCGGGCGCACTAGGGCCGCGTCCATCGACAAGTTGGAGCTCAGCCAAAGTGGTCAGGCCATGGCCACGACCGAGCCCCGCATCGGCGGTATTAACGCCCCGGTGACGTCTAACCTTGGAGGATCCGCCATGCCTCGCGAAAGCATAGCTTCCCCTCGTCATAGGTAATCACGTCCAGCCGCCCTAGTGGGCTGGCCAGAGTACTGGACAAAACCCAAGCAGGGGTCGCTTTGGGGTACACCCTTGGCAACCTCCGCATCCTAACCCGGCCTACATGCCAGCGGTGGCATGAATAATTAACAGGGGTCAAACTGGCACGGCCTGCGGTAAGCGGGAACCGTTGTGCACAAACACAAATAATAATAAAAATAAAAACACAAGAAATTAAAGGGTATACTGTTTTATCCTAATAACATTAAATCTACGATACCTGGGATCCTACCAATCCTTAGTGGGCGCGTTTCGGATCTCCAGGTAGGTGGCGAATATAGGGCGCTTAAATACTAGCGAAGAGAAAATTGGCGCCTCGTGCGGTAGTTCTGCCTTCCCTCAGCCCTCCTTCAGTAGAAGGCTTAGGTGTGTTCTCGTACCTGACACCCAGCTGCGGTGCTGGGCCGGATTCCTCAACAGCAGCTAGCGGGTGCTGCTGGAGGCGACCAGTTTCCTCGCTGCCAGACTATGCGGATAAAACGGGTATTAAACCCGTGGTAGTCTGGCCCTGGCGCTCGCCACCGCGGTGTGGCATTAGGAGCACCAGGTGCGAAGGGAACTGTCCACACCAGGGTAGACAGGAGCCCCACGGGCTGGCGGTGCATGAACTCCAGCGCTCAAGCCAACGCTGGATGAGCATGACTCATGCCAGCGGAGGCTGAGCGCGGTCGCTGCATGCGCCGCGCCGGTGGAGACTGCTGAGGGGGCAGAGGCAAGGGGGGGGGCGGGTCCGCCAGGCGAAGCTGGCAACGAGCCAACGCAGGGCGCCGATTAGCAGCCTGCCACAACTCACGCCGCCTGACTAGAGCGCGAGGCCCGGCACAACGGTGCCCCTCACGAAGAACTAGTCGCAATCCGCGACAACGTGCAACAATAACGTAGAAACAGAACGCAACAAAGTCAATGCTGGAGCAAAGTCGTACCGTGAACAAATGTATCGGTTTTTGACGTTTTGCGATGCAATACACTTGCGATGACTTGCGATTGCCAAAACCTCAGTCAAAACACTCAACTTGCCAAGAATTTCACTCTTAAAAATACGTTAATTCGGAATTTGAAGTTCGCGCCGGATGCATTTTGGGACAGATGCATTAGAGCACGAGGAAAATTGATCAATTACTACTGGTGCATCGTCGGATACAATTCGGCATGAAGGGAATCCAGTTGATCGTTTTAAAATTTTTTGCGGTTTTTTCCGCTAGAACTTGATACACCTTCTTTCTGTTATGTCTCCGACGGTAGCGATCCTTGCGAAACTACGAATTTAATGTTGCGAGCTCGCAGAATTAATTGATTGAAACCGGGGCCATACACGCATCGCCATGCGAGGTGTTGGGTTTCCTTGCAAAACTTGTTAACTTCAAGAAGAATTGAACACACAGTGCTAGACCGATAGCGGCGATCACTGGCGCTGCACCAAGATTGCACTAACGATGCTACTATCATAGCTAGCTCACATAGCAAATACAGCATTGTGATTTTGGCCGCCGCAGAGATTCAGACTATGTACTAGCTAATGTTATAGTACTGTGCTTCTCTGGGCCAAATTCCGGTCCGCAATTGCGTCTCGACACGCTTTGCGGCCGCGCGCTTTCGAGTCAAAAAAGTTTCCAGAGCCGCAGCCGCCGATCTGCTGACTCTAGGTGGGTTTTAGAAACTGGAAAGTCAACAAAATTGGAGAAAACTGTACAAAAAAGCCATATCGAGTTGCTTTGGCGCTTGAAACTCGACTGACTCCAGCGCGTGCGGCCGCAAAGCGTGTCGCGACGCAATTGCGGACCGGAATTTGGCCCAGATAAGCACAGTAACTACTTTGAACGTAAAAACGATAGAGGAATGGCGCAATTAAAATTAATCATTCAAGGTGTATTCAATGAAGTGGCTGATCCAGCGGTATGGAAAACTCGTTTCCTGGATAGTCATATGTATAACACATATGTATTTAGGAGATTATTTTGGTTGTCCTTTTTTCAAATGAATTTTGTCAACCTACCGAATAACAATACCAGGATCTCAATAACGTGAGACTCCGGCGTATTCATTTTCCTCACCATTCCTCGACGGAGTTTATTATACTTTTTGATTTTATTGCAAATATTATTGCTGTCATTTCCTGAAACAATTTTTCACACTTCGATTATTGTGTAAAGCCTACCCTAACCATTTTTATCGCCTGCTACACCCGTAGACGAATGAAATTTTCTGATTCCGTTTGTAACTTTGTTCGTTCGTCTGAACGATCGCAGGAGCAGAAATTTTCCGTTTTTGTTGGTTCGAAGAAAAAAAGTTTGCTTTTGCCCATCTAGGAAATTGTTTGAATGTGTTTTTTCATCCTTATTTGATTTTTAGGAAATCGTTTTCTAAAATTGAAAACTAAATTCTGGTCCGACTGTTGCAGCACGCAGCTTGAAGGTAATCGTGCTGGGACCACGGGGTTCAGCCCTCAAAAATTGGAGAATGTTTTACACTCAGGTAGGATTTGTGCCCACGCGAAGTTCCACCCCCTTGAAAATAAATTGGTGAAATTCTCCCTCAGTGTGATAGATTCACGTATCCCGTAATATCTACGGCTTTACTGAGACCAAAAACCTGTTTTAAATGTCTCAAAAGTTGTATTGCTCGTTGCATTGCTCGCTCCAACAAACGGTGATCTATGTGCATGACCTTAGTGGATCACCAATCATCTAGGGAGGTGTCGATGTGCGGCCAGGATGACCGAGCGCTGCGATTACCGCCAGCCGGCTGTCGACAGCTGGCTGGCTGTTCGACGACCTCGCATGATCGACGAAAAAGTCCTCCGCACCACTTTTTCTCCCCCAAACTGGCAGTGTCTCGCGATTCCACCGCCCCTGCGCTGTTTCTCATTTCTCTGCCCATCTGGTGAAGAGGCAGAGACTGCTGCCAGTTCCAGCCATCTCGGGAGGGTGCCCGAAACCATGAGGCGAACCCGCAATGAGCTCCATAGAACGAAGAACAGAACAGGGAGCGGAGCGGTCGACCACTTTGCACCAGATTTGGGATATAGGTCATTTTGATGTGGGGGAACCCTATGGATACGGTTTGAAGTCTGTTTGTTGCCATATCGTCTCAAAATCGGCTTTTCTGTTATTGTCGAAACTCGTAGAATACCTGCATGTTTCGATCTTTTCGAAACTCGCAGTTTCGGAGGGATTACTACCATTCCTCTACTACAGCTTATGCTTCCTATAATTATGCTTTCGAATGCTTTCCGCTTCAGGTATGACCAAAAACCCTTGGAGAGAATTGGAGCCTGATTGAGACATCTTAAATAACTTCTTCTATTTCTGAGAACATTATTCGCCTTTGATGTTTCTAAAAAATATGAATTGTGGCTCAAGTTACTTACTCATTATTTTCTGTTCATGCATTTCCGACTGAAACGGGTCCGGATTTTTCCGCAATCAGGTTGATTTTCCGGAATTCTGTTCACACGTTCAGTTTTCCTTCTCCAGCCTCGTTTGTTCCATATCTAGAAGTGTGCTTCGTTTATGTTTTGTTGACCTGTCACTCGAGCAAATAAGTCATTACAAACTGCCAATTCTATCCGACGACGTGCTAGCAAACGTGGGGGTGTTCTGTATTTAGCGCACAACAGCAAGCAAGAGTGGGTGATGCTCGCAGTGTTTTCCACCCGATAAAGAGGCGGGTAAACGGAGGAGGAGCGAAATGTGTGTTCAGACAAAACACGGCGTTCTTTCGCGGTTGGGTAACATTGCGACCACCAAACGTTCAAGGTGAGAAATGATTGGTGGTTTCTTGCCTTATGCGACTCTTCAACTTCTCAAAAGGAGCATTTTCTGCCTGACGAAAGTGGCCGATCCCCTCGGGCGGGCCCAACTAAGCCATCAAGAAAAACAAATAGTTAAAGCTTTCATCGCGTACGATGTCTTTAGAGAGACTGGCCCCGATGATAGGTGGTCACAAGTACAAAAGATTTGTAAGTGATTCGGATAATCCAAATTGTGGAAATTATTTTTGCTTTAGTTTTGGGTGGAGCAAAATTTGTGCTATTTTTTAGGGGTATTTATTTATTTATTTATTAGGATGCACGCTAAGGTGCGTCGAAAAAAAAACGGAATGTATGACAAACAAATCAAATAATTGCAGTATCGAGAACAGAAACATAAAAATAATTTATATACATCCAGATTGACTAAAAAAGAAGCTTAAAACGAGCTTAGCTTCTCACCCGCGAAAACAGTGCCTCTATTTGAAAGATCTCACGTTTTGATTTTAAGCTCGTCGAAAATCAGTGGCCATTCACTTAGAGAAAACGTTGTGTTGAGTAAGATCCGTAGCAGCCATTAGTTTGTGGGGTTCTAAAAGGGATGGCTACTTGAGAATATAAATGGAAACAAATAGAGCAATCAAGAATTATTTTTCTGTTACTCTTCAAGCAGCATAAACGAGAGCTTTCGTTGACACTCTCGTTAACATCACTTCCGCTCAAGCAGAGGGTTTGACCAGATTTTGACCATTGAGCAGCTGTCTGTAGGATAACCCTACCGAGATCCAGCGCAACTAGAAGGAGACCAATCACGAGCGGATGCGTGGCACCTCTTTGATCTAAATACGAACTCATGGCACTGACTCGGGGGTGCCTACAGTATGAGCTATCACACTGGTCAAAAATGGTCATGGCGGATTGACGTCACACGAGAACATGAACGATACCCTCATTCATCGCACAGAAGCACAGCACTGCTAAAAAGGGCTCTGACATAGACATGCTTCGAAATTTCTATTTCGGTTGCTCTCATCAGTGAGGAATATAAATAGGACCCTACTAGACAGGCCATCATGCAAGGAAGTAAATCATCTGAAACAATATTTTAGGAACGTCGCTGTCAATGAAAAGATTTATGAAAATACGGCCAACACGTGTTCGAGTGGTGGATGCACAAAACTCCAAAGGGCAAAGTGTGAGGGTGATCTCTGCGTTCTGGAAGCACCAACAACTACTACTACGACCACAACCACAACAACTACAACCACTACAACAACTCCTACAACAACTACAACTACAACTACTACTCCAACAACTACAACTACCACTCCAACAACTACAACTACTACCCCAACAACTACAACTACTACAACAACCACAGAACCTCCAACTACAACAAATGAAAGTAATGTTTGAATTTGCACTGGAGTATCAACTCTAGAAAGTGTGACCTTTTTCACTTTTTCAGCATAGTTTATTGACGGATCGTGTGATTTTAGGAGTTGCTCAGAGGTTAAGCTAGTAGAAGAAGGTTAAGGAAATTGGTTAGAAGCGCATTTATTTGCCTTACTTGGAGCCCTACTCGACTGCCGGTATATGTACAAAGGTAGATGGCGCTTAAGGTGAATAAATATAGACCAAAATGGCGGTACAGTCTAAATAATGATAGTAGACTTTTTATGAGACTAGCATGTATTCATCGCGCATCAATCGTAGATGCGAAGCGAAAGATGAAAAACCGATGCGGATAGACCTGAGATACCTAAATATTTTGCAGTGATGTAAAATGTAACTCACAAGACAAATACCAGACCTGGTTGCCAGAACTATCCACGTCGCTATTGCCGTCCGCGTACTCGTGAAAACACTTTTTTAGCTGCCAGAGTACTAGTAAAAGAAAAAGGTATGAGCCGAAAAATTAGGAGCTCTGTAGTAATGATATCAATCTACCGTAGTTGTCCAAATGGGCTTCATATTCGTGTTAAGTGCCCTAAAAAACCCCATCGGTAAAAGCTTGTGAAAAACTTCCGACGTTTTTCCTTACACTGTTACTCGGGCAGCTAAAATAGTGTTTTTAAGAGTACGCGTAGGGTAATCGATTAGAAAAACATGGCTGCCTGAATAGTTCTGACAACCAGGGGTCGGATTCATCAACGCGGCAGTGCTGGGTAGGGTAAGGGCGTACGCACCTTTGATGATTACCATGCAAAAGCGGAAGATCGCTAAGCGAAAGCGTCTTTGGCCTACCCACTTATTTATCTGGGGCAGCTGATAATCTGCCAGGGTAAAAGGCCTTTCGTCTTCACGGGGTAATCATCAAACATGCGGAAGCCTTTATCCCTACCCAAGGAGACGCGTTGATGAATCCTGCCCTAGTTCTGGTCATTCCCTTGTTGAAGGAGTCAAAACAAGGATTGCGCGTTTGGCAAGAGAGCTCCCTGCCTTTCTTAAACAGCTCAGACAGTCATGGGTAGTGCGTCGGCACAATAGGGGTTGCACTTTGGTACAAAGGGATTAGCAGCACCCCTGCCGTACCTACTGCTAACGGCAGGATTTCCTGCCAACTAACAAGACCTCATGCTGCTTGTGCCGGGATATAACCCTTTTATTTACCATGTCACGCATGAGATTGGCAGGAGGGGTTGAACACCAGCATACGATGGCAGCATATGCTGCCAACTAGCAGGAGCCCCTGGTGCTTGTGCTGGAATACAACCCCTTTGTTTATCCTGGCACGCGCAATATCGGCAGCCTCCTCTCATAGTGTCTGCTGACACTGTCCTCAATTGATTTGTCTGATACGACTGAACATTGTAGCATGCTCTTGTACGACGACGGCGGGTATATGAGGCGACCAGTATAGCTGAGGGAGCAGTTGGTCATTTGAGGCCGGTCCGAGAAAGTGATACTGTGTCAGTTCCGAGACGGAATTTCGGGTACGCAGAGGGGATCGTCCCCATGGCCTATCACGAGGGAAGCCTCGTCGTTGCGGACCGTGGCGAGGTTGGGCTCCTTGCTACTGGGCGTGACAGGGACCATACCCAACACCGATGAAGTCGGTTGTAGTCCAATTTTTTTCTCCATTTTCAAATAGGCTATCGATTACGACGGGTTGAACCCAGCATACGTTGGCAGCATACGCTTACATTAGCAGCAGCTTCTGCTCACAAATTAGGGTTGTTTCCGGTGTTTGCCCTAGATTACAACTTCTATCGTGCCGACGTACTACCTCCTGGTTGTTTGAGAGAGTGAATAAATGTGGTGACTACTCGCTTGTTGGTCAGCCATCTGATGACGCGCCTTCCTGATGCGAAGATGTTGAGCAAGAGGTATAGGGATGCCAGATCGTTCATTGGTTAGTGGCCATAAGGCTTGTCTTCTTGACGCAAAGATGCTGAGGTCGCTGTGCCCGGATTCCGGATCGTTTCTGCCGTGAGTGATCTTAAGAGGTATCGTCTTGCCGCGAAGACGCTGGGTGATGGTCGTAATGTTTTCCAACAGCAGAAGAGGCGGGGGGGGGGTACCAGGGGAGAAGCAGTGTACGAGATGGGTAAAACGCGGCTAGCTCCATATGGCGCTATTCGCTCGTCCACGTTTTTCTCCGGCACTCGAAGACGTTGATTTCAGGATACCCGAATATCGGGTGGCTTGTGCGGAAAATGGCCTGATGGCGTGTCTTCCTGACACGAATACGTTGAGGTCGGAGCATCCAATTCCCCAGTTTCTCGTCCCAACCAATCGCCGTACTGGGGGATCGGTGCCAGAAGGGTCAAGGTCAGACAACAGTGCGTGATATCGAGGTTTGCTTGCTTCTCTGCAGCTCTTGTAGACTTTAAGGTGGAGCACGCGAAGGGTGAGGCCTGGCGCACATGCTGGTCGCGATTGTTTCCTTGTTTTCAGCGGCGAGGCAATAACGCAAGTAGAGGACGATACAAAATATGTAGAAGGGGCTGGTTGGAGATCAATACATTTGAAGTTTAAACAACTTTTTCTTCAGTGGTTTAGCGAGAGCGATTGTTGGGTTTCGTGCATATTGATCTCCCACGAACCGACTCGCCTCTACTTCTTCTACGGATGTGCAACTTTTGATAGACTATACTATATTTCGAGACTGAATTAATCACAGAAATTATGGGGAATTCGCGAATAGAAATCTAATTTTTCTAGTGAACAAGATGTGTCCAGGCAACCTTGAATCCAACGACAGAATAAGGGAGCGGGCCAGTGATATGCATACCTATCGAAGGTTTGTCGCCGATATCCAGGTTGTAGTTTTTCCGCTTGGATGGTCTATAATCCACATAGGAGCGGCCTATATTTTTCGAAATCTTTCTAATTTCTCATGATTCTAACTATGAAGATTGCTCTTCAGTTTTGAGGTCCTGAATTTAGGTCAATCCTAGCGAAAGGCGAGGTCGTTAAGGATTCTGGAAATTTACTACCTACCGCCGCTGACATGATTCAGCTGGTAGGCCAGCACTGTACTTTGCTTTATCTGCCTTTATGACTCTGAATCGAACAGAGCATTAGCGAACAACAGAATCTTTTGGGATTAATCATCTGCAATGCACATTGAATAATGGAGCAAGGTCAACTTTGTTACAGAACTACGATTGCAATCTGGAAAAACTCGCCATCGCTGCCGCGAGTAGATGCTCCTCCACCCCTTACGAAGCGGTACCCCCCGGTATGCAGCAGAACATCCATTCGGTACCAGAATCAAGCGCTTCAACTCGTGTTGACGCCATTGCCGAAGTTGATTTTCTTTAGTTCACTTCCAGGCAGAGGTGGGTGAGAGTAAAGAAGTCTTTTCCAGTCTATCAAATTCTGGTGGTCTCAAGTGAGGCTCGTCTCAGGACCAGGAATGGAGGTCACCTTCAGAGCAAAACACTTGGGCACCCCGATAACGTATTTCACGAGGGTAAGGACCATTCCACCTTTATAAATACTGTTCGTAATGCTACACCCTATTCTGAAAAAAAAATTCATTATGTGAGACCGTTAGCGAGGATTCAATCAAATCTCATGTTCACATTTACGCTAACAATTCGAGTTCATCAATCGAGCGTATGCGTTGAACTTCTGTGCTGAATTTGAACTTCGATAATGTTAGCAGCCGTATTCATTTTCCAGGTCATCGGTGGAACACACCCTTTCGCTCGTCGCACATCTTAAAAAAATCGCGTTTTATTTCAAAGTTTCCGTTGCAACATCTTAGGAAATAATTTTCAGATGGCATGGGCAACTACTAGGAGTTTAGGATGCGCAGTCTCGGAGAAGGGGAAATGCAGCGGCTGGTACATCTCATGCGTGTACAATCCAGGGTACAATTCCGGCAGTTTTAATTTCACCTGAAGTTTATTCAATTATTCAATTTCAGAGGAAACATCGTCGACCACGTTCTCTACATAAAAGGAACGCCATGTTCTCGGTGTCCTTCTGGCACCTCCTGCAACAGTGAATACATGTTGTGTCTACAGCCTTGACGCGATGATTATAGCTATAATTGTTCAAAACTCGTCAAGCGTTCAAGTAATGAAGCATTCTGTTATTCAAGTGAAGATTGAGGAGTGTAATCTGAAGTTGCATGAAGCGTATCTGAGTTACAGAAGTGGTTGGGAGCTTCTCTAGTCTCAGAGCTGAACACAACAATATCATCATCAGCAACAGTGCGCAGCTCAGAAAAAGTATATACTCTGTTTCTTGGGCACCCAATGCTTTAGAGTAGCTGGCTAGCAGCCCGAAAAAGATCCTTTATGGAGGCTTGCTCAAGCCAATCAATCTATTTATCAGCAGGGTTCAATCTGCATAAACTTTGATGATGCATGGAGCAGTATCAAGCCACCAGTTCAAAGAGATTTCGCATTTGGAGGATAGCGAGCCTAAAATAAAGACACACCTCCGATTAAACAAAATGCCGTAGAGAGTTAAATAGTCACAAAATGAAAACATGTCCTTGCAAACTTCCTAATTGATACTCCAGACGATTATGATCAGAAAAAGGAAGCAGATTCAGCGAAAAAAGCAGCAAACCCAAAAAAATCCGAAGCCGAGCCAGTGACGAAGTTGGAGGTCTAGATTTTCTGCTCCTAATCTCCAAGTTCGACTCTCAAGAAACCTTGGCATTAGAACAATGTGTTGAACGTTCGTCTGTAGCACGTACGATGTTGTAAGATGGCTTTATTGGCAAACGTTTCGGCGGATTCGCTCACATCGGGGTCTGAAAAGGTCAAATTTACTTGCAAAATTGATCGGCCAAATGTAGATACTATCCTACAGAAATTCAGACAAAATTTCCAAAAGAATGGCATGGAAACATAGAACTGATTGGCATACCTGTTCAAAAGTCCTCAGAAAATCATGTGATCAGTAGAACAGCAAAACGGGTACCAGAGTGACAGGAAGTACCCTAATCAGAAGCCGAGTCTCATGTAGGGTTAGAGCACCCGCATTATAATTATACCCTCGTCCTTCCGGTTGATCTTGGGATCTCTCGCACTGATCCAGATCGTTCCAGCGCTTACTCCACTCTCACCTCAAAATCATCTCCCTCATGGCAATTAACTCTGTGGCAGCCCAGTGCAGTGCCGACCCGCGACCTTTCTCTCCCATCTAGGTGTTCCTTTCATCGCGCATGTAAGGTGCGAGCTGTTCCGCCCGTATACTCTTCACCGCAGCTCTGACATGTGATAATGTAGATGACCCCCGAAGCAGCGCAGTCGCCCTCCTCGCTCGCTGGGCAAATGACGTAATGTGTGGTAACGCATACGCGGTCATATTGGCGATTGCGAACCAACTGCTGCTTCAAATTACTTAGAGGGATGGTCAGTAAGGATACAGAACCTTGCAACCCCGCCCCGCGCAGGTACCAATTTGTGATTTTGCTGTCCCTTACCAACTTAATTTGGACGTCTAGGAAAGGTAACCAGCCCGCTGACGGCTTTTCCCGGGTCATTTTGATGTGCTCTGACTGGCTGTTCTTAATTTCCACTCGGTTCGCGACGCGTTTGAGTGTTGCGGCCTACAGTGCTGGCTCAACGGTGGTCGGAGGCCTATCCCTCTCAAGTCTAAGTCACAGTTACGGTTCGAGGCTAAGCCCCTCGACCGAAATTGACGGATATTGCCCCGTTCAAGCGTCATTTTATGTGTTCAGAGCTATTTGTGGTCAACTGAGTTTATTTAGATGAAACTTGTCACCATTTCAACCCAGGGGTTTGGCTGCATTGACATTGAAAAAAGCGTTGAAAGATTCGCTTTCATCGGATCGTTTTTATCTGAGGATGACAGGTGAAGTCCCTCGACTCACATTCTGAGCATTCGAGTAGCGAAAGAGTTATGCATCAGCCCAACAAATAATGCACCCAAAATATAGCCTATAAGCACACAAAAACAAATTGAAAAAATCTCATCGTCATCATATAAGCTTCGTGGTTTTCGCTTCTCTGCCTCAGACCGACTCAACGAGTAGCATTACTTCAGTTGATTGTCAGCTTACAAGAGTAACCTTTTAATTTGAGCTACAGTAGGTGATCATGGGCACTTTCCCCACATCTTGGGTTTAAAACGGACGCGAACCTAGACCATTCAAGTATTATTAGGCTGATGCAAAAGTTTTCGGACTTTTCACGACTTTGAATAAAAAACATTTATTTGAAAAACAAACAAGGCGCCCCCAACAAAATAATTCCAATCACATTGAAGGATCCATCACCAGCGATAGGGCAGATCATGAATTACCGACGCGTAGAACCCTGGCTGCTTCTAGTCGAAGTATTCTTCTAAGGCTATTTTGATTTCGTCATCGTTAGTGAACTGTCTTCCACCCAGGAAAGGCTACATCGAGCGGAACAGACGGTAGTCGGAAGGGGCAAGATCTGGGCTATATGGAAGGTTAGGAAAAACTCTCAGCCCGGGTCCAGCGGTTTCTGTCGGGTTATCCAACCACCGTTTGACCGAGCACTGTCGTGAAGAAGGCGAACAGTGTTCAACAGTTCTAGTTGCGGTGAATCTACTCACGTAGGCTACGCTGCTAGTGGGCGGAGTCTTAATTCGTCTTGGGTGGCGTCTTCCAATTGTTTGTAGCACCACACTCGAGTAGGAGGGTTGTTCCATCACCTGAACTCCGCGAGATGAGCTTGAAAGAAACATGATAAAATAAGCATAACAATCAACTAATAACATGACCAACAAGGGAGCTACTATAAGCCATACTAACCATTCCAAATGAAATTTACTTTACGAGAACTATTTTCGGACGCAAAGTCTAAATATGTCTATCGTAGCTGCCTAGACTCGCTCTAAATGAGTGTTTCTACAGCCTAAAGGCAAGGTAAGGATACCCCCATGGAATTTTAAGGGTGTTTCTAAAATTTTTCCCCATTTTGCTAAAAACATGCATGTAGGGGTAATCTGGGGTGCTGAACGCGAATCTTGGGTTCGCTTGTCGAAATTTTAAGATTTACTGTAGGTCACGGTAGATAACTTGCCATTCAGGAGGAAAAACTCATCTCACTTATTCGGAAAACGACAAATGGACATAGAATTCGTATCCAGCACCCTGAATAACCCCCACATAGAAACTTCAAGACAAATCTGACACATTGACCAAACTACCGTATACCCACCGAAATCTACCGTAAGCTGTCAAGAATAGATTAACTGACATCAGATTCGTGTTGAGCACTCCAAATAACTCCCCATAAGAGACATTTGAGCCACATCTGTCGTCACATTCCGGAAAACATCAAAAGTCGATTTTGCCGTCACACTTTTCTGCCGGTGGGAAGCTTTGAATAAATTTATTTGGAAACTATGGAAAATCTACAAAAAAAACCTCAGATTCGTGATCAGCACCCCAAACCCACCAGGGCGAATCTTGAGTCAACTCTGGAATAATTTTCTTCAACGCTTTCTGTACCCCGTAATTGATACAGGTCCAAAAACGGAACAAGTCCAAAACGCTGTCAGTCCGCACATAGTTCGGAAAATGTGCTTTCATCCAAACTTGGCCTAGGGGTTTTTTTTTGGGGCTCTGAACACGATTATGAGGTCCGTTTCCGGAACTTCGTAAAATCAATACGCTTTTTGGAGGGTACAGCAGGTACGGAAATCAGAGAAAAAACGCCTATATTTTTTCTCAGATTCTAGGCCGCCGCAAAGGGCATATTCGAACTTTGCGTCGAAAAATGATTCTGTAAAAGTACATTTCGATCGGAATGAGTTTGGCTAATAGTAGTTTCCTTGTAAGATGTACAATAAAAACAACTGTTATCCTCAAATTCATTTATACTAGGTAAATAAGAGTGCCTATACTCTGGTTGTGAGCCAAGTTTACTTTGTTCCCGCGCTTGTACGGAGCGAGGGTAGAGACAGCGAGAAAGTGTGGGAGAAGAAGACGCAGCATACGCATGCAAATGCCCGCACTGAACGGAAATAAATTTCACTCCGGAACTTAGGATATGTGGTCAATATCATTTCTCTAGCGAACATATTGGTGTCAATTATAGTTGTGCCCTGGACAAAAACACCGATTATCGAATGGATTCGTATGACCCCCTCATTTAACATCCGATTTTTGGATAAATTCAAATAACTCCTTTTTTGACGTCTGATTTTCTAATAGATACGAATGGCACCTTTTTTGTGGCCCGATTTTTGAATGGATTCTAATCACCTTTTTTTCGAGCACCGAATTTCGGCTTGTTGATTGAATTCACAGCTCTTGACGGAGTGGATCCCCGCTATACGGCGCGCCGTAGTGATTTTGACAGACACGCATTTCGAGCTGTGGATTCTGTCAACAAGTCCGGATTTCGAATACATTCGAATATTTTCGAATAATTTCCATATAATTTCAAATTGACAATATGAAAACAGGCTAGGTGAGCTCAGCCAATGTGTCCTCTTTTTCGGAGTGAAACTTACTGCGATTGATCCTGTGCGTGTGCGGGCGTATGCTACGTCTCCTTTCCCTCAGACTTCCCCGGTGTCTCTTACTCTCACTCCGCACAAATACTCAGGCAAACTGGGGCGTTGACAACAGGTTGATAAGTTGTCATCTCATAAACCGCTCCCTGTCGACAAGTCAAATGGCGCGTATTGTCAGCCTGAGACCTGCCCGTTGCCCAGCGACGTTCGCCTCTTGTCGAGCTGTTGACAACTCGATGTGTCCCGTTTAGCGGCCTATATAGCAGCAATTCACATCCTACCGGACTGTTTCATCTAGCTTAGGTACTACTTTACGCCGACACGCGTCGCGGTCAGCACACCAACACGCGTCGCGGTCGGCACACCGAAACGCGTCGCGGTCGGCACAACAACACGCGTCGCGACAGGGTCGCCTAGCCTCCACTGGGGTCACCACCGGATAGGCATGACCTCCAGGTTTTGGGCGGGGCCACTGTACCGCAAACTTGGGTAATTTAGCCGGCTGCGCTCTCATCATTCACAGCATGCCTGAAAAATGCGTCGTATACTTCCCTTGTATCTAGAGCGTTAGCTGTGCAACAGCTTGACATCGACCAGAGCATGACTCGCGGCCACGGCCCCGCCGAATGTCGGCGCGTTGGCCAGCGGTGACTCATGATGGGCGGATCAACCTGTTGTCCACGCCCCAGTTCGCCAGAGTAGGCGAAGGAGCAAACTAGATTTGTCTCTGAAACAGAGGACAATCACTTATGGAAAACCCAAACGGAACCAATCACTGTTGTCTGAAGCGATGAGTGTGCTGTCATGGGTATCGATTTCATCGATCTGTCCGCACATCGTCTTAAGAATTGTCCTTCACGTAAGCAAAGTGTGACGGCTGAAAGACTTTCGCATAATTTGTTGCCTTCTCGGAGTTTCTTCTTTCTTCTCCTTTTTCCACTTCCACCTCGTCGTCTTGCCTGTTCTTAAAATGACAGCAGATTGGTTGTCGCTCTGGGTCAGTGAAGCTTCATCTGTTTTCTACAGAATTTGCAGTCAGGTGCAGCCACAGAATTTGCAGTCACGCGCTGCGGTCGGCACTCCGGCACGCGTCGCGGTCGGCACTCCAACACGCGTGGCGGTCGGCACTCCGGCACGCGTCGCGGTCGGCACACCGACACGCGTCGCAGTCGGCACACCAACAAGCGTCGCGGCTGTGTCGCCCAGCCTCTACTGGGGTCACCACCGGATAGGCATAACCTCCAGATTCTGGGCGGGGCCACTGTACCGCAAACTTGGGTAATTTAACCGGCTGCGCTCTCATCATTCACAGCATGAATCGCGGCCACGGCCCCGCCGAATGTCGGCGCGTTGGCCAGCGGTGACTCATGGTGGGCGGATCAACCTGTTGTCGACGCCCCAGTTCGCCAGAGTAGGCGAAGGATGAAACTAGATTTGTCTCCAAAACAGAGGACAATCACCTGAGAAAACCCAAACGGAACCAATCACTGTTGTATGAAGCGATGAGTGTGCTGTCATGGGTATCGATTTCATCGACCTGTCCACACATCGTCTTCAGAATTGTCCTTCACGTAAGCAAAGTGTAACGGCTGAAAGACTTTCGTATGGTTTGTTGCCTTCTCGAAGTTTCTTTTTTCTTCTCCTTTTTCCACTTCCACCGCGTCCTCTTGCCTGTTCTTCAAATGACAGCAGATTGGTTGTCGCTCTGGATCAGTGGAGCTTTATCGGGTTTCCACAGAATCTGCAGTCAGCGAAGTTGTTTCCATCAGAGTCCCGACGCTTCCCAGACAAGTTCCACACCATAACTCCTGAACGCTGCGGCCATCTCAATTCCTCCAAATAAGCGAGATATAAGCGACCACCACAGGCCCGACCCCCTACCAGATTTTCGAACTCGATAACGGCTATATGAATGGGTGATTTTCCACGAGTCCTTGTTCTTCAGTCCACTGCCGATCTATCTTCTCATCCTGTTTTGCTCTCGTGCAGCGATTGCGATTGAAGAGAATTACAGGCCTGAGGCAACTCGTCCAGCAAATTTTTGCCCTCAAAATGCAGGCATTTTCAAGGAGCCATATCTCCGTTCGCAGGGATCTTGGATGATTTTAGAGTTACCATTGTGATCAGAGAGTGGCTCTCTCCAAGATAAGCATGAAACCTGAGAAATAAATTCTTGGGTGTTCTGTGCCTTCAAGAGTGAAAATTTCAGTGGAAATCCAGCCGAAATACTCGGGAAAAACACAGCGGCCAGCCGCTGAACTATTTTTAATACGAGCCGCCACGTAACGATGGAGGCGGCAATTTTCGAACTGCGGTGCACGCGGCGAGGCGCCAATTGATTTCGAAATCCTTTGACGTGGTCATACGTGCTACTCAGAAAGTTCGAGCTCGCCACCCGCTAACCAAAGGTCCGGCGGCGCGCAGCACCTCGCGCGGCCCGCGAGCGGAATGGTAGCGGGTGGCGAGCACTGGCATGCTGGCGCTCGCCACCCGCTCACCACATTACGGCGGCGCGCTCGCAACTCTACATCGGCGCGCTCGCCTAGCGCCGGTCGCCGACGGAAGGATAGCGGGTGGCGAGCTCTTGAATGTGGCTTCCGCTTGGATTTCATGCCATTCTTGAATTTTCGTTTCGGTTATCCACTATTAGCGCCTGCATGGGGGGCGGACTTAGTATAGCGCCTGACCACGCCCATTTTTCTGTGCCGCCGCGCAATTTACACACTAACCCGTGGTTTTTCTTCCATTCCATATTCAATAAAGTCGTTGCGACATGAAAAAATGGGCGTGGCTAAGAGCGATATCATAGTGCCCATCTCCCTTGAGATGGCACCAATTATTCTTTCTCAGTAACAGTACACATATTCAAAAAACTCGGAAGGTCTCATTCTCATTTTCTCATAGAATTTCTTCTTATACCTGGCGTCTGTTACAAGTTTTCTAGTAGTTGCATTGTTACGTATGCCTTTTTTCAAACGATTGCCTTATGTAGTCGTAATAAAACTATAACCATAACTATATTGCAGAGAAAAAAGCCAAACACTAAACAGAATGATGATGACAAATGATGTAGGCGAAAACTTTGGAAATGTTGCGAAACAATTTGAAGGACGATAGCATTTCAGCGGGCGGCTCGCTAGCGAATAGCTCGCGACCCGCTATACCACCTCTCCTCGCGCTCGCCGCCCGCTATACCCATAGCGGGTGGCGAGCGAGGACGAGGGTGTAGCGAGTGGCGAACTCTCCGAAATGAGAGGTGAGCGGGTGGCGAGCGAGGCCCAAAATGCGCGCGGGTGGCTAGCTTCGTGTTCCTGAGTAACGAAACACCCGGTCACCTATCGTACACCATAAATAGCGACGACGGGGCAGATTTTTTTTGAAACTTTTCCAAATTATACCTATTCAAGTGTTCATTCGAATAGTAGGCTTCGAATATCGGAGAGATTCGAATGACCCTTTTTTGAGGCCCGATTCTCGAATACTACTCGAATGGGTATTCGAATGGCAATTATTCGGAGACATAGATTCGAAACTATTCGAATGACATAACTATAGGGTCAATAGGTTCGATATTAAATGTGGTTTGAAGACATTTAATCTGATCCCGGTTCTGACCCGGTTCTCGGGGTTAACCGGAACGAGATTAGTTAGAGCGTAAAGCCTTAAAGTTGATTCCTGCGCTTCAGGTCAAAAGGTAGTCATCTTAGAGCTACTTCGCAGCACAAAGTAAAGATTTCTAGTCCAGCCCAGTTTCCTCCCACATTAGGAGCTGGCCAAACAAATTTTTTGAAATGGCAAGCTCGCAATTAAAGACTGGCTGCTGAACCTCTAGAGAAGTAGGATTAGAGGCGGTCCTACCACCCTTGCTGCTACCCGGTTGCTTAGTGCTTATCGTTCATAGTGTTAGAATTCCGAAAGAAACTTCAACATCCCGGGGCGGCACGCCGGCCAGCTCTCCCCATTCATGACTAATTGGTAGTCCCTCAAATCCAGATATCTAATATTATCGGCTTCACATGAGCCGAAATCAGGAAGTTATATCATGAAGCTCTCATCACATAACGGACACCACAAGTAGCTCTTTGTTCCCATGGAAAGCAGAAATGCATATTAACGCGAAGTTTGCTTTGACAACACAAAGGCCGCGATGTGCGTGTCAAATCGGAAAGCGATTAAACATATTCAGTGGAGAGCATCAAATAGAAAACAGGATTCGCTGACATCAACTAAAAATTACCTCAGCTTGAATGAAAGAGCAGCACACCGGTCCGTCGCGTGAAGCTGTCGCTCCTGACAGTGGTTCTAGAAGCGGACCACTTGCTCTGCTGCTCACATCTACCAGCTCAGAAAAGTGGAGGATGTAGCACGTCGAACACACTAATCGCAAACAATTTAGCATCCAGGTTTTCCACACGAAACCGGAAAAAATTATCAACGCCCGTGAAGATTAGTGGTCCTCAAAGATTGGACTAGAGCCACTTGTCTTCCACTTCTGTTCTGGAAACAGAAGTGGAAGTTCTGGAAACATGGTCGCGATGAAAAACGTTATCTAAAAAACTATAAGAATTGTCTTAGATAGAAAACAGCTGAAAAATTATGAAGGTAGCGCGGTGAAAAATGGGCTAGAATTAGAGTTTTTCGGGCCCAAAGATGTTAGTTCGTGTACACGCTAACGCCGAGCAGTCAAAAATCATCGGCATTCAGAGAAAGAAATAAATTCAAATTTACGTAAGGAAAAGAGTCGACCAATGAAAGCAAGCACTTCAGTCAATGGTGTGCCCGAATCAGAATGACTGCCCACGCGACCGGCGAGCTTGGCAGGCGGCCGTCGCATGTGCCGCCCTCGGACGAGTGTTGGATTTCAACGACAGCCGTCCCCTCTCCCACCGTCTGCAGAGCTGATTGATCGGCGCAGTGCTTGCTGCCAGCCGGTGCCCGCCCCGTTCGTAGGCGATGGCGGTGGGGACTTTTTGCATGCTCGTCTGAAAGCGGCGAACGCGACGGCCGCCTGCCAAGCACGCCGGTCGCATGGGCCGCCATTCTCATTCGGACGCATCTTATGTATGTTTCTTTATTTCCATAATAAAGTCGTTGAATGAATTAGTTAATGAAACCGCACGCACTTCTCCAAGGAAGCGGAGCCGAGCATTTTGATTTGAAAACCTCTTGCTACCCGACAGATTCTCGCCAAATCATCCACGCAGCTGTGAAATGAAGTACAATACCCGCGCTAAGTTTTTTCAAAAACGGGGAGTGTCTGGCAAACTTGGCAAAAAAAGCGTCCGATGCATGTAACACTTTGAATGAAGACTTTTTCGAGTTCTGAAAACGCAACCGTATTCACAGATCGAATCGCTACCTAATTATGTGATTTGCAAGCCGAAGTTCCCTTAAATTGTTTTTTGGAGGAGATAGTTTTGGCAATCGTTTTCCAGAAAAGGCGAAGTGCGGCGAAACTTTGAGCAGTATTTGCACAAGTAATGGAAGAGCAACCTGTGCGCTCTCTTCATAAATCAGGTGCAGGTGGGAGAATATCAAAGTTTGTGTTGGTTCAATTCTCGGAATCCTTCATTTAAAACTCCAGGGTTTTCGCAACAAAACACCGACTTTTCAAGTAGTTCTCAAGCGTGTTTAATGAAGGATTTAGAGAATTCCATCAACACAAACCTTGAGATTCTTCCCCCTGCACCTAATTCATGAAGAAAGCATGATGATTGCTCTTCCATTACTAGTACAAATACTGCTCAAAGTTTCGCCGCACTTCGCCGCGCGCGACGTTTCAGAAAAAGGGTTCCAAAACTATTTATATTGAAAGCAAAGCGATTTTAGAGAACTTCTTCCTTCAAGTCACATCTGGTTTCCATTTTCCATCTAGTCTGACGAATGGATCAGGCGGCTGGCCGTGCGGGGTTGGCGGCCTCACTGGAGAATAGGGTTTCGATTCGCGCGGGGTGATCTACCGTCGCAGCCCTGTCCATTCATCAGACTAAAATGATTGCGCGAACTCTAATTAGGTAGCAATTTGATCTGTGAACATGATAGCGTTTTCAAAATCCGAAAATGCCTTTGTTCAAAAAAGTTACATGCACGCTTTTTGCCAAGTTTGCCAGATGCTTCCCGTTTTTACAAAACTTACGGCGGGTATTGTATCTACGCTTATCGGTCGCCCTAGCTTCAAAAAAAGACATCAACAAACATGCATATGCAGGCGGCCTGTGCTAAAAAAACTGGAGTTTGCCTTCGGTGCCCTGGTGATCCCACATCCCCGTCTGAGGATACTCTCAACCGCGCCGCAGCACGCTTTCGCAATCAGCGTGCACTTTACGGACTGAACGGCAATGCGCAGTTGAACGGTAAATAAGTTATTTGGAAAAATCCTAAATGTAATAATAAGAAACAATATTTGATACTCCACCGTTTGAAACCTTACGCACCCCTGGAAAATGTCTTCACAGAAAATCGACTCCAACCTTTTTTTATCTTCGACGTCTACGCGCACAGTCTGACGTCCACTTTAGACGGAGAAAGTTTGCATACGGGGCAAATTGACCACGCTCGAGTCAAACATCATGTTTTCTTGAGTCTTACATTGCAAAAATATGGACTCTTGACGGGATCGAATCCTCCTCTAAACATCCGCACTTTATCACTGTCCTGGCTGCTACCAGTCAAAAACCTTCACATTCTGCTCGGCTCTTCACAAATGTAATAAACAAGCAAGTACAACAAGAGTAATTTCACTGCAATGAGAGATTAAAGGCAAACTGCCGGACAAACTGTTCGAACATATTAGCTCTGAATGGATGGAGTATTATGAAAATCAGCATTGGAGAGGGGGGGGTCCGAGCGAAACTGGCCGGCCTACACTTCGTGCAGTATCCTGCTCAGGATTCGTGAATCGGTTGCTACAAATGATCGAGAATCTTTTCAAATCAGAAGGCCTACAAATCCAATGTCTCTTGTAATAAAAACCCATTGCTAAAGTCAAATCGGGGTAGGGGCAATGTAGCTCCATGCAAGGGTGAGCTTCACACAAAAATGAGACACACATCGTAAGACACACAACTTGCAGATCGCTCCCGCGCTGCCTCTGAGGCGTGCGCGCTTGCTCCGGGAAAGACGCAGCAAGTTTCAGGCTTACTGCTGCCTCCCTAAAGCGGCGATCTATCAATACGGCAGCCCATCATGAGGTCGCGCCGCGCCGCTATGCCACTCTGCTCAGCCCCTTAGACTCCGTACATAGCAGAAGTTCTAGCGTCAAGTGACCGTAAAGTGACGCTGGGGGTTTGCATCTTCAGCATCTGTTCTTTATCTGACCCCCGGGGACCACTGCAGCCGGCCAGTCGCTGACGGTGGAGGCATGGTGACCTTAACGGCTGTCACTAATATTATCGATAACATCGTTAACCACGTGCCGTCCTCGGACACGTTGAATGCGCCAGCCGTCAAGCGTCATGCGCCAGCGTTTGACCGCTGGCGCATGATGCTTTGACGCCTTGACGATTCGCCGCTGGTCGTCTGCTATAGACGGAGCCTCAGGCCCCCGTCAGACCAGGTCAAAAAACCGACTGAATCCGCGGCTGAAAAACCGACCTCAGGCACATTGACCTTGCCAGTGTGCGCGCGTAGAACACCAGTATCGACTACGTGGATTGTGCACGCAAGCAGACGGGGTCAATGTGTGAGTTTTCTGCACCCGTCTGTCACTATTTCGGCGCGTATCGGCCAGGTGGGACTCAGTTGCTCCACCAGATCTGTCGGGGCCTTAACGGCAGCGTCCATTTCTTGAGAGAGGGCCAGTACGCAAAATCCAAGATGATTGCGGTGGCATGCTTGAGCAATAAACCGACTTTCTTCGGCTAGCGTTTCGGCGATCGCGCTTTCGTCACAATTCCACAACAAACGAAATAGTTTCATAGAAAACTGACAAATGCGATACCATCTAAAATTTGAGAAAGCTCAATTCGAACCCAGATACCAACAAAAGAATAGCGCAAGGTGTCCACTCCTGGTAGAATACTGAATTCACGTATATAGAAACAGTTGTTCCGATATTGTCGTTACGACAATGAATGAAGAACGAGAGGCTGCCGTACGCAGAACCTTTGAGGCGTTATGGATAAGCTTTGAAAGCCCTGAAAGCAATAGAAAGGACGAGTGTGTGGCGGTCAACCAAGAACTAGCCTCCTCTGTTGACGTTTGTGAGATTTGATCTGCTTACTGGCTTGATCAGCTTGCTGAATGCTAGCGATGTGGGTGTCCCGAATAGTGTTGGCACAGAAGCCGTTCACGCGTATAAGTGGCGAGAAATTGCGAGCAAGGGAACTTGGGGCAAACGCTAGGATAAAAAAACGTAGTTCAGAGCACTCTACGAAATTTAGCTTTATTAAAGACATGTCCTAACAGTGTTAACGCGTGCTCGTGAAGGGGTAAACAAGTGCGACTCACATGAAATGCCAATGTAGCGCCCACTAAGTCCGTAAAGCCTGGCTCTTGAGTTCAGCATTGGATACACATCCTCTGACCCAACTAGCCGCATCGCCGACGATTCAGACAGACTGTAGTTACGTGGAGCTTCGATTCTCTCATGGGCGTGACTTTGCTAGTCATTCGAACAAAGCAAGACCGCGACGGCAGTCTGTATATAAGAGTAGTAAAACGGTACATCTCCATGCAGTAGTTATGTGGTTCTCCCATGCTCTAAGATTGCTGGTCTCAGTGGTGCTGAGTTCTGCGGTCCCAAGCTTCTTCTCTTCCATCAGAGCTGTATCTGATCTGGACGAGTCACCCATTGCCACCTCGCAACCAGCTCCCAACTGCAGTGGAAACCCGCTACTGGAAAATCTCACCAATGAAATGAGAACAGAGTTTCTCAACATGCAGAACAATATCCGTAAGAAGGTTGCGACTGGTGGCATGAAGACTATGGGTACAGACAAGTATTTGCCCAAGAGCAATGAGATGTATCAATTGGTAAGTGCTATACGATTCGTAGGCTCCTACGTACTTGAACTGTAGTGTGCTAAGGTAATGATACAGTAAATATACTAAGAAAGTTTATGTTTGTCAGTTCAAGACAAACTGAAGCCGGTGAGCTGAAAAATGACAACCAATCATGATTTCTTTAGGTTTGTTAGTTGCGGTGTAGTCGGGCTGTGAGCAGCTGTATATGTGTTTTTCCAAGAATCATTTGATTCATTGCCTGTGCACATTCAGGAAAATTTTGCCACTATTTCGAAAATTGTGTTTGGTTAGTATTCGCCATTGTAGGAGTGGAGTTGCAAACTTGAAGAAAGAGCTAGAAAAGCTGTCAAAGGCTGTGCTTTCATAGCTCCGGGTTTTCCCCTAACCCAATATGGGCTCAACATCGACGGGTTAGTTTCTAACTTTGGTGAAATAGAGTTGGTCGATAATGGACTGTTGCCAACAATTTTCTCAGAACAATTAATCCGAAATTTAGATATTCGAGACAGTCCGGTCAACCAACATCAGACACCGTTCGAAACCCTCTCAGAAACATGATCCCTTATTGGGAATCAGAAGCCATGAAGGTTGACTGGCCGATGGACAACACGTTTACAAATGAAGAGGAATTGAAGAAAGCCGACGAATTAGGAAATGTCAGTGCATCATTAAATATTGCCTTTGCGTGGGAATCAGCTGCGAGGAATACAAAGTTAATCGACTGAAACCTTTCCAGATGGTTAATGGACTAACAACTACCGTTGGATGCTATCAGGAAAAATGTGGACCGAACCCTGATGAACCAAATTATGGATCGGGAGCGTGTGTGTACGGAAGACCGTGAGTTTTCGTCTTAAATGCTCTCTTCACTAAGAAGTATTACGAGCAACCATAAGAACAGGCCTCTGAGCTAGGCAGATATGATCTTTAGGAGCATTCTTCTTCTCCAAAAAATCTTCTTTAGGAACGTTAAAGTCGATGAAAAAATTTATGAAGAGACGGCCGAAACGTGTTTGAACGGTGGATGCACAAAACTTGAGACCGCGCAGTGTGAGGATGGTATATGCGTTCTGGAAGAAGCAGCAACTACCACAACCACTACAAGTACAACCACAACAACAACTCCTACAACAACAACAACTACTACTGCTACTCCAACAACCACAAAACGTCCAACTACAACAAATCCATGTAATGTTTGAATTCACACTGAAGTAACAACCCCTGAGAGTATCGGATCGCGTGGTTTTACAAGTAGAAGAAGGTTGAGGAAACTGGTTAGAAGCGCATCGAATTGTCTTACTTGGGCCACCGCCACACTACCGCTCCATGTATAAAGGTAGATGGTGCGTACAGCGAATAATTAATTACAAAAATGCTCTACAGTCTTAACCAAGATTCTACAATTTTCGTGAGACTGGCGCGGGTTCATCGCGTATCAATCATACATTTGGAAGAGAGGGGGAACAACGATAAGGCAAGTCCGCAGACAAATGAATATCTTGTATGAAATGTAACTTAGCGGGGTCAACACAAAAATCACGGGAGGAAAACGAGCATTTGCCAACTTCCAAACGGAGAGTGATGAAATGTGGTCACATACCTTCTATGCGATAAGGGTTCCGATGACGTGTCCTCCTGACACGAAGACGTTGAGGTCAGAGTATTCAAATGTAGAGACTAGTAAGTGCCACATGATCGGGATTTTATAGTCACACATTTCTGAAAAACTCAGGCAATCGCGGGGGTCGGTGGCCGGTTAAAACGCTCCTTTCCCAATCATATTGATCGGATCTGGCTGATCGACGGAGGTTTCGGCATGACTCATAACTGCCGACGTTTTCGTGGCAATGTCTCATATGTGGCGGAGTTTTCGGGGCGGCGTGTTGCAGTGTCTGCTTTGTTTTTCTCTTATACTCTTTCGTGTAAAGCGCGGAAATGGCAGCCCACAATGTATACGCTGCGCTTGAATGTGAGGTGTTTGTGCTTGCCATGGTTAACATTGCTCGGGATATCGACGCTCTCGCGGGCGTCGGTGGCAGGTTTAATCGCCAATGCTGCCTCTTGACCGGCCACTGACGCCCGCGACTGCAGGAGTGGTAAGTGGTGGTCGGTGGGAGGTGATCACGCGAAACTTTTGGTGCAAACACGTGGGTGTGACGTCACATTGAGTGGTCGGTGGGAGTTGATTAGGCAGAGCTCTCGGTGTGAACGGGTCAACTGTGACGTGGTATTGTAGGGTCGGTGGGAGGTTGATACGCGGAGTTTTCGGCATGATTGGGGGGGGGTTTTCAGGCTTAGCCCGCCCTTTTTTTCGTTTTGAGCGGCAGCACGCTACCTGTTCAATTCCCCTCATCCGGCCACCGACACCCGCGAGTGTGTGAGAAGAGCATTACTATGCCATCGGCGCAAGAAGAGTCAGAGAGTCAGAAAACAGATCGTAGCTCGCCTGCATCTCTGCCGCCCTTGTTGGCTTGTAGGTGGAGTGTTGTACAAGAGTGGAAGCGCAGGGCACGCCGTTCGCTCGTTTCCTGGTGTGACCGATTTTGCAGCAACGTCGCAAGATGGGTCCTGCCACGACAAAAAGCGATTTGTATGTCCGTCTTTGGACCAGGCCTCAGCTCTTTGTGAACTCCACCTGAAAGCCGCTCTTGTATCTTGTCCGCAGACGCCTGAAAAGCAGTCAATCTCTGATGAAAGATCAGGACGGCTAGCACACGTTCCCCGCGGCCGCGACGATCAAAACGTGCAAGATAAAATATTGAGGCAGCGTCAATACGTGGCGGTTTGAGCTTTCGCTGGTTTGCGCTTCATGGCGCCCCTCAACTCTCGGTGATGTCCTTACCCACAAATTTACAGGGCAAGAGCCTTCTGCCTCACACCGAGTTGATTAAAAACGTTCGACCCTGTGATCAGTCACTTGAGTCGCTCCATTGGCTTTCCATTCTATGATGGCCGTGAAGAGATGTACGAGGACAATGGCTTTGAGGTGGGTCCGACGCCTATTGCCCTAAGAGCGAAGAGGTGGGCTTCTAACCTGCTACTTCTTTACTAGAGCGCGCGTGAACAAGCGAGAGGGTGCGTGAGCGCTCGTAAGCGGCTAGTTTCATGCGTATCGAGCTCCCACTGAGCACCTCTTCTTCGTCTGTGAATATGCTACATCTTATTGACTACACTGTATCTCGAGACTTCATTGAACACGGTCATTGCGGGAAATTCGCGAAGGAAAGCTGAATCGTTTCAGTGAACAAGATGTGTACAGGCAACCCCGAAATGCTCGACAGAATTAGAGTGAACGCCAGTGATATGCATAACTATCGAAGGTTTGTCACCGATATCTAGCCAATAGTTTCTTACTTTTGTTATGGATAATGCACCTAGAAGGCTAAACTTCTCAGTGAACTTCATTTCTTATAATTCCAACTATGAAAGTTGTTCGTTGTTATGACGCCCTGAATTTAGGTCAATCCTAGCTAAAGGAGAGGTCGTAAAGGATTCTGGAAACAAACTTTCTACTGCCGCAAACATGCTTCAGTTGGTAGGCCAACATTATACTTTGCGCAACCTTGCTTTCCGACGCTGCATCCGGCAGAGCATTCGCGAACAATGGAATCCTGGGATGACACATATGTGATGCCCAGTCAATAATGCTGCATATTCAGCTTTTTTCTGCAGAAATACGACTGCAAACTGGAAAAACTCGCCATTGCTGCGGTGAAAAGATGCTCCTACAGCCCTGACCCAGCGGTCCCCTCCGGTATGCAGCAGAACTTCTATTGGCTATCGGAATCCAGCGCTCCAACTCGTCTCGACGCCATGGCCGAGGTTTGTTCGCTTTAACTCATTTCTAGGCAGAGGTGCGTGAGTGTAAAAAAATGCCTTCCTTTTCCAGTCTATCAAATTTTGGTGGTCTCAAGTGAGGATGGTTCCAGGACCAGGAATGGAGGTCACCTTCAGGGCAAAACACGTGGGCACCCCGATAACGTATTTCACGAGGGTAAGGACTAATTCAAATTTCTATGTAGTGTTTACACCATATTCTGATATGATTGCAATACCTCAGAACGTTCACATAAGAATACCAGACAGACTAGTATTGCACAGCTGTGGTTATCGGAATCTTAACTGGTCTGGCTTTAGTGGATTGAACCAAAGCTCTCATATCCCCAACCTCGCTAACAATTATCAATCCAGCTGATGCGTTCAAATCCTGCGCTGTGTTCTAACTTATTGATTTCACACTAATTCTTATCAGCCGTATTGATTCTCTGAGTGATCAGTAGGATAGAATTCGCAGCGCAGCTCGTCGCACACCTCGTAACAAATCATGCGACATAGTTCGAAGCTTCCGTTACCACAACGTAGCAAATAATTTTCCAGATGGCATGGGCAACTACTAGCAGTTTAGGATGCGCAGTCTCGAAGAAGGTGAAATGCAACGGCTGGTACACCTCATGCGTGTACAATCCAGGGTATAAGCCCAATACATGATAATGCTCCTTGAACAATGGTAGGTTATTCAACTATTCAATTTCAGGGGAAACATTGTGGACCATGTTCTCTACATAAAAGGAACGCCATGTTCTCGATGTCCTTCTGGCACCTACTGCAACAGTGAATACATGCTGTGCAAATGAGCTTAAGCGATGATCAAAACTGTAATTATTGACAACTCGTCAAACGTTTGAGTAATGAAGCATTATTTCATATGAGTAAAGATCGAGCAATTTTACGCATGTGTGAAGTTTCTGGAAAGGTAGCGTAGCTACAAAATTGTTACTTTGATCAACCAAATTATGTATACAGTTCATCTACGCTATCGCATTCAGTCTGCAAAGTGCACGCTGATTGGGAAAGCGGGTTGTGGCGCGGTTTCGAGGATTCCGCTTTGAAAAAAGGCAGAATTCGCGCGGGTGATCCGATATCCCTGTCTGAGGATCCACGAAACCGCGCCGCGACACGCTTCCGCAATCAGCGTGCACTTTGCGGACTGAACGCGATCGCGTGGATGAACAGTAAGGCCTCTTTCAGAGTTCGATCGCCGCGCGACGCGATGGGAAGATAACTATGGGCATCGATCGAGATCGCGTCGCTCGTCGATCCGTATTCAAAACATGCCATCGCGGCGATCAGCGATGGAAGTATAAAATAGACCTAATTAGTGTGGAGTGGGTAGTCGGCAGCTTCTCGAGTCTTGGTATTGTTTGTACTATGTTATTATTGTACTCAGTATCATTTGTGGTATCATCATGAATAGGATGCTAGTAAGAACTGGTCTGAATCCTCCATATGGTAATCTTCTCAGAGAAGCTTCTTTTCAATGGTTTGAGATGTATCTGGTATTAGGTTGATGCAAAAGTTTCCGGACTCTTCACGACTTTGAATAAAAAACATTTATTTCAAAAACAAACAAGGCTTATCCAACAAAATAATTTCCATCACATTCACGAATCCTTCGCCACCGAATGGGCAGATCGTGAATTCCCGACGCGTAGAACTCTGGCTGTTTCGAGTCGAAGCATTCTTCTGAAGCCATTTTGACCTCGTCATCGTTAGTGAACTGTTTTCCATCCATTAAGTGCTGCACCGAGCGGAGCAGATGGTGGTCGGAAGGGGCGAGATCTGGGCTATATGGAGGGTGAGGAAGAACTTCCCAGCCTAGGTCCAGCAGTTTCTGTCGGGTTTTCCGATATACGTGTGACCGAGCATTATCGTAAAGAAGGCGAACAGAAACTGCTGAACATGGGCTGGCAAGTTCTCCCTTACTCTCCATACAGCCTAGATCTTGCTTCCGACTACCATTTGTTCCGCTCGATGAAGCACTCCCTAGATGAAAAACAGCTCACAACCGATGACGAAGTCAAATGACCCCAGAAGAATACTTCGACTCGAAATAGCCAGAGTTCTACGCGTCGGTAATTCATGATCTGTCCAATCGGTGGCGAAGGTTCCTTGAATGTGATGGGAATTATTTTGTTGGGTGAGCCTTGTTTGTTCTTGGAAAAAATGTTTTTATGGAAAGTCGTGAAAATTCCGAAAACTTTTGCAATAATCTAATACAATTTATGTTCGAATCAAGTGCAATTCACTTAGCCCAATTTTGGTCCAGCGTGGTAAAGTTTGTGTGAAACAGTAGTGGCTTCAGAAATCTGCTATTAGCTTCCGTCTCTAGCATGACGAACACGGCCTTCCGAAACGTATTTCTGCCAGGAGTAGAAGCTGCTAAACCAACTGCGCCTACCCTCGACTTCATTATTCCTTTGCAGCTGGTCCAAAACGAAGCAGTGAAGCAGCCCCGCGGTTGGTCGAAGCCAAACCCCTATACCAATTCGCACTTCTCACATTTGAAATCACCTTTCCTTCCAGTCTTAACTTTATGTCTTATTCCTTGTTCTTTACTTTCAACCTCTTCTTCAGTCCAAAAATGATTTTTGCGCAAATGCTGGTACGAATTGGGCGACAGCAGAGGCCCCGCGCCACAGGCAGTACATACTCAGACATTGGGAGCAGCGGACCGCCGGCAAAAATTCGTCAGTTGCTCAACAGCGGGGGAACAGCTGGCATTTAGCCGACCAATGGCATTCACGAGACCAACACTTGGCATACACTCGGCATGTCATTTAAAGGCAGCATACACGCTCAAAAATGATATCAATTTTATGGAATGAATCGAAGGTCTGAAGCTGTTGATATTCAGAATTAACGAAAAACCGGAAAAAAATCAGCTAAAACGAAGATATAACGATTTGTTCTATATTGGCCCAGAAGTGGACGAGTTTTACCGCATTGGCTGAAATAGCGGAGCTAGCGACACATTTGTTGGGATAGTGACGCTAATGTACTCGTACGGCCCTTTCTGGAACGCTTACGACATTAGAAGCGTAAAAAATGAGCCAAAGTGACCGTAATCGAGCATTGAACATTTGTATTGAGGGGCGGAGCCCGTATCGGTGGGCGGAGAAAGGATGATTTTGTGACTCAATACGGCTCAAATACGGTTATTTTAACTCGTTTTCAACTCTTCCAACTTCGTGAGGGCTTTTCTAGGGCCCGTACGACCCCACTAATGTAGTTATCTCAACAACTTTTGCGAGCGTGTATGCTGCCTTTAATGCCAGCGACGGATGGCTGGCGAATATGTGCCAGTTGCCTAACAGCAGGGCGATAACTGCCATTCAGCTGGCAGTTGGCAAATACGAGGCCGACAGCTGGCTCATTCTTGGCATCTCAATTAGAGCTAGCGGCGGACCGCTGGCGAAAATGTGCCAGCTGCCTGAAAGCTGCGTGATAACTCGCATTCAGCTGGCAAGGGCAATTAAACCTCGAAATTACCCAGACCATAAAAACGTAGTTATTCAAAAGTCGGCACTTGGGTGGCGCATAACCGCCCAGTGGCCTTCGCTAGGCACTGAGTCGTCACATGGCTGGCACTCGAGAGTTGACGACTACTCACGTTTTATCTTGTTATAGTTTGATCTCTGACTTCACTGATAAGCCAAGCCGGTATATAAGGCGATTCAGTCCAACGAATGTTCACTCGGCACTTTGATGCCGGCACTGGAAGGTGACCTGAAGTCACTCTACAAGGGCTAGCATAGTTTTGGCAGCTGAGCGGTAAGTCCCCACGGCTAGCGGGGGGGGGGGGGGAAGGTGTGGTTGGTCCCCCACCTCAGACCGTTACGTAGGCGATCTTCTACGCAACGATCTGCGGTGAGGGACCCACCTCGACTCATCGGCCTGCCAACGTCCTGGCGGACCGCTGACTTGGTTTTGGCGGACCGCCGGCTAATGGCTGTCCGACACCGGGAATGGTTCTTGCTCGCCAAGCAAATGCCGGCGGTCCGCCAATCCCAATGTCTGAGTACTTCGACGTAACTTCATCTAAACGTAGGAGCGGCTAAGCAGTTTAAGTACGGGTAAAGACAACTTAGAATTTCCCCAAAACAACTCAGGTATCAGGTGTTCAAATGCAGGAAGTGCATTTCACAAGAAAAGCCCAATAGATAACCGACCCAGCACAAGGTCCGGTTGCAGTACGCAAGAAAGCTTGTGAGATTTCCAGCAGTGCTATTAATCGTGCACAGTAACTAATGTTGGAGAGTAGAGATGAATAGGCTAAGAAAATGATATATCCTTCATTCGGCACACCCCAGAACACTGAGGGGGTTTTCAGAGCTCCACCGTGGCGCGGCACGATTTCATGATTCATATGCGAATCGACGAGCAGCCCATTATCGATCGATTCCCACAGAAAACATCTGCTCTCGCCGCGCTGCGATGGAACTCTAAAATAGACCTGAGGTGTCGTTTATACTCCCGCCGCCGAGCGGCGCGTCACAGTGCATTTCTGTAATATTGATCACGCGGCGCGGCACGATCTATACTGTAGGATTGCACTTCGCCGCGCCGCTCGGCGGCAGAAGTGTAAACGATGCCTAAGGGGTCGTTTATACTTCCACCGCCGAGCGGCGCGGAACAGTGCATTCCTGTAATATTGATCATGCGGCGCGGCACGATCGATACTATGGGATTGCACTTCGCCGCGCCGCTCGGCGGTGGAAATATAAACGACGCCTAACGCCTCTTTCAGAGTTCGATCGCCGCGCGACGCGACGGGATGACAACCATGAGCATCGATCGAGATCGCGTCGCACGTTGATTCGTATTCAAAACATGCCATCGCGGCGATCAGCCCTCTTCCAAATTCCTGCATTCATTACTTGCTATTCGAAAGCGACAACCCACCGAATCTCCAAGTTCGACTCTCGATAAACCTCGGCATCAGAACAATGTGTTGAACGTTCGTCTGTAGCACGCACGAGGTGGTAGGATGACTTTATTGACTAACGTTTCGGCGGATTCGCCCTCGTCGGAGTCTGAAACGGTCAAATTTACTTTTAAAATTAATCGGCCAAATGTAGATACTATCCTACAGAAATTCAGACAAATTTTCCAAAACGAATGGCACGGAAACATAGAACTGAGTGGCATACCTGTTCAGAAGTCCTCAGAAAACCATGTGATCAGTAGAACAACAAAGCGGGTACCAGAGTGACAGAAAGTACCCTAATCAGAAGCCGAGTCTCATGTAGGGTTAGAGTTCCCGCATTATAATTATACCCTCGTCCTTCCGGTTGACCTTGGGATCTCTCGCACTAATCCAGAATGCTTCCAGCGCTTTTCGCGAACTAGTCTGGGCCTCCCGCGCTAGGATCTCCACTATCACCTCAAAATCATCTCCCTCATGGCAATTAACCCTGTGGCAACCCAGTGCGAGAATTAAGGAACACCTAGATGGGAAAGAAAGGTCGCGGGTCGGCACTGCACTGGGCTGCCACATAGTTAATTACCATGAGGGAGATGATTTTGAGGTGAGAGTGGAGTAAGTGCTGGAAGCGTTCTGGATCAGTGCGAGAGATCCCAAGATCAACCGGAAGGACGAGGGTATAATTATAATGCGGGAACTCTAACCCTACATGAGACTCGGCTTCTGATTAGGGTACTTCCTGTCACTCTGGTACCCGTTTTGCTGTTCTACTGATCACATGATTTTCTGAGGACTTTTGAACAGGTATGCCAATCAGTTCTATGTTTCCGTGCCATTCGTTTTGGAAAATTTGTCTGAATTTCTGCAGGATAGTATCTACATTTGGCCGATTAATTTTACAAGTAAATTTGACCGTTTCAGACTCCGACGAGGGCGAATCCGCCGAAACGTTAGTCAATAAAGTCATCCTACCACCTCGTGCGTGCTACAGACGAACGTTCTAGAAACCCACCGAATAATTGCGCGTAAGGCGGGCGTGTCTTGTACGTGGCTGCGCACCGCACAATTTATTTGACAGTCATTCATTTTATCTTTTCTCTCCATGGCATTAGCCGGGGGTGTCCTGTCACTAGAAAGAGATAGGGGTCACCCGGGTGCATTCGTAATGTGGTGATACACCTTTCTCGCAGACGGGCGACCCCCTTTCGTGTGTGTTCTACGCAAGTCCGCAGTTGCGTACTTCTAAGCTGGACGGCTAATTTTTTTTTCGTCCGATTTTTGATTATTTTAATTGTCGTTATATTGTTTGGCTGGTTTTCTTTTTCATTACATTTTTTTCAGAATATATTTCTGAGGCTGTAATATAATTATATTTGTCAATAATCCAATCAGATGAGTTATCAACAGAGAAGAAAGGGAAACGCCAAGGTTTGTCTTTTTGAATTTATTTTTTTTTCAATTTCTTTTCTTTTTCTATTTATAATTTCCTATGTCGAATTTTTTCCTCCAGTTTCATGTTTTTTTTCCTTTTCGCTTTATTTAAACACATTGTTCAGTTTTTGATTAGTGTATATTGCGAAAAATTACAGTGATTTAATTTTTAATTTAATACGTTCAAATGAATGCGCAAACACTTTAAAAAATTCGAACACATCGAATCACGTATCGTTGAAATCTTAGATAGTTTAGTTCAGTTTTATTACGATTACATAAGGCAACCGTTGGAAAAAAACATCAACAACAAAAAAACAATCGCCACACTACCGTATTATAGCCGGAAAATGACCTCAAGTCCCTATCCAACGCCCCTTTTTAAAGTTGCAAAGTATCGGCGAGTTTTTAGTTGTACATACTGTGCTTCTTTGGGCCGAATTCCGGTCCACAACTGCGTCTCGACACGCTTTTCGAGCGCACGCGCTCGAGTAATTCAAGTTTCCAGCGCTAAGGTCGACTCGATATGGCTTTTTATACAGTTTTCTTCAATTTTGTTAAGTTTCCAGGGTGCTAAGTGGGAAGGGGGCGCACTATGGCGCGATGAACTTGGCCACGCCCATTTTACTGTGCCGCACTAAATTTGAGAACCTACCCGGGGTTTCCCTCTCCTGCCAAAATCAGGAGAGTCATTGCGGCTCGGAAAAATGGGCGTGACCGAGTGCGATACAACAGTGCCCCCCCCTTCCCACATAGCACCGTTTCCAGTTTCTAAAACCCACCTAGAGTCAACAGATCGGCGGCTGCGGCGGCGCTGGAAACATCCGACTCGAAGGCGCTCGGCCGCAAAGCGTGTCGAGACGCGATTGCGGACCGGAATTTGGTCCAGAGAAGCACAGTATGTGGCTCAAATGGTGAACTAAAGCCTTTGTGACCTTTCCGGAAGCATAAACTTGAAGATAAATTATAGAATTTTCACTTTTCTTCCCAGACTTCCGTCTCGAATATTGAAGATTTTCCGCACTGACAAGACTCTTTATTTAGTCCGCGAGCAGCGCCAGTGCCGCGGTGTTTTTGGAACGTACCGGATTTGGAACTTTCTCCGGATTTGATATCGGGGCCACGAATGTGTTCGAGGCGGCAGCTGCGGCGAAGGCTGGAGTCGCTTGTCAAGAACTCGACCAAGACGTAGCGCTCATAATGAGGAAGTTGACGAAGAAGGATCCACAAACCAGAGAGAAAGTAAGTTATGTGTTGAAATTCATTACCTTTTAGCGTTTTTTTTGTCTTCCGTTTTGGTCGAGTGGGACCTGTTTTCGGCCCTGACTTTATCCAGTACTTTAATTCTCCGTTTTTCGTAAGATTTCGATAGGTATGGTATGATTCACTGTCTTTGTCTAAGCAAAATCACTCTCTGCAGTTGCGGACAGCCGCTGTTGCAACACGCAGCGCGATGATAGTCGTGCTGGGATTAACCTTTGTCCCAGTCCGATTATCATAGTTTTGCGTGCTGCAACAGCGGTTGTGTGCAGTCGCGGGCTGTAATTCCGTTCCGATAAAAACGGTAGCTACCTTAAGTTACCGCAGTTTTTCGAAAATCGGTTTTGTGATCAGCATCTGAAATACCTCTCTTTCCCTGTAAGACACAATCCAACCTCAGGGACGAAAATATGAGATTTCCGTTTAAGTGAGTCGGCGCCCCCAATGCAAAAAGTCATTTTGGCACGCCCTTCTCAGATAGTAACATCGGTAGGACAGAGAGCGCATTGCAGGCTAAACAACACCCCCCCCCCCGCGATTCGATCGCCATTATCCTGGGGCGAACCCGGCACGGAGACAACACTAATGCTGCCCGCGATCCGACCGACGAACTCCGCATGCGCCTGCGATCCGACCAAAACCTCAATTACTTCTTCTTCTTCTTCTTCTTCTTCTTCTTCTTCTTCTTCTTCTTCTTCTTCTTCTTCTTCTTCTTCTTCTTCTTCTTCTTCTTCTTCTTCTCTTCTTCTTCTTCTTCTTCTTCTTCTTCTTCTTCTTCTTCTTCTTCTTCTTCTTCTTCTTCTTCTTCTTCTTCTTCTTCTTCTTCTTCTTCTTCTTCTTCTTCTTCTTCTTCTTCTTCTTCTTCTTCTTCTTCTTCTTCTTCTTCTTCTTCTTCTTCTTCTTCTTCTTCTTCTTCTTCTTCTTCTTCTTCTTCTTCTTCTTCTTCTTCTTCTTCTTCTTCTTCTTCTTCTTCTTCTTCTTCTTCTTCTTCTTCTTCTTCTTCTTCTTCTTCTTCTTCTTCTTCTTCTTCTTCTTCTTCTTCTTCTTCTTCTTCTTCTTCTTCTTCTTCTTCTTCTTCTTCTTCTTCTTCTTCTTCTTTCTTCTTCTTCTTCTTCTTCTTCTTCTTCTTCTTCTTCTTCTTCTTCTTCTTCTTCTTCTTCTTCTTCTTCTTCTTCTTCTTCTTCTTCTTCTTCTTCTTTGCAGCCACGTCGAGGGTACTGTCATAGGTTGAGGAACTGGGCGACCAATAACGGATTCGTCCATAGGTCCATTGTGGTCAGCGTGGTTGGTCTCTCCGTACAATCAAACAAATGTGCCGTATCGTGGCCGTGGCATCCACAGTCTGGGCAAACGTCCGATTTGGTGCTGTCAATCTTGCTAACATATGCCATAAGCATAGTAGAGTGACCACAGCGCAGCGATGCCAGGGTGCATCTGGCCCTCCTTCCGAGTTGAGACTCGGATGTGCAGACCAGGGGCGGCACCACTCTCAGGATGGGATTTACCGCCGCCTTTTCCAGATGACACCGTACGAACTGTGTGTGCTCCTCGCGCAACAAACGGAGTCGTTCTTCCTGTGAATCGTGCCATCTTTGCAGATTGACTTTGCTTGGAGCATCGGCGAATGGCTTTCTGATCTTTCTTTCTCTGACGGGGTTTAGCACTCTCCAAGAGGTGTGATTTGGTTGTTTGATAATGTTGATGAAAATTTGTTGTTCCTGGAGCTGACAGTGTTCTTTCACTGGTAATAATCGTGTCTCCGCATGCAAATGCTCGACTGGGGAACTTCTTGCACATCCGGTGGCGATTCGAAGAGCCGCATTCTGTATGCGTTGCATCTTAGTCAAAGAGGATTCCGAAACTAGATGCTGCCAAACTGGTGCGCCGTATTCTAGTGCAGGCTGGAGAATCGCTTTATACGTCGTAATAATGGTTTCTTTGCTACTGCCCCATGATGTACCGCCCAGGGCTCTGAGCACATTAAGCTTTGCTTTGACGACGGCCTGCTTCTGCTCGGTGTTCTTATGAAACTTGAGCGATGGATCGAGCACCAGACCCAGCAGTTTGGGAAAGCGAGCAGCAGGTAATCGATCTCCGTCCCACTGTACATGCGGGTGAGCGCTGTGCTCCGAAGGATCCGTTGTGAATACGGATACCGACGATTTGGATGCAGAGATCTTTAGCATTTTGCGGTCGAAAAAGCTTTTCAGTGTGACCAGGTCCTCATTGATCTTGGAGGCGGCCCTATGTATATCCCGATCCCGACACATTATTGTCATATCATCGGCATAGGCGACCACCTTGATATCCTGGGGGGAGCGGGCATGTCTTCGAGGTACAGACTGAAGAGGGCAGGCGATAAAACGCCGCCCTGCGGAACTCCAGCTGCAATAGGAATACTATTGGAGACATGGTTCTGGAACATAACTCTGGCTCGTCTGCCCTTGATGAATGCCGATATCCAGCGTTTCTGCCACGGCGGTATTGATGATTCAAACAAATATCTCGGGTTACCAACGCTGAATTCTCGGCGCAGAGTATTTGACCTTTGCATGGTTCACAAACTTCTGGAAAACAGCGGTATTTTCAGGCTTGCACCCTATTTCAAACTGGTCACGTCGAAAACCAGAGGTGAAAAAATGAAAATATTCCTCAGTCGTCCAATTACCAGTGTTAGGGTTAGATCTTTTCCACATAGGGCGGGTAGCGCATACCTGAAAATCGCTAGAAGAGTCACCGGCGCTACTTCCTTGGGCCAGTTTAGGCGACTAGTATCCCAAATAATTCTGAGCTACGAGACTTAACTTTTTTCATTTGTTGCTTCTTTCTTGAGATAGATCTTTGTTCATTTGACCGGTAGGGTGTATAGGGTATCAGAATTTTTTGCTTCAGTTTTTTATTTGGTTGGTTTTTGCCTTTTTCCCTGGTTTAGTTGATATAACGTTGTCTTCTCTCCATATCTTCGTTGTATTATCACGCGTTTGCCTTAAGTGAGTGTAATAAACATAAAATAAACATTCGAGTAAGTTGCTTGACAGAACTCCATGGTTTACTGTGTCGAATGCCTTGGTGAGATCTAAGGCAACAGCCACAGTTCTCTGTAGCTTCTGGGCATTGAACCCATCGATGGCAAAGCTTGTAATTTCCAGCAGAGCTGTCGTGGTGGAATGCAGCTTTCTGAATCCATGCTGAATCACTTGCTTCTGATTGTGCTCCGCCAAGTCCTTTACGATCAGTTTTTCGGCTACCTTCGCGAACGTGGACAGCAAGCCTCAATTACTGTCGTCGGACCGATCGGCGCCCCAACATTTTCGGGCGATCAGCTCGGCGAACCTCTTGTTACCGTCATTCGCCCGCCATTCTCCCGCGATCTGGCTGGATGGCCTTTAAACGGCGCCGGTCCGAGTATTTGACAACTTCTACTCAGATAACAACACCGGTCGGCCCAACGGCGCTGAAAGGCCTCTGTGTTGATCGCGTGATCACGGCGGGCAAATTTGCTGGTCGCCGGAGGATATCAATACGTTGGCCGGATCGAGGGCATCCATTGAAGCTTGGATAGAATAGCAGCCCCATTCGAACTTCGTCGGTCGGATCGCGGACAGTATATAGCAGTGTCTCCACGCCGGGCTCATCCCAGGACGATGACGGTCATATCGCGGGGTGGTTGTTGTTCGGCCCGCCATGCGCCCTCGGTCCTACCGGTGTTCCTGTCAGAGTAGATGCGCGATCGATTTTAATGAAAAGCCTAGTGTCTCGCTCCTTTACCGCTCTCATGAATCGCTCGAGAATGATTGAAAATACAGGCTCTGCACAACTCGTCCACCTTTTTTTCCCCACTCAAAAAGTTGCATTTCAATTTCAAAAACGTATGGCGTCTCAAAAACATTTTTGAGAGGCCATAACTCCGTTTGCAGTGGATTCTGAGCAATTCTGGAGACACCATGTGATCAGAGCGATATTTCATGTTCTTGTTTAGCGCCTCAAATAACCCTCCTAGACGGGGTTCCGGCGAAAAGAAGAAGCGACCTCTGGTGTTCTAACAGTTTTGTGGTGCCAACGATTAGATATGGTTTAGCTCGCATACGATGCCTTCTATTGCAGGCTCTGCGTGAACTTTTGATTTGCCTCAAAGAGAAGGACCGGGAAGCGCTGGAAGTCTGTTACAATAGCTTCGCCCTTGGAATGGACAAGCTTGTTACTGTTGAGTTATATTTTTTCGGCTAGACTAGTTTTTATGAAAGGGAAAGCCTTCCTGACATTTTTTTCCGGCTTTAAAGACGTACCTGTGTTCATTTTAGGATGGCAGTTCAACTGTCAGAATGCTTGCTCTGCGAGTGACCTCGTTCTTCATTTCCTCGCTTAGGAAGGCAGCTCAAAAGCACTTCAAACTGGTGGGTGAATATTTTTGGGTCGTTTAAACGTAATTTATGGTTTTTTCATCGAGTTCAGCAGAGAGGCATTTTTCAGGTTCTGCCAATGGTTCTCATCGCCACTTGTGACAATAGTGTATCTGTGTCGAACCAAGCAGAATCTGTGCTTTCGGAGAACTTCCCGGGCGAGAAAACGGCTCAGGCGACATCCGTCGTTGCAGTGGAGACCTTCACGATAGCCATAGACATCATTGTGGGCCGCCACGCACTGGTTCAGCCGCAAAAGTTTGTAAAGTTTCAACACACATTTTTATTAGTTTACGGACTACCATAGGCATAGTACATCCTCAGACCTGACTTTCAAGATTTTTTTTCGAATGTGAGCTTAACTTCATGGACAAACTCTGGATTTCTTCAACGGGGGAGGGGTGTCGAAGAAACTAACAGATCACAAGTGTGTGGGGGGGGGGGGGGGGGGGAATTGCGCCGCATGGGTCTAAGGGGCAATAAGGAAGCTGCTTAGCTGCCCTACATCCTCCAATTGTAGCGTCTCAAATCGCCTCGTCCGATGAGTTGAGACGCCACATTTGGAGGATGAAGGGCAGCTAAACAGCTTCCTTGTTGTGTGAACCCCTCGAATACCTGCGAATTACGAAACCAGCTTTAGGTATGACTGCGAGGATTCCCCCGAGCAAAGGGCATCTCGTTTGACGATACAGTGTTTGCTGACCATTGCTCGTCTTGCTCAACTTGTCTCGGATAATGCTAAATTCAAGGAGTGTTTAGAAAGGTTTCTGAGGGATTCCGCTGTTATTAAGAGGCTGATCAAAGGCACTCCGGCGGTAAGTTCTGTTCCTGTTAGGTTTTGTATATTGTTCCATTAATTGACAGTCCTTGAACATTTACAC
This sequence comes from Aplectana chamaeleonis, assembly GCA_029168955.1. NCBI lineage: Eukaryota > Metazoa > Nematoda > Chromadorea > Rhabditida > Cosmocercidae > Aplectana > Aplectana chamaeleonis. The sequence continues at coordinate 454,446 of JAPDOI010000362.1, forward strand.
CCCTCTTCTTCAGGTGAAGTCAGCCTTACTTGGTATTTGCCTGAAGATGACCGACTGCGTACCCATGTTGATTGATACGCCTTTGGCTACTTGGATTATTTCGAATCTGGATTCTCAAGATTCTTCTATTTGTATGAGGGCCTTCGAAGCATTCATTCTCTTGCTTTCGGATGACAGGTAGGTACTTTGAGAGTTTTGGCCGGGAAATAGCCCACCGGCTCCGCAGCGGCTCCTGGTGGGCTATTTCCCGGCTATTTCTCGGCTTTTAACGGAAAGGACAAGAAGTAGCCGAGAAATAGCCGTGTTATTTCTCCGAGAAATACTCAGAAGTAAACAAAATTGACCAAGACGCAATTGTTGCCGGCTCTCCGAGCCACCATCTGGGGCTGCCAGCGCTTGGGCGGGGCCTCCAGAGGCTGAACGAGGTCCAAGTATCTCAAACTTGGGTAATTGAACCGATGGAGGTGCTGACATCTGAATTATGCCTCTGGAATGCTCCGTATATCTACCGGGAGAGCATTATTTCTCGGCTATTTCGCGGCGACCATTATTTGGCGGCTATTTCCCGGCGAGCATTATTTGGCGGCTATTACGCGACAAGCAGGCATTTTTCGGCTATTCCCCGGCCAAAACTCTCAGAGTAGTGAACTCCATGGAAGATGTATTTATTGATTTCCTAGAGATTCTAATTTTAAATTTCTAGGTTTTATGTGAAGTTCGACGTGCAGAAGTCTGTAATTCCGAAACTGTTGTCTGTTGTGAGGAAAAAGGAAGTGTAAGTTGTTATTTTCTGTGTTAAAACAATATAACTGCAGCTGTTGGTGTCGTAGGGGAAGCTTGTAATGCCCATCGTCATCGCAGCAGAATGTGCTTCTGCTCGGAGAAGCGCGCTTGTCAAGCGGTGGTGGGCTGAAGCACCACTCATCGCTGGTCGCTTCGACTAGTCGCGGCACTGCCAACAGTTACAAAACCCATCGCGTTGACAGATTCTGCACTGAGTCGCGACGGGTTGGAACAGTTTGCAGTTTCAGTCGCGATCACCGAGCGATTTGGCCATTCCATAGGTAGTCGAAGCGACCTGCTTGATTTGTTAGGTCGCTTCGACTAGTCGCGCGACTTGTCTAGTCGAATCGACTAGGCCGTAATCTTCCGTCAAGACGTAGGGTATTCCGCGCCAAAATGCAGACTTCACACTCGATATCGCGGCGTTGTCCTCAAATTTCGGTCATGTTTCACGCAGAATTGCGTCCCCGCGAGCGATCCCAAGTCGGTTGGTGATTCCAAATGGCTCCGTCCAGCGATTGCAGACCGCAGCAGTTTGTTCTTCGACTTCAAGTCGAATCGACCAACTATGAACGGGACTTTAGAGCCCAGTCTTCTTGATGATGGCTTAGATTCCCACAAGTAGGACATGGTCCATGTCACGTTCCACAGAAAGAAGATCAGCCTTGCCGCAGTACGCAACTAGAACATTATCGCTTTTTCAATAAGGAGGATTCCTCCGTGGTATGCTATGGAAAGAGTGCCCATTGGTCGAAAATTGTCCAGATTGTCTCGGGGTCACCTTCTGGGACCGGACTCGAGAGGCCATTTTCGTTTTCATGAGATTTTGCGTCCTATTTACGTGCATTGCGCTGATATGTAGAGGATCGATTCTAAATCACTTAGATGGCGTGCAGGATACGGCGCGGGATGTGGATATCTAGATGGGGGGGGGGGGCTGAGCAGCTCTGGGTTGAGGGGGGGGGGGGGTTGAGTTCCGCCGGTACACCAAGCGGATAATACTGAATGGGGGCATACAGTATTTAACATCGATATAGATCCTAATGAGGCTTTGCAATCTCCCATTTGAAGTTGGCGCAAACTCGGTGCGCCTATGTTATAGCATATGGCACTGAGTTTACGCCAACCATCAATAGTGAACGCAAAGTCTCATTAGGATCCATTCCGAAGTTACATTCAGTTTTTTTTACGAAGAATCCGATCATGATACTCTTCAACTTTTAAAACAACGAAAAAAGCTAACCAAATAACACTTTTGGGGGGAGGCCTGAGAAAATTGCCAAAATTTTGCTCTTCGAGGGGGTCTGAGCAAAGTTGGCCTTGTCCATACCTCGTGCCGTACCCTGATGGCGTGCTCAATGAGGATTATCGCGGTCCGGTTTAGTTCTAAACAGCTTTCTAGTGAACCGAAAGCACACCGTGGTCGAGTTGAGAACCTGGAGTATTGCTGCTGTGCTCTCACATGGAAGGCCGTGCGAGCCGGTGCTACTGGAGGAGCACAGGACTATGTAGCTCACCGAACTGCTTTGCAGTCGAGTTGCAGGTTTTGGTGGCCTCGCCAGGGGTGATTTCGTCAATGTGTATAGCTTTGTGGCCCATTCCTGAATACAACGTGCTCGAAACATGATTGAGAATACAACATGTATAGACTCTTGCGGGTCCTACATTAGCGTCGACGCCGTTGGAAGAGGCAAAACAAGTTGAGATGACCTTAGCTGAGTAAATCTAAGTCGTTAGCTGTTGAACCCCCTCACCTCTGAAGAGCAGAATGAAAGGCGGATCTTGAGGAAACAACCGATAACAGAGAGTAATTGCACCACCCATTGAGATTCGATGAGATGATCAGCCTGATAGATTGTGATGCAATATGTCTGTTCACCGGTCAATTCCTGTATTCTAACAAACTTACTAAAGGAAAAGCGGGCTACTACGGCCTGCTAGAGAGTAGAGGAATTGGCCGGTAAGTGGACATATCATATCACAATCCATCAGGATGCTCGATTCACCGAGTCTTATTCGGTTGTTTCCTCAAGATCCGTTTTCATTTTGCTATGGACTCGAGGAGGGAAGTTAACAGCTAATGACTCGGGATTGCTTAGAGAAGTTGTCTTGATTTGTTTTGCCTCTTCCAGCTGCGTTAGCGTTAGGGTAGGAGACGTACGTATTTATTTTAGTTGTTGCCTTAACCATGCATTCGAGCGTGACTGTATCAAATATGGATTCCGTGCAAAATTTTGACCTGCGGGTTTCCTGTCTTCTAATATTCTGAATATGGCTGTTATTTTTTCAGACATTGGCGCCATGCTTCAGAGTTTTTACTGCCTTCACTTGCACTTCTTACTCCGCATGTCAGTGACAAAGCAAAGTTTGTTCGTTCGTTGCTGGACTCATTCAACGACAATCTTCCATTTGAAGTTGGAGGGTCTATGCTTTTCTGGGCGAAGTCGTTCTCCGAATGTGTTAAATTCGCTTTCTCTAATGAAGAGCTGGTCAAACAAACATCGGATCTGAATATTGTTGAAGTGGTAAATATTCATTTTCACAAATTTCATTATTTTCGGGTGTATTTCAATCAGATTCGGGTTTCAGCTGCTGAAGTGTGTGGAGATTGTCAGAGGAGAATCCAGTGATTGCCAGCAACTCATTGTAGACCTGTTGCTATGGCTGATTGAGAAGAATGCACTTTCCGTGGAGGACAACACTTTCCTACTTGACTCGTTGCAGTTGAGCCTGATGGGCGAGGTTTGGATTGACTTTTGGCAAAGATAGCGTTGACTTACTTGACTTAATCGGTTGGCTTTCGCCTGACGCGGTCATTCCGCATCTTCACCGAGGTGTACCGTCCTAGTAGTCAGCCGTGTCCATTTTTCACGGTCTTCAGCCACAATTTGAACACATTCCATCCAGCTGTCACTATTCCATTTCCTGCGAAACGAAACATCGCGCCTGAACTGTCTTTCGATGCCGAGTGACTTTAAATCCTCTTTAACCACATCCGTCCAGAACTTTCGCCTACGCCCAGGTGGCCGTTTCCAGACAGGATTTGGAAGCATTTTTAAAGCGTGTTGTACGAGACGATCCGGCGTTCTTCTTAGTATATGCCCGAGCAGTCGAAGTCGACTTTCCATTGCTGCTTGAGATGGCGTTAGGAGATGCTGGCACCTCCCTCGTGTCAAGCGTTGATGTACTGCGTCGATTTCCTTGTAAAGGTCTTCGTTATGGCATACACGCGGCCAGAAATATCCAAGCAAACGCCTAAAAGCTTCCTCTCCGTGCAATCCAACCTTTCCATCTGCGTTTTCGGTGCTGCCCACGTCTCCGATCCGTACATCATGATAGGGCGAATAGCGGATAGGTAGACGCGCAACTTGACTTCCTTCGCGATGGTGGTAGACCACAAACACTTGGTTAGAGAATTGAATGCAGACGTAGCTTTCGCACATCGTTGTCGAATATCCGCTGCATAACTACCATCGTTCTTCAGCAAACAGCCCAAATAACAGAAATCGTCCACCAGTTCGATACGTTGTCCGTCCACACAAACTCCAGTTGAAGGCCTCTGAGAGACCCACATCTGCTTGCATTTGTCGGGACGAAGACGAAGTCCATAGGCTGCGGCATACTTCGAAACGAGGTTCACAATCCTTTGCAGTTTTGCGTTGTTTTCAGCGAATAACACAATGTCGTCGGCGTACTCCAGGTCGACAAGGGAGCGTCCTGATGGTGTTAGGATCACATCCGCAGGAAACTGTTCTGCAACTCTACGCATGATGTCATCAACGGCGAAGTTGAAAAGAAAAGGTCCTGCAACGGCTCCTTGCATTACTCCTGTTTTCACCTCGAAAGCTGACGTAAATCCGACAGGTGTACGAACTGCTGCTGTTGTTCCTTTGTTCATGTCCTCGATTAACCGAACATACTTTTCCGGGACTCCATCTGCTCGCAGAGCATTGAGCAATCGATCACGATGAGGAGAGTCGAACGCGGCTTCAAAGTCCAAAAAAGCAAGCTGTAATGGCTTCGAAAACCGCTGCCACGATTCAATTACTCTTCTCACGACGAACACTTGGTCGATGGTCGATCTTCCAGGTCGAAAACCGGCTTGCTCATCTCTGGTCGTTCCTTCACGATGTTTGATAAGTCGCTCGAGAATGATACGTTCTAAAACCTTGTACATGACACGAAGTGGAGAGATTCCTCTGTAGTTCTTAGGATCCGTGACGGATAGCTTCTTGTGAAGAGGTACGATGATCGCATGTCTCCACGAATCGGGTATCCTTTCGCTCATCCATATGGCACGGATGGTGTTGGTCATTCCACGAATCCCAGACGGAGGAAGAGCTTTCAGCATTTCAGCAGTGATGTTGTCATCTCCACCTGCCTTTCCATTCTTCATTTTCCGGACACAATCCAAAACTTCAGACTCAGTCGGCGGTTCCTCACTGACATCGTAATGTGCTCTCTGAACATGCGGGAGCTCAGGTACTGATGGCGCTGGACGATTCAGTAGTGAACTGAAGTAATCCTTCCATATTGGCAGCGTCGCATCACCAACTGCAACTCCATTGGTAGTGTTCAAGACAGGAGAACATCTCTTCATCTTCCCGCCATACTGTCGCAGCAACGTGTAGGCTTTCCTCGGATTCTTCTCCTCCCAAGCCTTCTCGAACTCCTTAGCTCTACACGTCCACTCTCGTTCGCGGTCACTTTGAAGCTGCCGACGCAACTTCCTCCTCAGACGCTTCTCCTCCACGAAGTTTCCTGCAGTTCGGAGAGCACATACTCTGTTGTAGGTAGATGTTGTTTCTTCTGAGACGTAGGCGAACTTCTTCTTAGGCTGTACAACCGGGAGTGCCTCTTTCGAAGCGTCCTGGATGCATTTGACAAAAGAATCCGCGTCGCAAAGTTTCTTCTTAGTCCGTACTCCGATGTGAATAGAAACGCGTTGTCGGAAATTCCTTCTGCACTCTTCATCTCTGAGACTTGTCATGTCAATCCTCTGGAGAGGCTGAGCCCCTCGCTTCCTCTTATGAATCCTCGCAGTGAAGTTCAACAGAACAGGACGGTGATCCGAATCGAATGCGACATCCCACACAGCTCTAGATCTTCGAATGTCCGATACTGGAATATTCCTCGTCAGGACATAGTCAAGCTGTAGTTTCAAAGTTGTCATCTTCCGCTTCCGCTGCTCTTCTGGAGATAGCCGGGTTGGTCCCTGCCACGTAAGCTGATGGCGGCGATGATTCCTCTTGAATGTCGATGCAATAATCAGACCACTGCGTTCACAACAGTCGACAAGGCGGTAGCCATTGTCCGATGTTTGCTCCACTGGGTAGAACCATTTACCGAGTACTTCGGATTCCTGATCAAGTCCCATCTTCGCATTTGCGTCAATCCCCACGACAACAGCATGTTGACAAGGTATCCTGGCCAGCAACGTATTGAGTTCCTCATAAACGCATCCTTCGAATTGTCTTCGGCGGTTTCAGTGGGCGCATGAGCACTCACTATCCACAGATTGAATCCTCTGTGATCCCGCAGTCGTACGAATGCATTCCGACACGACGTTGAGCCGAACTCCTTGACCATACCATTGAAATCCTTCCTTACAGCTATTGCACAGCCTCCCACTCTCCTATCGTCAGCGTTACCGCAGTAGATGGTGTACTCTCCGACGCTGATGACGGGTCTATCCTTGAGGCGGGTTTCCTGCAAAGCAGCAAACGGTGCATGGAAATAGCTCAGAAGTCTGGATAGCGCAGTTTTTTGGATATCACTCGACAGCGATCGACAGTTCAGGGTGGCGAAATTGTGGCTTGTGGCCAAAGACTCCATGACTCCCTAGGTACGGATCATAAGGTGTTATGGACCAGAGGCCTTAGTGTGCCGGACGGCGACACCTTTATGCAATGTGCGGGATACTTTCGCGATATAGTTGTGCACGCTATATCGCTCGAACGTTCCCTGTGTACACTCAAACGTCTGCTGGGTTCAGTAGAAGCAGGGGCACCAACGAGCAGGTACCAACAGACTTGTATACACACCCCCAAGATAGCGTTAAGTACCATATGTGTAAGGTTTTCTTTTTGCAGCGCCCTCTCAGCGACTCCATGTCTGCACTGCTAGTAGCGTCCGCGCCATGGCCATTGAGAGGATTGCACGTAGCTCTGCTGCGGGTTCCGCCTCTATGTCCAGATTTTGTCAGTCCTCTACTGACATGTAGTGAAGAATATTTGGCTTATGTCGATAAGGTAATTTTACTCGAAAGTGTTTCTAACCTTCACATATCGATTTCTACTGTTTTCAGAATGTGAATCTCATTCCTCATCTATGCAGGGGAACAGAGGTCTATTCGACATATGCGCAGGTGGTCCTTCGAATACTACGAATGAATCCCGGTCGGCTTAATGAACTTGATGTGAGTGTTTTGGAAACCAATTTTCGTTCTAAGAGGTGGGGAAAGGACTGGATCGCATCTGGTATCGTACTTGTAACCTTCGGAGTTGTACCAATATCTGTAACGATGAAAGAATCTCGTCTTATACAGCTAGATCGTGTTTATTGAAGGGATGATGATTTCTTGGTCGAGGCTTTTCTCAACATTGAAGTGGCGGGTGCTGTACAGGGAGTCAGACTCTAAATGCAGCATTGGACAGACGGATCCTTTGCCTAAATGGAACAAGTTCCAAAAAAGAAGACGCAGGTTTTTTGGGAGCTGGTATTCGCTCGCAGGGTTCTGTGCTGGGTGTGGTGCTCCACAGGGGGATCTAAGTTGCGGAGGGGTGAAGGGGGGTCTGACAAGGGAAGTATACAAAGCGTAGGTCGGATGCGCCAAAACGACTAGTATCGTTAGAAACTCTTGTGGCTCAATAGTAAAATCGCGCAGCCCCTGCAGGTTCCAAGAGGTTACAAGCTTGAAAAAGTCGTTTTCTGTGCTTTTTGTACCTTTCAAAAAAGCGCATTAGTCTTTGGTAAATCCGGAAACGGACCTCATAAATGTGTTCAGCGCCCAAAACTACCACCCTGAGCAAAGTTCGGGTGAAGGCACTTTTCCATATTTTGTCCAGACTGACTGCGTTTTGGACTTGCACAGATTTTCGGGTGGGCGTTTATTCATACCGATTAGAGGGCTTTGGAAGCGTTTTCGATAAATGTTCCAGATTTGACTTAAAATTCTCCATGGGAGGTTTTATAAGGCGCTGATCACGGATCTGTGGTTTATTAGTCGCTTTTCCAAAGTTTTCGGCTAATTTCGTTTGAAGCTTCCCAACCGGGGAAAATTTCGAAGGAAAAACGCCACATTCGAGGTTTCCGGATTTTCGCAATTGATATGTCTCAAGATCATTCTCTGAGGGTCACTTGGAGTGCTAAACACGAATCTGGAGTTTGTTTGCCAATTTTTCTGCAGATTATGGTGGGTATACGGTAGTTTGGTCCAAATCTCAGATTTGACTCAAAATTTGTATACGGGGGCTATTCGGGGTGGAAAATACGAATTTAACGTCCGTTCGTCCATTTTCAAAATACTAAGATCGGTTTTGACCCCTAAATGACATGTTACCTACCGTGACCAATAGTAAACCTCAAAATTTCGACAAATGGACTCCAATATTCGTGTTCACCACCCTAGATTACCCATACATACAACTTTTGAGCAAAATCCGAAAAAAAAATTTGAAAGTCAAAAAAAATGTCTGATGGGTGCCATTGCTTTTTCTCGAGGCTCAAAAGATGCTCATAACTTTTTTGAACCTGCAGCTCAGGGCGGAATACTGCGACTTTTTTACTATTGAACCAGAAAAGATACTAACGATACTAGTCACTTTGGCCAATCCGACCCAACGCTTTGTATACTTCCCTTGTGAGCTTCCCCGGGAGGCCAAGTGGAGCGCACGGAGTGGGGGTACACGCTGTCTAGTATCTGTTTCACTGTTAGTTTCTTGTTTTTTCTTCCTAAATGACTTGCTCTTCTTTCTTGAAGTTCATAAGAAAACAGACCAAGTCACGCTTCTGGTGGGCTTGATAAAATCGCCAAAAATTTGCCCAAATCACGCTCTTGGGGCACTGAGCACAATTGTCGTTCGCCACACCTCGTGCAGTACCCTGTCCGCTCATAGGGTAGTGGTGGGGCTTGAAGGTTTACCGTATGCATTGATCTATGCCATTTAGAGTCTTCAACTTCACATTCTCAAAAATTTGACTGAACTCATTGCAGTTGACAACTGCTGAGCTCGCACCGTTGATACTGATCGAATCCTCGTCCGATGACTGGTCCTTGCTGTCTTCGAGCCTGCGCTCAGACTTGACCCCTTGCTTGAAGAAGTTTGTTGTTCGATGGGAAGAGGAGAAGAACTATTCCGCTATAACGAAGGTCCTGGGAATGATAGAGGTCTGTGTCAATCCATTTTCCATTTCTTAGAGTGTATATTTTGGTGGAGGTTTTTTTTCAGCTGAATGAACGTGGCGAAGTCTTATCGGCACTGCTGCAGAAGCCATGTTCTGCTCAGTTGATGACCGAAGTAATGAATAAATTGGAGGTAATTTTGAGAGTGGATTTCTAAAGTTCAATAGTGGCTATAGTGACAACATTTGGCTAGTTTTCTTGGTCTGGTTTTGTGTTTATCTTTCTGTATTTTGTCTAAATTCTGCCTTTTAAGCTTCCCGAAGAGCTGGCAGCTGAATTTTCACGGCTTTCGTTTCACTCTCTGTTCAGCGAGGTCAAGGATGAAGGTAAGAGTGTTTGTGTTATCTCGCTGTGTTCTGTTTTGGCGTTATGTCATGTCATGTTTTTTGTCTACAGAAATTGATCCTGTGCTGGAGATGCTGTCGAAGTTTCCGCCATGTGAGGTGCTGATTCGCAGTGCGTTGTCTACTCACCTTGATGAGAGCCAGCCGGAAACTTTCACCAAACATCACTCTACGGAAAAGTACGTTTCTTTAAATGAACCCAATCTTTGAGATTAGTGTGTAGTTTTTAGTTTGCAACGAGTTGGAATGGTTTGCTCTCAGCTGCTTTACGCGGATAGTCGGTATCGAGCCCTTCTGCCTTCTCAAGATGAGCTATTGGCGCTTTTGACAGAGTTGGACGTATATGTTGGTATCTGCTGCCATACTATTTCCTGTTCTAATTCTCTACCAGAAGTTACTCTGTTTACTCTTAGTTGTCAAATGACGTCGTAGCTGAATATGGGCTGTTTGCTGAACCGTTTCCAGTTGAAACGGAGTGGATCAGTTCTGAGGAGAGGTTGCTGAAATCTATAGAAAATAAAGCCAGGAGAGCTCTAATATATCTAAATATTGATTGTGAAGGTTAGAAAAATTATCGTCTTGTTGCCGCAAGTGATTATATATTACATTTTGAGGTCTCTTCCAGACAGAGCTCATGATATTTCCTTGGCCTATGCGGCTGTAGTGGTTCCTGTCGTGAAAATGTTTTATAACACTAGATGGCGATGTGATCCCACGTCAGATAATCTGAACGATTGCATTCATAGATGGCATCAGGTCTTCCAGGTATGGGTTTTTTTTTCATTCTGGGACACCTACAATTGCTTCATTCCTGAAGAGTTCACTATCGGGCTTTCAGAAGACGGCTCTGGCATCTTCACGTGCCATTTCTGCCTTGCTAGCACTGCCGACGTGTTCTGCTACAGCTGAGTTGGCTCTCCGCCATCTTCGGAACTGTACACATCCACCTCTTCCATTATCGTCGTGGGATAAGCCCGAAGAGAAAGCGCCGTGGTATTGGGCCCTAGAATATGACTGTTCAGGGTTGAACCTTGAATCGCTGGAAATGTGGATAACGAGGTACAAGTCTGTTACATTGTATAGTGATAAACTCGGTTGTTAAGAACTGAAGCGTAGCATCTAGCTATGAGTTAGAACAATGTCATTTGGCTACAGTAACATACCATAATTATTTGCTAAGTGTTGTGCAAGGTCACTCCTGTGCGCGTCCTGGATTCCACTCGACATCAGCTTTCTGAAGTGTACCCTGTAGGAGAGGGCTTGCCAGAGGCGGCAGTACCCGACAGCGCAGGGGTCCTGGCGACGCCTTAATACGATAGAACGTTTGAGAGGCAGATACGCGGAGAACGTCAGGTGGACAGTGCCACGTTCATCGATCTGTCTTCTTCATATGGTTCTAAGTGTGGCTGGCATCGTCAACATCAACGCAGTCAAGTTTGACCTCTCCTGCCAATGTTGATCATCACTAGCGCTGCTGAGTCGTAGCTCTGTGGCTAAGCAGTATCCGTCAGACGGCAGGGGTCGTCGAAATCCTGAAGTCATTAGGTGGGCTCAGCCGTGCTGCCTAACCCGCAGATATCCAAAAGCAGTGGTGCAGGGGGCTGTTGCTTCTATCTCGTAGTCTCGAGGCATGCCGCAGTCTTTGCTGAGGGACACGATGGATGCGGAGCAGTTCGGAGGCACCTTACTCAGGCATTGTGGGGTTTTTAACCTGCAGCTACCGCGGGTCATAATTTGAACCGCTCTCGCTAGAAACGAAAAAATGGGCGAAGCGGGTGCCCCATATCCACCGTTTGCCCCGCTATATCCGGCGAATCACTGCCATTTGCAGGTTTCGATCATGTTCGGTTCCGCGCGCGATATCCGGCGATTCACTGCCGTTTGAAGTTTTCGACCATGCTAGATCAGATTTACAACGGCAAAGGAGGTCGTCGTCTTATTATAGAAGCACGTGGCGCTAGGGGCGGCGTCCGATCATTTCAATAGGAGCGGGTCTCCCCCAACAAGGACACGGTCCATGTCGCCGCCCGCGTGAGGGAGTCACCATCATCGGGGTTCGCGACGGACACATCATCCACGCCACTGACGACCGCGAGAGAGCTTCCCTTGCTGAGGACCGTGGGGGAGACCCTCAGCGGTCAAAAATCGTCCAGAGAGCGACTCGTAGCCACTTTCCAGGAGCGGCCCTGAGAGGCCGACTGCGCTCTGTCTGGGATGAGGTCCCTAATATACGTGCTTTGCTGCTGATATGGGCCTAGTCAATTGTGGAGTCATTGATAACGTGATTTGGCAGATCAAACGAGTTCATCGTGTACGAACGCAACACCGAGCCTCTCTGCAGCAAAGACGTCATCGCCAGCCAAACGGCGGGATCCGAGGTTTGGCAGGCGCTGAACGCAGACCGGAATGACCATGCGGGAACTCTGCCGTTTGCCTCGCACAGGTCGAAATGGGAAGGTTCAGTGCGCGTTAGAAAGGCCAGAATCTCTTCTGAGTATAGATTCGCCGGCTCCTATTGAGCGGTAGGGGGTCCGTCTTTCACTCGTAGGCCTGTTGCTGTCTGAGAGAGGTTAAAAGCGTATAAAACTTTTGGGGTTCTGTTATTTTCGAGTATACAGACAAGTGTAGCGGTATTGATTCGGCCCTAACATAGCTCTTTCTAGTGATGCCTCAACCTGTGACGAAGTTCCGTCCGTGGTTGTAGAAAAAGAAGACCTAAAAGAACGGTCCCTCCTTTCAAGGCTTCAGTCTAATGAAACTTTGGCAAAACTACTGCCTTCCCACCGTCATTTGAAAATTTAGCATGGAACCTGAGGTTTGTGATACGCTCCCTCCCCAACTAGTGCTACGCTTCATCTCCCTCGCAAGTTTCTATTTTTGTGGCGAAATTCTTGAGACCTTATCACCCGTTTTTTTTTTCGACTCAACGTCGTATAACCCTTTAAAGACAACGCTTTACATATTTTTATGTGGTTGAGAGAACGGGTTTACTAGGGGATTCTCTTTGTTCCCAGTTGCACCATACCAATTTTCGGTAGAGAAAGCCTCAACAATTTCTCTACAAATTAGTTCTTTTCGAACATATGTTTTTAGGTATCATTTCGAGCCCAAAGTCGAATTTCTTTCAAAAATCCAGCAGCATGTTCAGTCAGACACTTCCGAGTGGGAGGACTCCATTTTTAATGCGAGGTTGTTTGAAGCTTAAATTTTCCCTCAATTTTCTGCTTCTATTGATGTTGATCTTCAGTTCTTTGGAGAGTCCGTCTTGGCGAATCAGCGCTCTGTGTCTCCTGGCTTCGTCGGATGTTATGAGAATAGAAAGACTGTCGTCATTGTCACCAGAATTGTTGGATTTCATTTTATGTGGAGTTATTACGGCCATGGATGTAAGTGTTTTTCGTCTACCTGTTTTTAAGGTTTCAAAACCTCGATCTGCATTCATGCTAGAGCTGTGACGAGAGAATGGATACGAAATCAGGAGAGAGTGTCACCAAGCTGCACTCGTTGGCTGGATTGGCTTTGATGGTCTTCAACAAATGTGTGGATTTGAGTTATTACCAGTACGATAATTCATTCGACACGGTTAGTATATATGTTTGGCTAGCAATCATGGACTTTGGATCAAATCAATAGCTAAGAGGTTACAGGAATGGCCAAACTTCTTCCTCCCCACAATGGCGCGGATCGTGCTTAGGTGGTACACGTTATTACAAGTTGGTAAGAATTGAAAATTTCGATTAATCTCCCCTCCACACACATTCGTTGTCTTCCGTCATTCCGCCGTCGTTCGGAAACTGTCTTTGTTGCCTTGAGACATTGACCGTTTATTGGGTAGTATTGCTCATTGGCAGTTGTTTAAGCATGCCGTCTTGTACGAAATAGCTTACGATTCCTTTTTTGTACCGTCTAACGAACACCGTATATTTCGCTTTGTCGGTCCAGCTCTGTGGACGTTTTTGGGCAAACTAGGTTTCGCGGATGAAGCCACAGCTGCTTTCGACAAAAGACGTGTGTAAGTTTGCGAATGGCGAATTTTCCGGCATGAACGGCGTTCGTTCCGGGGCAACAAAGATAGCCTTCGCGCTACGGTGGCTCCGCGGAACGCCACTTCAAGTGTATGAGGCCTTATGCATGTGCTTCGTTAAGGTTGGTACGTGATTTCAGAGGGCGCGCCAACATTCTTTGTGCGAAACTTGGTCGAAGCCGTGCTCCGCCTAAAAGAATTGCCAGATGACCTATCTTTGAAAACGAAGCTATGCCCAGAGCTGGATAAGTTTGGGTAAGTGTAATTAGTAGAGATAGGCATTCGACACTTGCTCCCGAACGAACGAGTAGCTCGAGTGACGGCAAACCACTAGGAGTGTATTGGACCAAATGCTCAAGGCTCAATGATTGAATGGGCCCTGGCCGGGGTATGCCTAGGATGGTGCTAGCCAAGGTCCTTATGGGCAGTGTACCCGATAGGTTTCACTTACGAGGGCTCCACAGTGTGTGGGAGGTGTAGTGCCCTACATTGTTCTAGAAAGAACATGAAAGCTGTGTTTAATGGGCTAGAATAGGTCTGCTTTCGCTTCTGTTGACTTCTGAGCATGGACGGATTCACCGCAATGAGGGAGTGGTACTTACCTATACAAGCAAGCCTTATATCGATTATTTCGGAGGAAAATTTAGTTTGTTAATTTGCGTGCTTATGCGGAGCGAGGGTAAGGCCAGCGAGAAAGAGCCGCATCAGAGGAGATGAAGAGGAGACTCATCATACGCGCTCACAGGCGCCAACGGTTGTATCCTCAGTAGTAAATTTCACTCCGAAATAGAGGATAGCTGACTTAACATCACTTTTTTTCACTCTATTGTTGTTATCACAATCTAGTGTTCTCATTTGTTTTTGGTCTGGAGGCACCAGGCGCTTGGTCATGCCTGTTTGCGGCCATTCTTTTGCCGATCCAGGCTCGTTTTCCATCATTGATTCGACTCTGGGAACCTAGGTTTCTCACTTATCATTTAAATGTCAAAACCCATGGACAGTGATTTTCGCTAACACAGCCTATAAGATGAGAAAACATACAGCCGAATAGCATGCGTGGGGTTGAATAGACGGTTCAATAACTTGTATTTACAACTATATACATGCATGCCTTGTCCGGGCCTATACAATGATACGTTTTTTTATCTATTGTTATGCTTTGATGTTGATTGGTTCCAGGTATGAAGCTGTCCATCAAACCCTCATAATTCACTCTGAAGATCTACTTGTAGCTGAAAGTCCGTTTATCCGATTTGCTGCTCTACATATTTTGAAAATGTGAGTTGGAAACATTTAGTTCAATAGGGAAAGTGGCCCCTATTCACTTAACCGCGGCGCTACAGGATTTATCCACCTCGATATAAACGTGTGTCACATGGCGGTTTCAACTGGGTTACTTCATGAACATGCGCGATGGAAGGGCAGCAGCTATCCTCCACCTTGCCGCAGAGGCTTCACGCACTACAAACAGGGCGTAAATACAGCGACTTCCATAACATAATAGCATCGTCGTGCGTTCCTATTCTACACCATTTGATCGCAGCGACGGGAAGTATGCTATCGGGCTTTGAGAATATCATGTGTCCCCACGTTTGCTGCCTCTGATCTTGTCGTGACGCGGCACCCTCGCCCAAGGCTACGGCCTAGTAGCATCGGTGGACAAGGGTTCTGGGTCCCGTGGCCGCGTTTAAGGTATTATCAGAGGACTTACGCACACGTTCCCAAGCTCGCCGTAGACTGCCACGCGGTTGAGAATGCCGAACCTAACCTAGGCGGGTATATGGCAACCTGCGGTAGGATGGCCCTACAGCCTCTGCCAACAACTATGGTGGCGTGACGCCATGCCCACATGCGGGGCGAACACTGCCACAGTTTATAACACACACCTTGCAATTCCGCCTTGTGCGGATCAATCAATACTCGGCCAATCGATAACCACTGTGTTTGGCGCAACAAGATACTTCGTACACAACAACGCCATTATGCGCATACTTTACGAAACTCCCGACTTGCTGTCAATCAAAAAAACAACAAAAATAACACAGGCAGGACGCCACTGCGCGCGGGGCCAAGGCCCAATCGGAGTCGATGAAGAGACGACCACTCGCGGAGGCAGGCAGGAGAGAGACTGGCAGGGGGGACGCTGAGTCGATTGGCGCAACTTCGCGAGGTGGCGCCGCACGCGGCGTCTAGAAACTGCGTCCTTCAAGATTTCGCTGCGGGACCAGCGCTGACGTGGCTGAGGCGGACCTATATGATCAGAGTCGTACGAAACGTCACGACAGATATGAACAATGTCTTTCCTGCCTTCACTGAGCAATCGCGAACCTATCCAGGGAGTATATGATTTCTCAGGGTTTCCTGACAGACTTCTATTTTAGACTGTCTCCTCAGATGTATAAGCAGGAGAATGGTCAGTGGACGGAGGAGGAGAAGGTACGAAAGAACTTTGTTCTTAATTTAGACTTGAAAAAAACAAGGAAGAGACTTTATTATCTGCTATCCATGAATAATTTCAGGTATCCTCTTCAGGACCTTGTCGTCTTGTCGTGCCAGATACACTATCGCGACTGATTGATGGTGCGATGGGATGGGCGTCTATTATGGCCTTTGACGCCGCGCTTGTGCCGCTTATGGTAAACCAGAACAGTGACCTTTTGGTTGCGTTTTTCATATTGTCTTTCAAAGGCGTCAGTTCGTGATGCAGGGTGAAATTGGATGAGATCGCGTACAGAACTGAAGACTTAACCAGTTCGAGGTTTGGGAGGGTAAGAGCGGAAAATTGAACAGCTGATTTCAAGGGGCCAGTAGGGGTGGCACCAATGACAGATAGGGTCTCGTGTGGGCTCACTGAAGACGCATTCATTTGAGTGATACATTACTCGTTTGAAATGATTTCCTAATCAATATTCCGGTAGTAAGTTCAAGTTGTTCTTTAAAGACGTGTATCTCGTCAGATGAGGAAAGGGTAGCCTACTGTGATGCGCTGCCTCATTCGGTCT
Source organism: Aplectana chamaeleonis (assembly GCA_029168955.1). Lineage (NCBI taxonomy): Eukaryota > Metazoa > Nematoda > Chromadorea > Rhabditida > Cosmocercidae > Aplectana > Aplectana chamaeleonis. The sequence continues at coordinate 471,003 of JAPDOI010000362.1, forward strand.
CCACTATTCTGCCGCAGATTCTTGCTAGATGTCCGGAGGATATACGTGAGCTTGACAATTATTGAGGATCATGCTGAAAAATGCCCAAGTTGGTTGAGTTTTCAGCAAAATCAAATGAAGTCGACTTCTTTGTTCAGTCGCATTTGAGGTTCAGTGTGGATTTATATGCGAGATATGCGGCAAATCTGTTATATCGGTGGGAGAAAATGCTTAGATTTCCTGTTCTTTTACTGATTCGCTGATAAGGCTTGCCTTTCAGTACTCTCGGTAGCCTGCCCGCTGTTGTGCGGAATTGGTACGCTGGACTTCCCAATACAGGAATGCAGATAGTTAGCAAGTGAGTTTGCTTCTTTTTGGACGGAATATTCATTTTACAAAACGCTGTATGAAAGGGAAAATGAAGATGGAAAAAAAGAGCAATGAAATCAAAACATGATAAAGAACAAAACTATGCTGATAAAACACCACTTCACTTAAACCAAGATGCGAAACTTGTTGAAGGGATGAAAAACGGATAAAGAAGTTGTACCCTTAGCTACAAGGCAGCTCTAGTATCAAGCGGCTATGTATTACCGTGTAAACAATACAAAAGACGGAACACAGAAAGGAGTGTAACAATAAATGCGAGTTGGGTTCGATAACCTCACGTGAGTCCTAGCCCAAAACGAAGGGACATCTTGCGAGATGAAAACGTTAATGTCTTTAAAGGAAGTAATAGAACTCTGGTCTGGGGTGCATGCCCATCGTCGATATGTCCAAAATTCTGTCAAGTGATTTCGTCAGTAGTGATAGTCTCCCGACTGCTCGGTTTCCTGCTCCTTCCAAAAAAAACAGGCAGGACACGAAGAACACATGTCGGCACGCGCGGGACAAGCGGTGGACTATGAAACTTTTCTTCGCGCAGAACGAGCGGGAAGCCACTATGAAATCTCTGGCGGCACCGTCATCTCGGTGCGGGTAAAAGATGGGCCTTAACTAGAACATGCACAGAAATTCCTGGCTTGTATTTGCGTATGCGGTAGCGCAGAATAGTGAGAATCATTCATGTTGGAGTGGACTCAAATCGAGAAGCGAGTATTGATTGAAACGGCAAAACCCCCACGGCGGTTTGGGCGGCGCCGCTATGACGGTGCTGGTGAAATATGAAAGTTCATACCTCGCGTCACACGCGTGCCGCGCTTGCGGTGCGGACTATGAAAGATGCCCAAGCATGGCTGAGATATGAGACACGTCTATCAATGAGACGTCTAGAGTCTATGGATTTTTTTCGTTGATCGGGCGATTCTATTGAACGCGCGGCTTCGCGCGCCTTCTAGAAGGACGCCCGAGGAGCGCGCTAATTAGCGGCGCTTCCATTTCAAACTTAGAACACACTCACTCATTTGTATGGTGGAGATAACGTCAATAGTCTCACGTGCACTCAAAATATTGGAAGAAGCCCATGCTCGATGCTGCTGTCATCGCGAGTACTATACATAGTTTTTGAGTGGTTTATCTATTGTCAGGTATGTGCGACGACACGTTAGCAAGTTGCTAATAGATGCCGAGCTGAACAAAGTGAAAGTAGCGAATCAGAAGCAATTGAAAGCTGACAAACTATTGAAGGTAACATGCTTGCACAGTTTTATGCCCTGGTTCGTACCATCTTCTGTTGTGCCTTTCCGCGCAGGCAGCGTCTATACGTCGCGAGGGCGCGCGCTCCTCAACGCTCAAGAACTTTGATGGGTGCCTTGCGCCCAGAAACACAAGGACCACAACTTTTTGCCCTGTGTCGATGCGACTCATAACGTTTTACCTGGTGATCATTCCTTCGAATCGACTCGTTGGGTGATTATTTACCACGTTTTTTCATGGCCGTGGTGAGCGTATGGAAGGATTGAGTTTTGAAGAAGTTTTGAACCTCAATACTTCAGGAACACATCCGTGAGCTTGGAACTCGTTGTTTCTCTCATTCTCGAAGAGAGCGTAAGCGCGCATGAGCGCAATGCAAATCATTTGTTCTCGAGGACTATCGATTTTGCGTAATCACACGCTCTCGCTAGGAGTGGAAGCTGCTTCACCCCTCGAAACCTGAAGCTACTTTGGAATAGTTCATCCATTCAGATCCGCGTTGTGCCAGTGTCGGGCGAGGTCATAGCTGAATATACTGTTGAAGAGACCACAATGCGGTTATCAATCGGGATGCCAGCCGACTGGCCACTTTCAGTGCCATCGATTCAGATCGACAAAGCTATCGTGCCGTCTGAAAAAGTAAAGCGATGGCTACTCCAGCTGACTGCCTACTTGTTTCATCAGGTATCGAGTTTGTATAATCCACCTCTAAGGTAGTCTCATGATTCTCAGTCGCGACACGTGACGTGCTCATTCGGATGAGTATAATAACTATGAGCGCTCACATATCTTGCTAAACGTGGTGGAACCGCTTTTTTCCTTCAGAATGGTTCTACCGTGGAGGGCATCATCATGTGGAGGAAGAATGTAGATAGAGATGTGGATGGCGCCGAGGCGTGTTGCATTTGCATGATGACAATCCATTCAACCAATCATCAACTGCCTAAGGTTAGTTCTCGGTGACAGAAATAGTTCTTCTATCTATGGCTCCACAGGTTGATTGTTGATTGACTTTTATTATATTTCCTTTAGGTGAAGTGCCGGCAATGTAAGAACAAGTTCCATTCTAACTGCTTGGTATGTCTCTTTTTTAGGCCGTCAATTTAATGTTCCATTTATAGTTGGTGAACAGAAGGTCATTCCACAATGTTTCAGTATAAGTGGTTCGAATCGAGCAGTCAGACCAGCTGTCCTTTATGTCGATCCAATTTCGGATAGGAAGAAATCATAACTGCTATATTGTTGTTATTGGGGTCTCCGTCTTTTCTGATGAAAATTGGTGATGAAATATTGTAAAACGGTTATTTACAGTTTGTGTGATACCCAGTAGTACTTGTACGCTAACCTAATAAAGAGTTTATATGTTTTACAAACATAGAAGTTAAGTAGCATTGGAAAACTTGCAGGCGTCAGTATGGTTTCCGTTTTCGATTTAGTCTGACGCATGAACCAGGCGGCTGGCCATAAGGTGTTGGCGGCCTCACTCAAGAATGGGGTTTCGGTTCGCGCGGGGTGATCTACCGTTGCAGCGCCGTCCATTCATCAGACTAAAATTATTACGCGAACTCTATGCACAGCTGTGATGCTTACCAGGGGTGTGCGTTAATGAAAAAAAATTTTTCGTTAACCGTTAATCGTCAATTTTTGAAAAAAACCGCGTTAATCGGGTAATGCGTCAACACGTTAATTTTGCATTTCGTTAACAATTTTGAAAACATTACCTGACCACCACGAAAATCGATAAATAACCAGACGTCCCAAAAAAAACATGAAATACGTTCCATACCAAACACCGCAGTCAGTACACTCCAAACTTGGAAATCATCTTCATGGATTATTAATACTATCAGCCAGAACAATAAACGAATACTCTTCAAGAATAGGAATCCTGACATGCAAAAAAGCATAGATGGATGGAACATTAACGAAATAAAAATTAACGTGATTTCAGGACTTTTTCGTTAACCGTTAATCGTTAATTTTTGAAAAAAAAACCGCGTTAACCCGTTAATGCGTTAACACGTTAACGTTATTAACGCACAGCCCTGATGCTTACTCGACGGTAGTGTATCTTTATACTGATGTCATACTCGTAGACCTTAAGGGAATCGTTTCGACTTAGTCTGACGCATGAACCAGGAGCAGCGCTATACCAGCTTCGGAGTGGCTACTACTCCAAGTCGCAGTGGTATCTTCATAAGATTGGAGCAGCTGATAATCCACTATGCCCGGAATGCAGTCTGGAGGAACACACAGTACCTCACATGTTCTCATGAGCTACAAAGCCAACGCATCTCACAATTGAAGATCTCTGGCTTAAACCCGTGGAAGTAGCCAATTTTCTGTCACTTTGATTCTATAATATTGGAAAGAAAGAAAGAGAAAAATAAATTCAAAAAAATTTAAAAAAGTGGGCCAAAGAAAGCTCCATCAGGGATCCTTCAAGGAAGGGATCCCAGCCACTCGCTTCGATGTTTCGTCTACATGACGGAATTTGGAACCAGGATCCAGGGGCAACAAAAAGGATGGGCAACAAAAACAACAACAAGCGAATTGTCGACAGCGTCTAAACGAACGCCGTTCTCTCAGCTCTGGCCGATGAAGGAGTGAACCCGTCCTGTGTAAGAACGTTAGCCGACCGTGATCGAAACTGTGCTACGAGGATGCAGCTCTTCTATCGCCCTCTCACCATTTACATTGGAAAGGGGGTTCGACGAGGGGATGTATATATGTCGTCCGAGCTGTATGCCCCGCTTTGCAGTGGATAATGAAATCACTCGACAGGGACGAAAAGTGCATAAGCAAGATCGCTCGACTGGGACGGAAACTGCATAAGCAAAGATTGGAATTTTCTCTTACATGTTGACAGAATCGCCGTCTTTTTAGCAGCGGCAATGAAGCTGGAGGGATGGTCGTGATTCAATCCGAAGGCGTGGCACATTTGAAATGCCCGCTGTGGAGGAACTCCTATCTTTTGACGTTGGAAGCTGCTCCTAAGTGTTCTCAATCAGCAAGGATATCGACTCAGAGGAAGAATTTGGAAGCAGGTAGAGAGCAGCAGGGGCAGCTTCTGGTCCTCTCAAAAGAGCCCTCAACCAATTGGGTGGCCCGAAAATTGGCGTTCACCTGTTCGACCCAGCAGCTCTCTCTGCGCTCTGCTATGCTATGGAAACGTGGGGCCAGCACAGTGTCTACCTCGAGGCCTTTGCATGTTGCCCACAGAGCGCTGGAGCGTGGTTTTTGAAAGGTACCGGGCGCATTCCACACCGAGCCGGACTCCGCTGTTCTGACCTAAGAAGTATCTTCCATCTTTGACCCAATGCAATACTCATCCGATGCCAAATTTCGAAGGATCAAGCCAGATTATGGGGCGACCTACGGTGGACAAAGAAAACAGCTACTTCTCTCTAGTGCGTACGCCGTCGAGTGATGCCTTGTGTTGAGTGAAGAGATTGTATTATTGGGACTGGTAATCAGCTGCCTTAACAGCGAGCATCAACTTCTAGGCTCAGAGCTAGTGATTGAATTGCGAGACGACACAGACCACCACCTTCACTTTGTGCTGGGGCTCAGTTTAATCGTAGGTGGACTGCTGTTTTCATTTCGAATTTTTGGATTTACCACATAGGGAATAAGGGATTGCGACACATTTTTTTCACTGTCTCGCTGCTTTTTCTAATGACATTTCCTTATTCGTCAAATAGGCTTGTAGGCAGCATGCCATTCACTAGCGTGTCATCGAGGGTTGCCATCTAAATTGAGTGCCTTTTTGAGACTCATTGAAAACTAGAGCAATTCTTTGCATGTGACGTCCTTGAAGATGCGGAAAGTCATTCATAACGTGAAAACCCGCAAAAAAACAATGCTCGAGCGAGTGGTAATGGCATAGAGTACGAGAAAACGATTTTCCTCACTCAGCGCAAAAGTACTCAGCAAGAACTCAACAAGTGTGACAGCTAGCCTAAACTAAAAGCACACCAAAAGTTAATGACTGGTTTGAAAAGCGCCCTGGTTCCTCGATCAGCTCGAGAATAAAAGAAGTTCGAAGTCGAACTTGCGGTTTCCGTTGGAATTCCGCACTTAACTGGTATGTGTGACGGTTGTTCCGACCGAATTCCTAACACTCGCCAGTTCTCTAGCTTTTTTCTCGCCACAGAAAAACGAGCAACTTCGATTCCTTACATTCAGCAGAGCGGAGTTAACTCGAGCGATTGTTGTGTAGTTGTCCCTGCTTGCTAGTCGGAGGGCAGTTGGACAACAAGAACTTTACGCTCATAATCGAATTAGGCTGTGTTCTGTGAAAGGCTATGCAATGAAAACCTGCAACAAACGTTTCTGGTCTCTGAAAGTTAAGAAAAAAAGTACTGCTTTCTGAAAGCTGGCCAAGTATCCATTTGCTGAGTTACAATAGCCCTTCGCTTCTACGATTTAGCCAGAAAGGACGCGTGTTCGCGTCATTTCTTACCAAATACCGTATCTCTCCTAATACAAGTACACCTCTATTTCAAGTACACCTCTAATATAAGTACACCTAAAAGGGAAGGCTGAGTATTAGTAGTACACTCTCTATTTGAAGTACACCTCTATTAGAAGTACATGTAAAATCGAGATCTGAATATTAGAAGTACACCCTCTATTTGAAGTACACCTCATTTAAAAGTACAGCTCTTTTCGGAATGAACCTCAGGTAGTAGGGTAAGTGTTTAGCAATACAAATGTGGCATTTGAGAAACCAGTTTGCACGCGATCTACTTTTCAGTATTATGAGGTTTAAATAATCACAAAAAAACTATCGACCACCCCTTTCTTAATCGAAGATTGCTTGTGTGGGACAACTTCCCATGAAACTTCGGCGAACTTCAAATGACCAAGACAAAACACAGAGCTGAAACTTGATACTGCTATTATTCACAGCGAATGCACGGAGTTCATTTAGGTACTTTACAAGAATTTCGATTTAATTGGCTTAAGTCAATGAAAGTCTTGTTTTGGCCCAATACGCTGAGTATAACGGCCCTTGAAAAGCCAAGATTCCCCAGCGTTGCGAAGATTGAAGCAATCATGTAGTGAGGAATGGCTTATACGACGAGGAAATCAGGGACCACCAATGGTAGAATTTACTTACAGTGGGCTGTGGATGCAAAAAAAACTCGGCTATGGAAGAGCTGTTGTCAAGTCGCTCAAGAATCGCGCTTATTCAATCGCTATGGACGACTCGAAAGGCGATCAACTCCGTTGTATTTGTAACTAAGGAGTCGATTCCAATTAGTTTCTCTCTTCCCCATAAAGCAAGTGTCAACGAAAGCGATATCAAACTTACAGGCAGTGTTCACAATAAAAATCGTTTTTCTGTTTTTCTGCCTATCTTGGAAACGGTCCCATGCTGATTCGAATGATGTCACTGGAATAGTACAAGACCCTCTGGAAACGGAGTTATGGCTGTTCGAAATTCAGCAAGGGAAAATTGTGGACGAGTTGTCCGAGGCTTGTAACTCTCGTTTTTTGCTGCCGGTGTGTGCGAGCTGACCTGAGTAAAGAGAGACGTTGATAATGAGGGGAAGAACGGGGCTTTTGATCGGAAACCATTGCTCATTTAACCACAAATTTAGGGGAACTGTTGTAGGAGGTGGGCGGAGTGGCCCAGTGGGTCGGCTGGCCCACGAGATTTTCACCCACTTACCGGCCGTTTTTCGTCGCACTTCCGTCTTAATCTTCTTATAGGGACCCAAAGCTTACGTTTTAGCCAAAAAAAGGGGAAACTTTTTCTTCGTGAGCCCTGCCTTTAAACAGCTTTTGGAGAGATCGACTTGGAGAGGGGTGTGAATAATGGTTTTGAAAATATGATAGCAGTGATTGTGTAAGCCACAACCCAATTGAGCCCAAGGCTCCGTCCATAGCAGACGTCCTAGCATCGAGTGACGCTGGGGGCTTGCCTCTTAAACATTTGTTATTGATCTGACTCCCCAGCGACCACTGCAGCCGACCAGTCGCGGACGGTGGAAGCATAGCCGCGCATAGCCGCAGTAGTGGCTGTCACTAATATTATCGATACCATCGTTAACCCCGTGCCGTCCTCGGATACGATGCATGCGCCAGCCGTCGAGCGTCATGCGCCAGCGTTTGAGTCGCGACTGGACGCCTGTCGCTAGTCGTTGAAGCCTGCCGCTAGTCGTCTGCTATGGACGGAACCTAAGTGTATAAGTTTTCGTGGTTGCGGTCTGAAAATTCAGTACATACAAATTTTCGTGGTTTTACTGGAAATCTCTGCCGGAACTGCGAACAGTCTACCATTGAAAATTCACAAAAATTGCGCTGAATAATGGAAGTACACCTCTAATAGAAGAACACCATAAAGGGAGGACTGGGAATCAGAAGTACAGCCTCTATTTGAAGTACACCTCTAATAGAAGTACATATACAATAAGGGCCCGAGTATTAGAAGTACATGTACTTCTAAAAGAGAAAATACGGTAGAAGAAGCGCGATTGTACTCTGAGCGGAACTGGGTGATACCCATGATGATATAAATTGAGGAATACCCAATGTTACTGCCTTTGTGGGGGGTTTTGTTGAGAACTAAAACAGTTTCGCCATGAGATAGCTTTCTAATTACCGTACCTTGGCGTGAAAGACGCGTTCTTTGCCTCTTTCCAATCGCCATCGTACCGTGATTTGAAACCTAGCTGATTACCGAACTTATTTAGCTCTCAACCAAACCTGCACAACGGCTAAACCATTGGGTAGCTCTCAACGTCAGGGTCATGAGTATCACCATAGTTTCGCCTGAAGCTGACTTTGAAGGGAGTTATTCTGAAAGGACGAAAAAGGCACGAAAACCCGCCCTCGCGCACTTTTTGACCAAATCCTGCGACCGGTATTGTAGCTGGTAGATGATGTTATTCTGCAAACCCGTATGCGTGAAAAGAAGTGCCGATATATTTTTTAGATACCTAGAGAACAGACGGTCAGGTTTGCTTCGAGACAACAACGAAACGGCCGAAATGTACAATAGAGAAATTGTTAAACATAGGGTCTTCAAAACAACTATACGAGAAAACTTGTAATAAGTTACAATGGATTCCTGCATTCTCGGGTACCTACTTACAAAATAAGAAACAACTGTTTTGGTCTCCATTCACTGTATTCGCGAAGAAAGTTTACCGATGTTTGCTGGGTTTTCAAGATACTACATATCTGGTCATGTTTCTGTGCGCTCGTACAAATTCTATAAGCTCATTCCTCCGAGGACTAGAGGCACTCCCTATAAAATATGGTACTCCAAGCCGAGAGCAGGCGTCAGGGCACATTCATTTACAGTCCGAGCTGGATCTGCTTATTTAGCTATAAAATCTCAAGTACTTCCTACCATGCAGAGTTTCTCTTCTTTTAAACGATTGACAAAAAAGTCTCTGCTCGAGTTCTACGTTCTATGATGCTGCGATTCAATGTGTTTCTCAGATTTCAATTTGTGAATGACTCATGTTGTCAGCTTTTCGATTCCGTTTTTATGTTTCTATGCTGGTCTTGCCGTATTATTCTATCACGGCTGTCTTAAATAGACGTAAATAAATCAATCAAATCAATCAATCAATCTTTCTACTTGAAGTCCCCTTCAAGTGTAAAACTGTTGAATTCGAATTCCTGTGTAACATTATTCATTGTTTATTCTGTATTTATCGGAGTGAAATTTCAGGATTCGCTAAATGCAGTTGATCGAAGTATACGGAATCCAGAGAATAATACAAACAGGCGATGAGTATATAGTAAAGAAGTTTGTGGCAGATAACGCGGAATATAACCTAAAACATGATCTACAGCAACCCACACCCAGAAAAAGAATGAAATGTCGATATGACTTTCTTTGTCAAACGGATAGACATCAAAGCAGAAATTTTGCGCAAGCCGGTGGTCTGTGCGGTAGTGCGGTATGAGTAGTGCAGTGGGGTCAGTGTGGGGGTCGTAGTCTTGACCCACAAAAACCCTGCTGCAGAAACTGATACAATGTCAAAGGCAAGGTCCGGTCAAATTTTGACACTACCGAAATTTGGGTTAAATAGATTGGGCTGGCCTAGCTGAACATCGTCTGAACGTTTGGCGAACTCTGAGTCCTTAGTTTTGGAGAGAACAGCCTCAAAGTCAGGGATTACGGTATTCAGAGCATGATAATCATGGCTGGAATGACCGATAATTACACAGCACTTTTGAAGAATTCATGGACAACCGCTAAAATATGGACGATGGCCACACTTTTCTGACTTTTCTGGATCATCGGCTAACGGAACTGGCTGGAATAACTTGAAGAAGACCGGTTTTTACTCAGTTTGCGCATGTTCCTTGGGACTACCTGTGGCAAGAGCACCGATTTAGCGGGAAATCTCAAAATCGAAATTCTGCCCGGACCCTGCCTTTAATGCTAAGATATAACAAACAAACCGGCCTTCGAGCTCGGTAGAGCCCAGAAAATAGGCACACGTGGCAAGAGCAATACGACAGCACCTTGGCCAGGATCCAAATGCAGGATGGTCTTAGCGAAAACACAATACAGTGAGACACGGCTAAGGCATCTTTCAGAGTTCGATCGCTCTGCGACGCGATCGTGGGCACGGCGACGCGACCGTCGCGTCGCCGTGGAAATCGCAGATTTTGAAAGTGTGAATGCCCAGTCGCGTAAGTTGGCGACCACGCACTTTTACGTACACATTCTAATCGACGCCTGTTTCATGTTCGCGGTGTCGCGCAATCGGTTAGCCATTTGTGAGAAAAAGGTGCATTGTGCTTTGCCATTCAACTTTAACTTTATTACACGCCCTTGCAGATAAGTAGAAACATAGAAAAGGCAGAAAAACAACGAAAACATCGAGGAACTTAAAAAATGACAAGTTTCGAAAGGAAAAAGCGTAAAACGATTCATAGATCCTTTCTTGGCAATGAAGGTAGTTTTCGACAAGTGTTTTGAATTTAGTGAAGTTGATCGGTATCTGGACAGTATGACTCATCTTCAAGTATTCCATGCCGGCTCTGAAGGTGAAGAAGCTGGGCCACAAAGAGGTGCGCGGCTGACGGAATTTAAGCTTGACCCTTTCTCCCCTAGTATTTGATTCAACCAGTTTGAAAATGAATGAGCTTTGAGACCCAGTCTTCCAGTTATAATATTATATACCAAAATTAAATTTCTTTTGCGTCTGTAATGTAAAGTATCCAACTTAAGCATACGATTCCTCACTACGCCATGGGGATTACTCCTATACGTGAAGCCAAGAGACCTTATGAAGACCTTCTTTGTGAAGTTGTTTTGCACTCTTTCTAGTTTGGCAACGCAGGTTTTTTAATGAGGAAAGTAGATACAGGTACCATATTCAAGAACAGATCGAACGTAAATTTTATAGGCTGTAACCAAAAACAATGGACCTTTAGTTTTTAGCGATTTGAACAGAAGGAAAAGTTTCTGTTCAGCTTTCGCAACAATACTATCCAAATGCTTATCAAAATTCAATTTCGAATCGACAAGAAACCCTAAATCTTTAACTAGGTTAACATGCTGGAGTATTGAACCATCGATATTGTACCCGCCTTCCGGATTAGTAGTTCTACCCGGGTGTAGTACATGACTTTTTGAGTGGAAAGAGTGAGAAGGTTTCGTTTAGACCATTAAACTACATTGTCAATTGTGGTTTGGATCCTAGTTTTATTGTCACCCTCAAGCGTATCGTAGATTTCGTTAGTGATAATAATCATTTTATGATAATAATTGTTTTGTATTATGATTGTTTTGCCTACTTATACTTATTTTGCCTGAATAAACGTGAAAAAAGAGGAATTTGAACGAGGACATAAGAAGCGGTCGCCGCGATCGGTCGCGTCGCCGTGCACTGCATGGCGACGCGATCTGGCCATCTCAGTCGCCCAATCGCGCGATTGGGCGACTTTTCCCGCGATCTTGTCTGAAAGGCCGGCGACCAGATCGCGCGACGCGACCAGATCGATACACAGTGTTTTCATTCGGTCGCGTCGCAGAGCGATCGAACTCTGAAAGAGGCCTAACCGACACGAGCGAAACCCACGACAACCGGATATCACCTCAAACATGGGTAGATATGTATTTGAACCGATTCATCAAATATTAAAACGACGATGTCAAACCCCAATGGGGCTCAGACCAGGCAATCACTCCAGAGGAAATAAAGGTAAAAGTCGCCAGGGAAAAGATATGGGTCGGTGGATGTTGCAAAAACACGGTGAATGGGTCCAAAGCGGCTTTTCCTGACGTTGTCGGTTGAATTCGCGAAGTTTTGGTATACTGTAATAAATGGGTTTCGGGCGTACTTGCAGCTGCGCCCTCTTTCTTGACCCTTCTTTTCCTCTGGGTGTTCTGTCTAATTCGTTGGAGGGGGGGGGGACAAATTGAACGTAAATGTATGGCATTACATTTCGGTCTACCTAGGCCTCTTCAAATATCTTAGAGTTAGCCTGAGAAATGAGAAGGATGAACGTGAAAGTGAAGCAAAGGAGGGGAGGCACATAATTCGTGTAAAAGTTATGTAATAGCAATGAGTGTGTAAAGTTAGAATCAAGAAATCAATTTATGAATTCCTTAAATTCAGTCTCAGAATGTGACTTTTCTGGGCGCAACTGGAGCGCTTAGGTTCACTGTCTCGTGCAGCTTAGGCCTTTTTGCATTTGATATCTGCCTAAATTAGCCCATTTTTGAATTTCGCAGAACGTCGTTTCTGGGCTCAGATAGATTATTCCGTTTCGCAATTACTTTGTGCCCACCTGAACCGACTTCCAGAAGTGAGTTTTCCTATTGTGTGCTTCTAGGTGCTGTACAAACATGCAGAGGAACTTGGCTAGATTAGGAGGAAATTAATGGCGGAAATCATCAGAAAGAAGAGCAATTACATACGGATAATAAACCTATTTGGAGAGAACACTCAGTGGCATTTCACTTTCGCAAAGAGGGCCAAACTAGCCTCGGCAGAAGACTGGTTATGGTTTGAGTTTTTGTGCACATAGTACAATAGTTGGCGAGAATTGCACATGCCAAACACCGCTGCAGTTGCTTATGGCGGCTCATGAAAAACGTGCCACTGAGTACTTAGCGAGTAAAAGGTGGTGTAAAGTGACCACGAAATGAGGTGTATATAAGGCTTATATGGAAAGGAGCAGTGATCCACTTGACAACAACTGTAGAAACATCTAGCCTCGAGGTGAGTTTCAGTTACTTATCAGAATTCGTTATTCTACGTGTGATTTTTGACTTGTCCGAATTTCACAGTAACTTTCGACTCACATTAGCCGCAAATCGGACGCTCTGAAGAGTGTTTTGTTTTGAGAAAGTTGTGAAAAAATCACATCTCCATGCAGACAAGTTTCCCTCCATAGAGGATCCACATTTTCCCATAGGTTGGATTCTGTACGACAATTGTCTCGGGAGGTTACGAGTTCACTCCTGATGAAGGCACTCTCAATTTGTTCTCGTTCGAACTTTTCACGTTCCACCCTCCAAAATTTTCATGTTTCACGCCCCCACCGTTGTCCTGCTGGGCAGGAAAGTAAGGGTAAGACGTGACATGGTGAATCCGTGACAGGTTCGGCCCTCTCCTCCCCAGCTCGGAAAATTTGTGCCCCCCCTCCTCCGCGGGTGGATTGTGAAGTTAAACCTGCCACGAGCAAAAATTTTGAAACCTGCCACGAGCAAAAATTTTGAGGGAAGTTGATTTTTTTACGGAAAACTGGAGGGAAATTAATCAAGCCAATTTTTTCAGTTTTGAAAATACAAAATGTGCATAGGAGCAGCCCCCAAGCTTCTAGAGTTGTCCTCATAGAAATAGGCCGTATAACAGCCCGATCATAAATATTGCACCTACTCCATCCGTTGAAGAGCAGATTGCGTTTTTTTTCTTTCGACTTTCCAAATAAATTGAGTTTGTTTTGGTGGTTTCTTCATGATTATTTTCGAGACATTTAAAGGCAGTGGTCGCGATCAAAAACGCTTGTCGTCTTTTTCTCTCTAAACCCTTTTCTGGGTCTCGAGTAGTAGGACCTATAAGAAGAAATCGCGAAAAAACCACTGTTTTGGGCCAAATTCGAAGCCTTGTTGTTTCTTTCTTGTCTTTTGATAATGGACGAGCCCACTCCACATTATCGGCATCGATGACCTCTAATATCAAGAACATCAGCTGGCTTGAAACTGAAAATCAATCAATGAACCTTCGGATTTATGTACACATCCAGTCAAAAACATTGACTGGAATGCTTTCTTTTTTTGCTCAACTGTTCCTATTGGGTAAATTTGCATTTATTTCTCCCACTGAATGTCGATGATTTTTGACTGCTCGGCATGAGACTGCGATCTTTTTGGTCGGCGCTGTGCACGTGTGCACGAACTGGCTTCTTTGGGCCCTAGAAACTCTAACTCTAGCACGTTTTTCACCGCGCTACCTTCATAGTTTTTCAGCTGTTTTTTGTGGTTTTTCGATGACGTTTTTCATCGTGACCACTGCCTCTAAGGGTTATATTAATTGCCTCTGGATTTGAAGATAATCTACTAGTAAACAGAGTTGAAAAATAGAAGTTCTTGTGCCTCTAAAAGAGGAAATACGCCAAAATTCTCAAAGCAGATATAAAAAACTGCATTTTTTGTGTGTCGCCTATTACCAAATATTTTTGCTAGTGGTACCATTTGGAGGCACCCTACAGTAGCCGTTAGACTCTGGTGCCAGCAAGAAGCATCGATTTTTTTCATTTTTAGTTTAGTTTAGTTTAGTTTTATTACGATTACATAAGGCAACCGTTGGAAAAAACATCTAACAGCGGAAAAACAAGTAACTGCACAAACACAGTGCAACAAGTGAAAAATAGAATTATGGGCACAAGTGCTGTCGATACCAATCAAACTAGGATAACTCGTAGCTATGAAAAAGGTTTGACATTCTCCGCTTAAACTGAGCATAAGTCATATTTGTAGCTGGAGTTTTTTTTTGTAGCTTTGAGAAAGGCACTCCCTGCTCTAAAAGTAAACGGTTTTGCCCGAATTGTGGTTTTTGGTCTAGGTAACGTGATTTTGAAATGACACCACCAAGTATTGGTCGTCGTGGAACTGAAAAATTTCTGGGACGAAGTAACCCGAATGAAAATAGAAGCTTGTAAACCATGCATATGTCAATTACTCGACATCGGGATTCAAGTGTAGGCAGCCCCAGGTACTTGTTTCTAATTGCAGCCTTAGGAATACGAGCATTTGAATTTGACCAGTACCCTAAGTCGCTAATAATTGCGTTGTAATTGGTCAACTAATCGAACCTGAAAAATAGTAAGAATCACGTCGACTGGGGGTTTAAGATGTTTATTGGGAGAACCAACTCTCCAAACCGACCAGATATGACAATGAACCCCATACAACGAAACGCCTCACCTTAAGAAGGGCAAGGGCAGGGCCATTCGATAGCAGCATGCGCTGCGAAGAGATAGGACAGCGACAGGCAGTGTGGCGAGGGAGGCAAGAGTGATTTCCCCGCGCTCCTGCCTATGCGCCGATTGATCGACGAAACAATAACTAACCTAATGAAAAGAAGGAAATAGGCTAGAAGGAAACTAAGCAGAGAAACAACACTGATAACTGCCTATATTACGAATGTTAACAAACATTAGCAGTTGTTGGGAAGGTTAGGGAAGCAAAAAAGCCGTTTTTCATGCGACAAGTCGATAAATCAATAAAGTGTCATTTTCGACTCATTAAAAAAATCAGCTATTTGGAAACCGTAATCTTCCACTTATCCGGGAAGTAGATCATTCAAAAAAATTCATTTTACTGAAGTTTACTGCATAGTTTATGTGGCTGCTAGGAGACGCATTACTCCGTCGCGCTACCTACAGAAAGATCCGATTCCTAATGATGAAGAGTTCACCTTAACTAGTTTAGAGTTATTCACTTCTCTGTCTGTTCGATTTCTGACTTATGGTCATTCAGATGATGGTTTCAACTACGCTGGTGTCAGCAGTAGCAGGAATGACAGCATTTGCAACCATATTCAGCATTATCACTGTTGCTTATATCGTCAATGATATAAACAACTTCTACGATGAGGCCATCGAAAAACTAGCGGATTTCAAGGTAACTGCTTTTATCATAGATGCTCTGGGCATATTGTTTCTTCATGTTTTCTTCGCAGGATCTGGCAAACTCGGCATGGCACGAAATGAGACCGTCTCCGAATGAATCGCTGCGACGTCAGGAAAGATCCACTCACCGCCGTCGTCGCGAATTTCCAGAGCAGTGCAATTGCGGCTCGCAAACAAACGGCTGCCCCGATGGACCACCAGGACCCCCCGGCGATCAGGGAGAGCCAGGAACTCCCGGGTTGACTGGAGAACATGGCAAGAAAGGGAACGATGGTATATCAATATCTGGTGGAATGGGCTCAGGCGGTTGCATACGCTGCCCTGTGGGACCTCCAGGACCACCCGGACTAGATGGACCACCTGGTCCACCTGGACCCGATGGAATGCCCGGAAGTGGTGTCTCGGCGCCAGGCATAGGAATGCCAGGGCGACCTGGACCTCCTGGAGATGCCGGAACACCCGGTCCCCCAGGAGAGCCTGGAACGCCGGGTGCACCGGGAACTGACGGAAAACGTGTCGTGGCTCTCCCAGGTTCAGTTGGACCAACAGGACCTCCTGGTCCACCTGGTCTTCTGGGTTCGGACGGAGACAGAGACAGCGAGCCCTTGCAAGGACCACCAGGACCTCCTGGACTGCCTGGTAATCCTGGTGCTCCTGGAGCAGATGGAGGGCCAGGCGAAGATGGTGTTGAAGGTCTGCCTGGCGACGATGCCGCATACTGTCCTTGTCCACCGAGAGAGATGCCGTACACGAAAAGAAAGACTGTAGCTGCGGTGCGAAGATTCACTCAGATCCGTTCGGGTGGATCAAAGAAACGCAGGCAGAATATTGCTTCTGGTCTGAGATTCCCTAGGACAATGGGTGATTCTATGAAAGTGCGAAAGACGCGGTTCGCAGCAAAGTCTCGAGCCAATAAGCACTTTGTTAGCAGGAGAAGACAGTAGTGTGATATAGAAATAAATCGTTTAGCAGGCGAGTACAGTTTACAATCAGTGTTTCCGTCTCTTGAGACGTCAGATATAATCAAGTAGCACATTCAGCACAACAGCGTTGCTTGCCATACACCTCAACCTAGATCACAGAACTTCTTAGGCTTTTCAAAACTGTGTTTTAAGAGTTTTAGGTGAGGGAACATGAATAGTTCGTGCTCGAAATCTCCTAAAGGCCTCAGGAACTTACATAAAAGGGCGTTTTCATAGCTGCGTAAGAAACTATGTAGCATAGGGAATCGAGCAACCCAGCACTACCGAGGGTCACTCCGCCGCCCCCCGGAAGCCAATTTCAAGTGCACTAAGTTCTTATAGGCGTCGAATTTAATAGGGATAGTAGCGTTTCTTCCGAGATCTTCGAATACCGGAACAACCCTATTGATGAAAAAGCAGCGCCGACATTCAAGATTAGACATGGTACGGTGCAATTCAATCGGAGCCCCACCCCGGGGTGACCAAGTCTCTCGTTCTCACGAAATCTCCAGGCCTAAGATCAAACTTGCTATTAAAAAGGATATGATGAAACAGAAATAAATCACTCTTCTTCATTCTGAGAGCCAAAGGCTCGAGGCTAAAGAGTGCACTTCTGTCAGCAGCGGAGGGCATTTGCCCATAAATAAAGCCATGCTGTCTGATCAGAACTCTTCTAGTAAAAGTTTTCTGTATCTTTCCCAATCTATTTATGTTCTTGAGTTTGGCTGGGTTGAATACCGGGGTACCGTACTCGAGTAGAGGCCTTACGTACGTGGTAAAAGCTCTGATAAGCACAGAGGGATTGCAACTTGACAAACCCCTTGAAAATATACTTTTTATGTTATTTCAGAAATTTCACTGGATCACTGATCCACGAAAGTGTGGTAGTCGTCCACAACCTCAGCCATTGTCCGCGCTTTCTTCACTGCGATGAGTAGAAATCGTTTTCCACCAGCGTCATGAATGCCGCCAGAACGGTGACTCCGTGGCGTGGCGGCGAGGCAACCACCTTCATGTCTTGGAAACATCGTTATTTTGATGGCCTAATCATGCTGTGAATACAGTAGGCTGTACTTTTCGATGGCTGTAGGCTGTACTTTTCGATGGGAAGGGACAAGGAAAGTGACTAACAAGTTTACTACTTACTGTTTAACATTAACTACTTCACTTATTACTGCTTATCATAGGATTGGATGCTAGAGCCCTTTATCGATCAGGACAAATGTTCCATT
The DNA here is from genome assembly GCA_029168955.1 of Aplectana chamaeleonis. NCBI lineage: Eukaryota > Metazoa > Nematoda > Chromadorea > Rhabditida > Cosmocercidae > Aplectana > Aplectana chamaeleonis. The sequence continues at coordinate 488,929 of JAPDOI010000362.1, forward strand.
TCTTTTTGATCAAGGGTAGAAATTGCACAGACGACAATGGTCGACGAAGCCGAGCTTCCGTGTCCTTTCACCTAATGGGGCATAAAGGGCCGCGGTTTTTTTTTCAAATCGCTCTCGTCAAATTAGACTGGGTGCTACCGAAACCTAGGGCGTCGTTCCTGTGTGAGGTACCTAGCTAATCATTGGATGAGTAGTGGCAGCTTAAAAACCTCCGACCTTTGCATTGGAGAATCCGCAACTGTTAGGAGGGTTCTCTCTCTAGTTCGTCTCAACCAGCGTTACTAGTACGTGATGCGGTGTATACATGAGAATCCTATCCACTAATGGAAAGTTCAATGATTACAATAGAGCAATTGCAGAATGATTTAGTCACGATTTCGACGAGTCGTCTCGAAGGGTGAAGTGTTGTGTCTATGCCTTCTCACACAGGCTCTCTCCATTGCAGAAGTATCCATTTGGACACAAGGAACACGGATTTCCGATGACATAGATAGCATGGTCGATTATGTTTCCTCTGAAATTACTTTACTGATTGCGCACCTGTTTATGGAGAATGTGGCTTATGACTAAGAAAGTACCCAGGGTTATAGATGCATGACGAGAACCAGTTCTCCCCGCATATCTTTTTCAGCGACACTGCACATCCCAAATGCGTTGTAGTTGCCCATGCCATCTGAAAACTAGTAATTAGGAATATAAGAAGGATTTCAGCGCTCGACATCCACATTCATTACAGACCACGCTCGCCAGCGAGCACAGTTCGTCAAGCACTAGTTTGCGAGCTAATTGCAAGCGGGTGGGACGCTGCAGTTTCTATCAATATTAGTAATAGTATATATATTCGGACATTCAGACTATAGTTTATCATGGTTGTCACCTCATTGAATGACCACTCGGCTCTTTGATGTTGATACCAGGAGGGGACCTCGAGTCGTTCCTCTGAAGATCATAGGACTCATCTTGAGGAGCGGCGATAGTTTTTCGGAGGTGTAGACTAAGGTTGTGAGATTTAAGATTCCACGACTGGCGGTAGAAGGGAGTGGTTGAGAAGATGAGGTGTGAGTGGTGGTTAGAGGAGGTCCATATATGTGGGCAATGATCAGAAAAAATCCCGTGGAGGTTAGGAAGCACCAAACAGTGAATAAGCGACGCTCTTCCATATCAGAGGTACCGGTGATATCTTCGTTTCATAATTGAAAATCTGCGTTTGGATTGTTCCTTCAAGGTTTCTTGCCCAACACTTAGCAAGTTCTGACTGTTGTTATGACATATTGACGATAAGGTTGATCTGTGTTCATGACCCGATATTACACCATTCTGTTTCTTCTGCCGTTTTCAGCTCCACTGTTGTAGAAACCGTCATCGCTTGTTAGCTTTGACCCCTGATCATCATGATGCCTCCACAAGATCTCCAGAGTAATGATGTCCGTACTGCATGCTGGCCACGTCAGTGGGTGCAAGCTGTGCAATCTGATCCACACTCACGCACACCTTCTCACGAGAACACAGGGACCGACCCATCAAAATTCATGGCTCATGCGACTGGAAGGAACTACATATATCGGGTAGCGGGTACAATGGTAGGGCCCTCTGGGGTGGCATGCATGAACGCTTTGGCAGCCGCTTCGCATCCTATGAGCCACGAGATGGCGCCGAATTGCATGGCGTATATTGGTGTGGGGCGGACGTAAAGGCACTTGGCTGTGAACTCTACGTCTAGCGCCTTTTTTTTGTCATCTCAGTAGCTTTGATCATCCCTGATTTGTATGTGACATCTGTATGTGACCTTACCTTTACTCATCGTCGAACGTTTCGTATTTTGGTTGCTCTCACTGATCGTTCGCCACCTTATTTGCTACCTCAACTGGTTTCCTCCTCTTTTTGGCCCTCATCATGGAAGAGGTACAATTTTCCTAATGTGTTTCCCGTTCCGTAGCTCGACGCTGCGCGCATAAGACGCGGAGCGGCTTTCTAACCTTCTTTGCAGCGTTAATGCATGCCGCTCCTCGAGTTGTTGCGGAGAGAGCCCTGCGTATCTGCACTTCCTTCACGAGAAATGCTTCACATGAGTGGACGAAATTCTATTAAAAATCACTTCAGTGGATTTCGATATATTCCATGCCGTCTAGGATGGTCTGCTTTAGGTCTGAGAAACGGTCTAGCCAAGTCGAAGTACTACTTGCGTAAGTTTCGGGAGGACATCGTCTACCTTAACGGAAACGGTTCACGTACAAGAGGTGCAATGATGCAGGGCGGTTTCGCACCTACTCTAGAATCAAGACTAGCGTTTTTAAATGACAAGGTGGACTTATTCGACTTTTAGGAGACTATACTGTCGCACCCGCTACCTCCAGTCATGGCTCTGCCCAATCGACAGACCCATTACTTCCGACGAGGCAGTACCAGTGTTCAGCTAAGCCGGTTAACGCAAGAGTGCCTCAGGTTGCAGATTCTGAACTCTCTGGCTTGATGAACATGCATTCCTAATCTCAACACTGAAGAGCATGCGGTCTTGTGAGTGATCGAGCTAAACGCTGATAAGGGGCAAGTTTTCAAAACAATGAGGCTGAAAATGGCAGTTGAGGAAAATTAATGCATCATCCGGTCTGAAATACTGCGCAACCTCATTACTTATAAGCCTCCGTGCCAGTCAGAACTTGCTAAGCACCGTCGAGAATAAATGCACTTTTATGACCATTTTTTGTTTCTGAATGAAACGTTTTTCATAAACGTCCGAATGATTCTGAACTGGTCCTAAATTGTGCGAAATTTCACAAAGTTAGTTCGAGCTGGGCTCAGGAAAGAAAACTGCTTTGTGTACACTGTTAGAAATGTGCAACGGATCTGGATTCTCGTCTTCAAGTCTATCACTGGCAGGCTGATTCAATGAATGCTTCCAACGAGGATTGCGTTCAAATTCATCTTGTCCGAATTATAATGTTCGCGTTCGCGGTCGATGTGCGTGTCGAGCGGCTGAGGCAAAACACATTTTCGTTCTTGTTACTTGATTAGCACGAATCTAAGACGCATGCTAAACAATGTTCTAGTGAGTTGACTTCAGTCGTAGAGAGGCTTGTCTTGAATGCACCTCTTCGATGGCTATCCGACACGCACGCCGACCTCGTGGGTGGACAGTCTAACTCGTCGAGAAGATTCCATTCTGAACTTCGTCGTATCAATCGGGCAGCTAACTGGAATTCTTATTCAAAGGGTGGAGATTTGAAAGGTCATCAAAAGACCTTGCAATACGGCGCGTGGCAGTTCAAGTGGTCAACGTCAGACAAATGAATAATAGCAAGACCCGTTGAGACTGATTGGCAGTATTTCTCACACTGGTTGTTGCGGGAAGGAGTTTGAAACACAGCCTCGTGATGAAAGTATTCTTACCCTTGTGAAATAAGCTAATGGAGTTTTCTGGTACTTGGCCCTGAAAATGACCTTCATCCCTGGTCCGTCAGCTTCCCTCACTCGAGACCACCAGAACTCGATAGCCTGAAAATTCTGTCTCGCTTGGGACTTTAGTTGTAAGGTGCACAAAGAACAACGTACGGCTTCAATGGCATCAAGACGGTTATTATAGGTAGATTGAGAGCCCATGTGAATGTTTTGTTGCATGCTTGCTGGAACTCTGCTGTCATAGGAGTCTGAGCATCTGTTCACGGATTCTCTTGCGAGTGTTTCCAGCTTGCAATCGTATATCTTAAAATGAAAAGCGTACTCATGAGCTTCGTTCTCTTCGACGTTGTACTTTCGTTGCCATACCATCAAAACAAAAACACTATTCATGCCTCATATTCTATGATCGCGTCATCCAATCACGAAACCCCGACGAATATGGTTGTTGACAGACTTTCAAATTTTGCAACCATTGGCCAAATAAGGCTTCTGAATCGAATGGCACGGACGATATCTCAGTTGTCATTTGAGGCCGGAGAACCGGTGCAAAGCATTTATGTAGAATAGGGGAAAGTTAGGTGGGTCTCAGTGTCCAAAATTTCCCATTACAATTTATTCAAGGTCTGAGGGCCCACTTTTTCGTCTGTGACGACAACGGAATCGTTCAACTCGAGTCAAAGTACGAGAGTTCAACTGAACTTACCAAGGAAATGATGTTTGCTCCACTCGGAAGGATCATCCCCGTATCCTTTATGACCTCACCTTTCGCCAAAAGTGATCTGAATCGGAAGAATTCAATGTGATTTCCTTTCCAAGAGAGCCCCCCCCACAACAGCTGGAAATCAAGTTCCCTTGATGCTCTGAAAGTGTACATTCACTTGAGCAACAGCTAATGCAGACTGAAAAAAGTTAAACGCTCTTGTCAAATACGCGCCTGACAGCAAGATGAGGGTGCCCCTCATGAAATTTTCAGAGTGTATTGGAAAAGGAACCGGATTTGGCTAAAAACTTGTATGTAGGGGTAATCTAGGAAGCTAAACACGAATGTGAAGCCTTTTGTCAAAAATCCGAGGCTTACTTAAGGTTACGGTAGGCACTACGCCATTTAGGAGGCAGAACAACTTTTGTATTTTGAGAACCGGCAAATGGACTTTTAATTCGTATTCACCACCCCGAAATATCCCCACATATGGACTTTGACTTAAATATGAGACTTTGGCCAAAGTACCGTGTACCCACCGTAATCTACCGTAAGCCCTCAAAAATTGATTAACGGACTCCAGATCCGCGTTTAGAAATCCAAACAGCCTCTAGAGAAACATATTAAGCCATTCCAATCGCAGCGTTTCAGAAATCGTCAAAAACGTGTTTCACACTCAGATCTTCCCCCGGCTGGAGGCTTTGATCCAATTCAGTCGAGAACTCAGGAAATACGACAGATAAACCCCAGATTCGTGGTAAGTGCCTCGAATAACGTTCCTGGTAGAATTTTAGGTCAAATCTGGAACATTTTCTAGAACGCTCTCAGAGCTCTCTAATTGATATGAATGAACGCTCAACCGAAAACCCATAAAGTGCACAAAGCTGTCAGTCTGTGCAAAATTTCAAAAAGTGCCCTCACACACAGTTTACTCAGCAAAGCAGTTTTGGGCGCTGAACACTGTTTTCAGGTGCTTTTCCGAGTTTCCCAAAAACTAATGCCCGTTTTTAGAAGGTACAATAGAGACGGAAATCTGGCAAAAAAAAAACGCCGAAAATTTTCCAGAATAGTTTTAGGCAGCTAGGAGGACCGTAAACGGATTCTACGCCTACAACGAAAAAGGGAAATACATTCATCCGGAATGGCCAGACTCTCTAACAGTAGTTACCTTACCAGCGAAAGCCTATCGTTGAACTCTACAGTTTTCTCTATCTCATAGCTAATCTCTATCTAAGTTCAGAATAACTTCACCAGAAAGATATTAATACGATGGGGCGGGTTTTTATACTTAAAATTCCCAATTTCACGGATCCGAAACCAGTATTTTAGTTTAGCAAGCCTCGAGTCACGGCAGGAGTTGTTTGATATGTCTGTATGGTAAACAAGCTTCTAAACGGGATGTGTGGTGCTAAGTTTTCACATTTCTTCAAAATGGTGTTATTAAAAACCCGAGGTGGTGCAAGGAAAATATCTTTCGCGAGTCCAAAAACCAAATTCGGAATTTTTCGCTGTCAGGGCGGGGTCAGCGTATCTGTGAGTGGAAAAAACCACGCTCACTGCAAAGTCCATGATGTGATTCGAACGGGGAATGGCTAAAATTCTACTGAAGACTTAGATGTGTATGTATTCCGTATTGTTTTCCAAACTTGTGCAACTTTTTCCTATCGTCTGTCTTATACGACGTACTTCACGAAAAAAAGAATAGCGCACGCAAAGGAATAAATACGAAACCATCAAATCATTTCCTCATTGACAATTTTTTAAACATAGAAACTTTCTTACTACTGCAAGCTATTACTAACTGCTAGTCTGGTGATATGCGCTCTGCGACATGCGATTGCCGCATCGCGTCTAACTATGTTGATTTTCAACCGACACAGGTGTCAAATATTAGATTGATGAAGAAGTTTTCGACTTTTTCACGTTTCTGAATAAAAAAACATTTATTTCAAAAACCAACAAGGCCCAACCAACAAACTAATCTCCATCACCTTTGAGGATCCTTCGCCACCAATTGGGCTGATCATGAATTCCCGACGCCTAGAACTCTGGCTGTTCCGAGTCGAAGTATTCTTCTGAGGCCATTTTGACTTCGTCATCGCTAGGGAACTGTTTTCCATCCAGGAAGTTCTGCATTGAGCGGGACATATGGTTCTTGAAAGGGGCAAGACCTGTGCTATATGGAGGGTGAGGAAGAACTTCCCAGCCCAGGTCCAGCAGTTTCTGTTCGCCTTCTTCACGACAATGCTAGGCCACACGTGTCTCAGATAATTCGACAGAAACAGCTGAAGCTGGGCTGGGAAGATCTTCGTCTGTCCTTCCATATAGCCCAGATCTTGCTCCTTTCGATTACCATCTGTTTCGCTCGATGCAGCAAGTCCTGGATCTAAAACAGTTCACTAACGATGACAAGGTCAAAATGGCCTTAGAAGAATTCTTCGACTCAAAACAGTCTGAGTTCTACGCGTCGGGAAATCATGATCTGCCCGATCGGTGGCGAAGGATCCTTGAATGTGATGGAACTTGATTTTTTGGGTGAGCCTTGTTTGATTTTTGAAACAAATGTTTTCTATTCGAAGTTGTGAAAAGTCCAGAAACTTTCGCTTCAACCTAATATTGTGTATGCTATAGCTTCTTAGATTTCGACCAATTTGATATAAACTGCAACAAAGAATCTATACTCCGCTGTTTGTGACAAACCTTAGATGATTGTGCATATCCATTGCCTTCAATCTCAATCTGTCATTCATATCCGGGTTAGATGGGCACCACTGGTTGATTGCTGCAACATTTTCAAGCTTTGATCACCACTGTCGTCTTCCGTTACCAACTATAAATGCTCTAAGATGTTGTTTTCGGTAGCTACAGTCACGAATCAAGAGAAATATGGGTTCTCAGGCAAGTGTAAAGTCGACCTAGGTCAAAATCAATGAGATGCTCCTAGAGAGTATTGAAATCTCCAAATGCAGACTATATAAAGCAACGGGTGAAAACATGTATGTGTGTTAGAAAAAAGTTCTCTGAAACTTACGTGGATCAGGATTTGCATTGCTCGTCGTTGGTGTAGTAGTTATTGTCGTTGTTGTGGTTGGTGTAGTGGTTGTTGTAGTTGGTCTGGTGGTTGTTGTAGTTGGTGTAGTGGTTGTTGTTGTTGTTGGTGTAGTGGTTGTTGTAGTAGTACTTGTTGTTTTAGTTGGTATAGTACTAATAGTAGTTCTTTCTTTCACACACAGGTAGTCTTCGCACATGGCTGGTGTTATTTTTCTGCATCCGAGTGAAGATGAGCACGTATCACTCGATTCCGGATAAATGATATGCCCAGTTCTGGGGTTTCTAAAAAAATAGCGCTATGATACTTGCTGAAATCGAAAATCGATTTAAACATTCCTCCTGCTGGGGATTTGTGATATCCGAAAAACTCTTCATTTATCTCTATAACGATGACTCACCACTCAAAAGCACAGAGCAGTCAAAGATCTATCTTTTTGAGTTTCATGCTGATCTTAGAGAGGATCGCACCATACCTGTATCTCTGTAATGATTCAGAGCACCCTATGACCGGAAATAAGACTCCCTAGAAAATTCATCTTCTTTACTGGCAAACTTTTGGTGGACGTGTTTCCTCAGGCTCGTATTTTTCTTCCGCTGTCCCTCAAAGGTGCGGTGCAACATTCATCTATTCATTTATTGAAGCCAAAAGCTAAAAAAAATGTATAAAAAACAAAACGTTTATAAACCGTCATTGGTCGGGCGATATAAAAAATACTGGTTGCGGAAGAGTGAACAAAATTCGTGCAGTAAATCGCGCTATTATTGAAATGCAGTCAAGATTGGTAAATATTTGATCTGTCGGACTTTTTATCTCTCACCAGTACTGCATACCTATTTGACCGCGATGGGATCTACTATCGCCTAAGCACTCCGCTAGTTATCCATTCACGGGCGGGCTCTGTATCTGAAGAGCCTTTTCAAACTGACCCTCACCCAGGGCGATTGCGGAGGAAGCAGAGCAGTCAGGCCAGCAGCAGTGAGTGTTTCAGGTAGATAATGAAATAAGTTATAGATAGTTTGTAGACTAATAGCACAGATTAGTCATGCAACTGCGTTGGCGAGACAACAGCACCGAAAAGAAAGAGACAGCTCGGCAAGGAAGCGAAAATCCAAAAAGAGGTTAAATTCTTTCATCCTAACAATTCTCATTGTTACGTGAATGTTGGTTTTCCCTATTTCAATTAACATGTCACATTTCTACCTGCTCTGTCTGCTCAAATTTCAGTTTTAGCGTCCCGTGTGGGCTAGTCAAATAAGGAAATGCCTTAAAAGAGTCTTCGAAATTGTTCTGAATGAAAGCTTTTTTATTGATTTTTCCTTACAAATTTTCTTTAGGTTTCATATTTTCACTATATTATACAAAGAGAATGTCATTTTTCATTTGGTGTTTGGTGCTCTCATTATGGGCATTTACGTTATTTTGATGCGTTTCGCTCTCTTCCAATTAGTGGACTCGTATTCCCGTTTCTTTGACTCTATAATTTGCTCTCTCTCTTAATTATTTTCTCTCCCGTTATTTTTAATCCGCTATTCGGCCATTTTTGGAAAAATTATCCATTATCCGGTTTTTTGAAACCAATATCCGCTCATCTTCAATGATTGTCCTCCTCATTCTTCGAAGAAGACTGTTGCAGCAGGCAACCGTGCTGGGACCACGTGGTCCTAGCACGGTTTCGAGTGGCGTCTGTGTCTCAAGAGTGGTTCTCGCAGCTGCCGAACAGATTTTGACTCTGATTAAGAGATCATATGCAATAATTACTGGACTCACCTCTGATTATAGACACACATAACGCGAGTGGTCGTATCACAGTCTTTCGTATAACATCCAACTGCTGTAGTTAGCGCTTGTATCATCTGCATGGGATGAGTTATGATTAGAATTACTAAGGTAAGACAAAGCAATTTAGATGATCTGAAAGCTACTTACATTTGCAAATTGCTCAGCTCCCAAGTTACTACTCCAAACATTGTCTCGTGGCCAATTCACTTTCTTCACTTGCTGTGACCATAGTTGTAGCGCTTGCTCGAGAAAGTTGCCAGTATTGCCACCATAACTGAAATTTCGGAATGCTCTATTTATTTTGTAATGCGCGATTTCTCTGTAGTATAATCCTTTCAGAACGAACGTGAGACGACTGAACCCTTCGTGAGATGGATTGATTACATTGCCTGCGCAGTTATCAATTGCTTGTATCGCAGTCTCTTCAAGATCACAACTATATTCCTGCAAAAAAAAAGACTTCTTCACATCGACATTTCCGTATTCTACACTGTCTTGATGCAACCACATAGCCTGATCGATTTTTTGTTTCAAAGAGCATTGCTTGGCTTGGAGTGAGCAAGTAACACTTTCAACAAATTTGAGCAAGGTTCATTCAAGATTTTGGCCCCTAAGACGGTGGATCAGAACGTTTCGTCTTCATTCTCTTGCCGTTGAGTGTGTAGTTGGGCGTGGATAACTAGACGGAACTCTTGCTAAAAGAGAACCTTGGAGCACATATGTAATGCAAACCTGAAGGTTCCGTTTGAATACCTAATCAAAACGTGATATAGGGCTGCTTGCAAGAAAACTTTCTGTTTGTATCATCTTAAATTGTCGGCAGCCATCTAACCATCTTCGAGTCGGACTTATCAAGTTTCTTGAATCGTTGAACGGCTTGTGGCAGTTGAGGTAACTATGTTTCAATCAGATTGTTGTCAAAGTCTTGCCTTGAACACTTCGATCAACTGTCTCTTTCAGATATGCCGTTCTGTACGATTTGAATACTCCATATCACCGTCGATAATGATGCTACCCACCTACACGCAGCAACCGTTAACTATTTTCGCTGGGGTCTTGCTGTTATAAAGGAGATTATAGTTTCAATGTTTTGCCTATACTACATACGCAGCCGAAACGCGGCTCGACACAACGACTACGTTCAGATAACTGTTTGTTCCCTACGGAGCGCTCGAGCATCGTCCTGAATTAAAACTGACAAACACTCGCCATCAAGCCAGGCCTCGCAATTTAGGCCATCAAAACATACATGCCGTCTTTCTGATCCACCGAATTCTGATCGGTCGGTGAAGCGATGAGGAGAGCCGGCAAAAGATGGACAAGAAGAACGGGCAGATGAACCCCTAAAGGGGTTTGCGTTTTTAAGGGATCCGCGCGTTCGATAAGCAAATGTTTTGATGGCTTAAGTGAGACAAATTCTGCTGTTTGTCATCGTTCTGGATCACAAGCAATATTTCCAAAGCCAGCGCCCATAACTAGCTCATCCAGGGTCTGCAATGTAAACATTTGTTATTGATTTCACTTCTTAGGTATCACTACAGCCGGCCTGCTTTTTATTATGTTGGCGATATCGTAGCTAACTCGATTGATATCGATATCATCCTTACCATTGTTGACCTCCGATATATTCGGACAGACTGTATACGCCAGCGATTGCCGGCGTTGCTCGGCAGTGTTTGACCTATGCGTGTCAGCATTTCAGCTACAAGACGCTCAACTATGGACGGAGCTCTCCTCTTCACCTTATGTCGATTCGCAAACATTGTGATGGGCGCGATTGGCTAGTACACATGGCTACTGCCCAATCATATGGAACCACGATGTGGTAGATGACACTCTATGACCGAACTCAAAGGAGGCCAAATCTTTTGTTTATGCTTTATCTGCAGTGTCTCACTGGAACAAACTTTGGTCTGTTAAGTGGGTAATCGTAACTGCTATGCTAATGGGTGATCGCACCTTCGCGGAACGTCTGCTCTGGTCCAGCTTTCTAGCAGTGGCAGTGACTTCACCGAATATCAATGTGACGGTTAAAAGGGTTGTGATAGGAGGAAGCGCTCTAGCTTAGGGGAAGTGATGGAGTAGCAGTGGTTTCGCCTCTCAAACCCAATGTTCACCATGAAGATCACACTCGAGTGCGAGAGTACGACTTAAAAATGAAGTTATCTGCGCATGAGTAGACCTTCAGTGAAGAAACATCGTCAGGAAACGCTCAGAAAAAAGATAAAGCGATGGTTTCTAGCAAACAAACTGGTTCAGAGCGCGGAAGAGCTCCCGCGCCCTGCTGGTTTCGGAATTTCGGCGCATTGATCAGGTTTGACCTATCGGAGTTGTTTTGGAATTCGCCATCAAAGACGTGCGCAGCCGTACAAGCTGGTCAGAACCGGAGGGGGGGAGAGGTTTGGCTAGGCGGAAACCGTAGGCGTGACGGGCTCACGAAATCTCCGCTACGTGACCATTTTGCCTTGTTCCGGTCTTTTCTCACAGCTTTTTTTGGCCTTACATCCTTCAGCATCTGCCAGCATAGTGTTTCGCATTGAAACTTCGAGAACGAGATATATGGTGAGCACGGCCTTGAGAATTATGGTTTCCAAGAGATAAGAGTATTTTCGGTTAACCACTCATTTTACTGAATGGCTTCCCAGAGATATAGCCTTGCCGCCCAACTTCAGCGAGATGGACAACTTTGCAGAATTATCATTACTTCGGAAATCCTCAGACGCTGATTGGCGTTTTGTCTAGGCCTGTGGTGTACGATAATTAGAGGGGTAGACATGTTAGAAGAGGAGAAGAGCACTTTACAGACATAGGGGGATCTATTTTTCGATATAATCGATCATCCTGTGTTTGCCATTGAAACAGAGCGATGAGTTACAAGAAGTTGATTTCTATCAAAAAGAACATCTCTGCGCTGGGCAAAACCCACGGCATTGTCCCCATTGCAGGGTGCTACAACTTCATGACCCCTATGATTTTTTTTGGTAAAATTAAAGAACCCACCATTTTATACATTTCGCTGCTCTTCGACATAGATTTCCCACCCTTATCCGTCATTTCTCCAGTAGCAACATCCGTGCGAAGGTTGTTGTGATACTTCAAAGCTTCTTCTCTCTGCGCGTCCGTGAACGCAGTTGAGTTGCACCCGAAACTTGACGTTGGTATAGTTGTTGTTGGTGTTGTTGTAGTTGGTGTAGTAGGAGTAGGAGTGGTAGAAGAAGTGGTGGATCTTGTTGTTTCAAGTTCCTTCACACAGAGATCGGCCACGCACTTTGCCGGTGTTATTTCTGTGCACCCGATCCCAGTCGTAGGGTCACAAGGATCGGTCGAATTGACATAAACTTGCTGTCCATCAACTGAGTTCCTAAAAAAACTTGTTTTGTTTTGTTTTGTTCATTACGTCACTCAAGGCAAACGTCATATACAGGTCATAAAAGGGCGAAATTCTTTTGGTTAATACGCGTGCTGGTGCGGAGCGGAGGTTAGAGACAGTGAGAGAGCGTAGGGCAGACGGAGGGCGAGGCGTCGCGCGCGCCGCTCGCTCCTCGAGTGATGTGAATTACGACGTTTTATAGAGGATACACATAAATAAATACATACCCACACATGAATAGAATTATTAAGAGATGATGATTTCTAAGACATAAAAAATGGGGAGCAAAAAAGTGTATATGGCATATTACTGCATCAATAACTTGCAGGCGAAATTGCGTTCAGAACGTTTGAGTTTGAGCGGCGAGGTCTAGCACTTCGTGAGCTTTATGTATATCTAGCCTGAGCGGTTTGTAAAGAATCTAGATCGCAGGGAGGTTCTAGCTCTCTGGAAGGTGATCTTATTTCTCCCAGCACGAGTGATCGATGGAAGCCAGGTGAAAAAGTTATTCACTTTCACTTCAATTACTCCATTCTGTGAGCATCTTGTGCACTATGCACGCGTCAAACATTGCCCATCGGGTTCCTAATAAAGGAATGGTTTAAAAACGGAGGTTCCCGACTCAAATAGCGGTCGAATGTAGGTGGTGTAAGCAAGAAGGAGAGTCTACTTATTCCTAGAAGCTAATCTATCAGAAATTCTATATACTCTCCCAGGGCGTTTCTTGATAATGCAGTCCAATATTGTGAAAAATCAAGTTCGTCATTGTAAGTAAGTCCATGATCCTTCATATTGTTAGCGCGAACAATTGGTGATCCTTCGATTTTTTTAGCGTTATTGTTCTCAGAAGATCCAATTCTCATATGTACACTTTTTGCTGGCGATGAACCTGACTGTCATTCTTTGTTTGTTTGTTTGCTTGTTTGTGAAGGTAGCTGTTAAGTTTTCTGTAATTGCTAAGTAGTAATTGTTGTTGAGTAGTAATTGTTATTGTGAGTAGTAGTAATTGTTGTTTAGTAATAATTGTTATGTTTCTGAGTAGTCTATCTGTAGTGTTGCTCTAATCATACCAGACTCTGTTATCAGAAATAAATATGCCCCCTTGGTCACACTACCGGTTCACTTTTTGGGTGCACTCCCTTGCAAATGTTATTTACAGATTGGTTCGCCGAGAAATGTTCAGGGCGGAGCTAGGTTTCCACCACCGACGTCAGCCTTTTTTAGACTTGAAACGCAGTGTTCGCTCGAGCGGGCCAGTTGAATTTGCATTGATTTCAGCATACTTGGTTTCGACGGTTTTCGGAGAGGATTCCATAGTTCGGGTGGACTCTAATCTGAACCCATGTTACCGACGAAGCGCAACCAAGTAAACTAGGGAATAGAACCGGTGGGCTAGATGGTGATCAGCATGTGGCCCAAAGCCCGATCAAACGTTGTGCCAGAAGGGACTCACATGGTCGACCTACTGTGTGTTAGCCGGGCGCGTTGACATGTCATCACTCGCGCGACCACCGACCGCGCACCTCGGCTTTACTGGCCCCGTTTCCATACTAGGGTTGCGTGACTATGTAGCCAACGGGTTAGGTTCCTTTCCCTGAGTCAGCGCTTCGTTTCTTTCTCACTGTAAAGTTCACAATGTCCATGGTCTTACGTGTTCCATAACATCTGGCACACATTTTCGCAAATCCCAGAGCAACTTTTGTGCTTAGAAAGCTCTTTTGATTGACCAATGCGGATAGGAAATTCGAGTTTATCCGTTTATATATGGTGGGACGATCAGCTTTACTGCAAAGATGGACTTGTTTCTCTTTCTTTGTCGCTCAAGCCCCATATTGCTAATTCAATTCCTAGCGTCCGAGAAATGTGCTCCAGAATTTGTACGCATGCCCTAGAACTTGTCAGAGTGACGTTGTCGCTAGCGCCATCCTCAATACCGGTCCACCGATTTTGCCTATTTCTTCGAATTGTCAGGAACAAACTCCAGAAAGTCATCAGAATAAAATTAGTGAGTAACTTCAACTATAACAGCCGGAAATTGTAAGTTTGGGTACCTAGTAAAAAGCAAGAGTATTGAAGAACATAGCGCTCTGGTATGATCACACCGTGACAACCATTGCATGTTGCCTTCAGTAAATAATAGAGTTACATGTATAACAAATATGGGACTTACATCTGATCATAGACACACATAACGCGTATGCTTCTAGCACAGTCTTTCATATAACAACCAACTGCTGTAGTTTTCCCTTGAATCATCTGTGTAGGTTGCATTACGATAGGGTCGACTATGAACTGTCGGAACGACTCCAATCATCCTAACAATGCTCACATTTGCAAATTCTTTAGCTGCCAAGCTGGGACTCCAAACATTGTCCTTGGGCCAATTTACAACTTTCACTTGTCGTGACCACTCTAGTATGGCTTCGAAGATAAAGTCAAGAGAGTTGCCGCTGGAGCTGAAATTCCGGAGTTCTCTTCTAGCTTTAGAGTGCGTGACTTCTATGTCTTATGACGTCTTCAAAACATACAATATAAGATTAAATCCTTTGTCTGCTGGCCCGTATACAACGTCTGCGCAATTATCTATTTCTTGTATTGCAGCATCTTCAAGTTCACAACTATATTTCTGCAAAAGAAGAGAGTTTACCTATTCGGCATTGAGTGTCCTATATAAACTGAACCACTTGTTTCTGGTGATAGTTCTTGTTTTTTTGAAAAGCACGTATTATGGGTAAAAAATTTCGACCTGCCAAAAAATGTTCATTAAACGTTTTAGTCCCTAAGCAGTGCACAATCGTCAAGTGCGTCTTTTTTTACTTCTGTGATTCACACCTCTCGATCAACCAGAGTAGATATTAAGTGAATTGCCGACAAAGTCGACGGGATTCTCATCCACAAAAACACGTTGGGTCACAAAACATGAGTGTTGTACCCAAACGAAGGTTTGGATAGAAATTCGATCAAGGCATGCAGAGCTCTTTTCCAGAAGGACCTTCTCTGTATGCAGTTTCAAAGTGTTATCAACGATTCAACCATCGTGTGGTCGGCCTTATTGAGTTTCTAAAAGTGTAGTACAGCTTGCGAAAGTGCAACTATGTCTCAATCGACCTGCTGTACTAGTCGCGCCTCGGTAACCTTAAGCAACTGTCTATTCCAGCCATACCGATATGTTTCCGTCGGACACTCTATGACTTGCTAGAGCCACAACCCACCTACATCAGAATGCGCAATATAGCATGGCTCGTGTCCCTTCGAAAAAGTCCAGCATCAATGACCTATTTCGCAATAAAATCGGTTCAGAGGGCCCAGTTCGGATTAACCAACTTTGGCAATGCTGCGCCTGCAAACTACAGACCCAGGACAAAGGTTTTGTATAAAGTTAACGCTCAGTTAACTTGTAATTGAGGAACCGCTAAGTCGGTAATTACATTAATGTGACTTTGATGCCAAAGTGACAACCTATTCACAGATGGCCAGACTCGAAATTCCAAAAAGCGCTAGGATACCTAAAACGCAAAATGGTATTGTGTGTCAGGCCATATCTGCGTAATACAAGCCCTGCAAAGACTTAGTTGATCTGGGAGAGCCATCTAGGAGAGACACGTGTTCTCAAAGCTCAAGTAACTGCATATCAGCACTTCTGGTGTCTGTAGCTTAGAGTCAGGATGCGACCATGAAGAGTAGGCTAAGACGAGAGATTGTACATGATTGAATGATTTTCGTCATAGCGGAATTGGATCACTAATCTCAATGAACCTTCTGATAGTTCTAAAGAACGTACCATTTTATACATCTCATCGCTTTTTGGGAGCGGCACGCCCATAGAATCCGCCACTTTACCAGTAGCAACACTTGTGCGAAGGTAGTTGTGAGTCTTCAGAGCTCGTTCTCGCACAGCATCTGTCAATGCCGTCGAGGTACACCCGAATGTTGATGTTGAATGGTAAGCACATACCACCTTAAAGAAGCGTTTGTTTGTACCTGAAATGAGAACTGTTGATATAGGCAATGCAACTCACCGCCAGTAAGACTAATAGTCCCAAAGCATGAAGAGCCGACATGTCGACTGCTTTATTCTGATGTGCCGCAGAGCCTCCTTTTTATACTGCATACTGACACTCTGACTGCATGGCAATCCCGACCATGGTAGAGTACGATGAAAGGTCATACAAAATGAAATGAAAAGGCACAAATCAGAATAGCCGGCCACAACTCAGTCTAAGCTGCTGCATGATGCAATATCCAATGGAGGTGAGACCGAATCCATGAGCTATTCGGGGAAGGAGTGTCATCGCCCTGAACTATCGTGAAGGATATCATCATCATTCGTGCGTCAGCAATGTTTTAGCTGGTTCAATTATCCAGCTGGGATGATCAAGGAAACAGAAGAAAGAGGGTCGTCCATCTATAGCTTTGTGGCTTGCATGACCTTTATTATTCATTACCTATTCTGTTAATCTTCTAGTCCTAGAAATCAATTCTGTATGCAAGTTCGAATCGTGAACTAGGACAGAGGCATGTCAGTTGCTTGAAATGGCCTTGGTCGTCATAGTAAACTTTTTCTCGTAGAGCTGCGAAAATGCTAGGGGCACTAAATACGAACTACCGATTGTGAGAGAAATTTTCTCATTCTCGTGAAAAAGGCTATTAGGGTTACAACATGGTGCGATTTAAAGGCAACATCCATTTGTGGTCCATCAACTTCCTTCACACGGAACCACCAGAACTTGACTGCCCAAAAAAAAAATTATCATTTGGGGAAAAATTTATTTGGATTCACAAAAAATGCACTGCTTCAATTGCGTCAAGGCGATGCTCATTGGTGTATTTAGAGCCCATGCGAATATTCTGCTGCGTGCTTCTCGAACTCTCTCATCATAAGTGTAGAAGCATCTTTCCACAGACCTTCTTGCAAGCTTTCAACTCACAATCATTTTGGTGAAAATGTCGTTGGTGGCGTTCGTTCAAACACAAGAATTTAAAGCATTCTCGAGATTATCAAACATGAACTTTTGAACTTGTTTTGCTGTTTTTTATTTCGCGATTGTCATGGTGGCCAGAGGTGCCCCTTTTTCTTCGCGTACAAGCGTCGTATATCCTCACAGTAGCCTATTCCCTCTTTTGAGTCGAGAAATCGCTATCAGGTTTATAAGTCCTCTATGCCTGATTTCTCCGATTACTATTTTGAGCAGTTTATTTGACCCGGAAAGCTTGTTTTGGACTCAGGCGTGCACTGTGTTTCCGTACGTTCATGTGTGGGAAATGAAATCTGTTTTCTTTTTTCTGTTACTAAAAGTGCTGCGTTAGAGAATGATTAGAGAAGTAGACGTCATCGAAGTCACAAAAATACTTGGAGGCGTTAGATTTCATTGGACTCGATGGAATGACCTGCTCCTGCAGATCAGCTTTGCTTATTGCGTTGGAAAGTAACGAGACATGCTATTCATGACCACGGAATCTACTGAGGTATGACACTCCGGGCAAAGCTAATAATAATGAAATTTTTCGAATGAAGTTGATCAGTAGGCAGACAACGTAGGGTGTGTTAGGAGAAAAAGGTACTCTCTTGCGTGGAAAGCATCTCTCCCAGTTTCTATGCTAAACTATCTTGTCTTGGGTAATGTGTCTTCTCATATTTCGCATGGCTACCGCATCTTTTTCTAATATCTCACATTTCATTTGTATTGGACTACTTCTTGGGAGACATGACTTCATTGTCATTCATAAGCTACAAAGAAAACAAGAAATGAATGCAATGGACTCGGATTGACTCGATGCCTAACCCGATGGTGTGGGGTGGGGTTGGTTGGTAATCCTCATACGTCTTACGTGATATCAAACTAACCGTCATACAAGCTCCGACCGTGCAGCAAATCTGATTCCAACGGCTTGTCATCGGTGGGGCTACAATTGGGATGAGAAGATTGAAAAGATGAGGTCAACATCGAAGGGTATCAGACATCCTGCTCTTGAAAGGGCATGGGCCTACGTGAGGGTGCGATGGGATTGCTAGCCGCATCTAAAGGGTGGATGATATCAGGGGTTAGCCTTTCGGTAAGGGGACGCACTGACCTCTCCACAAGGGGTAATAGGTCAGGCTTCTGGCTCGTAGAAATGGTAAGCCTCTCGGCTCAGTAAGAGGCTATCCCTTTGGCTCAGTCAAAGGGTCAGTATAATTTATGATAATTTTCTTTCAAGTTGCGCGCGGGCGGCACTAAACTTTCTCACTGACCGCGAATCCATTCAGAGCTGACCGTGCACAAAAAAGAGGTTTGACCGCCATGGACTCCGTATTCGTTGCTCAGTTGCGTCGCGATAAGTCCGCACAGTTGCCTGAAACGGAGAGGTCATTCGAACCAAGCTTCTTACTCGGACAAAAATTAGGACCGACTACGCACATGCCTCCACCCTTAGCACCCACCGCGTTCAAAAGCCGTTTAGACCGCGCTTGATTTTGCAAAGTGCGCAAAAATCAACACGATTCAGGATCGAACGCGCGAGTACATCCAGACGCATGGAGTAGTGTACGGTGTGTAGCGGTCGCGAACTCATTCAACTTCACGCCAGATTTTCCGAAGTGCTTGAGTAACAACGTTTTGATATTTTCCTTTGTTTTCGCATCCTTTGTTTTATCTTTTTGTGTTCCAGTATTGTTGCCATGTGCTACTACAAGCTGAAATGGCTAAATGTGTTCACCATAATTTGGTCAAAAAGGTGGGAAGATTGTTGGGTAAAGTGTATTGGGATCAAAGTGAAGAGCATTGTGGAAAGTGTGTGGGGGCTCCAGTAAGGGTTAGCAGCGCTGGTGAAAACTGGACAGGGCTCCCGAAAGAGTGCTCCCATTATCGGGAAAAGTACGCAAGGATTCGAAGAACGGGTAGGGATTGTCGTTTGGGTAAGCGCGAGAATCGCGGAGATTTGCTGGAGGTATTCAAATGGTTGGGACACCAGGGCATTCGGCAGCGACTGTAAAACCAAACAAAACAGCTTTATGAAGACAATAAACGGTTTCCACTGATGGCTGTAGAACTCGAATATCTCAGGCACATTCCTGATCTCGGAGTGAGTACGTAATGTGAAAGAAAAACCACGTGGTAGAATATAGCGCGCTACAACGGATACCTCGTCCAAACTCTTCATCATTGTTGGGACCGAAGTGTTTCTTGTTACTTGACGCATGAGACCGTGTTTATGAACCGCCGGGAGCCCACCGAGAAGTTTCAAAATCCACCCGACGCTACCAGCGAGTGGTCTGCACCTTGCCGGAAGGCGTTCGTTACTACAGCCACTGATCGGAGTCACATGTGAGTTATAGGTGACACACAAGCGTTTTTCCTAGTCAAAATGCGAAATCCGAGATCATACAGAGTAGTAGTTCATATACGACCAATACAGCTACCTTCGGCTTGACTTCAAACCCTTTGGCAGGTGCTGATCTATAACTATCACTTCCAATTCATATCTTATGCCTTATGTCGCGTTCGTCGGCGGGCAATATGGCAGCGTCCATATGTCTACGCGCGCTTTTGCTGCTCGGCTCTGTTCGACGCTGGTGGACGCTCGTACACACGGTGATTCTCGCCTAAAATCTTCCAGATTCAAGAATGCATGGTGCCTCTCGCTTATATTCAATCCATTGGGAACCTATGAATTTGGGAGTGGTATGCAGTGTGAACGATGCCTTCAAGCCTTTGCCTACTCGCATAACTGACGTGGGTTCCGGCTTGAAACTAGCCGGGGGGAAGGGGGGCACTGATATGATTCATACATGGAAACGAAAATTCGTGCTGATATCAGACATATGATAGCGTTATCAGTCATTGTTTTCATGGAACTCCATGGACTTCGATTTCTGAAGGCAGTATCATTCATTCTTCAATTTAGTCCTGTGTCCCCGCTTCCGATTAGTTTTATACCGTGTTCTCCTTTCCTCTCTTTTGCGAACTAGCTGGAGCTCTCTACTAGGTCGAAACTTCTCCTGGTTCCTCTTCTATTATAAGAGTGTTGGACGGATATGCGCGATTGAGACCTTCGTTTTCTATCCCGTTTCCCTTTTCCTGGAATACTTCACCTATGCTTCTCCAGCACAGTCCTTTTCTCTCTTTCGCGTCATTCGCGACGTATGAATGTTATATACATAAATATGAATGTCTGAGTTTCCGCTAATCAATATGAAGGCTGGGCAACGGCAATAACGCTGCCATGTGATCAAGCGATTATTAACTACAAAAACCACCGCGAGGACGTCTCACCGAAATGCAATAACACAAGCAGAAATCAGAACAGCCGGAACAGTATCAGAGACAGAAATAGAACCAACTGTATGTTCAGCATTGTCGGCATGCAGTGCAACTTATGATTATTCCAACACGCTCTCAGAAGGCCGGTATTGAACTCCGCGTAAGTTAACGTCTCATGGCAGGCTTATCACTTGCCTTTGAGGAGTCTGAACCGTATCCACAAACGTAGAGTTTGCGCAATAGTTTTAGTCTGATGAATGGACGGGGCTGCGACGGTAGATCAGTCCGCATGAATCGAAACACCATTCTCCAGTGAGGCCGCCAACCTCGCACGGCCAGCCGCCTGGTCCTTGCGTCAAACAGAATCAAAAACGGAAACCATACTCGAGTACAAGAGTAATCGTGAAGACTCAGGCATGAGCTTTTATATTTTGAATTCAGGGCTTTACTATTATATGTGCCACAGTGTTGCGAAAGTTCTGCGCCAAATCTAAGTTGTTTGAGCGTCGCTTTTTTTTCTGTGGTCCTTGAATAAAGTTTGGAACATCATCGTAAATATCAGTCGGCCGATTTTTTTCCATGCAAGTCGAGCATTTTTTCAGAACTTTTCCTGAGAAATGCTATTTTATGGCTTCTTCCTTTTCAATGCTTTTGAGGCACGAACCACCAATGATGACTGAGATAAAGGTTTTCTGATAGTCTCTCTTTGAAGAAAAAGGTTCCAACATAGATAAAGAAAACAATTTGCCGATTCCCAAGTTTCTCCTAGAAGTTGATGCGTAGAAAAGTCAGACAGACTACTGACGAGTAGTCTCACGATTTGTCATGTGAACCTCTACAAATCCACTGTCTTCCAGCAAATTGATATTTACCAAGAAAGCGCGGTGAAATACGCGTTGTAATCCAAAGGCGCGCAGGTGTCAAGGGAAGGTGTTCAAAATTTTGAACAGAGCTTGAACGACTGCATGAGGAGGAGGAGGTTTTGAAGCTAAATGAAAGGTCTCGAGCAGAGTGTCGATGACCTCTAATGAGTGTGCAGGACTCAGAGAAACTGCGATACTTTGAATGGTGAGTACGACCCCGATACAATGTTCAGAAAATTCAGAGGTTCTAGGAAAATACTATGCGCAGAGCGCACGATTTTGAAGGAAGCATGAAGCACCCTACAGAGAGTGTGTTGAGCAACATTAACTTCCTTGCCCACAGACTGACTAGCACCGTATCTTCGTAAAAAGCTGCATTTTCGCGAGAAGAGGCGTAAATAAAACAATCAGCGGTTGGGTAAAGCTTTGAAAGCCACCAGGATAGCAGTCGAGAAAGGAAATGCAACAAATTATCGCTCCAAGCGGGACCGCAGCAGCGGGACCTTCGGCTCTGTTGAGTTTCGAGTTTCGCGCGCAGAGGAATTCGCCTTCGAAGAATGGCTAATTTCGTGCCACCCGAATGGCTAATTTCGTGCCACCCGCAATGTCTGACCCAAATCAAGTAGGTGAATCAAAAATTGCGCTCACACAGTGCGGGCACAGCGATCTTCCACAACCACTTTATTATCTTTGTTCTGCTTCTTGAGCTTTTGTCCCGCGTTGTAGCAGGGTCCGCTTTTTTTCGAACGTTGCTGCCATTTGAACATGTTGTTCGCGTTTTCAGGATGGAGGCCTGCAATTTTCATATCGGTGTGCAAGGCATCCAGCCATCTCTGCTTGGGTAGTCCTCTTGGTCGCTGGCTCGACACTTGGAGCTGCATAGCCGCTTTCGCTATCGAGTGTTCTCCAGCTCGCAGAACGTGCCGCGTACATTTTCATTCCGATCTCGTCCCAGTCAGGTCAGTCCACCTCGTCTTTACCTTCCTTCCAAACGAGCAGACTCATGTATGTACCACAGGCACCTTCGCCAGCTAACTGGTTCCATGAGGGTAGTCCATGATCCGGAGCTCCATTTAGCTGTCATGTGTCATAGCTGGCTAACACGGCCAAGTTTGGTTTAGTTGGTATGCAGGGTGAACAAAGGTTGTGAGAATCATTAGAGTTGTTATTGTTGCAAGACTGTATTCTCGTCACGTATTCTCAGCCTTGACCAATGCTGGTAAGAAGATTTAATTTCTCAGTTTTGCTATTTTACCGCGTTTCTTTTCTTTCCTCACCGATTGTTTTACCAGTTTCTTGTTTTTCTAGACTTTTATTGAATTCTTCATGTTTTTTTTCATTAAGTGAAGTTATTTTGTTTTGGCGCGTTTCTATGAACGTAACAAATAACTAAATAAATAGGAAAGTTGTTTTGAACGATCCGACCGTTTTCGAATAAATATGCTCTAATCGCGTGTTGGGTTAACAATGAATGCTCACATACTCGTGGGGGTCGGTGGCCGGTTGTGAGGAGTTGAACAGGTAGCGTGCTGCCGTTCGAAACGAAAAAGGGGCGGGCGATGCCAGAAAACTCCCCCAATCATGCCGAAAACCTCGCGTGTCAACCTCCCACCGACCCTACAATGCCATGTCACAGTTGACCCGATTACACCGAAAGCTCTGCCTAATCACCTTCCACCGACCACTCACAATCAGTGTGACGTCACACCCACGTGTTTGCACCGAAAATTTCGCTTCATCACCTCCCACCGACCACCGCCTACCACTCCTGCAGTCGAGGCGTCGGCGGCAGGTTGAGGGGATTTAACCTGCCACCGACGCCCTCCCGAGCGTCGATATCCCGAGCTACGTCAACCGTTACAAGCACAAGCACCTCACAGTTGAGCGCAGCGTATACATTGTGGGCTGCCATTTCCGCGCTCTACACGAGAGAAAGCTGGAGAAAAACAGTGCGGACACTGCAACATGTTTCCCCGAAAACTCCGACAGATATGAGACATAACCACGAAAACTTCGGCAGTTATGAGTCATGCCGAAACCTCCGCCGGACAGCCAGATCTGATCGATTTGATTGGGAAAGGGACGTTTTAATTGGCCACGGACCCGGGGGAGGGGGTGGGGTGTTAATCCATCTTTCAGAAGATGTTGAAGTAGGTGAAGGTCTCCTAATCGGGATTAGTATGGATCTTATTGCTCATTGCCTTTTTTACGGTTCAGATGAAAAAGACTGAGTAGGGGTCAGGTAGTTATTTCAGTTTGCTAAACTTTTTTATAGGGTCTGATCAAGGTCATTTATACGATCCTGTTGGTGCATTTTCGAGCATCTCTGGCTGATTTCGTTTTGAGTTCACCACCGGGGCTATTTTTTTAGGCAGGCAAAACCCGAATTCCAATGACATCAGGAACACTTTGAAGGATTCGCCTCGAAGCTACTCTGTAGTGGCACATTTGGGGGTGTTCAGGACCAACCTCAGGGTATATAATTGTTTGTTTAAAGACCTCGATCTAGCTGGTAATTTCCAACTTGAGTTGGTTGTTTGACGAGCCAAGACGGCATGCACAAAGCGAATGGGTTCGGACAGGGATAAAAGCGTCGGCGCCTTTCATGATTGCCCTGCGAGTGCTGAAGATAATCAATAATTGGTGTGTCAGCGGGGTCTCGGCTGCCCCACTTTCCTAGGTAGGGTTTGCGAGGGAAAGATCTTCCAGTGCTAGCCAAACCCCCTTTCAGCCCTCGCGCCGCTATCATCAGACGCGCCGACGCTTCAAACCCTGCCTAACCCCAACCTAACCCGCCGCGTACGTGCATGCCGCCCCTGGGTAGGTTTGGCGAGAGAACGATTTTCCAATGCTACCCCAACCCTTTTCTAGCCCTCGCGCTACTATTATCAATTGCGCCGGCGTTCCAAACCTTGCCCCAACCCTTTCGTAACACTAGCGTTCGTGCATGCCGCCCCCGGACATGAATCCGAGTTTGATTTATCGATTGTCAAAGTGTTCAAGTAGGTCACGCCAGCAAAGTGCATTATAGCTACCGCAACCTACAAAAAGCTTCAGACTGTCGAATAACGGATCCGATTTTGTATATTGAATCATCCTCAGGAAAAGTTTCAAGCCGAGCTATTTTTAACACCCTTGATAATTCCCGAGATATCTGAGTTGAACGCAAAACTAAGATGTCAGCCAGAACTTGAACATTTATCGTGCAAGAGTGTTACCATTACACCACCGGATGCTAGACATTAATT
This sequence comes from Aplectana chamaeleonis, assembly GCA_029168955.1. Lineage (NCBI taxonomy): Eukaryota > Metazoa > Nematoda > Chromadorea > Rhabditida > Cosmocercidae > Aplectana > Aplectana chamaeleonis. The sequence goes on from JAPDOI010000362.1 coordinate 513,577, forward strand.
GACCCTTACACTTTAGCTTAATTGTTTAATCATCTCAGTAACCCGATTTAAAGATCTCCATAGCAGGTAAAGGCAGTGTTCATGATGAAAAATCTGTTTCAGTTTCCAGTACGAATGGGTAGTGGAGAGGCACACTGTAACGTTAACGTCTAAAGAACGTCCGTTGCATATTACGGAAGTTACAAGCCTCGAAAATCTCGTCCACGATGGTTCCGTAGCTCAAATTTTAAGGAGTCATAGCTCCGTTCCCAAAGGGTCTTGTACGATTTCAGGGACATCATCGGAATCAGCGTGAGACCGTTTCCAAGATAGGCAGGAAACTAGAGAAACGATTCTGGGGTTGGACTGTGCCTTTAAGTGGTTATGTTCGAAAACCATCTCAGAATAAATCGCGTATTTCATTCCGAACGGCAAGGTTGGAGAGAAGCAAGGAGGCCTCACCAACGTTGGAGTAGACGCCGTAAAAGCGAAAAGTGTCTGATAATGACCAGGGTGAGAGTAGGTTGAAATATGGCGTCGTCACCATTTTTACTGCGGAGATCCTTTTCTTCAGTGAGCACCTTAGCCGACTTTTCCTATCTTTCCAGCAGTGTAGACCTTTTTCAAGAACCTCTGACATTGTTTGGAACTTGCTTGATTCACCGTCAGATTAGTGCCCTACAAAAATTTGGTTAAAGATTGGCGCGGACCTGCGCGAAGCTAATTGTGCCATTGAACAGCTGTCAATATATCCGCCATTTTCGCCCTGATCTCAACATTTGGTATTTTTCTAGTATTCTTGGTCCTACATGTAGCCTGGGAACATGCAATTGCGCCTATGCAATTGATGGAATGCATTGGATATGCGGCGATTTCTCCAGTAGAATATCCAGGTTCTTGCGACACGTCCACTTGATCGTCATCTTTGGTAGAGGGCATGAATTCACAAGGAATCGGAATAAGACATTCTTCAATGAAGAATGGGCGAACGACTCTGGCGACATCATCGAGAATAACAGCTATTTCTTCGGTGCCTTCATGGTTCAAGCTCCAAAAAATTTTCATAATAGAATCTAGAAGATAAGTTGTGATTATGGCGCCTTGACAAATTTGAAACGCACTGTAGTACGTGACGCGGTGTATATATGAAAATCTTTTTCACTCCTCGAATGTTCACTGATGAAAATGGAACAGTTGCAGAATGATTTATTTACGAGTTCGACGAGTCGTTTTCCAGGATGGAGTGCTGTGTCTAAACCTTCCCTCTGAAATGATATAACTGAATGAGTTTCTGTTTATGGAGATCGTGGCTAAAGACTAAGCAGGAAGAACGGGGCTATTGATCGGAAACCACCGCTCATCTCACGATCTCGAGTTTTCATTTGTTCACGTCGGAGGGCGAGCATTGCGCTTTTGGGGTTCGCCTTGCGCTTCAAATCTTTCGGACGGATACCCGAAATTATCAGAATTGGATTCAATGTATAGTAACTAGCTAATCATTGGCAAAGTAGTGGCAGCAACATGTTACTTTTGCTCGAAAACGTCCGACCTTTGCATTGGAGAAATATCTGCAAACTTTCGCTGAATTCACTCCCAAGTTGAGTCAGCCAGCCTTACTAGTACGTAATGTGGTGTGTATATAAGAATCCTATTCACTCATGGAAAGCTCAGTGATCACAATGGAGCATTTGCAGAATGATTTATTCACGATTCCGACGAGCCGTTTCGAAGGGTGAAGTGTTGTGTCTATGCCTTCTCACACAGGCTCTCTCCATTGCAGAGGTATCCATTTGGACACAATGAACACGGAGTTCCGATGATATAGATAGCATGGTCGATTATGTTTCCTCTGAAATTACATCACTGATCGCGCTCCTGTTTATGTAGAATGTGGCTTATGACAAAAAAAATACCCAGGGTTATAGATGCATGACGAGAACCAGTTCTCACCGCATATCTTTTTCAGCGACACTGCACATCCCAAATGCGTTGTAGTTGCCCATGCCATCTGAAAACTAGTAATTAGAAATACATGAAGGATGTCAGCGCTCGGCATCCACATTCATTACAGACCTTGCTCGCCACTCTCTGCATACAGCGAGTGGCTTTGTCACCTCACCGAATGAACACTCGGCTCTTTGAAGTCGATACCAGTAGGGGACCTCGAGCCACTTCTCTGAGGATCATATGACTTATCTTGAGGAGCGGCGATAGTTTTCCGGAGGTGTAGACTAAGGTTGTGAGATTTAAGATTCCACGGCTGGGGCTAGAAGGGAGTGGATGAGAAGATGAGGGGTGAGTGGGGGTTAGAGGAGGTCCATCTATGAGGCCTATGGTCAGAAAAAATTCCGTGGAGGTTAGGAAGCACCAAACAGTGCGTAAGTTAGCGACGCTCTTTCATATCAGAGGTGACCGTGATATCATTGTTTCAAATTTGAAAATCTGCTTTTGGTTTGCTCCTTCCAGGTTCCTAGCCCAAAATTTAGCAAGTACTGACTTTTGCCAAAAGATATTGATGACAAAGTTGATCAGTGTGTATGTCCCGATGATGCACCATTCTTTTCGGCTGCCATTTTCAGCTCCACTGTTGTAGAAACCACCCTCGCTTGCTAGCGTTGAAGCTGATCATCATGATGCCTCCACAAGATCTCCAGAGTAATGATGTCCGTAGTGAATGCTGTCCACGCCAGTGGGTGCAAGCTGTGAAATCTGATCCACACTCAAGTACACCTTCCCGCGAGAACACAGGGATCGACTGATCGATGTAAACGCTGAAAAGCGGCCAGTTTTTAAAACAATGAAGCTTGAAATAGCTGTTGAGGAAAATTAATTCAACATCCGGTCTTAAATACTGAGCAACCTCATTACTTATAAGCCTCCGTGCCAGTCAGATTTTGCTAAGCACCGTCGAGAACCAACGCACTTTGATAACGTATGACGATTTTTTTTGTTTCCGAATGGAACCTTTTTCAAAAATTTTCCGAATGGTTTTGAAGTGGTCCTAATTTGTGAAAACTTTTACAAGGTTAGTTCGAGCTGGACTGAGGAAATAAAAACTTGTACTCTGCTCTTACCAAAGGAATAGAATCTAAAAAGAAATAATGGTGATACGTCTAGTGGATTTGTTTTTTTTTCAGAATTTTGAAATTCGGAGGTGTTCACATGAATTTAAAACACAATCTATTCGGGCTGCTCCCGCATGACTTCCTTAAAAATCGGATCTTAGCAGCGCGCGTTGTTGCGGATAAAAAGGTGGCTCAATCCATGACCCCCGCAAACCAACTGCTTTGTGTAGCCTATCAGAAATGTGCACCGGATCCGGATACTCCGGTCAAATCTGTCACTGGCAGGCTGAGTTAACGAATGCTTCCTACCGGGATCGCGTTCAAAGTCAACTAGAACGCAGGCAAACAGTGTTTCCGAAATATACTGTCAGCCCACGCTGTCGGCGTGTGTCGAGCGGCTATGGAAAAACACTTTTTGCTTCCGTTACTCGATTAGCACGAATCTAAGACGCATGCTGGATAATGTTCCACTCAGTTGACTGCAGGCATAGAGAGGCTTGTCTTAAATGAGCCTCTGCGACTGTCGTCTGACATGCCCGCCGACCGCTTGGGTGGACAGTCTAACTCGTAGAGAAAAGACCATTATAAATTTTGCCGTTTCAATCAGGCAGCTGACTGGGATTTGCCCAAAGGGTAGAGAGTTGACTGCTTATCAAAAGACGTTGCATTATGGTGCGTGACAGTTCAAGTTGTCAACGTCGGACAAATGAATAATAGCAAGACTGATTAGCACACACTTTTTCTCACACTGGTTGTTGCGAGAAGGAGTTTAAAACACAGCCTCGTGATGAAACTATTCTTACCCTCGTAAAATAAGCCAATGGCGTTTTCTGGTACTTGGCCCTGAAAATGACCTTCATCCCTGGACCGTCAACTTCTTTCACTCGGGACCACCAGAAATCGATAGCCTGAAAATCCAGGTCTCATTCGAGACTTTTAGTAGGAAGGTGCACAAAGATCAACGTACTGCTTCAATGGCATCAAGACGATCATTATAAGCAGATTTAGAGCCCATGTGAATGTTCTGTTGCATGCTTGCCGGAACTCTGCTGTCATGAGAGTCTGAGCATCTGTTCACGGATTCTCTTGCGAGTGTTTCCAGATTGCAATCGTATATCTTAAAATGGAAAACGTACTCATGAACTTCGTTCTCTTCGACGTTGTACTTTCGTTGCCATCCATACCATTAAAACAAAAACACTATTCATGCCTCATATTCTATGATCCGCGCCATCCAATCACGAAACCCCGACGAAGATCGTTGTCGACAGACTTTCGAAATTTTCACCCATTGGTCTAATAAGGCTTCTGAATCGAAGTGCCCTGATGATAGCTCAGTTCTCATTTGAGGCCGGTGAACCGGTACAAAGAATTTATGTAGAATAGGGGAAAGTTAGGTGGGTCTTAGTGTCCAAAATTTCCCATTACAATTTATTCGAGGTCTAAGGGCCCACTTTTTCGTCTGTGACGGCAACGGAATCGTTTAACTTGAGTCAAAGTACGAGAGTTTAACTGAACGTACCAAGGAAATGATGTTTGCTCCACTGGGAAGGATCATCCCCGTATCCTTTATGACCTCACCTTTCGTCAAAAGTGATCTGAATCGGTAGAATTCAATGTGATTTCCTTTCCAAGAGACCCCCCACAACAGCTGGAAATCAAGTTTCCTGAATGCTCTGAAAGTGTACATTCACTAGAGCAACAGCTAAAGCAGACTGAAAAACGTTATAGCTGGCTTGTCTGGCCTGGCAGCAAGGTAAGGGTACCCTTCATGTGTGATTTTTTCGGGTGTACTGAAAAAGTTATCGTGTTTGGCTAAAAACTTGTATGTAGGGATAATCTAGGAAGCTAAACACGAATGTGGAGTCTTTTGTCGAAAATCCGAGGTTTACTTTAGGTTACTGTAGACACTACGCCATTTAAGGGACAAAACCACTTTAGTATTTGGAAAATCGACAAATGGACGCTAATTTCCGCAAATAAGAACTTTGGGTCAAATCTGAGACTTTGGCCAAACTACCGTGTACCCTCCGTAATCTATCGTAAGCTTTCAAAAATTGATAAACGAACTCCAGGTCCGTGTTTAGAACTCCTTACTGCCCTTAGAGAAGCATTTTGAGAGTGGAATAACGTTCCTGGTAGGATTTTAGGTCAACTCTGGAACATTTTCCAGAACGCTCCCAGAGCCCTTTTCCGGGTTTCCCAAAAACTAATGCCGTTTTCAGAAGGTACAGTAGAAACGGAAATTTGGGAAAAAAAGACCTTAAACTTTTCCAGGATGGTTTAAGGCAGCTAGGAAGACCGTAATCGGATTCTACGCCTACAATGAAGAGAGAAATACATTCATCCGGAATGGCCAGGCTCTCTAAAAGTAGTTACCTTATCAGCGAAAGCCTATCGATGAACTCTACAGTTTTCTCTATCTCATAGCCCACGCAAAGGGAAGGATACTGAAATCATCAAATCAGTCCCTCATTGACAATTTTGTTTACATAGAACCTTCCTTACTACTGCACGCTATTACTAACTGTTAGTCCGTTGATATGCGCTATGCGACATGCGATCGCCGCAATTATATTGATTTTCGACCGAGATAGATGCCAAATATTACGTCGCTAGTGTAACATTGGCATGGATCCTGAAGAGACTTTGCGTTCCCCATTGAAGGTTCGCGCGAACTCCGTGCACCTAAGCTATAGCATATGGCACCCAGTTTGCGCCAACAATCAACAGTGAACGCGAAGTCTCTTCAGGATCCATGCCGACGTTACGATATAGCTTCTCAGATTTGGCTAATTCTGATATAAACTGCAACAAAGAATCTATACGCAGCTGTTTGTGACAAACCTTCGATGATTGTGCATATCCCTTGCCTTCAATCTCAATCTGTCATTCATATCTGGGTTAGATGGGCACCACTGGTTGATCGCTGCAACATTTCCAAGCTTTGATTCACCACTGTCGTCTTCCGTTACCAATTGCAAATGCTTTAAGATGTTGTTTTTGGTAGCTCCAGTCACGAATCAAGGGAAATATGGGTTCTCAGGCAAGGGTAAAGTCGACCTAGGTTGAAAGTAACAAGATGCTTCTAGAAAAAATTACAATCTGCAAATGCAGACAATATGAAGCAACAACGATTCGTGATAAACATGAGGCGTTAAAGAAAAAAGTGTTCTGAAATTTACATGGATTACTAGTCAATGGCGTGGTTGTGGTTGTCGTTGTTGTAGTTGGTGTAGTGGTTGTTGAAGTTGTTGTTGTTGGAGGTACAGCAGCGGTAGTAGTTCCGTCTTTTACACAAAGGTAGTCATCGCATATCGCAGGTGTTATTTTTCTGCATCCAAGTGAAGACGTGCATGTAACACTTGATTTCGAATAAACGATGTGCCCAGTTCTGGGGTTTCTGAAAACATTCGCTGTAACTCTTCTGAATTGAAAGACTGTTTTGGACATTCAACCTGCCTGAGCCATGTTAATTCCAAAAGATTTTTATTGATATCTATAGCTATACCTCACCTCTCAATGGCACAGAACGCCCAAAGGACCATTTTTTTTCTTAGGTTTTATGCTGAAAATCGCACGCTCAACATAACGGTATCTTTGAAATGGTTCAGAACACCCTACGACCGAATGACTTCCTATGACTCCTTCGAAAATTAATTTCCTTTACTGGCAAATTTTTGGTGGACGAGTTGTCTCAGGCTCGTAATGCTCTTCCGCTGTCGCTCACGGGAGCGATTCCAAATGAAGGGACAGGTCGGCAAGGAAGCGAAAATCGGAAATTAGTCCATTACCTGACTCATCTTCCCGTTTCGTTGACTATGTAGCTTACGTTTTTGTTTAGTTTCGCTTTTCCGTTATTTGTAATACGCTATACACAACCCGGCCATTTTAGGAAGAAAACCATCCAATATCCATTTTTTTTCAAACCAATATCCGCTCACATCCAATTATTGGCTTCTGCACTCTTCGAGGAAGACTGTTGCAGCAGGCAACCGTGCTGGGACCACGTGGTCCTAGCACGGTTTTGAGTGGCGCATGCGTAGCAAAAGTGGTTCTCGCAGCTGCGGAACAGGTTTTGAACTTCATTTGAACAGCACATACAATAATTATGTGACCTACCTCTGATTATAGACACACATCACGCGCGTGGTCGTATCACAGTCTTTCGTATAACATCCAACTGCTGTAGTTAACCCTTGTATCATCTGTGCGGGATGAGTTATGATTAGACTACTGAGGTAAGACATAGCGACTTCAATTGTCCGGAAACTACTTACGTTTGCAAATTGTTCAGGTCCCACGTTACTATTCCAAACATTGTCTCGTGGCCAAGTCACTCTCTTCACTTGCTGTGACCATAGTTGTAACGCTTGCCCGAGAAAGTTACCACTATTGCCACCATAACTTAAATTTCGGAATGCTCTTATTATTTTATGATTCACGACTTCTTTGTTGTACAATCTATTCAGAACGAACGTGAGACGGCTGAATCCTTCGCGAGATGGATTGATTACATTGCTTGCGCAGTTATCAATTGATTGTATCGCAGTCTCTTCAAGATCACAACTATATTCCTGCAAAAAAAGAGACTTCTTTACATCGATATTTCCGTATTCTGCACTGTCTAGAAACAACCATATAGCCTGCTTGATTTTTTTTGCTCCAAAGAACATTGATTGACTTGGAATAAGCAGGTAACACTTTCAACAATTTTGAGCAAGGTTCATTCAAGATTTTGACTCCTCCTACGGTGAATAAAAAGCCTTTGTCTTCAATTTCTGCCCAACCAGTGTGAAATTGGCGTGGATAACTAAACGGGACTTTTACAAGAACCTCGAAGCACAATTTTTATGCATACCGCAAGGTTTCGACTGAATACCTAATCAAAATATGTAGTAGGGCTGCTTGCAAGAAAGTTTTTGTGTGCATCAACTAGAATTGTCGTCAACTATCTAACCGTCCTGCAGTTGAGCTTATCAGGCTTTTTGAATTGTTGCGCGGCTTGCGGCACTCGAGGTATGTTTCAATCAAATTGTTATCGAAATCTTGCTTTGAATGCCGATCTGTTCCAGTCAAGACTTCATCTCGTCGTCAACAGGGCTACAAACTATACTTTTACATTTTCAGATTTTTTTCGAATATTCGACTTTTCGAATAATTCGGAATTTTGAAGTTTTCGAATATTCGACTTTTCGTATAATTCGGGATTTTGAACTTTTCGGATATTCGACTTTTTAAATTATTCGGGATTTTGAACTTTTCGAATATTCGACTCTTCGAATAAAAAGTCGACTTTTTCAATCGACTGTCTAATAATTTTACGAATTTTTCCATTCGACTTTTCGAGTAAGTCACTACTTTCGAGAAAAAGGCTACATCACTTCAGCTAACGTATTCTATCTTTCTTTTGGGATTGAACTAAACTGTCGAATAGAGAAGCGAACAAACTATTCAAGAAACGGTTGGCTATACAGTGCGTTTCATTTTTATGAGCACCTCAGTTTTCAACGATACCGCTTTCCGGCGTAACGCTTCGCGGTTTTCACTGCCACTAGCGTATTCAGAGTGTTGGAAAACCTGTATATCTATGGTTCTGGAATTTCATCTCTCTGAGAATTTTCCTTATAATGCTTTATATGACTTTTGATCATTCCATTGTTTATAAACATTCTGACTGAACACCGACCTAAACACTTCCCCTTATTGGTCAAACTACACGTTAAGGTCAGAATTGACAAATACTTCTTTTGTCAGTATTGCTTGTTTTTCTCACCTGTCCAGGGTGAAAAAAGCTTAGATCCGGACCCCCTAACACCGAACGGAGCAACCATCGCAGCCCTTCCAGAAGTTGAAATCTTGGCTTGTTTCTGACTACATGAGAAATAGCAACGCCTAGAATGAAAATTCGATCGATTGAGGCGCAGGGAATTCTTCCGAAAGAGATAAATGGTGAATCTGGAGGCATTTACCGAGCACAACGGTCGGTGGCATTAGCCGGGTCGAGGCGGCAGGACGGTTGTTGTATAAGATATATATATATATATATATATCGAGTATTCTTTTTCTGCAAAACGGCGTTCTGTGTCGTTTTTTTATTTAGCAACAAATGGTCAACGAATTGAGCACCAAATGGTCGAGTGTCGTCGGTTTAATTACCCAAGTTTGAGTTACATGACCCCGCTTGGCCGCTGGAGGCCCCGCTCAACAGCTAGCGCCCTCGTTGATGCTAGGCGCAGTGGCCGCGTTGCGATTTGGCATGCCGGCCGCGTTGCGCACCGGTGCGTGTGTATTTTCATGGAAATTTTTTTTACTCAGAAAGGCTTCTTGCCCGGGCTCGAAGCATCTGCTCACCCACTACAGTCTCTACCGCGCCCGCAGAGGCCACTACCGCGGACAAGAAAACTTCGGATTTTGGGCTCCACGGCCACTATCTCGTTGCCGACGCCGGCTCTTCAGCGGGGCGTGGAGCGGGTTTTGTATGAGACAACTCCTACTGGCCCAAACAAAAAAAGCTGGACGGCCACTCCGATCTGCCCGTTTTTCCAGAGACACGCGATGAGCATGTGCTCGCCCTCCTGACACGAGAGCATGCCTATCGCGGGGCTGAGGGCGGGATGGCGCCTATCACGGGCAAAGCGTGAACCCAAAAGAGGGTCGACGCCCAAGACTCTAATTCCCAAAGAAAACATACGCTGCGTTCCTGATCCAGGACTCAGACGACTGCAGTGCCGTCGGTTTAGTTACCCAAGTTTGAGGTACTTGGCCCGCCTGACCATTGAAAGCCCCGCTCAACCGCTGGCGGCCCCGGTTGTTTCTCGCAGCACTAGCAGCGTTGCACGTTGGCGTGCCGGCCGCGTCGCAAGTCGGTGTGCTAGCTACGTTGCGCACCGGTGCTTGCGTATATTTTTGAAGAAATAAATTCAGAGGGGCTCGTCGCCCGGGTACGAACCAACTGCTCGCTCACTGCAGTCGCTACCACGACCGTTCAGGCCACTACCGCGGGCGACAAAACTTCGGATTTTGGGCTCCACGGCCACTATCCCGTTGGCGACGCCGGCTCTTCAGCGGAGCGTGGAGAGGGTTTTTGTCTGAGGGATTCGCCGCTTGCGACGGCTGTCAGGGCTAGGCGCGATTGAGTACTGCGCTGGGCGCGACGGGTTGTACCAGTTCCTACACCGCGACATCGTCGCCGCGACGCAAGTATGCACTAGGCCTTACGGTGAGGACTATCAAAGATTCCTTACGAGTCGCGTGCCACATGAGTGAGTCATCATTGATAGTTCCGCTCTACCTTGATTTCCAAACACATCTGCGACTTGCGTCAATGTGCTTCTTTGGCGCGCAACCTGCTCGTGGGTCAATGAAATGTTCTGCAGAAACAATTTACTCGAGAAAGTCGACTATCGAATTCATTCGAATGTTCTTGTAGATTTTCGAATATTCGACTTATCGAATAATTCGGGATTTTAAACTTTTCGAATATTCGACTTTTCGAATAATTCGGGATTTTGAACTTTTCGAATATTCGAGTTTTCGAATAATTCGGGATTTTGAACTTTTCGAATATTCGAGTTCTCGAATGATTCGGGATTAGGCCTTTTTCGAATATTCGACTTTTCGAATGATTCGAAGTCGACTTTTTCAGTCGAATGATTTTTCGAATCATTCGATTCGGTCAAAGTATACTACAAACCACCTACACGCGGCAACCGTTAACTAATTTCGCTCTAGTCTTGCTGCTACGAAAAAGATTGTAGTTCCAATGGTTTGCCTGTAATACATAGGCAGCCGAAACGTGGCTCGACACAACGTGTACGTTCAGGGAATCGTTTGTTACCCACAGAGCGCTCGAGCATTGTGCTGACGAAGAACTCACACACTCAGCATGAAGCCGGACCTCGCGATTCGGACCTTCAAAGTATACATGCCGTCTTTTTGATCCACCGAGTTCTGATGGGTCGGTAAAGCGAGGAGGAGAGCAGACGAAAGATGAACAAAAAGAAGGAGCAAGTAAACTCCAATAGGGCTTTTGCGCCTTTGAGGGAAGCCTCGCGTTTGAAAAGCAAATGTTCTGATGGCTTAAAGACAGTGTTCACGATGATTTTCGTCCCCGAGTTTTTTAAATAAAGCAATGAGTTGGTCTCCAAGTGTTACCAAAATTACGAAGAATCGGCGAGAAACGCATTAAAACGCCGTATTTCAGTGACATTATTCTATAACATGGACTAGTTGTCCGTTTGGATGAACATGTTCATGGTGGTTGTCACCGCTGTCAAATTGGGTCAATCGAAAATAGAAGAATACTTTATGCAAAGTAGGATTAGTTAGGTCCCCAAGAAAGGAACGGAGTAATAGAGAGTAGAGAATTGCAAATTATGGGTCCACAAAAGATTTCATTGTCACAAAGAACAGTTTCTGTGAGAGTAAAGAGGCGGGGTGAGAGTAGAGGGTTTCGCGCCCTCCTGGTGCGTTTTTCTTGATTTCCTCGTCATTTTAGTTCCACCCGGGGGGCACTTGATTAATAAAGCGAGTAATCTCGAATTTGAAGATTATCGTGAACACTGCCTTTAATGTTATGAATCCCAAAAAATATAAGCTTGTCGGTGAACCGATCATTCGACTAGATGGCCTCTCACAGATATAGCCTTGTTGGTCAACTTCAGCGGGATGACCGATTTCGTTGAATCGACATTGCTTCAGAAACTCTCAGAGGCTGATTGGCGTCTTGTCTCGGCTTGTGGAACATGTCATCCCAAGACTTAGTCATATGAGAAGGGGTCAACAGCACTCTACAGACATAGAGTGATCTATTTTTCATGCATGCTGGGGCCGGATGCATCAATGCGCCAGGTTGGGGCAGGGGCTGGCAGTCGGCATCTTTGAAGATCGCACTGCGAGGGCAGTAGATCATCTAATCAATCGTGCCCCAGCTGTGTTTTTGCCTGCTCTAGCTGCCCCAGCCTCCTGGCTGGGGCGGCTGGGGCAAGACTGATTTTGTGATTCACGGAGATCATCAAAGGCGCAGACTGCCCTGCCCTTGTCCCAACCCGTCCCATTGATGGATTCGGCCCCTGATCATCGTGTGGTTCAATCGAAACAGATCTTCGTATAACAAGAAGCCGATTTCTATCGAAAAGAGCGTTACTGCTCTGGGCAAGACCCATGACATTGTCTCCATTGCAAGGTGCTAGAACTTCATAGCCTCCATGCCTTTTTTTGGACAGTTTAGGGAACTCACCACTCTGTACATCTCACTGCTCATCGGCATTGGGTTTCCAAGATTATCCGTCATTTTTCCTGTAGCAACATCTTTGCGAAGGTCGTTGTGAACGTTGAGAGCTTCTTCTCTCTGTGCGTCTGTGAACGCAGTTTTGTTGCACCCAAAACGTGAAGTTGGTATAGTTGTTGTTGTAGATGGTGTTGTTGTTTTTAAAGTAGTTGATGTTGTTATTGGTGTAGTTGTTTGTGTAGTTGTTGGGGTTGGTGCTGGTGATGTAGTTGTTGGGGTTGTTGTTGGTGTTGTTGTTGGTGTTGTGGTTGGTGTAGTTGTTGTTGGGGTTGATGCTGGTGTTGTAGTTGTTGGGGTTGTTGTTGGTGTTGTAGTTGGTGTGGTTGTTGTTGGTGTGGTTGTTGTTGGTGTAGTAGGAGTAGTTGTAGTAGAAGTAGTGGTGGATGTTGTTGTTCCAGGTTCCTTCACACACAGATCGGCCACGCACGTTGCCGGTGTTAATTCTGTGCACCCAGTCCTAGTCGTAGGGTCACAAGGATCGGTAGAATTGACATAAACTTGCTGACCATCAACTGGGTTCCTGAAAAAAGTTTCTAATAATAAGTAAAGTCGTAAACTCTTTGTAGTGCTGCGCTTATGATAACAGAATCTGTCAGCAGGGATGAATATGCCCCCAGGCAGAAAATAGTTACTCAACCGGTCACTTTTTGGGTGCATTCCAGTGTGACTCTTATTCACGGGTTGGTTTACCGAGCAAAATTCAGGACGGAGCTGAGTTTCCCCCACCGACGTTAGCCTATTTGAAACTTGAAGGTAGTGTTCGCGCGAGCGCGGAAATCAAATTCGCATTGATTAGTTCCGGAAGCTTTGGGAAAGGATCCCACATTTCGGGTGTGGGCCCGAAATCGAACATTAGTGATCAATGAAGCGCATTCAAGTAAACAAAGGGTAGGCTAGATGGTGATCAGCATGTACACCGGACCCCGATCAAACCCTGTCCCAGAAGGGAATCACATGGTCAACCTACTGTGTCTTAGCTGGGCGCGTTGTCATGTCATCACTCGCGCGACCACCGACCGGCTTCACTGGCCCCGTTTCCTTGCTAGAGATGTATGACTATGTAGTCGACGGGTTCGATTCTTTTTTTCCCGAGTCTGCAAATCATTTGTTGGTCACTTTAAACTTCATGATGCCCATGGTCTCGCGTGTTTTAAAACATCTGGGACACGTTTTCGCAAATCGTAGGAGACGGGTGAGCTTGGAAAGCTCTTTTGGTTAGTCAATACGGTTACTAGAATATTTTTATACATGGTGAGAATGATCAGCTATACTCCTAAGATGGGCTTGTTTCTCTTTCTTCCTTGCTCACGCCAGCATTGCTTTTTCACCACCTAGCCTCCGAAAATCCTGTTCCAAATTCTTCACGCATGGCCTGGAACTTGTTAGAGTGACAATGTCGCTATCATCATCCTCCACTCGTGTACTTTTAGGTTTCATTAGATCACTGTATCTACATTTGTGCAGTAGTCCAGATCCTTGTGCTCACGGTTCAATACCGGTCCGCTAATTTTTCGATTCTGATTTTTCGTATTTTTTTTGGATTGCCAGAAAAAAACACCAGAAAGTTATCAGAAGGAAAACAGTGAGTAACTTTAACAATTATGGCAGGATACTGTAAATTTGGATGTTTACTAAAAAAGGATGAGTATAGAAGAGCACTGCGCTCTCGTACTAGATCACATCCTTGATACCCGCTGCACTCTGGCTTCAGGAAATAATAGTTATTTGTAAAATGAATATGGGACTTACATCTGATCATAAACACACATGATGCGTATGCTTCTACAGGCTTTCGTATGACACCCAACTGCTGTAGTTTTCCCTTGTGCCATCTGTGAAGGTTGAATCATGATTGGAACAACTAGAATATATAAGAACAACTCCAATTATCAGAAAAATGCTCACATTTGCGAATCCTCCAGCTGCCAAGCCACCATTCCAAACATTGTCCTGAGGCCAAATTACCTTTTCTATTTCACGTGACCAGACTCGTATCGCTTCGTAGATAAAGTCAGCAGTGTTGCCGCCGAAGCTAAAACCGAAGTTGTCTTCTACGTTCAAAATCGTTACTTCTATGTCTAACGACTTCTTCAAAACATACAAGATTAGACTGAATCCTTTGTCACCTGGCCGGTACGCGCCGTCTGCGCAATTATCAATTGCTTGTTTTGCAGCATCTTCAAGATCACAACTGTAATTCTGCAAAAGAAGAGCGTTCAACTAATCAGCATTTTATGTGCTATATAAACTAGTGAAGTTATCAACCGCCGCACCGCTTAACTTAAACTTGTTTCTAGTGGCAGTTCTTGTTTTTGAACAAGATCGTATCACGGGTTGAGAATTGCGGCGTGCCCTGATGTCCATTAAAAAGTTCACTCCTTACGGCAGTGAATGAACATCGAGTGCGTCTATCTTCGGCTCTGCGAATCACACCTCTTGACTAACCAGAGTAGTCTATACGTAAATTACCGGCGAAGATCGACGGAATTCTCATTCAAAAAATACTTTGGGGCACAACACAAGTGTTTTGCCCAAACGAAAAATTGGATTTTTTTCGAACTTCGAACCAAGACATACAAGACTTCCTGTAGAGAAGCCTTCTCTGTACGCGATTTCAGAGTACAATAAACTACTCAACCATCGTGCAGTCGACCTTATTGAATTTCTCAAAGTGTAGTACAGCTTGTGAAAGCGGAACTATACTTCAAACAAACTGCTGTCATAGTCGCGCCTTGGTAACCTTGAGCGCCTATCTATTCCAGCCATACCGATCTGTTCTCGTCGGAAACTCTAGGTAATCCTTGCTAGAGCCACAGACCACCTACATCAAAATACGTCCACCGTTAGGCAATTTAGCGTGGCTCATGTCGCTTCAAAAAAATATAACACCAATCACTCATCTCACGATAAAACCGGTTCAGAGGGCTCAGTCCGAGTGAGCCAATGTTGGCAATGATTGCTGCGCCTACGAATTACAGACCCAAAAAGAAGGTTTTGTCCCAGGATAAGGCTCAGTTACTTTGTGAAAGTGAGGGACCACTAAGTCGGCAATTACATCGAAGTGACTTCGCTTTGATATGTTGATGCTGATGTGACAACTTATACACAGATGATCAAAGTCGTGTTGTGTATCGAACCGTTTCTAGGTAGTAAAAGCCGTCCAGCAAGTTGAGGAGTTCAAGTACCTAGGATCGGTGGTGCAACAGCGCAAGGTAGTGGCCACAACCGAGATACAGTGCAGGATTGGGCAGGCGTGTGCTGCTTTTGCTTCAATAGGCTGGTGTCTGTGGAAAAAGGGCAATGTGTCAATCATAACCAGGATGCGGATCTTCCGATCGCTTATAATGCCCTTTCTATTGTACGGCTCAGAGTCGTGGACCTTGCTCAAGTCGGATCTCAGCAAGCTAGAGGTCTTCCAAATGCGGTGTTTGCGGCAAATTCTCGGAACAACGTTAAGAGATCGCATACGCAACGACGTTATACGAGACAGCTGCGACCATCAACCGACAATCGAGGAACAAATCCGAACGAAGAGGTTGCGCTGGTTTGGTCACGTAAGCAGAATGGAAGCCAGTCGACTACCGCACAGCTTGCTATGGAGAAAACACCCAAAACCATGGAAGGTCGAGAGAACTGCCCCGAAGAAGACGTGGGTGAAGCAAGTCGAAGCTGATCTGAAATCTCAACGGTGCAGTGTCGTTAACGCTAAAATAATTGCGGCTAATCGTTCTGAATGGAAGCGTATCGTTCAGGCCACTGGAGCTCCTATGGCACCTACAGCAGTGTACTGGTTGAGAGGACATCCCGCCCCGCCAGCCGCCAGCTAATGGGATGAGTGAGTGAGTGAGTGCAAGGACAAAGTTGGTCTGGGAGAGCAGGAAAATACTTATCAAGCAGGATTGACACATGTCTCGGAGTTTCAAGTAATTACGTATCAGCACTTCTCTTGTCCGTACCACAGAGTTAAGATGCAGCCAGGGCTAAGGCGAAAGGATGGTCTTCTGTATAGCCTGAGCCGCATCACTACTCTCTATAACACTTCTTAAAGCTTTCAAGGACGCACCATTTTATACATCTCATTGCTTTTTGAGAGTGGCACGTCCATGACATCCGTCACTTTACCAGTAGCAACCTTTGTGCGAAGATCGTTGTGAGCCTTCAGAGCTCGTTCTCGCACCGCATCTGTCGGTGCTGTCGAGGTACACCCAAATGTCGATGTTGACTGACAAGCACATATCACCTCAAAGAAGCGTTTTCCCTCAATTCAGAGCTGTTGATATAAGCAATGCAACTCACCGTCAGTAAGACTATTAGTCTCAAAGTATGAAGAACCGACATGTCGGCTGCTTTATTCTGATGTGCCGCAGACCCTCCTTTTTATACTGCGTACTATACTTTGACCGAGTCGAATGATTCGAAAAATCATTCGATTGAAAAAGTCGACTTCGAATTATTCGAAAAGTCGAATATTCGAAAGGCTAATTCTCGAAATATTCGAAAAATCGAATATCTGAAAAGTTCAAAATCTCGAAATTATTCGAAAAGTCGAATATTCGAAAACGTCAAATCTCCGAATTAGTCGAAAAGTCGAATATTCGAAAAGTTCAAAATCCCGAGTTATTGGAAAAGTCGAATATTCGAAAAGTTTAAAAGCCTAAATCATTCGAAAAGTCGAATATTCGAAAATTTACGGAAACATTCGAATGAATTCGATAGTCGACTTTTTCGGATAAATTGATTTTCCAAAACATTCCATTGACCCAGGAGCAGGTTGCGCGCCAAGGATGCACACTGACGCAAATCGTAGATGTGTTTCGAAATCAAGGTGGACTGAAACTATCAATGATGACTCACTCACGTGTCACGCGACTCGAAAAGAGTCCTCATCATAAGGGCGTTCAGAGCTCATTCGCGGCGTGACGCGACGCTGTAACTAAGGCTCCGGCATAGTGACAAAGGTGCGAGCGACGAGAGCGAGCGAGAAAATGGGGCGTGGCCTTAAAAACTGGGCGGCTTAGTCGCCGGCGACCCCGCAAAGTTTGATTTTGATTAGAGCTGCAGTTTAGAGACTTTCATTCCATTATTTTGGTGCTGCCGAGATGTCGTACGTTTTTGCCGTGCCAGTGTGGAGGAAAGAGGTACTCTATCGGGATAGACGACCCACTAGAGAGAGAAATTCCATGAGAAATGTTTATCCCACGGAAGCCGTCGAATGAATTAGACTTTTTCAAACACACTGAACTGTTCGATGTTACCATCCGGAGCGGTAGGTCATGCCCGAACAATCGCTAATTTCATTGTGTCCTTCAGTGGGTCGCCTATTCCGAAAGAGCACCAGGAAGGAAGACCACCTCCGTGCAAACCGACGTCAACTCCTCTTTCAAGAGGGTTTTTGTCATGAGAGAGGTACTGGCTGGTCGCAGCTCTCCTAAAGATTCTGCTACAAAGGGTCGGCGTCGAGTTGAATCCAAGGCCCGCTCAGAAGTACCCATGTGCCACTTGCAGCAAGGATGTCACCTGGAATGGAAAAAAGTGTCCAATGCTTTAGATGTCAGAGGTGAGTGCACCTCTCCTGTTCGTGCCTCAGTTCTGTGAGGCATCACGGTCCTTCATTCCGTTGTGTTCAGTGATCTCCCCCAGCACCTCTAATTCCTCATTCTCCAGCCGCCCCCTCTCTATTGTACATATTAACCTCAACAGCCTTCGAGCCAGGCTATCTGAACTCTTTCTTTTCGCACGCACTCATCATCCTAGTGTTATGATGGCTCAGGAAGTCAAGCTGTCTCCTTCCGCTACCGCTCGACATCCTACCATTCCTGGCTATACTGCTTATCATGCTCCAGGGTCATCTCGCCGGGAGGAGTTTCTACTTTTGTATTATTAAATCTAGCCACATCTCATACCAAACACCCCCAAGGACGGTGCTCTTCAATACCTACCTATCCATCTCCCACTTGAAACACCTATATCTCTTTAATATCTCTATCCTCCTACCACGTCCTGTCCTAATCTTACGACCCTACTCCTTCACTCAAACAGTTGTACGACTGCTCCCTTTCACCCTCTGCTGTCTTCGAAGGCGATCCTCTAGTCCAGACATATCTCTTGTATCTTCTAATCTCTCTAGCGCCTGCTCTTGGTCGACCGCTACAACTCTGTCCAGTGATGATATCCCCTGTCTTTGTCCATGTCAGATCTCTAATTCTCTAGCTCCTTATTCAGGTATCAGTCGAATATCTTATCTTAATATTTCCTTGCAGAATGGCGCTTGTTCAGGAGGTAGAACTTCCCCATGTGGTTGACTACGCATGGAACAGAAACGTGCACCAGAAAGAACGTCACTTGACCGACGCGATTCGCAAGGCCATGAAAGCAGCCATTCCGGAAGGCCGAGTCAAGACCTTTTTTGCCAATTTCACCAGGGAAATCTTGAAGCTAAGGACAGGGATGCAAAGAGAGTCGCAGATCACCTGGATCCGACAATCGCTGAGCTGGATAGCGAGCTTAAGCGAGATCTGGACAAGCACAGAAGGAGTGTTGGGAGAAATTCACGGAGAAGATGAATTTCAAGAGTGACGGAGCATCAACTTGAAAGTTCTAAAGAAAATCTCAGGCAAGAGCACCTCCACCAACTATTCTACGATCGAGTTCGAGAATGGAGCCTTCAAATCGGGAAAGGAGGCTTGCAACTGCTCTCAGAAAGAATTTTTTCATAACTCAGGCTAAGAGAGGGAAACAGAATCGAGTGACCGTAAGATAGCTCTGTAAGTTACCACTTATGAATGAAGCAGAAGCTGTGACCCCGCGCAAATTGAGAAGGTGGTCAAAAAGATGCACAACTCGAAGGCTGTAGGGCCGGATGGTATTATTCCAGCGGTCTTGAAGAAACTGCCGAGTGAGATTATGCCAATCCTGTATACTTAATAAATAATATACTATACTCAATGTTATGTTACATAGATAATATACTATACCTATACTTATACGTAAATACTTGATAATTGGTAATTTTTTCTTATATAGCCAACCGTCTCGTAAATATATAAGGTGTCCGAATGAGAATGGCTGCCCATGCGGCCGGCGTGCTTGGCAGGCGGCTGTCGCGTTCGCCGCTCTCGGACGAGCATGCGAAAGTCCCCACCGCCATCGACTACGAACGGGGCCGGCACCAGCTGGCAGCAAGCCCTGCTGATCAATCAGCTCTGTAGACGGGGGGAGAGGAGACGGCCGTCGTTGAAATTCAACACTCGTCCGAGGGCGGCACATGCGATGGCCGCCTGTCGCACGCCGGCCGCGTGGGCCGCCATTCTCATTCGGACACACTAGAATAATTTGCTTCTCTATTTGACAGTTTAGTTCAGTCCCAAAAAGAAGGATAGAATATGCTAGCTGAAGTAATTTAGCTTTTTTCTGGAAAGTAGTGGAATGACAAAATATTTTTCTGACTTAATCAAACAGTCGAATAAAAAAAATTGAAAATCATTCGACAGTCGATTGAAAAAGTCGACTTTTATTCGAAAAGTCGAATATTCGAAAGTTCTAAATCCCGAATTATCTGAAAAGTCGAATATCTGAAAAGCTTCCAAAATCCGAATAATTCGAAAAGTCGAATATTCGAAAAGTTCAAATTCCTGATTTATTCGAAAAGTCGAATATTCGAAAAGTTCAAATCCTGAATTATTCGAAAAGTCGAATATTCGAAAACTTCAAAATCCCGAATTAATCGAAAAGTCGAATATTCGAAAACTCTAAAATTCCGAATTATTCGAAAAGTCGAATATTCGAAAAAAATCTGAAAATGTAAAAGTATACTGCGTACTAACACAGTGGCTGCATGACAATCCCGAACACAGCAGAGTTTGATGGAAGGTCACATAAAATGAGATGAAAGGGCAGAAATCAGAATAACTGGCCTCAACCTAGTCAAGCTGCTGCATGATGCAATATCGACTGACGCTGAGGCCGAATCCATGAGCGCTTCGGGACAGGAGCAGGACAGTCATCGCCCTGAACTATCGGAAAAGATTTCATCATCAATCGTGAGGCAGCAATGTTCTAGCTGGCCCAGCTTTCTAGCTGACATGATTGGGAATCACAAGGAAAATGGGGACAATTGATTCAGTGATCTACTGGGCTTGCAATTAAAGGCAGTGTTCACGAAGAAAAATTTGCACGTTTTTTTGGCTCAAACGTAAGCTTTGGGTCCCTCGAAGAATATTAGGAACGGAAGTGCGACGAAAAACGGCCGGTAAGTGGGTGCAAATCCCTCTAGCCAGCCAACCCATTGGGCCACTCCGTCCACGTCCTATAACAGTTTCCCTGAATTCGTGGTTAGCTAGCGATGGTTTTTGATCAAAAGCCCCGTTCTTCCCTTCGTTTTCAACGTATCTCTTTACTCAGGTCAACTCGCAGACAAAAAACGGGAGCTACAAGCCTCGGACAACTCGTCCACAATGCTTCCATAGCTGAATTTTGAGGGGCCATGACTCCGTTCCTAGAAGGTCTTGTACGATATCATAAACATCATTGGAATCAGCATGGGACCGTCTTCAAGATAGGAGGAAAAGCAGAAAAAGGATTTTTATCGTGAACACTGCCTTTAAGCCTTCAAACTCGGAAAGATTGGGTTTCAGAAATAGACATTTCAATTGCTTGAAATGACTTTGTTCTCATAGTACACTATTTCTCGTACAGTTGCGAATATATTTATTTATTTTATTTATTCATTTATTTATAGATACGTCGTAAACGACGCGACAAAACGTCGAATGAACAGATCTGGTGTGAATTCAACATACGAAACTAAAAGAAGTCAGATACAATGTACCCAAGTTTTGCGCAGCAGGGGAGTTTGCGATGGTATTCCTAGCGATAACCTTTTCAACAGGGGAGGTTAATGGCGGAGACGCATAGAGCATATATCCGTAATAAATTAGCATCAAAACAATGGATCGATAGCTTGTCCGGTATTCAAATATGAAAAGCGCATTACTGCGCTAACCGTTGCGGTTATATAAGGAGCCCTACCCACCTGTGTTCCTAAGAGAAAGTTCGATCCTCCCACCATGGACAGGTATTAGGGGTACTACAAACACAGTATCGGTTGTGACAGAAATATTCTCACCCTTGCGAAAAAAGGTTATTGGGGTTCGAACGTGGTGTAGTTCGAAGGTAACTTCCATTTTTGTCTATCAACTTCCCTCACACGAGACCACCAGTACGCCAGCTTTCATGAGTCTACGCGCGCTCTCACTGCTCGGCACTCCTCAACACTGGTGGACGCTCGTATACACGGTGTTTCTCAACTGAAATAGTTCCGATTGAAAAAATCACGGCGACTCTCGCTTTAAATCAATTCCAATCAAAATGTATGATTGGGTCATCAACCGCCTGGGTCAACACTTAATTTAAAAATCCTTCACGGCTTGTGATGACCCATTATTGGACATCGAAGTGACAGGTTCAAATGAGGTCTAATGCCACCTGCTTCAGAAATATAGCAGTTAGGTTGCAATTTGCTACTGGCTTTTCTGGAGCGAGCATGAGCAACTAGCCGGTCATGTGCCAACGATCAGTACCGCTTTTGCGTACTTCTGCGAATTCGCAGAGTTTAGGACGCTGTCCAATGATACTACGGATTTATAGGCATTGCACGCGCAGAGAACCGTATGCTACTTTTTTCCTGTTTTTGTGTTCCTTGGCCTCTCCAGTGGACGAAAATGTCGAAAGGGCTCATGAAAAACGTTCATTTGTAAAGGAAAGTCAGTCTGAAGAAACAGTGAAACTAAAGTCAATTTTCGCGCCAAAATCGTTTATGAAGCTTTTCTGCATTTGAAGACCTCGCCACGGTCGTTTTCGGTTTTTCTGCATGTGGATTTTGTGGCGTAACTGCTTTCCATGTTGTTTGACGGGCGCCTCAACATTTTATGAAAAAGTGGTAGATGGCTAGTGAGAACTGGTGGTGGATCCTCACCTTTAAAGGCAGCATATACGCTCGCAAAAGTTGTTGAGATAACTACATTAGTGGGGTCGTACGGGCCCTAGAGGAGCCCTTACGAAGTTGGAAGAGTTGAAAACGAGGTAAAATGACCGTATTTGAGTCGTATTGAGTCACAAAATCATCCTTTCTCCGCCCATCGATACGGGCTCCGCCCCTCACTACAAATGATCAATGCTCGATTACGGTCATTTTGGCTCATTTTTTACGCTTCTAACGTCGTGAGCGTTCCAGAAAGGGCCGTAAGGGTACATTAGCGTCTTTATCCAAACAAATTTGTCGCTAGCTCAGCTATTTCAGCCAATGCGGTAAAACTCGTCCACTTCCGTTCCAATAAAGGACGAACCCTTATATCTTCATTTCACTTGATTTTTTTTCCGGTTTTTTCGTTATCTCTGAATATTAACAGCTTGAGGCTTTCGATTCATTCCATAAAATTGATATCATTTTTGGGCGTGTATGCTGCCTTTAACTCCCTCCAACCTCATAACCCCCTACGTTTTTGACGTGTCGTGGTTTAGCGGTATGTTCCAGTGAGCTCATTCATGAAACTGAGAATGAAACTTGAGAGTGGTTCCCATTGCGAACGATGTCTTCAAGTCCGTTCCTGCTCGCATAACTAATGTGCTTGCATTCCCTTTCTTCTACAAAATAGCTAAAGCACTTTACTAGAATCGAAACTTCCCCTGATTTCTCTTCTAATATGAGAGTGTTGGACGGATATGTGTTGAATTGAGTAATTGTAATTGAGACCTTCGTGTTCTGCCCTATTAACCTTTTCATGGTTTACTTCACCTATGTTTTTCCAGCACAGTCCTTTTTCCTACTTTTGCAAGACGCGTCATTCGCGACATATGTAACGTCAGCATGGATCGTGAAGAGACATCGCGTTCACTATTGAAGGTTGACGCCAACTCGGTTTCATACGCTATAACATAGGTGCACATTACGTTTCGCTGATCATTGTGAAGGCTGAGTAACGACAGTAACGCTGCCATGTGATCGAGCGATTATTAACCATAAAAACCACCGCTAGAGCATCTGAATGAAATGCAATAACACATAGCACAACAACATTATCAATAACAAAAGCATAAATCAGAACAGACGAAACAGTATCAGAGACAGAAATAGAACCAACAGTGTGTCCAGCACTGGTATACAGTGCAGTGCATGATTATGCTAACAAGCTTTCAGGTCGGTTCTGAGTTCCACAGAATTTTTAATCTAATGATATAACTATCATTCATTCTCGAGTAATCCGAACCCGTCCTCACAAACGCACACGAAAACATGAAAAATAATGAGAAGTAGGCATCAGCAGTCTACCTTTAGACTCAGCGCTTTATTATATATGTACGACACTGTTGCAAAGGTCCGGCGCCAAATCTGGGTTGATCGAATTTCGCTTGTCCGTCTGTGATCTTTAGATGAAGTGTGGGACATAATTAGAAACATCCGTCCGCCAATTTCTTTCAAGCGAATCGTGCTTTTGTTCGAGAGACGTTATTTTATTGCTTCTTCTCTTTTCAACGCCTTTGAGGCACGAACTACCAAGGATGACTCAGCTGAAAGTTTTCTAATGGTCTTCCTCTCAAAAGAAAGGGTTCAACATAGAGTTCCCTTCGTCAAGCTGCTCCCAAATGCTGAGTTTTTAGAGACAGTAGCATTTATTATTTTACAGTGATTCGACCGTTACAAGTCTCTGCAACCCTGGCTTGCCACCTAATAGGTCGAACCGGTATCGGATGGAAAGACTTAGAATCTGGGATTTGGAGCGCGCAGGTTGTTACAGATACCGTGCTTCTAAGTATAACATGTTTTCGTCGAACTTTGGGCTCAAGTTTCTGAGCGAGCTCGCGGCAGCATACTCACGAGCAAAGCTACAAAGTCTTACTTACATGTCACATAACATCGTTCACTTTTGTAGCAATCGGCATGAACGCTGCTCTACAGTAAATGAAGACTTGGTCTTGTACTCACGTCCACTCACCTGGTTTTAAACTCTCGTGCACTCTGAAATTGCTGAAGCCTGTAATCTAAGAGAATAGCTCTTTACAATCACGCGCTCCACCAGCATTTGGTTGAATATCAGACGAGCGTGTACGTCGTCGTCGGAAAGAAAATCCCTACCACGCGACTCTGCTTCTTTGTCAGTAGAGGGTGGGTGCAGTGTAGTCGCAGATCTATAGCACATTGAACTGCATAACTCACATTGGTCTTTGCCTTATCTATCCTGTAACTCTTCTGGTCCAAGGAATGTATCTTTTATGTCAGTTCTTACGACGAACTCGGACAAATGCATGTCGATTTGTTGAAAAGGCTTTTGTTGTCATTTATTTATTTATTTATTTATTTATTTATTTATTTATTTATTTATTTATTTATTTATTTATTATACGCCGTTGCCGACGTGCTCATAAGCCACAAAGTAGTGAGTTGGAACTATGGAAATGAATACACAAACAAATAAAGACTTAGCGCAACGATTCAACTGTCGACCACAAGACCACTGTTGAAATTAGAGAATAATCGAAAAGGCGACACCAGATAAAGTCAGGAGCCATGAAAGGTTGTGGTTGCAGAAAGAAACAAAAAACCCAAGTAGTGCTAAAAGCTTGAAGCTGATCAGTGTTTCTTGGTCAGGGAAATAAATTCATAGTAATCCGTATCATATTCAAGCAACTGTGATGGAATCGACCCTACCCACGCGGCTTCCTAGGATGAATATGGTCCTCCGACCGCTGTTAGGTATCTGGGTGATGTATCTTAAAAAAATTCCAAATGTCAGGGGCTGATAAGTGTAGATGACAGGCGAAGATAACTCAGTTTCCAGCTGCAGGCCTATAGCACTAAACTTGAGGAGCGGAAGGAGGGAAACTTGGACGCTGAAGGAAGGAATAAATATATGGCTCCGAACCCAGGTAGCGACAACCTTATGAGATATGAGATGGGAACTCGGTCAGTGATCGACATAGTTGAATACGTTGCTGTGGACGTTATTAGACCGCGAAAAGGCAATACGAGATGAGAAGATCGTTCAGTGGAGGGACAATAAATCTTTCATTCAGCATTGATTCACTGCAAGGCGGTCTACTTTCAAAGAATGTTTTTTGTGGAACATTACTGCGTTCTTCAATGTTTCTCGAACAGGTCCCGGAGTATCCATTTTGTCGTCGACATGATCCCAGTCGTCCTCCACAGGGGGCTTCGTCACCCAGCTCATCTGTCGTGTAAACTTCGACTTCGCCCGCGACACCATCCCGAAGAAATAAGGCAAGCTTCTCCACTATCTTCTAATCGGCCCTATCAGGCTCGCTGCTCATAGGCTGTCCGGATTCCGCCAGGAGGATTGAAACAGCATTCACCGGTGAGAAGGTCATGACGGCAGGATGATGTCCTTATCCTTTTCTTGCGTGATACGCCACGTGGTATGCACTTGATATCGATTAGTGGTCATTGATTACTGGTCAAATTGTGCTGACAGATGTGTACACAGGAATTTAGACGTAGTTTGATATGATAGAAACTACTTCAAAATGTTCTCAGTTTTTAAAATTTCTGAGCAAATGTAAAGAACGCTGCAAAAATAAAGCGAACCAATCGTTTTGCGGACCCAATTATAGGAAAACATTGTTATATCCATTTTTGCAAAATAATTCAATCATATTGTCAACGACGGGAATCAAACCCCTGACCGTCTGCCTACAACCTCTCTCTACCTTTTGCGCCATCCATTGATACCGGTCTGGTGCGAATTAGCGGTGAAGACTTCGAGGCAATGACGAATCACCAATACCACAGATCTTCACTTTAGGGTGGTCTATTGCTGGGTATGGTGTTCCCAACATAAATGTACCTACTAATATTGCACGAAATGGTTAAATAACCCTGAAGTTGATTAAGAAATAACAGATTACAAGGTTGTAACTTTAACGAGTAAAATCTTGTTAACTTCAGATTCGCTGAAAAATACAACAGAATCGAAAAGAGCACATCCGAATTGATCAAGAAACACTAACAGCTTTTCAAAAGCCCATACATGGGTAATGAGGTTCCCTAGTAAGATAACAAACGAGGTGCAAACAGGTGTATTTAACAGTTTAACACTTCTTCGTTAAGTATTTGCATCAGAACAGGTTGGCAAGAACTTTCAGTCTGATGGGACTCGAACTTTGGCGATTCGCACCCAAGTCCCCGTCAGTCACCCCTACACCAAGATGACGTGCGCGGCAGGGCTGTGCGTAAATACGAAATACGATTTACGAATTACGGGTGCTTTTGGCAAATTTTTTACGATTTACGATTTACGAATTTTCGGTTCAAAATCGTAACGAATCGTAACAAATCGTAAGAAATCGCGAAAATGCGATTAAGGGAACAACTCAGGCCATTCGCGGCCCCGAGCCGCGTGACAGTTTGCTCGTTCTCCCATTCTGCGATTCAGACTCTGCTGCTGTCAGGGCAACTGCTGTTGCTTTCCGAGCCACTGCTTCTGTTGTCCGGGCTCCTCCACTTCGCCCGAACAGCAAAAGCAATGGCGCGGAAATTGCGAGAATAAGCCAGACTGTGAGGTGTTCCAATTCCTTTTGGTGCGGCTCGGGCGGTGAACCGCCTGAGGATGTAAATTTGCTGCCTAGAGCATAGTAAATTTACCACTTTTTTGCATTCCTGAAATTTGGAAATTCTTTCCGAATTCAATTTTGAAACCTTTGCCCAAAATTTCCAGCCGGGCGTAGTCACCAGCAGATGGGTCGGCTATGGCGAAATATAATTGTTGATCATGAGAATCCGATACGACCGCACACTCCGCTTCTCACACCAGCCGGCTTAAACTTGTGATAGGGTTCCAACAGTTCGGTGGAGCCCAGCTCAACAGTTAATCATCTCCATGGAATGTGGGAGGGAAAGTAGGCACTCCAATGTTGGGGGGGGGAGGGGGGGGGGTTCTAGAGCGCATGGCGCGGGCACCTTCTAGTGGACACCTTACCGTGGATAAGAGAAATAGTAATCAACTGGGCGGCAGTAGAGACGGAAAGGTAGTCAATAATTCCACGAATGTCCAAGAAGAACGCATCGCAATGTAAAAGGGACTCGTTCGCGAGAAGGTTCGAGCGCCCTGAGCTCTCAGGCCCCTCCCATTTGAGAGTGCCTCTTCAACCCAGAAGAGGCGGGAGAAGCGGAGGAGGAGCGAGGTGGATCATTGGATGATAAACGGCTAGCGTCTAATTACGCGCCTCGCTCCTCCCCTGTTTCCTCCCGCCTCTTCTGCTGTGAGGAAACATTACGACCACCACCCAGCTACGGTCTGCAGAAGCGGCTGTCTGCAACTGCGGACAGGAATTCCACATCGATGTGAACATTAAATATGGGGCTGGGCTCCAAAGATCTGGTTGGCTAATGGAGCAAACAGATTGAAAAACAATATGCGCTTTGTTGCAGAATTCCAAGGAGATCTCGAAAACAACCTTCGTCACGCATCCATCTCCAGCTGGTCAAAAGTCACCAACAAAAAACTGGTATTTCGTGAATTGAAATCTGCTGAGGGGTCGGGAAATAATTCTATTCGACGCAGAGTTTCGGGCTTCCCGAAATAACGTTTGATCGAGGTCTATCTTCAAAGGCAATTAAGCGTTGGGGGAAAGTGGTAATTTTGAAATACGGTTCGGAGTATTTCAACAAAAATATGGCTGCAAAGTCACCTAGGTATGTAAAACCGCATGGATCCTAATGAGACTTTGCGTTCCCCATTGGAGGTTGGCCCAAAGTCAGTGCACCTATGTAATAGCATATGGCAACGAGTTTGCACCAACCTTCAATAGTGAGCGCGAAGCCTCATTAGGATCCATGTCGACGTCATGTACCTTTTCGAAAAAGGTACTCAATGTTTTGGAATTGAGAATCCAAGAAAGTTCCAAGTGCAAGGGAAAGGAAAGCTTAGGAATTATTTCTTTTGAATCAGAGATTTGGAGGGAGCCTATACCTTCTTGCATTTTGGATTCCTAAACAATCTTTATCTCTCGTACGGCTGTCTCCACCCCAGCAACCCCATGACTATGGAGAGGAACGCTTATACCGCCGTTCAGGATACCGCTTAAAGGCAAAGTCCAAGCTCAGGGACGAAATCTGAGATTTTCACATAATTGTGAGGTAGACCCACCTCGTATAGCACCTGCCAACTGCGAGCTCCCAATTTCACCGGATAAGCGAGATATAGGAGGAAGCCACCCTGGGGCGCCCACACCAGGAAGCCGCTTTGGCACGCCCCTTTTACGATCTTCCGAGCTCAATAGTAGCGAGATAAGCGATGGTTTCCGATTAGTAGCCCCGTTCTCCCCTTCATTCTCGAGTTCTCTCTTTGTTCAGGTCGGTTCGTATGCATCGGTTGCAAATGACAGAAGTTACAAGCCTCGGACAACTCGTCCACCATGCTTCCGTAGCTCACTTTCTGAGGGGCCATAACTCCGTTCCTAGGGGGTCTTATACGATTCCAGAGACATCGTTGGAATCAGCATGGGACCGTTTTCAAGGCAAGCAGGAAAACAAAAAACCGAGCTCGAGGTTGGACTGTGCCTTTAAAGGCAGTGTTCACGATAAGAATCGTTTTTCTGCTTTTCCGCCTATCTTGAAGACGGTTCCATGCTGATTCCAATGACGTTTTTGGAATCGTACAAGACCTTTTGGGAACGGAGTTATGGTCCCTCAAAAATTGAGCTAAGGAAACATGGTGGACGAGTTGTCCGAGGCTTATAACTTCCGTATTTTGAAGCCGATGTATGCGAGCTGACCTGAGTAAGGAGAGAAGTTGAGAATGAAGGGAAGAACGGGGCTATTGATCGGAAATCGTCGCTCATCTCACAATCTCGAGCATTCATTTGTTCACGTCGGTGGGCGTGGAAAGTGCATCTGGGGGTGACGAGCTGACGGGTGTCCAACTTTGGGCTCGAAGGGGGCCGTTCCGAGCTCATTTTTCTTAGTTTTTTCAACGTTAGGGTTGCGCTAGGCCCCGTGGCTGCCGATCTCCACCAAAAAAACAGACATGGTTTTTATCGTGGACACTGCCTTCAACAATTATAGAGGGCAGACTCGATTTCTGCATCGAAAAGTGGTTTTGCAAATGGATATTTCCTCTGAAGGGGCCACCTTATACAATTAGCCTTTCCTTGACAGATCTAGCCTGGAACCCTCGTACAGCATTTTTTTCATCTCAGTGTTTCCCTCCCTAACTTCCATTGAAAAAGATGACTCTTTTTAATTTCAGATTCAGATATAGGGCAAAGCTGGCTTCATTTTTTTCTGGTTAAGTCGTTTCTGTCACACGTATGTATGTACACTGAGAATTTCTTCAAGTACTGTTCAGAACAGCGTTATTTTGTAACCCGAAATCGAACCTCCTTCGATATGGAAACACTGGATCACTGAAGTGCTGAGGTGTTTCTACATCGAAAGAGGTTTGGCTATGTGTGGGCCTACTACTCATCATCAGTTGCGAATTGCGAATTACGATTTACGAATTACGAGGAATTTTAAAAATTACGATTTACGATTTACGAAATTTCAAAATTCAGTTACGCACAGCTCTGGTGTGCGGTCAATCAACGTCCACTCTTTGTAACCACTGTCCTTTCTCATTGAATGGCCACCTCTCGCCTGTCATTGTTCGCTAATCGCAGTGTCAGCCGATTGCAGGTTGTCGCCGAGATTGTGCCGCCGTCATATCATCTGTGCGCGGAGGCAGGGAGGTTTACTACGAGCCATCGTTTCCCAAATCCCTAGGAAAAGATACTAACAATACACGCCGTTTTGGAAAATGCGTTTACCGCCATGAATACTTCCCTTGTTAGTGTCTATTCTTTTCCTAGACTCAACAGTCGTTCGAGTACTTTCATGGGAAGTAACCATCGATAGACAGAGGGGTCAAAATGCACTCAAATTTTCCTTTCACCCCCATACTAAACAAAAATGCTCTCGTTTGACGCACTGTTGGCGCATGTTTCCATTGCTCCAGGTTCAGTACCGAATAATGTCGTATAACATTCACTGGGTGGTTTGGCAACAGCTGAAAGGGCATGATGGCAACACAATGACTGCTCGCATGTTATCAAATGTTTATTAACTGCAAAAACCAATGTCGATGTTTTGGTGAACTTTTGCTCACACATCGATGGCAGGGCAGATATCAGAAGTTATTATGAGCGGGCGTATGCTGAGAACGAGAACGGTTTGCTGATATTTGACTTGACAGGATCTATTACTATGCTTGAGACAGTCGCATGAAAACAGCTTTGATGAGTCGAGATACCGAGAAAAAATACCATCGTTGATAGCATCCGGGAGTGCCTCTTTCAAAGCGTGCTGAATGCACTTGACAAAAGAATTCGCGCCACGAAATTCTTCCTTTGGTTGTGCTCCAATATGAATAGTACCGCAATGTCGGAACTTTTTTCTACATTCTTTATATTTGAGACTTGACATGTCAATCCTCTGGAGGGGCTGGCCCCTTGCTTCCTCTTATGAATCCTTGCAGTGAAGTGCAACAGAACCGATTCGTTGTATGCCACATCCCACACAGCTCTAGATCTTCGGACGTTCGACAATGGAATATTCCTCGTTCGTTCATAATCAAGCTGTAGTTCCATAAATGTTATCTTCCGCTTCCGCTGCTCTTCTAAAAATAGCTGGGTTGGTGTCGCCAAGCAAGCTAATGGCGGTGATGATTCTTCTTCAATGTCGATTGTCATGGGTAGGTTTGATAGCTTTAGTTCATCGTTATATTGTAATGTATTTTGTCCCATGTTTTATCGTATACACAATAAATCTTGAAAATGTTGTATGATCTGGGAACATGAAGAGTCCTCGTATGTGCTCCGAGTTAGGGCTCCTCACCCACTAATTGTGATAGCGCCGTGTACCTTTGGGACTCTGGAGACTCCACTACCGCGCTTGTGCTATTTTTTCCAACATAGTAATTGCAAAAACTGCATGAAGATTTATTCATGAGTCTGACAAGTCGTGTGAGAAGGACGTTGCAATGAGTTAATCACTTTTTGCACAGGCTTTCGTCGCAGGTGAAGTCGCTTAGACACGAGGAACAAGGAACACCTCTCTTATAAATAACATCGCCGACTACATTTCCGCTGAAAATAGAACAATTATGTGCGTTTCCAAGCACAAGAAACATGAATGATTGCTAAAGCAATACCCGGGATTGTATATGCATGTCAAGAACCAGTTGTTACCGCATATCTCTCTCACCGAAATCGCACATCCTACATGTGTAGTAGTTGCCCATGCCATCTGAATGCTAGTTTCTGGGTAACATTGATTATCTCGCAGTGATAAAACTGTTCTGAGTCCCTGTGACCTTAGCTAGCCATTAAAATAGATCAAAGCGATACGAAGCTCACAGCCGTGGAAGGCTAGCTGTGTACTCCTCTCACGTCTAACGCGATCCCAAAGTCTCTACGACAGGGTTTGCCAAGAGTTTATCTATTATGCAGTCTTCCCCCAACATAAGGTGACGACTTCATGTGGGGCTGTGCTGTGGAAACAGGTAGAGACGGATGGTTTCGGATGTCGTGCGCTCGAGTTTAAAATCTAACAACCTCTAGAATTATCCAGTGAGCTCATAGCAGCACACTAAGTGGGCAGCATGCGTCATCACTGAACATTGCGCACTTTTGTAGTAATAGGCATGAAGGCTCCTCTAATGTGCATAAAGGCTTGGTCTTACAACTAACTAAACTCACGCCCAACTAGGAATCGCTGAAGCCTGTGATCTAAGAGAACAGCTCTCAGCAATCACGCGCTTTGTCAGCATTTGCTTGACCATCAGACATGCGAGTGTGTCGTTCTGGGAAATGGAAGCCTAAACATTCTCTTGTCCCTCTCTGCCGATAGTGTGCGGGATGCAGGACAGTTGCTCATTTATAGCTTTACGGCTTGCATAGCCTTCATTCTGTAAATCTTCTGGTCCAAGAAATCTGGTCTTTATCAAAGTTTGAATCACGAACTCGAACAAACAATCGCTTGGAATGACTTTTGTCGTAGTACCCTATTTCTCGTATAGTTGCAAAAATGTTAGGGGCACTGCAAACATATTACTATCTATTGTGACAGAAATTTTCTTACCCTTGTGAAAAAGGCTATTGGGGTTCCAACGTGGTGTGATTTGAAGGTAACTTCCATTCCTGGTCCATCAACTTCCCTCACACGAGACCACCAGAACTTGATTGCCTGAGGAAGAAAAATTATCACTTTGAGGAACTTACCCAGATTAAAAAAAACGCACTGCTTCGATTGCGTCAACACGATATTCATAGGTATATTTGGAGCCCATGTAAATATTTTGTTGCATAGTTCCCGGAACTCTGTTGTCATGAGTGTAGATGCATCTTTCCACAGACTTTCTTGCTAGTGTTTCCAACTCACAATCGTATTGCTGCAAATGTAATTGGCCCGGTTCTTCAAACTCAGAAATTTCGACGAATCTCAAGATTATAACGCTGTCACTCTAAGAATTTGTTATGCTGTTTTCTATGTCGCGAATGCCATGGTGGCAAGAGGTGCAGTCTTTCCTGCGTCTACAAGCGCCTTGTATCCTCACAGTAGTCTACCCTTTTCACGAGTCGAGAAATGACTACCAAATTTATATGTCCCCTACTCCTATTTTCCTCCGATTCCTACTTGAAGCAGTGTGTCTGACCCGGAGAGCGTGTTTTGAATTCAGGCTGGCTTTATGTCAACGTACTTTCATGTGTGATGCTAGATGTCATTTTTCACTTTTCCATTTGCTGACAATGCTGCATTGGTGAATTACTTGAGAAGTAGACGTCATTTATTTCACAAAAATACTTGGAGGCAATAGACTTGGTTCCACCCGATGGGGTGACCTGCGCCTACGGGTCAGTTTTACTTATTGCGTTGGACAGTAACAAAAACATGCGATGCATGTGTATTGAACCTTTTGAATTGATGGAGAGCTTTTCAAAGTCTTTAAATCTAGATATGGTGGGGGAGTTGGCCGCACCTCCACTGCTCCTGTTATCCGCTTCCTTACGTTGTTGTGGAATGCGGTCTAGTCTGATTAATCCTTGCCACATACTTAGCGGCCGGTTCAGACTGTATGATGACTCATTATAAGCCTGCCTTTTTTCGTCTCTATGATAGTTTCTCTTCAGAAACTCGACCTTAGCTCGACACTGTCTATTTTTGCAACGTGACTTCGCATCATCACCATCATAATGAGGGATGATACTTTGGCTATTAAACTCCTGTTGTACGGAAAAGGAATTGAAATAGTATCAATCGATCAGGATTGAAACATAGAATAAAGACTGTACATACCAAGTAAATGATGTTTGATCCAGTCGGGAGGAAGTTACCTGTATTCTTCGTGACCTCGCCTTTCGCCAACAATGATCTAAATTGAGCAGAATCGGCCACTCATGCAGAGTCCCAAAACTTCCTACGAGTATCTGTTTTGCGAAACACATCAATCTTCCAAATCAGAACGGGGTGGTAGAAAAGTGTGTTACGCCACGAAGAACCGGTGGATTCGAATGCTGCGATCGAGCAATTTACGCTATACGGATTTAATAAGCCCCTCCTCTACACATCATCTCACAAAAATGACATTTGAAGACAGTTTCGTGGTCGTTGCAACGCTAGAAATTAAATTCAAGCTACTGACATAAAATTAAGGTTTAATATTGTGGTTTACTCATTCAGTTCAGCTTTGACCACAAAAGTGATCCAACGTTGCGACAAAAAACATATGACCACAGACTTGTGACAAACCTTCTATAATTGTGCATATCCCTTGCCTTCTCTCTTAGTTTGTCATTCATATCGGGGTTGGCTGGGCACCACTGGTTGATTGCTGCAACAATTCCCAGCTCACGTACACTTTGTTCTCGGGAGTAACTATTTAAACGCGCTCCGGCCAGCTCTGGATAGTAGAGTCAGCCAAACTTCAGTAAGCGTCAACTCGTAATGTCAAAGAAAGGCAAAATTAAGCAAGCTAGAAGTTATTACGACTCTCTGGACTTCTTCAGTCGGCACATGCGAGCAAAAAGCTTCGAAAACCTTTTTTAAAATTGTTTTCAACTGCTCAATTGAATAATTTTTTAGAGCTGAAGCGGCAAAAGGTATGTGAAAATAAGAAGGAAAGATTGTTACATGGATCAGGATTTGCATTGAATGTTGTTGTTGTGGCTGGTGTAGTAGTTGTTGTAGTTGTAGTTGGTGTTGTCGTTGTAGGTGTAGTTGTTGTAGTTGTAGTTGTGGTTGGTGTTGTTGTTGGTGGTGTTGTAGTTGTAGTTGGCGTTGTTGTAGCTGTAGTTGTAGCTGTAGTTGTTGGTGTTGTTGTTGTTGGTGTAGTTGTTGTAGTTGTAGTTGTGGTTGGTGTCGTTGTTGGTGGTGTTGTAGTTGTAGTTGGTGTTGTTGTTGGTGTTGTTGGTGTTGTTATTGTTGGTGTAGTTGTTGTAGTTGTAGTTGTGGTTGGTGGTGTTGTAGTTGTACTTGGTGTTGTTGTTGTTGTTATTGTAGTCGGCGTGGTTAATGTTGTAGTTGGCGTTGTTACTGTTGTAGTTGGCGTGGTTCTAGTCGGTGTAGGGGTTGTGGTGGTAGAAGTAGTAGTGGATGTTGTTGTTTCAGGCTCCTTCACACAGAGGTCGGCCACGCACGTTGCCGGTGTAATTTCTTGGCACCCAGTCCCAGTCGTAGGGTCACAAGAATCACTCGAATTGACATAAACTTGTTGTCCAACAACTGGATCCCTGAAAAAAAGTTTCCAAATTATACCTCCGTTGCGTTGCGCTAATGATATTAATAATAATAATAATAATTTTTTACGTAGTTTGAGACATACGTGAGATAAGAAAAAGCAGCAAAGGAAACAATTAATAAGGTTGTAGATAAACTGCAGTGCTATTCCGAAAGAATCCTGGTACTCGCTAAACGCTTAAGTTGCCTGAAAACGTTCGGAATTGGCTGTAGCTCGTGCCTTAAGGACACGTATGCAGAACCTGCTCGGCAAGTAAAGCTGAAGGCCCTAAGATCCAATCTTGGTTTCCTATAGGAAATTTTCACTAAATCTCCACGAGTTCGTGAAGGTAAAAGAGTGTAGAATTTCGAAACATCAACTTTCATATCATATATTCATATCATATCATATTCATATCGAACACTTTGATATCAGAATCTATTTTCAGAGAACGTGAAAATTTGCTATAGGAAAGTTT
Organism: Aplectana chamaeleonis; assembly: GCA_029168955.1. Taxonomy (NCBI): domain Eukaryota; kingdom Metazoa; phylum Nematoda; class Chromadorea; order Rhabditida; family Cosmocercidae; genus Aplectana; species Aplectana chamaeleonis. The sequence continues at coordinate 549,154 of JAPDOI010000362.1, forward strand.
CCAGGCGAATTTTTTATTCGCATTGATTGCAACATACCTCGTTCCGGAAGTTTAGGTTATTCGTGCTGGGTTCGGGCCCGAGTTATAACCTAGATCATTGATAAGAGCGCGCAAATAGAAGGGGGGATACAACCTTTAGGCCAGATGGTAATCAGCAGGAGCGCTCTGCTAAAAGGGAATCGCCACTTGAATCGATTGCTCATTAGCCGGGCGCGTTGACATGTTATCTCTCTTGCGACGGCGCGATACTCGGGTTTCACTGACCCCCGCTTCTATACTAGGGACATGTGACTATGGAGTCAACGGATTCGGTCCTTTTTTTATCGCCTCAGCCTGCGATTTTTTTTTGTTCTGCACTGTGAACTTCGTCATGCCTATGTAGAATTCGCGTAATAAGTTTAGTCTGATGAATGGACGCGGCGGCGACGGTAGATCGCCGCCGCGTGTAATGCCGCCAGCACCGAACGTCCAGTATCCTGGTCCATGCGTCAGACTAAATCGAATACGGAAACCATACTCACGTGTTTCAAAACATTTGAGACAAATCACAGAGTAACGAATGAGCTTCGCAAATTTTTCTGGTTGATCAATACAGACACCAAATCTGAGCCTATATTCCTATATATGGTAGAATGATCAGCTATACTCCTAAGATGAGCTTGTTTCTCTTTCTTTGTTGGTTACGCGCCATATTGATTATTCCAGCATCCGGGAATCCTGCTCCAGATTCTTCACCCATGCCCTAGAACTTGTTAGAGTGACGCTCGTGTACTTGCAAGTTTCATGGAATCACCTGATCTACATGCGAGCGTTAGTCGTGCTCCTAAAGCTCACGGTCCAATACCAGTGCGCCGATTTTGCACATTTCTTCGGATTGTTCAAAAAAAAACATCAGAAGAAAATCACCAGGAGAAGTCATCATAAGAAAATTAATGGATGACTCGAAGTATTATGACCGGAAATTGTTAAATTGGGTATTCACTAAAAGAAGAAAGAAGAGTACTGAAGAACACTGCACTCTCATACTAGATCACACGCTTGATACCCGTTGTATATTGCCTCCAGGAACTAACAGAGTCTCATATGAAATATGTGACTTACATCTGATTATATACACACATAATGCGTGTGAATGTAGTACAGTCTTTCAGATAACACCCAACTGCTGTAGTTTTTCCTTGTACCATCTGTGTAGCTTGGATTATGATAAGATCGACTACGATATGCTGGAACGACTCCATTAATCCAAACTATGCTCACATTTGCAAATTCTTTAGCTCGCAAAGCACCACTCCAAACGTTGTCCTGAGGCCATTCTCCAAATTTGACTTGCAGTTCCCACTGTTGTAGCGTGATCCCGAGTATGTCACCACCATTCCCATTGAAACTAAAATTTCAAAGATCATCCCTAACTTTCAAGGACATGATTTCTACGTCGCATGACTTTCTTGAAACGTACAATGTTTCACTATATCCTTTGTCAGCTGGCGGGATCACTTTGTCTGCGCAAACATCAATTGCCTGTATTGCAGCCTCTTCAAGATCACAACTATAATCCTGTAAAAACAGAGAAATTCACTCCTCATCATTTTGTGTACTGTACTAACTGGAACAATCAAACCTTACACACTGCTAACCCGCTTGTTATAGGTGATATTCTCTGTTTTGTGAAAGAAAGCCCATACCATTGGTAAAATTTACGTATCGTTAGGCCCTGGATAAGGAGAGGTCACGACGCTACTATGATAGCTTCATCATGAAAGCCGAGCGGTGATTCTCGAGAAAACGCTATGGTAGAAATGGAGAAACAACCGCTCCGAAGATTGTGCGATGATATTCGCAACGCGGCATCTTAGATATAATCTACTAACTATACGTACCCTGATGTTCATACAAAATTTTGGTCCTACGGCAGTGCATGAACATTGAATGTATTTGTCTTCATTTCTGCGAGTAACATAGTTCGGCCGTCTAGAGTAGATTTTATGCCAATGAACACCAAAGATCAACGCGGTTTATTTAATCAGAATTATACGTTGGGACACCAGTGTTGTGCCCACACAAAGGTCTTGATGGAAATTTAAAACAAAACACGCATAGAATTTTTTGTAGAAAGGTTTCCTCTTTGCGTGACCTTAAATTGTAATCAAAAACCAGACTGCAGTCGAGCTCATTTAGTTTCTCAAAGCGTAAACAGCTTGCTACAGTTGAACTATGGTTTCGGTTTTCGGTTTAGTCTGACACATGAACCTGGCGGCTGGCCATGCGGAGTTGGCGGCCTCACTGGAGAATGGGGTTTCGATTCGCGCTGGGTGATCTACCGTCGCAGCCCCGACTAAAATTTTTGTGCGAACTCTATGTGCGCCTCAATCTAAGGCTCCGTCCATAGCAGACGACCAGCGGCAAAGCGTCAAGGCGTCGGAGCGTCATGCGCCAGCGCTGAAACGCTGACGCATGACGATCGACGGCTGGCTCATTCAACGTGCCCGAGGACGGCACATGGTTAACGATAGTGTCGATAATATTAGTGACAGCCGCTACAGCCGCTATGCGTCCACCATCAGCGACAGGCCGGCCGCAGTGGTCGCTGGGGAGTCGCTGAGGAGTCAGATCAATAACAAACGTTAAAGATGCAGAGCCCCAGCGTCACTTGGCGCTAGGTCGTCTGCTATGGAAGGAACCTGATCGGAGCCACAATCGCGTCTCGGATACTTTAGTCAATTGTGTAATACGGCCTTTACTGATTTAGTCCGTTGGAGGAGTACGCCATTCTCAGAACTTCCCATTTATGTTATCCGATACCCTCAAGCTACCTACATTCCATGAAGACTCAAACACGTTAAATTGAAGACGCGCCAAATCATACACAAGAAGTATTCCACTTCTTTCAACGAGATTCTCTTGATTTATTCAATGCCAAATCATAACCTTTTTGGAGCGGAGCAAAACAGTTACCAATATTCTTCTAATTTCGATTGACTTAATTTTCCACCGGTGACAACCACCATGAACATTATCATCCAACTGGACAACTAGTCCATGTTATTGAATAATGCCACTGAAATACGACGTTTTAGTGCGTTTCTCGCCGTTTCTTCGTAATTTTGGTAATACTTGAAGGCCAACGCATTGCTTTATGTGAAAAACTCGGGGACGCAAATCATCGTAAACACTGCCTTTAAAGTACAAAATGGGTTTGGGTCTCAAGCCTTCCTAGATGTTACAAGTCGTGCAAAGACTCATTTAGTCGAGAGGAACAAGACAGCACTGATAATACAGAAAAGACACATGTTCTTAAATACCTAAAGGAAAATCTTTTTGCAGTTTTGATCTTTGTATCTTACGAAACAACATGTGACAACAACATGTGAACATGTGACTAAAGAGGGCTAAGGCGAGAAATTGGACATCAGTCAATGATTTTCGGTTGAGATAAATTACATCACTACTTCTCAATAACACCTGTGAAGGTTCGGTATCAAAAAAAACGTACCATTTTATACATCTCATCGCTTTTTGAGAGTGGCGTGCCCATCGAATCCGTCACCTTACCAGTAGCAACATCTGTTCGAAGGTCGTTGTGAGCCTTCAGAGCTGCTTCTCGTTGCGTATCCGTGAATCCTGTCGAAGTGCACCCAAATGTCGATGTTGAATGGCAAACACATATCACCTTGAAGAAGCGTCTTTTCTTCAATTCAAAATTGTTGACATAGGCAATACAACTTACCGCCAGTGATAGAAATAGTCTGAAGGCAAGAAGAAGTGGCATGTCGACTGCTCTATTTTGATGTGCCACAGAGCCTCCTTTTTATACTGCATATTAACACAGGGACTACATGACAATCCCCATCATGGTAGAGTTTGATGGCGCGTCCCAAAACATGAGATGAATGGGCACAAGTCAGAACCATCAACAACAACGTAGTCTAAAACGCTGCATGATGCTATATCGACCCGCGGTGGGGCCGAATCATTGAGAAAATTGAGAACGAAGCAGGCCATTCATCGTCTCGAAGTAACGTCTTACAAGGGCAATACTTTTAGCCATACTAACCACTCCGAATGAAATGTTTCCAGAAAATTTTCCGAGTTCCACTCGAATTTTGTACGTAGGGGTGTCTAAGTTGTCGAACACGAATCTGGGTCCCGCTTGTCAAAATTCTGAGGATTACTGTGGGTTACGGTAGGTGCCATGCCATTTAAGAGACCCATCCTGCCTCTATAATTCGAAAATCGACAAGTGGGCATCAAATTCGTGATCAGCACCCTGAATAACTCCAGCATAGGAATTTTAGGCAAAGTCTTAGTCTTTGCCTTAACTATCGTGTACCCAACGTAATCTACCGTAAGCGTTCAACAATCGATGAACTGAATTCAGATTCCCGTTCAAAATTCCAAATAACTATCACAGAACTAAATTGTGTCATATCTATAGTAGCAAACCGGAAATCGTCAAAGGTCGCGTTTTGCCCTTAAAATTTCCTACGATGGAAAGCTCTAAACAAATAGAGTCGAAAACTTTGATAAATCGACAAACGATCCTCAGATTGGTGATCGGCACAGCAATTACCACCTATTTTGTGGTTTTAGATCGGAACTGAACCATTTTTCTTGAAAGCTTTCAAAACCTTCCAATTGATAAACCTTCTAGAAGCACATGTTCTTCTACTTATCAGGGCTCTTTTTGGTGTACTTCAAATAGAGGGTGTACTTCTATTTTTCAGCCTTCTCTTTAGAATTCTCATAGTGGACATCTTAATAGCAAACCAATGATTTTCACGATCAACAACCATGGAAAGGCAGCTATTCAAGTCCGAATGAGTCATCGCTTGCACACTTGTTCTCAGATGGTCGTGGGCTTGTAATGGAGCACAATAGGCTTTCACTTCGACGAGGATAGCATGCGCAGCACGAAGGGACGAGCTACAGCTTGAGCAGCACGTGCTGCGCATGTGCTACCCTTAGCAGCACGTGCTGCTCTCGTCCTCCATTTGTCGCCTCAGCTGCTGATGTCTTCTGTAGCCAGAGTAGTGTGGTAACATTGCTCAAAGTATTCCACTTAAACAGCTACGAACATATTTACAATCAGCATGGAGAACTCTTTGTTACAAGCATGCCTATACAAACATCTGGATAGCTATATGTCAAATCATCTTTTCTCTTTTTTTTTCAAACATGGTGTATATAATTGAAGCAATCGAACGGTCTTCATCTCAGACGATCGTGGGCTGTCATAGAGCACAACTAGCTCTCACTTCTACTACAATAGCGAGAGCAGCACATGGGGACGAGCTGCTGCTCGAGAAGTACCTGCTGCCCTCGTCCTCTATTCGTTGCCTCAGCTGCTGCTCTGTGTTGTGGCCAGCACAGTGTGGCAACCCTGTTCAAAAAAGTTCCTTGGGTAACTACTACCATACTTAGAATCAATATGGGGAGTGCTTTCATTTTAAGCGTGAGCATGCCCACTCCCTGAGAAGTTGTATAGAGTAAACACAACCAATCCCATATCACACGGAATACCTTGAAGGCAGCACAATACAATTCGGATTTCCAACGTGAATCGGAAGAAACTGGGCTCACTGCATCAATATTGCTGGAAAAACGGCTAAGAACGATCACAAAATAGCCCTATACGGCCCTACACTTGAATATCCGCTCAAGCCACGCCCACTTCCTCAACGGCTACCGATAAAAAAGTCTAACTGATAACCCGACTATAAGAAGGCGACCGACTATCCAATGTGGTAAGTTTTGTTGAACGGAGTGAATTGTAACCTTCTGGATGTATGTTGTTACCCCTAAGGCTGGGTTTTCAGTAGTTTGCGGGTCGGTACCGGTTGAAAGGAGTGGGCGTGGCGTGAGCGGGACACTCAGGCTTAGGGCCACACAGACCTTTTTTGCGCGTTCGTGGCCGTGTTTTTCAACATTGCTGGTGTTTTTGAATTTCTGGTTCAGTGAGTGCATCTGAATGAGTTCTGCACACCTTGATGGCTGTACACTTTTCGACAGTCCTGTTATGAGGTCGACTGTACCAATATCTGTTGCTCGCAGAAAGCAATAGAGGGAGTTGAATTCAGACGATTCCTACTCATGGATCTGCAGCAAAAGTTCGTCAATTTAATGCCAGTTTGTCTTCGAATTAAAGACCAGGCGCCTCCCGGTTGCCGTCGACCAAGACACGCAGCCAACCAATCGCCAAATCGCCGATACTTCACGCTACTGACGATTTTCATCGGATGATGGTTGTGCGAAACCGGCCAAAAAAATCGAGAGGTTTCCGACTCTTCCCAAATATATTTAGCGTGATCTTCCGGATTCGCATCAATTTGCCTTTTTTTACTCTGGAAGGTATGAGACGGAAATTTCGAAAAAAATCGCCTTCTTACTCTGAAATGCGTTTCAATGAACTCAAACTTATTTTCCATAGAAAACTAATTGTTCTGGTTACGAACAAAAAATGTATTTTTAAACGCTGAGCGGCGATGGTTTGACAAAAATTAAGCAAGCTGGGGATACCTTTTCTTCACGAAAAGCGCTATGCTCACAGAATTCAAAGCCGACAGTTCTCAAAAACAACTTTCCAATGAAATTAATAGTTTGAACCCTACCAAAAAGTGTTCACGATAATAATTTCTAAAGAAGAAAAAAATTTTCAAGACATTTTATAAAATGTTGTTATTTGGAAGAAAATCACCATTTACAGGGAGATCCCTAAATGATGAAAACTCTTTCCGTGGGAGAACTTCATTCTTGGAATATGTGGATATAATTTTTTCAACAAAGAAAGTCATAATTCGTTTTTCAATACGAGAGAAATAGATTATCACGCCTAATTCACATCTCTACAGTCACGAAACCGAGCGAAAATCTACTCTTGTTTAAGGTATAGAGAAATTCTGTGTCAAGAAATTTTTTTGGAGACACTCACATTCACTACTGACCGAGGCCCTCGCGAACTCGTGACAGATACGAGGCGGTCTAGGGTGTGCATGAGACAGCCCGTAGTCTCAGACGATTGGCCGCTCGGAGCGGACCCGGACAGCAACCCGAGCGTCGCTGTCTCTCCGCTCCGAGCGAAAATCGGGCATCTACTCGGGCGACCGAGGTTGCTGTCCGGGCGACTGAGGTCCGCTCGAGGTGATGTTCGGTTGGATTTCCAACTGAGTTGCTGATGAGGACACGAGCGCTCCACGGGACGGCGTAAGCCACGTCGTAATAAGCCAGTTGCGCTTGATGCAAAGCGTGTGACGCGTTGTCAGCTGTGAGTGGTGCTTCATACAAAGCGTGCCCCGCGTGGCTAAAACTAGTAGGGCTTCATCCAGAGCGTGCGGCGCGCGGTTTAAAGCTAGCAGCGCTTTATCTAGGGTGTGTGCTGCGTGGTAAAAAACCAACAGTGCTCCATGCAGAGCGTGCCCAGCGTGGTTTGAAGCTAGTAACGCTCCATGCAGAGCATTCGCCGCTTGGTTTAAAGCTAGTATCGCTTCACCCAGAGCGTGCCCCGCGTTGTTAAAAACCAATAGCGCTTCATTCAGAGCGTGCCACGCGTGGTTCAAAGCTAGTAGCGCTTCATCCAGAGCGTGCGTCGCGTGGTCTAAAGCTAGCAGCGCTTCATCCGAAGCGTGTCCCGCGTGGTTTGAAGCTAGTACCCTCTCTGGCAGAGCGTGTCAGGCGTGGTTTAAAGCGAGTAGCGCTTCATCTAGAGCGTGCACCGCGTGGTCTAAAGCTAGTAGCGCTTGATCCAAAGCGGGCCCCGCATGGTTTGAAACCAGCAGCGCTTCATATAGAGCGTGCGCCGCGACGTAGAACCTGAATCTACATGATGCTGTGGAAAGTAGAGCACTTCAGTGTGTGGAAGGTATTCAAAATAGTTGCACTACACTGAATTACAAATGCTGAAAATTCATTAATCAAAATTCAACAACTAAGTGTGTATACTCCTTTCACGGAACAATTACGCTAAAAAATCTGCATAAACAATGAGATCCAATTTCACAGACTTCAGAAGTCTTTAAATCGCCCTTAGCAGGTTCTAAGCATGCGAATCCAGTAACAGTGGGGGCACCTAAAAAAGAATTCTTCTCAGACCAATCATAATAATCGACAGGGTACGTCAGGTAAGAAGCTACCTCATCCTCGGTAAAGTCCTTGTCAGCAGCCTTGGTTGCCGCTTGCGCGACTTTGGAATTCACAACAGAAGCCAAGAATTCAACCGAAGACATCACTGGGTTACCGGATTAAGAGAGCGGCTGCGGTTGATAGGCCAGTGGTCCTTGAATGAGAAATTGAATCGATTGTGAGCAATCTACAATTCACAGATACCACATTTAAAAAACTACAAAAAAATATAACTGACCCAGAACCGAGTTTAAATCAAGATACGGGTCCTGTACATGCAACTGCAGGAATCGCAGAACACACTCATCCTAGGTACGAATTCCACCGCGATCCAAACAAAACCATTCAACGTAATATAAACCCGCAGTCAGAGGTGTGAACTTGAAATGGAGGTGAATTTAGTTGGCTAAGCTTTTTTGGGACTGTAAGATTACAGAAAATCTTAAAGTTTAAGTCCAAGGACTAAAATCGCTCGATTGCTCACCCCCCCCCCCTTCATGATAGAGCAGCCAGTAATGGTCGAAATCTGAGGCCCGCTACCGATCTACAGCACTAGGTTCTCAGTGGGACAAACATGGATTCGTTCCGCACATGCCACCATGGATCCACTTCATGCTCCTGAAGCCATGAACAAAATGTGTGAGGGGTCTTAGCGCTTCCCAACAGCGAAGAAGGCTCTGAAAGAGGGAGAAGGGGGGGGAGCGAAGTGTCATGATTGGAGAAAGCACCGGATAGAGACGGCCCGCTCTCCACGTCCCTATCGGTTGTATCTTTTACTCTGACGCCACCTAACTATCCGGAGCCGTCTACCATCCGTAGTGATCCTGCACCGCTCTGAGCCGCCCTTAGACCTCCTTCATAGTCGGTCGATCGATTGTAGCCAGCCCGGTCGATGAGCATGCGAAGGAGGTGCAAAAAATCCATCCGTAATGACCGGACTGAGCACGTATGTGCTGCCCGTGGCCATTCCGGTCTATACGCATGCAAGACGTTGCTCATTTAGGTCTAAAATCCCCTCGATGTGGCCGTACTGAGCCTGCGTGGTCCGTCCTGATCCAGCTGTGACCGTCATGGTAGATAAGTATGCAATGCATTGATTGCTGAGGTGGGAAATCTCCCGTTACGGCCGGATTCAGCCGGCCGCAGCGCGATCCTCCTCACTCGTGGCAGTGGTTTGAGACACTCTGTGACAATGGCCGCGTTAATCCGCCATAGGACCCGCTCACACGGGCTGTAGGCCCGAACGTTCGTCAAAACAACAACTGTCTAAGCAGCAGAAAACAATGGTTCTTCCGCGCCTTTCAGCGTTACAGTCATCACACTGAGGGTCCGCTAATGAGCGCTTCGGTAAAATAAGCCTACGCTTGAGAAAAAAAAACAAAGTTGACCATCTAAAGCGAGAAATTGCAAAATTTGCCCGTTGGAAAGTGGTGTAAATCCCGTATATTTCCAAATGGTCTCTGAAGCCTCAGTTTTTCTTCTAAAATACAGCAGTTGTACAGAGGGTGTTCCCATTGGAGGTTCATCGTAGAAGACTTCGGCTTCATGCCATAGCTCACTCGCGTGAGTACGCGTCGCGGTTGGATGAGTCTCGCGCGCAAGGCGAACGCTAAAAACACACCACCGTTTGGGAGTCTTCAGTTCTCCATACGAGTAAATGGGTATCGATTATGACAAGAAATGAACGCAGGAAAGCTAATAACGCTCCAGGACATGCCAGTTTATTGGATTTCACCTAAAAGCGGGAATGTCGCGTTCCGCCCATCGCGTTGCGCGCGACGCTCACCGAACGCGACGCAGCAGGCACAGGTGAACAATGTTCGCCTCCCGTTTTGTCTAGAGAAATCGCTTTCTTGCTATTTCGGTATGAGCGACTTCAGTCAACAGGTCGCCAGCTGATATTAGACAGGCCTGAACAACTTCAAGTTGTGTAAAAACATTCTGTGGCGAATTTCATTTCAAACTAGAGAGACGAGTTGGAATATCCTACTATGCGACCCACTACTGTGCTCTCAGGGTTGGTAATTTTCACCGTTGCTTGCCCATGTTCTGAACACAGATAATAGTAAGAAAATAGCATTTACTGTGCTTCTCCGTGTCAAATTCCGCTCCGCAATTGCGTATCGAGACGCTTCGCGGCCGCACGCTCTCGAGCCGGACCAGATTCCAGCGCAGCAGCGGATCAGCTAATTGTAGGTGGTTTTTCGTTTTCATTAAAGTTCTTGGTTTCTTCTGTGACTCAAGCTGCCATCTTGTGTTTCTTCCTATATTTAAGGGTTATATCTATACGCACACTAATTAAGTCCTTCCGGGTGCCTTCGCAACAATTTCTAGGGGAGAATAAATTACCAATGGTAGATACATTCTAATTCACGTTTATTTTTGTAATTCTTTTCCCTTTTTGTTTTTTTTACATTCCAATAATTTATGATTGTTTGGTTTACTAGGATGGTTCCGGTCTCATCTCAGAATCAATCGAATTCGGGATTAAACCGGAACTATTCTTAAAAACTCAAACACATGAAGAGAATAACGATACTAAACAATCATGAAAATTATTTGAGTGTTAAAAAAACAAAATGAAAAGAGATTATCGTATGAACGAAAAATAAACGAGAATAAAAAAATAAAAAGAAACGAGAATTAAAAAAATTTAACTACACTCGGGAATTTTTTCTGCCCTGGAAGTTGTTGCGACGGCATCTGGGAAGAAAAATTCGTGCGCATGTATATAGATATAACACTGTAATATATGAAAACACAAAAAAACGTGTTTCATCAGACAAGGAAATAAGAGAGATAAATAAAATGAAGGGAACCCACGTACAATCAGCTGATCGGTGCTAGAAACTCGTCCGGCTCGGGCGCGTGCGGCCGCGAACCGCCTTGATACGCAATTGCGGAGCGGAATATGAAGTGAAGAAGCAAAGAACATCAACTAGCAAATAGCAATTATTGTCAATCTCTTGACGGGGGGAAGCCGCGACGCTGTCATGATGGCTTCACAATGGAAGCCGAGCGGTTGTTTTTGGAAAAACACAATGGTAAAATTGGAACAACAACCGCTCCTCTCCCAAAATAACTCGATTCCGGCTGCATCGCGGCTTTCTAAAAACAAGACATGAATCATATACGAACCACAAAAGAAAAAAACAAAGAAAACTGAGTGGGAGGTCACAAAAACCAACCCGATGAACGTAGAACGCGCCGCGCCGCGACGCCAGGGGATCGTGTCGGGACCAGTTAAAAACAAGTAGGGCGCACTGCGTCTCTTGCTCTCTCACTAGAGCACAGCAGTCGCCCGGACAGCGACCGGACAGGGACCGTCGGTTGATTTTTCAACCGAACAGCAACCTCGGCCGCAATTTCAGCCTCGGCTGCTGTCCGGGCGGTGACGTAATAAGTGGGAGGAGCCGGTCCCGCTCCAAGCGGCCAAATGCCTGAGGTGCCAACATCATTTTCTCCAACTGTGGCGAAGATCAATGAATATAATCAAGGATGAATCAGCCGTTGTAGATATGAATGAGCCTCAATGAAGTCTCTATTTTTGATAGGTCAACCCAGCGCTGCTGAGCTCGACATATCCCCTGCGGGAAAAGGGTCATGAGAAAGAAAGAAAAGATCATAAATGAAGAGCAGCGATTGGGGCCATGGTGAGGAGCAATTGGGGAAATATCAGCGTCAGTTGGGGTCACAATGAGGAGCAGCAGCTGGGGAGACGACTGGAGCAGTTGGGGCCGCTGTAGCAGCACGCGAGGCCACTATACGAGCAGCAGTTGGGGCAGCGAGCGGAGCAAGTGGACACAACGTGCTGCCCTGGGCAACAGTTGGGGTAACGAAAGGTGCTTTCACCTCTACGAGTGACAGCGTTAATAATCCCCTCGTGCTGCTTTACTAAGCCCCGAGTATCTGACATCCCATGTTTTACCGTATCCACTATGAACCTTGTAAATGTCGTATGATCTGCGAACATGAGAAGTCCCCGTATTTGCTTACTATTTGAGTTAGGGCTGCTCACTCATCAAACTTAGTAGCGTTGTGTATCACCGGGTATAAAACTAGTGTTTTGAAGATTCTACTACCGCATTTGTGCTTTTCTAACACTAGAAATGGCAAAAACTGCATGGAGATTTATTCACGAGCCTTACGAGTTGTCTGCAAGTGGTGTTTTAAGTTGTTTATCACTTTTTGCACAGGCTTTCGTTGCAGGTGTAGTCGCTCAGACACGAAGAACAGGGTGTTCCTTTTTTGTAGATCGCAGTGTTCTCTATATTTCCGCTGAAATGGAAACAACTATGCGAGTTTCTTAACACATAAATACGATGTTTGCCAGAGCAATACCCGGGATTGTATATGCATGCCGAGAACCAGTTGTGGCCGCATATCTCCTTCACCGAAATCGCACATCCAACATGTGTAGTAGTTGCCCATGCCATCTGAAAGCTAGTTTCTGGCAGAGTAACATTCATTATCTTGCAATGATCGAACTGTTCTCAGTCCCTGCGCCTTTAGCTAACCATTAGAATAGGTCAGAGCAATACGCGAAGCTTACAGTGTACTCCCTTCCCGTCTGATGCAATCCCAGAGTTTCCACGACAGGGTATGCCAAGGGCTTATTCATTATGCTGTCTTCCCCCCCCCCCAACATAAGGTAACGACGCTTCGTGTAGGGCTGTGCTGTGGAAACAGGTAGAGCCAGATTGTTTCGGATGTCGTGCGCTTGAGTATAACATCTTTGCAGCAACCTCTAGAGTAATCCGGTGAGCTCGCAGCAGCACACTCAATGGCCAGCAAGTGCCATCACTGAACATTGCGCACTTTTGTAGGAATCGGCATGGACGCTGCCCTACTGTCATCGAAGACCTGGCCCTACGACAACCTAAACTCACGTCCACCTCGGAATCGCTGGAGCTTGTGTTATAAGAAAACAGCTCTCAGAAATCAAGCGCTTTGCCAGCATTTGGTTGACCATCAGACATGCGTGTATGTCGTTATGGGAAATGAAAGCCTAACCATGCGACTCTGCCTCTCTGTCGATAGAGGGTGGGATGCAGGGCAGTCGCTCATCTATAGCTTCACAGCTTGCAAAACCTTAATTATTCATTAGCTGTTTTGTTAATCTTGTGGTTCAAAGAATCTAGTCTTTGTGAAAGTTCGAATCACGAACTCGGACAGAGGCATGTCAGTTGCTTGAAATGACTTTTTTGTCGTGGTACACTATTACTCCCATAGTTGCAAAAATGTTAGGGGGTATAAATACTATCGATTGTGACAGAAGTTTTCTTACCCTTGTGAAAAAAGCTATTGGAGTTGAAACGTGGTGTGATTTGAAGGTAACTTCCATTCCTGGTCCATCAACTTCTCTCACACGAGACCACCAGAACTTGATTGCCTGATAAAGAAAAATTATCATGTTGAGAAATTTACCCAGATTTACGAAAAAACGCACTGCTTCAATCGCGTCAAGACGATACTCGTAGGTGTATTTCGAGCCCATGTGAATATTTTGTTGCATGGTTCCCGGAACTCTGTTGTCATGAGTGTAGGTGCATCTTTCCACAGACTTTCTTGCGAGTGTTTCCAATTCACAATCGTATTGCTGCAAATGTAATTGGCTCGGTTCTTCAAACTCATGGATTTCGACCATTTTCAATATTATCACACGAGCGCTTCTAGAATTTGTTCTGCTGTTTTCTATGTCGCGGAAAAGAGGTGCAGGTTTTCCTTCGTCTACAAGCGCCTTGTATCCTCAGAGTAAATAACCTTTCTCATGAGTCGAGAAATGACTACCAAATTCATATTTCCCCTACGCCTATGTTTCTCCGATTACTACTTTGAGCATTGTGTCTGACCCAACAAGTGTGTTTTGAACTCAGGCGGACACTATGTTTACGTACGTTCATGCGTGGTGCATGATGTAAGTTTTCACTTCTCCCCTTTACCGACACTGCTGCATTGGATTAAGGCTTGAGAAGAAAACGTCATCGATGTCGCGAAATTACTTGGAACCATAAGATTAGTTTTAACCAGATAAGGTGACCTGCGCCTGCATTTAAGGTTTGCTTATTGCGTTGGAAAGTAACGAAACATGCGATTCATGAGTAGTGAATCTAATAAGCTGTGCCTTTCCGGATAAGGCCAATAATAATGGAAATTGTCGAATGAAATTGATCAGACAGACAGCCTAGGGAAGTTACAAGGAGAAAAATGTACCCTTCCGATTGGAAACTACATTCTAGCTGGCGCATCTTCTTCTAGTATCTCACTTTCCCACTGTATCTAACTACGCTTTGGAAAATAATTTCAATGTCTTTCATAAGCTAGAGAGAGCAATAAATGAAGTCTAGAGACTCGAATTGACTCGAGGCTTACCCTGAGGGAGTGTTGGGGGGAACTGAGGGTAATCTTCGATTGTCTCATGTGATATCAAATTTGTCATCGTACAGACCGCGATCGTGCAGCAAACTTGATTTCGTTGGCTAGTGGTCGTAAGGGCTAGAATTGAGAAAAATCGTTGAAGAGACGAGGTCAACATCGAATTGCATAAGACATCCAGCTGTCAGCAATAACAACTGATTGGGCATGGGTCGACATCAGGGTGTGCTAGGATTGTTAGCCGCAGGATACAATGGTGGAGGTATGTATTATTAGAAGCTTTCCTCTCAGTCTCTCATCTCACTGGCCTTTCCGCTGAGTAAGTCAGGCTTTCAGCTCGTAAAGGGGGTGAGCCACCCGCACCAGGAAAAGAGATGAGCCTCTCGGTTCAGTGAGGGGTACGACTTCTGCCTCGGAAAAGGGGTGAGCCACTTGGCTTGATGACCGCCAGCCTCAAGTTGACAAGGGGCGCAGTGAGCCTCTAGACTCTTTTGAAGGTACTGGTGAAGCTTATCCCGAGTATGGCAAGCCAGGTGGGAAATGGGAGGTTGACCGTACCTTGACGGCTCCTATCGTCCACTCTTAAGCGGTGTTGTGGAACGCGGTCTCATCTAAACAGTTTTAGCCACATGTAGCGGTCGGTTTAGTCTGAATGATGATGCATCACATTTGTACGTCTGTCTCTCTTTTTTTCCTTATCATGGTTTCTAGTAAAATTCTACACCTTACTATTAGCTCAGAACCTTCGATTTTTAAAACGTGACCTCGCAGCAATCACAACCACAAGAAACAAAATCACAACCATAATTTTCGGATTTTTAGGCTTAAAGAGAACGGAAGAGAAGCTGAAATAGTATCACTCAAACAGGGCCGAAGCATCGGATGAAAACTGAACATACCAAGTAAGCGATGTTTGATCCAGTCGGGAGGAAGTTACCCGTATTCTTCGCAACCTCGCCTTTCGCCAACAATGATCTGAATTCAGCAGAATCAGTCACCCATGCGAAGTTTCAAAACTTCCTACAAGGACTATTCACAGCTGTTGCATCATGCGACACGCCGTAATCGTGCTAGGAGAAAGGTGAATTTGTTGTTTGTTCCGAATGCTGTGAATTCAGTGCTCGCTCTCCTCAATGCATCCAAGGTCCGATTCGGACCTCTTCGCAATAACTCAGACATTCGCCGGGTCCGACCCCAGCTCGAACGGGGTCCATCCCCAGATTTCTGTCGGGTCGGACCCTTTAGCATTGCTCCTCCACGTAGTCCCAAGTGAGACGACATGGGGGGAGAATAAATTTTACTGCTCCCCCACGTCGTCTCAGTTGGAAGAAGTGAGGGGCGAAAACGGAAAGGGGTTCGACCCGACAGAAATCTGCGGTCGGACCCGTTGAGTTTCTGAGAAGGCTGATAGACGTAAACACGGAATACGAATTTACTGATCCACCCTCCTACTATCCACTCGTTAAGTTTGACGACAGCTTGGTGGTCGCTGCTACGTTAAAAACTTAAAACCAAGATATAGATATGAAAGTAGATTGTGGTTGGCTCATCTATTACAGTCTTATACATAAGTGACAGTGACAGTGATGTGCTCCGATTTAACGCTGCGCCAAAAATACATATTTCGAGAGACTTGTGACAAACCTTCGATAGTTGTGCATATCCCTTGCCTTCTCTCTCAGTCTGTCGTTCATATCGGGGTTGGCTGGGCACCACTGGTTGAGTGCTGCAACGATTTTTTTCTCGGAGTAACTATTCAAAGTGCTCCGGCCGGCTCTGGATAGTAAAATCAGCCAAACATCACTAAGCATCAACTTGTAATGTCAAAGTAGGGTCAAATCGAGTAAGCTCAAAGTTATTACAACTTTCTGCGAGTTTTTAGTCGGTACATGCTAGCTAAAATCTTCAAAAGTCTTTTCAAAAATGTTCTCAACTGCACAAATAAATAATTTTTCTTGAAGCTGAAGCGGCAAAGGCTATGTGGAAATAAGAAGGAAAATTGTTACATGGATCAGGGTGTGCATTGAACGTTGTTGTTGTGGTTGGCGTAGTAGTTGTCGTAGTTGTAGTTGCTGTTGTTGTTGTTGTTGTAGGCGTAGTTGTTGTAGTTGTTGTTGGTGGTGGTGTTGTAGTTGTAGTTGTAGTTGGTGTTGGTGTTGTTGGTGGTGTTGTAGCTGTAGTTGGTGTTGTTGTTGGTGGTGGTGTTGTAGTTGTAGTTGTAGTTGGTGCTGGTGTTGTTGGTGGTGTTGTAGCTGTAGTTGTTGTTGGTGGTGGTGTTGACGTTGTTGTTGTAGTTGGCGTGGTTGTAGTCGGTGTAGGGGTTGTGGTGGTAGGAATAGTAGGGGACGTTGTGGTTTCTGGCTCCTTCACACAGAGATCGGCCACGCACGTCGCCGGTGTTATTTCTTGGCACCCAGTCCCAGTCGTAGGGTCACAAGGATCACTTGAATCGACATAAACTTGCTGCCCAGCAACTGGGTTCCTGAAAAAATAGTTCCCAAGTTATGTCTCTCTAGTGTTGCTCTAGTGATTCCAGAATCTGTTACCAAAGATGTGTGTTCCAAACGGGGCAGAACGACATTTCCAATGAAGATGTCGGATTTTGTAGAGAGATTAATAATGAACAGCCTTTGGCTGACAGTGGGCTCCGCCAGATGTTTTTTGTCACCACATGAAGGCATTCTACTGGCCCTAAATCGGCGAAATTCGCTTGGTTCATATGCGTGCTGGTGCGAAGCGGAGGTTAGAGACAGCGAGAGAGCGTAGTTCAGACGAAGGCCGAGACGTCGCGCGCGCCGCTCGCGCTTCGATTGATGTGAATTACGACGTTTTATAGAGGGTATGTATTGAAATGTCTTCAGGCAAAAAATTGCACTCAACCTCAATTGCACCTTTTAGGTGTGAAACTGATGTTGACGGGTGAGGTCCTCAAGAAATTCTAAGCGCTGAGCTGGGCTCCCACCAGACCGTCAGCTTTATCGAGATTTGGATCGCATTGTTAGCGCCACTGGGCTTTTATAAATCGCATCAATTGCACCATGTTTCGTTACATACCACCCCATCAGTCTCATCGCATGAGAAGTTCGACACTCAATCAAACCCACGTCGTACACAGTGCACGATCCGTCATATATTAGTCCGCTATAGTCTGGAGTGACCAAGTTAACTTCCCCTAGTTGAAGTCCTCGAATTATGAGAACGAAGGGTTCTCGTTTCGATCCATTCGGATTGGACGCTGGATGTTTGCCTAGAGAGGAACTTATGGAGAGGATCCCGCACTCTTGCCGTGTGTGAAGCCGAGTTTGAGCCTAGGTAATTGATAAAGCGTGTTCAAGTAGAAAAGGGGATAAAGCCGTTGGACTAGATGGTGATCAGCCGGTACACCGGATACTGACGGAACGCCCTGCCAGGAGAGATTCGCCCTGTACACCGATTATTCGTTAGCCGAGCGCGTTGACGTGGCATCACTCGTGCGACTTCGGCGTCACTAGCCCCGGCTTCTATACGAGTGGTGTGTTACTATG
The DNA here is from genome assembly GCA_029168955.1 of Aplectana chamaeleonis. Lineage (NCBI taxonomy): Eukaryota > Metazoa > Nematoda > Chromadorea > Rhabditida > Cosmocercidae > Aplectana > Aplectana chamaeleonis. The sequence goes on from JAPDOI010000362.1 coordinate 567,168, forward strand.
GAGTCGACGGGTGCGATTCTTTTCTAGCCCACGTCATTACTTTTTTTGTTTGACATTGTAAACTTCATTATGCCCAAATCCAAATTATCTGAGTCGCGTTTTCGCCAATCACATGGTGACAAATGAGCTTGGCAAGCTCTTTTTATTGGTCACTACGTCACGTGATTGAAGCTGATCCTTTTACGTATGGTAGAATGATTGGCTATACTCCAGTGATGTGCTTGTTTCCCTTTTATCGCTGCTCGCGCTGCAGATTGCTTATTGACTACCTAGCAGCCGAAAATTCTGCTCACGGCTAGATACAGGTCAGCCAATTTTGCATATTTCTTTGAAATGTTAGAAAAAAGCACCACTGCGTTCCCGTACTAGGACACACTCTTGATGCCCGCTGCAGGAAACAGTAGATTTATTTCATAATTAAGAGACTTACACCTGATCGTAAACACACATGACGCGTGTGTTTGAAGTACAGTCTTTCGTGTAACAACCAACTGCCGTAGTTTTCCCTTGTATCATCTGTGTAGGTAGGTTGATTATAATTGGATCAACTATAATATGTTGGAACGACTTCAATTATCCAAACAAAGCTCACATTTGCAAATTCTTGAGCTCCCAAGCGATCATTCCAAACATTGTCCAGAGGCCAGTTTACATTATTTACTTGCCGTGACCACTCTTCCAGCGCTTGCCCGAGAAAGTCACCACTATTGCCAGGGTAACTGAATTTTCGTTCTCTTCCTGACTTTCAAAAGTATGATTTCTACGTTCTATGACTTCCTCAAAAACGCACAATGTGTCACTAGATCCTTTGCCAGCTGGCGCTATCACTTTGTCTGCGCAATTATCGATTGCTTGTACAGCAGCCTCTTCAAGATCACAACTATATTCCTGAATAAAAAAGACTCATCACTATTTTGTGTACTGTATAAACTGGAACAAATATCAACGCTGTTCACACCCCGCACCTTGATATGAGTAAGACTCTCTGTTTTTGTAAAATAAGCCCGTATTAGTAGTTAGAATTTTCGGAAAACTTTGATATTCATATGAAGTTCTAGTTCTGTACGGCAGTGCATAAACACCAAATGCGTCTATCCTCTGTTCTATGAATCACATCACTTGGCCATTCAGAGAAGATTTTATGCCAGTGACCGGCAAAGATCGAAGCAATTTTTACCTAAAATAATACGTTTGGACACAAGTATTGTGCCCACGCGAAGGTTTCAATCGAAATTAAAACCGAAAAAACATAGAGTTCGTGGAAAGGCTTCCTCTTCGCGTGACCTCCAAAAGTAAGCAAAACCTAGACTGCAGTCAAGCTTATTAGGTTTTTCAAAGTGTAGACAGCTTGCTACAGTGGAACTATGTGTGCCTCATTCAGAATGGTGTCATAATCACGTCTTGATACCTCAGTCAACCGCCTATTCCGGCCTTTACCGATTAGAGAAGTACGTCATCTTTGCTATAGCTACAACCAACTTCAACAGATTGCGTTGACCGTTGACTTATCAAGTTTGGCTCATGCCGCTACAAAAGAAAGAGCAGGTCCCATGGCTCATCTTACTATGAAATCAGTCCAAAGGACTTTAGTAAGATGAACTCTGCTATCTATCATAACTCCGCTTCGATTCGTGCAGTTGGCCAATCATCTGTATTCTCAGGCAACACCTCGCTAGGTAGGCTCTGAGCTTGCAGTACAACGTACAGTTTTCGTGTTGGAGTCTAGGTCGACAGTTAGCGCATTTTTGCGTCGATCCGACAACCCTTTTCGTTCCCGGGGGCTGTAATCTACGATGTGTAAGCCAATGTTAGCAATGGCTGCCACGCCCACGAATTGCAGACTCATGAAAAAAGTTTTGTTCTAGGAAAACGTCTCACAAACTCGAAAAAAATGAGGGAATGCTGAGCCGGCAATCTTTTCGATGTGGCTTCCAACTGATATTATGGTACCGCAGGGGCAACCTACAGAAAGATGTTCGGACTCGGTAATTTTCAGAATACTCTATGAGGCTTGAAAAACAAAACGGTAGTGTGCGGCGAGTCCTTCCTAGATGATACAAAACATGCGAAACCCTGCTGGTTCAGGAGAGCTAGATAATACTTATAGTACAGAAGAGATGCATGTTCTCAAAGACCAGATTGACTATCTTTCTGTAGTCTTTATCGTTGTACCACAAAGACTTAAGACGTGACTACGAAGAGAGCCAAGGCTAGAAATCTGACATCAGTTTACGATTTCCAATCGAGATACCGGAAATATATCACTACCTTTCAATAACCCTTACGATAGCAAAAAAACATACCAGTTTATACATCTCATTGCTTTTTGAGAGTGTCGCGTTGACAAAATCCATCACTTTACCAGTAGCAACATCTGTGCGAAGGTCGTTGTGAGCCTTTAGAGCTGCTTCTCGCTGCGTATCCGTGATCCCCGTCGAGGTGCACCCAAATGTCGATGTTGAGTGGCAACCGCATATCACCTTGAAAGAGCGTCGTTTACTCGATTTGGAGTTGCAGATGTAGGTAATACAACTCACCGTCAGTACGACTAATAGCCGCAAAGTATGAAGAACCGACATGTCGACTGCTTTCTTCTGATGTGCCGCAAAGCCTTCTTTTTATACCGCATACTATCAAGTGACTGCATGACAATCCCGATTCTATTGGTAGAGTTCGATGGAACGTCACAAAAGATGTGATGAGTGGGCACAAATCAGAGCGGCTGGCCACAACGTAGTCTGAGTTGCTGTATGATGCAATATCGACTCGTGGTGTGGCCGAATCCATGATAGATTCGAGGCTGAAGCTGGGCCGCTGTGGTTTCATGGAGTAATGTCTTAGAAAGCTGCGAAACAGGTGAGTGCGGGCCACCAAGCAGTCCGCGTGCCTGTCTCGTGCGTCGATCGATCCCCACATTTCTCGTAGGCTCACACGACGCAGCGCAGGCTGTTGAGGTGTCCGCAACTATCTGTTTTATAGCTACGTTCATCCTTCAAAGGCTCTGACTGTGTACTCCCTGCCTCAACCCTTCGCGTTCAATCCTGCGAACTTGGGAATGCAGTTGATTGGTAGTCGTACGATTTCAGAAAAATGTCGAGCGAACAAAAAATAAACCGAAACCTCTTTGAACGAGTGATGACGAAGCAAAAAATTTTGCAAAAAATCACTCGGATTTTTTCGGGAGCCCTTACTATGTATAACTGAAATATGATGGTCATCAGTGGTTTCGCAGAGCTCTGTGAGCCTGGTGTAGTCCACGGCAACGGAAAAGCGGTGGTACGGTTGCGGACTTCTCTCAAAATACAGTAGTCTTTGCAGAACCCCTTTCTCGAGTCGGAAGTAATTTATTGCTGAGTTATTCTCACCTCTCTAGAAATTTCACTTGTTCTTTCCTTGCTTTCCACTTCCTTGCTTCCTTATCTGTCGTTTAATTAGCAAAACCTTGAGCTCACTCATCAATCCCTACTGTCACGGAGAGTTTAATGACGCAACAAAAAGACTGCATTATGTAAGAAGAAGTCGGCAACCTCGTCACAGCCTCTTTGACAAGATTACCGACGGTGCTTTATGAAAATTTCTTAGCGATCTGAAGCCTAGCTTGCCGGAGTAAGGCCCCCATCATAGTCGGCTCAAAAACCGCCCGTCCTAGTCCCACCCGGTCGATATCTATGAGGCACACGCAGGACGGGAAGAAACGAAGTGATAAAAATCATCCTCAACTGAAAAAATTCACCTTCTCTATGTCGTCCTTGGTCGTATCAGGTGGATTTTAAACATTCCACACGGTTTTTAGCAGTTGCGGTCAAATTTATCATATCATAGGACGATTTTTATCATTCGAGGATGATTTCTATCACTTCATTTCTTTCCGTTTTGCGTGCTTCTCATACCTATCGACCGCGTGGGACTAGGACGGCCGCTGTCGTCCGACTATGACGGGGGCCTAAGCAGCGGAGCGGTCGGTCATGGCAAAAGATAACAGTGATAAGGAGATTTTGACATAAAAAGCCCGATAAGTTTCACTTTTATCGGCTCAGAATGAGGGAGTTAGGCTATATCTTGCTGATTAAATGTGAACGCTAGCACCCTGCTCGTTATCGCTGCCAATCAGGGTGAGAGTCCCTTTTACAATTTAGTTCAGTGGATAAAGGGGTTTGCAGAGGTAGATCGTAGCGCGCGATTGAAACCGCGTTGGCCGTTGGTGTTGGCCCACCGCATAATCGCACCGTATCCATTCACTACACAAAACCTAATAGAAGACCATACTCACGGGATAATCGATATCAGCTGTTGGCTCCCTTGCCTTTGATGTTTCCAATAACATATTTACTGTCTAGTTGAACAAAGCCTGTAGATTCGCATAGAAAGATAAAGCGATCGTTTGCAGATCAATATGCAAGAAGCTCAGTGCCACACGCTTGCCACCGGTCGAGGGAGAGCTGTCGAATTGCAATGAGTTTGAAGCACATTGATCTCCAACTCGCCGCTTATGCCCGAACACGAACGTTTTTTTACACCAGAGAAACTTAAGCAGAAAATCCATTTAATAAACCGCGCATAAATCTGCTGCAAGAACAGATATACCAACACTTTGGCCTTCTGCAGCCCCAACGGCTCATTGGTGCGCTGAAAAGAGCATCTAACATCGATGAGCCGCGCCATCTTTGCAGTGTTCCACTCTACAACGCCAGTACTGCGATGCGTCTCTTACTAGCAAGTCTCCTGCAATCAAGCGGTATTCTCAAGGTTTTTTTTCTTCTCTTTAAAAACTGTTTGAAATAATGTCTCTCAAACTTCCGTAAGTATAGCCGGGCTTCGATCGAGAAGGTAAAATTGTAATTCGTTCCTCTCAGGCACTGGGAACGCCGATCAAGCTTTAGGGAATACGAGCATCGAACATTCTCGTGATCCAGCTCAGCTAGATTATTACTGATTCACCTGCCTGTAGCAACTCCGATTTTTCCTATCCGTTGGAATAAAGGGCTTTTTGACGAAAATGAATGACAGGCTCGATCACATGTGAGCAAACGTTTATTGGCTGCAAAAACTGATTGATTTGTGACAGCGCATGCGGCCAGCCTGGATTCTGGACTAAACGTCAGTGACAAGGGCAGAAATCAGAAACAGCTGGTGAGCGCTCATTTCATTAGGACATTCGTCGGCATGGAGGTTTGTTCTCCATTCTGCTCCTAAAAGCCTTCAAATTCGACTTCCTCCAACTAGAAGTACTCTAATGATCTTCTTCTGCCGAATATCCCTGTGAGAGCTGTCCAACAGGTGATACGCTCTCCCGATCAACATTTGACACGCTTAGAGCAGTAAGAAAGTTCGTCGTTCCAGGGACCACCCTCACACTTCACTGTGGGCCGTTGAGCTGTGCCGTCCGTAGTTCTACCACTCGCTGATTATATCAGGCGTTTCAATTGGGCCCTGCAACGACCGCCTCATGGAACACCCTAAACAGCTAACGTCGAGCTATTGCTCAACAATGACAGAGAGATAGGTACAGCCTAGCTCTCTCTTTGAGCCCGTCATAGTGAGGCTCATCGTTTCAAAATCTCCTTATCACTGTTATATTTTACCATGACCGACCGCTCCGCTGCTTACTCCGCCCGGACTCATCCGAGCAAACTAGGCTTCAACTTTAGCTGATATACCCTACTAATTTCATGTTCAAGTGCCTTTTTCATTTTTTTACAGCGCTTCAGACAAAACTTACTAACGAAAGCCATTCTACTCTGCGTTATTTGAAGGAAGCATCAGAGAGGCATCCAGATAATACCGCCACAAACAAAGGGGAAAAAGGGGAAACGGACGAAGTTGGCAACGGGGTGCTTGGAGGAGCTCCAGTCTAAATTTTGAAGGAAACTGACCTTTTCAGGACTACCTGTTGGTTCCAACCATAGTAAGAATGTCCGGAAAACTTCACGAGCAAACTCTTGTCTGAGCAGAGTTGTTTTATCATCTGATAAGTAACGTGTAAGCTCGCACGTGGTTCGTTCCGGTAATCAGCGCACGCTCGCTTCAATTCGCTCACTATAGCGTGATGGAACAGCTTCTCCCAGGAACGGGTTCGCTCTTAAAAATTTTCGGAGTTTTCTCAAACGGATGGAACCAATATATCGGGCGGAAAAGTAAGGTTTGTCTTCCCAAAATCAAGATTGAAGCATTTTGTAGGCAAAAATAGTTTTGTAGCCAACTTTGCCCGTTTTACCCCCTTGAACCCTTCTTTAGGATTGAAATCTGAATGAGGCCTTTCATTCATGATCATTTTAGCTTTTTGCAGAGCTTGGTAGGAGTGCAGCGTCATCAGCGAGTCGAGATGCGAGTCCGAAGGTGCAGTTGGTATAGTGCGGCAGCGAAGCCACCGGTGGTTTAAGAGGATCAACTCCGACTTCTTGACATCAAACGAAAATGCGGAATAGCAACATTGTAGAAGAAGGTGATGGTGTGTACCGTTCAAGCTCAAATAACTTTTGTTTTTTTGTTCGTGTTATCTTATCATGTGCATTCCTTCTTTTGTAGCTCATCTTTCTTTACTGCCTTCATCGGAGTTGTTCCGTTCCATATGGTGAAATCCTTCATCAAAGTGATTTGTTATGACGAAGTTCAGGTTTCATAGACGTAAAAAATTGTGAACACTGCTATTTTGTTTTCAAAATAGGTATAACGGGCCCTTTAGCACAATCACGCTTGATTTTTGATTTTATCAATTGTGCTTCTGTTTTCTAAAGATCTTGTCTAGTCTACTTAAATTCCCTAAGTGTACTCAAGGTTTCTTATTACGTTCGTTTTTGAATGCGTGTGATGGATATCTATCAGCCAGTATGTGTGATTTCTGCGGCAATTATGGAACCCGTGTTTTATTTTCATCTTCTTCTTCTTTAGAGCTTGTCCCGCTTCGTTTAAGCGTTCGAATAGACAATTCAATGGCGCCGTTTTTCTCGATTGTGCGCCTGATCGGGATGCACTCAGGCGGCTTTCAGATCGTCGTCCAACGTGTCCAAGCACCGCTGCTTCAGACGTAGTTTTGGTCTCTTAAAATGAGCTTCAAGATCTAAAGCGATCTTCCAAAGTGGAAGCAACACCAAATCATTTTGAGATGTATTCATTGGAAAGATAGTCGAGACGTGTAGCATTAGCACTCGAGCGCAGTCTTTCTGTTTCCATGACGCTGCGACGACGTTCTACCTTCTTGGTAAAGGCCAGCACTCACCACCGCAGAAGCAATAACTCCTGCTACATACCTATAGGCTTCGGACTAGAAGTGATCGGGAATCCCACTGTCACACAAAACACCGTTGGTAGAGCTCCATTCACATGAAAAAGCAATGACGCCGTAGTGAGCTCATAAGCAATGCTGTCGCCAGATGTCATTGTTGATCAAAGCCCATGAAACTCCGTATCCGTACGCCATCGATTCGTGCCGTTTAATTTTATGGCCTCCTGCTCAGCTTATTTACGTCGATTGTCAAGTGTTCGGCCTTCCCTGAAGCAGAGTTTTGACTGGGCTAGATGATCAGTCTATGCAGGCCTGTGCCTCTTGCTCGAAATCATTTTCGTTCTTCGACACCAGCATCACATCGTTCGCATGAATTAACGTCCACGTTGTGAGCCTCTGCAGATTCCTATCTCTACTGTTGTCTGTCATAACAATGACAGACAACAGTAGAGGTAGGGCCGAACATCGATGTACACCAACAACTTGCTATTCACGGAGTGCTTCAATCGCAAATTGTACTCTCAGGGCATACCAGATCAACTAACTCCGGACGCTGTAGAAGGCCTCCTCCAGGTCGATGAAAGCAGACTAAAGCGGCTAATTTTTCTGTGATTCTTCTCAGCAAGAAGTCTAGCGGGCTTTTAGCTTGTGAAGTGCTGGGTAGTGCTGCAGAAAGGAACAAATTCGCACTGGACATTGGGAGTGAATTCTCAATGAAAACATCCGGAACCGATTAGTTGCTGATTCAATTGCTAGAAAACTCCGAGAATCAAGATGTAGATGGTGTGGTCACGTTCTCTGTAGTGAGGACGACACCCTTCCAAAGATTGTTTCAAAATATAAAACCTTATGGCAGAAGACCGAACGGACCGTCTGAAGAAGCGATGTGTGGACACCTTGTGCAGCGATTTGAAAACTGCTGGTATACATCCCGATCAGGCGCAAGATCGAGACGTACTCGGAAACACTGCTTGGGCCAGCGGTTAAGCGTTGCGCGCCACCGTTTTGGCAGTGGGTGTAAGCGTCCCAGTCAAAAAAGGCTCACCGCTGTAGTTATCTATCGACGGAGTTTATAGGCAGATATATCTTAGTCCTGGGAAGTGGGCCTCGAGCCCCTACTTTGAAGATCAATGCGTAACTTTCAATCCTGTGAAAGCCTTAGTTAATGGTTGGGTCATCTCTGAGGACAAGACAACTCATTCTGTTCTATAGAATATGAGCCGAGGTTTGCGATGCCAGCTACGGGTGTGTATCGCAGATCAATAGCAGCAGTTTCGTTCTAGAAAAGTGCTTCATTTTCTATCAAGCCTGTGACATGTAAGAGGGCTAAGGCAAGAGACTCATGGTTATTCAATGATTTCCTGTTGAAATGTCGGCCATTCAACACCACATCTCAACAACTCTTCTGCTAGTCCGAAGAAACTTACCAGCTTATACATCTCATTGCTCTTTGGGAGGAACGCGTTTGTAAAGTCCGTCATTGTACCAGTAGCAACCTCTCTGCGTAGATCGTTGTGAACATTGAGGGCACCTTCTCGCTCCGTGTCCGCAAACTCCGCTGACGTGCACCCAAATTTTGATGTTGGCTGGCAGATACATATCATCTGAAAGAAGCGACTTCTGCTCAATCTGAAAGTGTCGATATATAGATGGTTACTCACCGCCAGTAAGACAAACAGCCTCGCAGCTTGGAGGAACAACATCTCGCGTGCCTTGTTCTGTTCTGCCACAGGGCCTCCTTTTTAAACCGCACACTAACGCAGTGACAGCATGACAACCCCATACATGCTGGTGCAGTTCGATGAATGTCAAGAGAGATGAGATGAGCTCTTGGAAATCAGAATATTCGGGCACAGCGTAGTCCAAGTTTCTGGCTGCATGATTCAATATCGACGCGGCCTTAGGCAGCATCTATGTATGGCAGCGTTCCAGCGTAGTCAGAAAGCTCCCTCTAGTTCCTGCTGCTTCCCAATGCTCCTCAACGCTGATGGATGTATACACCACCAACTCGAGACGTGAACGTAACCCCTCCATCGAGTTCATTTTACTGATAACCTTCAAGCAAATGATTAACCATTATGTCGGGTTGACTGATCTTTCTACAAGACTTGCTATGGCTGTCTGAGCTTGGGTGAAGAGGAAGGAAAAGGAGTTTTAAAGTTACAGGTTTGAAGCCTATTGCTAGATAGATGAAGCGTTAGGCTCAGAACTAGCTCCTCATCTCTGTTGCGGGCAGGAACGCGCAGGAGCGGATGTGAGAGAACGAAAGCATCTAGAAAATCGTGTACTGGCGATGACAATTTTCTATGCGCATTCGCATACTCTCACGAGTACTACGCCGATTTGGCGCTGACGCAGGACAGAAAGGCGGAATCGTCTTAGATTATTTGATCGATTGTGGCCAAGCAGTGCCTCCGCTGACACAGCCTTAGAGCTTGGTTGGCTGGTGCAGCGAAAACTCGCTGATTGCGACTGATTAGGTCATGTACTTCCTCGGTACGGCAGCCTTCAGGTCTACGTCATTGATCCATGATAGTCCGTGTTCCCAGCCGGTCGATTTGTATAATCACTCGAAACGAAAACAAACAAACCACTTTTCGTCGGGCCATCCTGGGGCGTCCGTAGTCCCATCCGATCGACATGTAAGTGAAGCACGAAAATAGGGAGGCTAAAGGTTGTTGTTCTATAGGCCGTTCTGAGTCGTCCGAAGTATCTCCTTGTCACACCGCGATTGAAGTTAGATCAATAACGCCGTACATACTTCCGCGGCATTCTGTCAAGCGTAGCCACGACAAGCTCATAGACGAGATAAGCGGTACCTCGGATGGCCCGGAGATCGAATTTTCCAACGATTATACCCCGGCTGTGAGGGCGCAGCAGGGTGTGATCATTCAAACTCGCTCAGGGACTGCAGGAGATTATACGATTCGCCCTTATACTCGAGGTATGATTATTGTCGAATCCGGCCTCAAAACCGGCTACGGACGACCAGGAAAGACATCGGCAAACTGTGCTCCAACTAGAGTGCGCTGCATATTGATTACAACCTCATAAAATCTGCAATATCTCGAAACAGATAGTACGAATTATTTCGCCATATTCCCCTTCAAAAATGCAGCTTCTGGAAATCTGGACCTACTTATTTTAGGATATACCAGCCTATTCAGTGGACTTGCCAGTATTTTTTTCCAATTTTAAGCCGTTGCAAAGTGATAGAATACTCAATCAAATTTGAGAGCGTTCGCCCAATAATTCTCGATGTGATCCACCGCGCTGTTTAAAAATGATTTAGGAGAAAAAAGAAAAGAATAATGACAGTCCTTCGATGTGGCTTGAAACAATAAATGCATCGTTCAAGTGACTCATGTAAAACAAAATATCAAACTATCATTAGCAGTATCACTGATGACTCTGGATTTGTCCTCTGAACATCTCGAGAATGACTTCTCCATCCACTTATTCTATCATGAAGCACAGACGGCTTTCAGTACACCCTGATGTCAGAAGAGATCGTTCATGAAGCCTCGTATGATCGTGAATCTTGTGGAACCCTTGTAATGCACATCAATGTCTGGACTTGTCACATATCCCTTGATCTACGTATCGACGGCTCATTCAATATCTGTCATACAAGCGCATGCCATCGTTATTGAGATGTTGATTGATCTCTGTGTTCGTGTTGTATGTCTCGACAAACTGCTAGAAGCTTTTAATCTCGAATGTTCGAGAGCATTTGAAGAATTCTCTTTGAATGAGTGGAAACGACGAATACTCTGCCGAATCAGGCACACAGGAACTCTGCGTTGCAGGTGGCGCACATAGCACATGGAGTGCCTTTGATGTAGATGACTTGATCGACGATGTTCCCTCTGAAATAGTATGCCAGAGTGATTTATGTCGAAACAAGCTAATTCAAACATTACCCTGGATTGTATATGCATGCTGTGTACCAGTTGTAACCGCAAGTGTTGCTTTCAGATACTGCGCATCCCACATGCGTTGTAGTAGCCCAAGCCATCTAAATGTCAACTTCTAGTCTGTCAAAGGTCGATACAGCACTTTCACGCTCCTTGCAAACGATGTGTGCGTAACGGTAACATTAACACAGGCCTGCACAGCGTGGTTTCGTGCAGCGAAACGCCATGCTTCCACTAAAGAATGCACCCCTTGAGAAATCTAGAAGTGCGCATTAAATGTGCACTACAGCTTCTCAGGTCAATACTATCCGATCAGATCTCTCCAGTTATATAGTCTTTGTCCGTTACAACGAAATCGGCCAACTACCCTTGCCCACTCGTGTATGAGGTAGCACTTACCCTTGTGAAAAAAGCGATCGGGGTCCCAACGTGCTGGGCCCTGAAGGTAACCTTCAATCCTGGTCCGGCGACCTCCCTCACTCGAGACCACCAAAATTTTATAGCCTAAAGATGTTCATCTTTCAGAAAGTCTAAGCGAGTATGCTCACAGCCCAAAGTTGGAAAACAAACAGCTGTAAGAGCAGTGATGCGATCCGGATAGCTAGATTTTGGCTCAGAGTGAATATTCTGCTGCATTGTTCGTGGAACATTCGGGTCATCAGTAGGCGAGCATCTTTTCACGGAGTTGATGGCGTGTGTTTCCAATGTGCAGTCGTATTTCTATGAGTAAATTAGAATCTCAGCAATACTTCCAAGGTACTGCTAGTGATGACATTTTTTTAGACTTTCTACCATTTTTTCATTCCAGATTGCAGAAAAAGTGAAGAATGTAGAGAACATTAACCCGACCTACCAGGGCAGCCATGTTCTGCGCAGTGGGGAGAAAGTTTCCTGTATCCTTCTGGACTTGGCCTTGCGCTAACAAGGACCTTAAAATGAAAAATCACGACAAGAAATATGCATTTTCAAATCAGGAATGATTGCAAGAAACAAGAGGAACAATGTTCTAAAAACGCTTGGCAATTCATCATTACAACAAACCTTCGATAGTTGTGTGCTTCCACTGCTTTGATTCTGAGATTGTCGTTCATTTCGGTATTTGAGCAAGTCCCCGCTGCAATAGTTCATGCATTTCTAACCTAATACTAAAGGTCATGATTTATCCATTTTTGGAACCTTCAATAGTCTCTCTTCAGTCCGGCTTATAGTGGGCCGATCGGCTGTAGCCAGCCCGGCCGTTAATCATCTACATACATCACCCAAATCGGGTGTGTTTAATTCACCCGTCGTGGACGGAATGAGCACGCATGTGTCGTCGATCGCCTTCCCGGTCGATACGCATGTAGTAAACTGCTCCTTCAAGTCGACAGATTCCCTCGATGTAGCGACAGACTGACCTCGCCTGGCTCATCCTAATCCAGCTGTGGTCTTCCAGGTCAGTTCCACGCATTGCTTACTGAGGTGAAACTCATCCCGTTGTGGCCGGACTGATGCTGCAGCAGTGCGCTCGAAAGCGCCAGCGTGATCGATAAAGAATAATAAGACAGTGCTCGCGTTGAGAATCCCTTACGCGTTTCTGGTAGAAAACGTTAGCACGCTTACCAGTAGGGGCACCAAAAGACTAAATCTTTAGAAGTTCAATCATCGATATCAGTTCAATGATCAATGCACTTTCCAACTTCCGTGAGAGTGGTGCTCACTCAGCCGAAACAAATTTCTCGATTTTTGACTATTTCTCGTGCCTACACACCCTTGCTTGGATTGTTTACTTCAAAAAAAAAAAACAAAAAAAAACAATTCTCTAATAAACACCGACTCTAAGCGGTTTCAAACTCATTTCTAGACATATTCTGAAATCTCTATTCTGAGAACACCTATTGGTCTGCGACATCGAAACCACGGCGAGAATTCACGGAACGCCAACCACACTTTAACCGTTGCTCCCGGGTCAGTCAATTTGTACACATCAGCCACAAATGACGTGACGACGACTGGAACATGGCTATCCCTTCGCGAGTTTCAGCCCAGTAGTCTAATGTGATAAGGATGCCACGAAAGAAATCTTCGCGATCGCCCAGGTAGATGGGTCGGATGAGCTGAAGACCAGCAAGAACAAAACCAAGCTAATAACTACAGACGGATAGTCTACTCTCAACGAGACAGCCTTGAGGAGGGTCTCAGGGTTTAATCTATTTGAACCAAGGGAGGCGCTTTATCGGTTATCGACAACAGAAGAGGACGTGCCTCGCATGCTTCCTAAGTAGTGTCTGTGAATAGAAAGGCAACATCTCAGTAAAGAAACATGTTATCTTAAAATAGGCTATTTAGAGAGATCTAATCGCTGAATGGCAGATTGAACACGGTAAGCAAGTAAATTAGCAGGTAAGTAAGTAAGCAAGTAAGTAAGCAATTAAGTTATTAAAGGCAGTGTTCACGATAATCTTCGATTTTGAGATTAATCGCTAAATCGATTGTTTGGCCCTAGAGTAGAACTGCAAAGATGAAGAAACCGAGAAAAACGCACCAGAAGGGCACGAAAACCTCAAGTATCAGCCCGCCTCTTAAGTATCAATGGAACTGTTCGTTGTGACAATGAAATCTTTTGTGGACCCGTCTTTTGCAATTCTCCATTCTGTATTGCTCCGTTATTTCCTTCGGGCCCTAACTGATACTGTTTTGCCCAACATATTCTTCCATTTTCGATTAGTCCCATTTTTTACCGGTGACAACCACCGTGAACATGTTCATCCAATAGGATAACTAGTCCAGGCCATAGAATAATGTCACTGAAATAAGACGAATTAGTGCGTTTCTCGCCGTTTCTTCGTGATTATGGTAACACTTGGTTGCCAACGCATTGTTTTGAGTGGAAAACTTGGAAACGAGAATCATCGTGAACACTGCCTTTAAAGGCAGCACACACGCTCGTAAGCATAGTCGAGATAACAGCATAGATAGGTCCGCACGGCCCGTACTATGTCGTCAACGACGTTTGAAGCGCTGAAAACTGTCCAGGATGACAGTATTTGACAATGTTTGAGCAATCTTGCCTTCCACGCCCGTATTTTCACACCCCTTTGAGTAACAGAATGAGAATCGATACTTGTGAAAACGTGTGATAATTGAGAGTGATAGCACTATCACATGGGAGTGCACGAGAGAAATAGCTTGGTTTACTTGAGTATAACATGTCTGCATACCTATTGACTCTCGTCCACTTTCGAGAATGCCGCTCCACTTTGGCTGACCTCTTGAAATGGAGGATTTTATCAGTGCACAAACATGCTATACTCAAGTAAACCAAGCTATTTCTCTCGTGCACTCCCATTTGATAGTGCTATCATTCTCAATTATCACACGTTTTCACAAGTATCGATTTTCATTCTGTTACTCAAAGGGGTGTGAAAATACGGGCGTGGAATGCAAGATTGCTCAAACATTGTCACATACTGTCATCCTGGACAGTTTTCAGCGCTTCAAACGTCGTTGACGACATAATACGGGCCGTGCGGACCTATCTATGCTGTTATCTCGACTATGCTTACGAGCGTGTATGCTGCCTTTAAGTAAGTGCGATATCACGGAAAATGTCCGTGTCTTGCCTTCGCAGTGAGAGGCAGTGTTCGCGATGAACTTCACTTCCGATATCTCCACGGTTTGCGGAAGGTCTGGTGCCCCATATAGCAAGGCAAGCTAAAAAGGACACGAAAGACGCGTTTTTGAGCCAAAACAGGCCCTCCCTTGTTTACGTTGATTTTCGAGCGTGTAGGGATTGACCGCTAGAAGGATGATACCTACCAGTGCAATTAAGCGATCAGCTCCCTCATTAGCACTTCCTTCACTCCATCATTCCTGCAATCTGGGTCTTCATTTGTTCTTTTCGAGGGGGCGGATCTGGGGCAACAGGCGTGTCTGGGGCACCAAAACGCTTGTTTGCAGCCGTTATTTTGCCGCTCCTGACTCGCTTTCTACCGTTCTTTCGACACTGAGAGCCTAGAATTCTTCTCGCCTATCCTTTCACTGTGGAAAGTCAACGAGAATGATCATCGTGAACGCTGCCTCTAAAACACTACCTGAAGGTGTTGTTGATGTTGTTCCTCCATGGACGCAAAGTCCGAAATCGCAACTCGCTGGTTCGATTTTTGTGCAACCATGCGTTTTCGAACACGTCTTAGCCGTATTGTAATAAACCTTCTTATTGATTTGTGGGGTCCTGCAAAGATTTAGCATCGAGTATTGGTAAAAAAATCATAAACTATAAAATGGGCTCACGGCAATCCATACACACATGCTCCCGCTGATGGAGTGGGGGCTGCTGGATTTCCGCATAATTCTTCATAACATCCAACTGCTGTAGTTTTTCCTTGTATCATCTATGAAAAAAAATTGAAAATTAAACACCTCTGTGTCACTTTTGCAGTTTTTCACCGCGACAACTCACGTTTAGGAATCGCAGCACAGATCTCAACGTGAACGAGTCGGTGAATTTGTTATCCGGCGCTGACGCTGCCCAGTCGAGTGTTTTCGCCTTGAGTAGACCCACCCATGTTGTCAAAGCCTTTTCGAGAGGAAAGCGCTCATTAGCAACATATCTGAACCACCAGAATAATGTTATCTCTATCTATTGTTTTCATCTTTCTCCGTTTATATACTCGAATCTACTTGTATGTAGACTTACGCGTCAAGGTTGAGTCCATTACCGATCGGTGGCTGACTTGGGGGAAATGTGGGACAATTATGAACAAACTTCTTCGCCATCTCTTCAAGGTCGCAATCCCATACCTAGGTTTTTGAAAACTCGAGCGCCAATATCAAATGAGACGGTATAGAAAATTGGTTAGACAGAGTGCGCCTAGTACTGCATACAAAGCGTTTCGAAAATAAAGACGCAGCCTCTAAAATTTCGTTATCCGATCAGAATTCTATCGGTTGCAGAAGATATCATTGCCATTAAACTAGTCGTGCCAAAAGATCCTACTGTATTTATCGAGAGTTGTCGACAGGAATCTGTGCGATTCTGATTCTTATGATAAGAATGCGAACTCCGGAAAGCCAAAGAAGCTAACACCCCCCCCCCCCTATGTTCGGCGTGTTAGTCGGCTTGTTTCCAGCTCGTCTTTCTCTGCCAATTCAAGACTTGATGTCTCGGCAAAAAAAGACTCGATGCTCTTGTACAAGTCGGCATGAAGTCCTAATTTGCAGCGCTAAATGCACTGTATGGGTGAATTTGCCGCTAGGATAGGTGAGAATGGGGTGAATATGCCGCAAAAATAAGGTGAATGTTACGCGAAACGATGTCAGTTTACAGCGAAAATGGGGTGAAAGCGTTGCAGGATTTAGCGGGCCGGAGCCGCCACGACCCACTGCAAGGTGGCCAGCCTCGCAGTGGAAACAAAATTAACCCCCTCACGGTATAGATATTTCAGGAGCCCTCTCTGTGAGCTCTTGAGTTTGGTCGCTATAGCAAGCAGCAAACTTCATTTCTGCCTGCAACGTACTCAGCGCGGGTTTGCTGAAATCGTTTATCACATGCAAAAACAGACCGCACTCTTCGGTCAAGATTGATAATGATAGTTCACTATAACTCGCGGCAAATTCACTCTTTGCGCTGATTGATATCCAGCCGCTCAGCAAATTCACCGTTTGCGCGAATAAGCTTTGAAGACCGCGCTAAAGGTCAATTTCACGCCTAATGATAATAGAGAATAATAAAGGCCGCTTTTTCCGAAGCATCAAGTCTTGAATTGGCAGAGTTAATCCGTCCTTCATCAGGCTAAATTCATTTCATGACTTCTATGTCGTCGTCTCCGACCCCCCCCCCCCTTCCACATCTCATTCACCTTCAAAGGCAGTACGGCTACAGTTCGCAGAGAGGAACATGGCGAAGGAGTGGTCCATGGTGTATATAAGTTTTTTTTCAGGTCAGACTAGACCAATTTTTCCGAAATTCGTGTTTGAGTGATTCGGATGATTCCGACGGGACCTTCGAAACAAACTCATGTTTTTTTCAGCTAGCGGAACGTCGGAGGTGGTACTGTCATGGTATGGGGAGCTCCCTGCTGTGACAGCGTTCTGGAAATTGCGTTTATTTTCACTCATATGGACTCTACTGAGTACCGTCTCATGCTGAAAATCCACCTCTTGCCTTTCCTCATATAGCAGAATGAAGGAGAGCGTGTATTCCAACAAGTCAACGCGTCAGTCCACGTGAGTCGTTCGACGAAGGCATGGATTCACGATAGTAAAGTAAAGCTTATGGACTGGCCTGCATGTTTTCCCGATCCAAACCCCATGGTGAATGTCTGGGCTATGCTGGTACGTGACATTTATTGTCAAGCCCGAACGTAAGCAAACGCTGAGAACCTCGAGGCAGCAATCATACGTTCCTGGAACCCCTTACTCATCCAGGTTATGCAGAAGATGGTGAGCTCGATGCTAAATCGCGTTTATGATGTGATTTCCGAGCATAGAGAACCGATCTGCTACTGAGCGTTCATTGCCTGTTGTTTTTCTTGATGAATCTGCCGCAATCCGTGAGTACGTATACACTTTTGCAGCGCTGTATCTTCAAGTTCAAGACCAAAGTGCCTAATATTTTCGTTTGAGAAGCAGGAATGTTGTGAACTAGGGTTTTCTGGCACGACGAGTTTAATGGTAGATATCTTCTGCAGCCGAAGGCACTCAGATTGGATAACGACATATTTGAGGATGCGCCTATACTTTTGAAACTCACTGTTTAGTCCAATAGAGAGGCTTATTAGCGCTTGTCACAGCAGTGAGTTACAAACCCACCATTTTGTACATCTGACTGCTTTTGGGCAGTGGTTGCATTGTTCCATCCATCTCTTGTCCAGTGGCAACATTTTCCCGGAGATTGTTGTGAATCGCAAGAATCTGTTGACGCTTTGTTGGGGTCAGATTCGTCCCGTTGCAGTTGAATGATGACTCGCTTCTGTCTATCACCTTCAACACTGGATGCAGCCACCATGTTAGACAGAATGTTGAGGCAGTAGAACTCACCGTTATGAAAGCTAGCAATTCTAGGATATGAAAGATCCACATGTTGGCTGCATGAAATATACCATGGTTCCAATCTTATATATGTAGCCTTCGTGGCGTTTGATACATTGTTCGACGGACTACCTAGATCCCGCCCAATAGAGCACTCTCGCACAAACATATTCTGCCTGCCAGAGCAAGAGCCAGCTTTTGTGCATGCTGGATGAGTATGGAGTGAGTACGAAGTCGGAGCGGCATGCATGAACTACGTTGGCAGGGAGCCGCTCGTCAGTGTAAAGATTTCAATGGCTTTCTGTGGCGTCTCTGGCTGCGATCCCTACTAAGCGCATCCGCATGCGCGATTAGCATCAGGTGCAAGCATCATTTCTCCTCCATAGACTTGTCTTGAAATTGTTCTTTTCTATCTACACTCGTTAGTTAACATTCACTTTTGAGGTGTTAGCTGTCAAGCAGACTTTGCAGTGCTGCTAAGTAAAGCTTACCGCCAGTGTTCAAGATTGTTTCCGATCCCGAGTTACCGACTCGAAACAATGCGCTGGCTATTAAGTGCTACCACAACAGCGAAGAAATGACGGAAAAAGCACCTAAACGCCTCATTTCGGTGAGAGATTGCCCTGGCCTGAACTAGTTAATCGGTAGGATGGACGAGTTGTTGGCGATCGCCACCGGTGAATTATGAGGCCAGAACAAGTTGATAGAATATATTAAGCTGCGCAGTACTACTTAGTATCCGTAGGGAAGAAGGAAGCAACAGAGAGTTAAGATTTCCAAGGAACGGGTACCGTCGCAACAAATAGTTTCACTGAGAGTATGGCGGATCAGTGAAAGTACATTTCGTGAACTTATGAGCCGGTATACATCAAAAATGGGTGCGTGCTCTTTATACGCGAGATCACCTGCCCTCTCATCAATTGTGCACTCTATCACTCTGTCTGCCTGAATTTGTGCGCTTTTTGGTCAATGTGCATGCGCACATTCAATGGTACATTTTCAAGAACCAGGTAATCGATTTTGCGAATAATCCCAAAGTTGATTATTACCCTTGCCTTCTTTCTCAATCGGGCTGGTGGACACCCGTACAAGCAATTATTCACGTTGCCTCTCGCCTCAAATTGATACAGGTGGAGACAAATAACCGTATCATCAAACACCTCGGCCGGCAGTTTGAACGTTCAATCTCCGCGACTTGTCATGGCAGTGTCGGGACTATGAAACAAAGCAGGTAACAAGGCCTCCTGCCTAAAGGCATAGAACACCCAGAAAAAATATTTTTCAGATTTCATGCTAATTTTGGAGAGGGCCACACGCTGATTACAGCGGTATTTCTGAAATCCCCCCCCCCCTTCAAAATATAGGCATTTTGAAGGAGCCGTAACTCTGTTCATAGGGGTCTCAGACGATTTCAATGATACCGCAGTGATCAGCGTGTGACTGTCTCCAAGATCAGTATGGAAATTAGAAAATAACTCTCTGGGTGTACTGTGCCTTTAGGCTATATAACGGCGAGCTTGCAACTTGCTACCGCGCATCAGCACCTAGCCAATTGTGTGTCAACGCTCAGCATCGACGTTGCGTAATCGTGAAAACCGCTGCCAAATTATGCGCCGGATTTAAGCTTTTGGCTGTTCGTAAACGTGTATTAACGTTAATCGATAGAAGAGGATCACGACACAGACAATATTGCTACAACTGCCAGGTGATCGAACGATTATTATCCGTAAAAACCTCTGCTAGGACCTCTGACCGAAGGATAATAACACAAGCACAAATCAGACTATACGGCAATAATAGAGTCAGAAATAGAACCAACTGTATGCTAACCAATGCGAGCATACAGCGCAGTTTATAATTATATCAACACGCACTCAGAAGGCCGACATTGAGCTCCGCGTATTATCTCGTTTGATGACAAGATTATCATTTGTCTTCGAGCACTCTGAACCCGTCTCCACAAAAGCACGCGAAAACACCAACAAAAATATATGAAACTGGGTATGAGCTTTTTATGATTGAATTCAGGGGCGGCATGCATGAACGCAGCGAACGGTGTCAGGGAGCCGCTCCGCGTGCCATGCGCGCAGCGTCGAGCAACGGGGCGGCCCCGAAAATCAGGCACATCAATACACGCCACGAAATTCGGGGACGCCCCGTTGCTCGACGCTGCGCGCATGGCACGCGGAGCGGCTCCCTGACACCGTTCGCTGCGTTCATGCATGCCGCCCCAGCATTTATTCTACTACCACATTATTTAAGGCAGTGTTAACGATGAGAACCGTTTTTCTGTTTTCCAGCCTTTCTTGAAAATGGCCCCATGCTGATTCCAATGATGTCTCTGAAATCGTACACGACCTTCTGGGAACCAAGTTATGGTCCCTCAGAGATTGAGGTATGGAAACATGGTGGACGAGTTGTCCGAGGCTTGTAACTTCCGTCTTTTGCAGCCGATCTATGCGAGCTGACCTGAGTAAAGAGAGAAGCTGAGAATGAAGGGAAGAACGGGGCTAATGATTGAAAACCATCGCTCATCTCACGATCTCGAACAATCATTTGTTCACGTCGGTGGGCGTGTGATGCGCTTTTGGGGTTTTCAATGCGCTCGAAGTTGCAACTTAGGGCTCTTTTGAGGCTATTCCTGGCTCGTTTTCATGCATTCTTTCGACGTTAACTTTACGGAGTGTCCCTCCAATACCCAGTCCTGGTGGAATTTCGAAAACTTTTTTCATCGTGAACACTGCCTTTAAACGAATCCTGCGCCAAATTTTTATTAGTCGAATTACCGGGGGTGTGTATACAAGTCTGTTGGTACCTGCTCGTTGGTGCCCCTGCTTCTACTGAACCCAGCAGACGTTTGAGTGTACACAGGGAACGTTCGAGCGATATAGCGTGCACAACTATATCGCGAAAGTATCCCGCACATTGCATAAAGGTGTCGCCGTCCGGCACACTAAGGCCTCTGGTCCATGACACCTTAGGATCCGTACCTAGGGAGTCATGGAGTCTTTGGCCACAAGCCACAATTTCGCCACCCTGAACTGTCGATCGCTGTCGAGTGATATCCAAAAAACTGCGCTATCCAGACTTCTGAGCTATTTCCATGCACCGCTTGCTGCTTTGCAGGAAACCCGCCTCAAGGATAGACCCGTCATCAGCGTCGGAGAGTACACCATCTACTGCGGTAACGCTGACGATAGGAGAGTGGGAGGCTGTGCAATAGCTGTAAGGAAGGATTTCAATGGTATGGTCAAGGAGTTCGGCTCAACGTCGTGTCGGAATGCATTCGTACGACTGCGGGATCACAGAGGATTCAATCTGTGGATAGTGAGTGCTCATGCGCCCACTGAAACCGCCGAAGACAATTCGAAGGATGCGTTTTATGAGGAACTCAATACGTTGCTGGCCAGGATACCTTGTCAACATGCTGTTGTCGTGGGGATTGACGCAAATGCGAAGATGGGACTTGATCAGGAATCCGAAGTACTCGGTAAATGGTTCTACCCAGTGGAGCAAACATCGGACAATGGCTACCGCCTTGTCGACTTTTGTGAACGCAGTGGTCTGATTATTGCATCGACATTCAAGAGGAATCATCGCCGCCATCAGCTTACGTGGCAGGGACCAACCCGGCTATCTCCAGAAGAGCAGCGGAAGCGGAAGATGACAACTTTGAAACTACAGCTTGACTATGTTCTGACCAGGAATATTCCAGTATCGGACATTCGAAGATCTAGAGCTGTGTGGGATGTCGCATTCGATTCGGATCACAGTCCTGTTCTGTTGAACTTCACTGCGAGGATTCATAAGAGGAAGCGAGGGGCTCAGCCTCTCCAGAGGATTGACATGACAAGTCTCAGAGATGAAGAGTGCAGAAGGAATTTCCGACAACGCGTTTCTATTCACATCGGAGTACGGACTAAGAAGAAACTTTGCGGCGCGGATTCTTTTGTCGAGTGCATCCAGGACGCTTCGAAAGAGGCACTCCCGGTTGTACAGCCTAAGAAGAAGTTCGCCTACGTCTCAGAAGAAACAACATCTACCTACAACAGAGTATGTGCTCTCCGAACTGCAGGAAACTTCGTGGAGGAGAAGCGTCTGAGGAGGAAGTTGCGTCGGCAGCTTCAAAGTGACCGCGAACGAGAGTGGACGTGCAGAGCTAAGGAGTTCGAGAAGGCTTGGGAGGAGAAGAATCCGAAGAAAGCCTACACGTTGCTGCGACAGTATAGCGGGAAGATGAAGAGATGTTCTCCTGTCTTGAACACTACCAATGGAGTTGCAGTTGGTGATGCGACGCTGCCAATATGGAAGGATTACTTCAGTTCACTACTGAATCGTCCAGCGCCATCAGTACCTGAGCTCCCGCATGTTCAGAGAGCACATTACGATGTCAGTGAGGAACCGCCGACTGAGTCTGAAGTTTTGGATTGTGTCCGGAAAATGAAGAATGGAAAGGCAGGTGGAGATGACAACATCACTGCTGAAATGCTGAAAGCTCTTCCTCCGTCTGGGATTCGTAAAATGACCAACACCATCCGTGCCATATGGATGAGCGAAAGGATACCCGATTCGTGGAGACATGCGATCATCGTACCTCTTCACAAGAAGCTATCCGTCACGGATCCTAAGAACTACAGAGGAATCTCTACTTCGTGTCATGTACAAGGTTTTAGAACGTATCATTCTCGAGCGACTTATCAAACATCGTGAAGGAACGACCAGAGATGAGCAAGCCGGTTTTCGACCTGGAAGATCGACCATCGTCCAAGTGTTCGTCGTGAGAAGAGTAATTGAATCGTGGCAGCGGTTTTCGAAGCCATTACAGCTTGCTTTTTTGGACTTTGAAGCCGCGTTCGACTCTCCTCATCGTGATCGATTGCTCAATGCTCTGCGAGCAGATGGAGTCCCGGAAAAGTATGTTCGGTTAATCGAGGACATGAACAAAGGAACAACAGCAGCAGTTCGTACACCTGTCGGATTTACGTCAGCTTTCGAGGTGAAAACAGGAGTAAGGCAAGGAGCCGTTGCAGGACCTTTTCTTTTCAACTTCGCCGTTGATGACATCATGCGTAGAGTTGCAGAACAGTTTCCTGCGGATGTGATCCTAACACCATCAGGACGCTCCCTTGTCGACCTGGAGTACGCCGACGACATTGTGTTATTCGCTGAAAACAACGCAAAACTTCAAAGGATTGTGAACCTCGTTTCGAAGTATGCCGCGTCTTCGTCCCGACAAATGCAAGCAGATGTGGGTCTCTCAGAGGCCTTCAACTGGAGTTTGTGTGGACGGACAACGTATCGAACTGGTGGACGATTTCTGTTATTTGGGCTGTTTGCTGAAGAACGATGGTAGTTATGCAGCGGATATTCGACAACGATGTGCGAAAGCTACGTCTGCATTCAATTCTCAAACCAAGTGTTTGTGGTCTACCACCATCGCGAAGGAAGTCAAGTTGCGCGTCTACCTATCCGCTATTCGCCCTATCATGATGTACGGATCGGAGACGTGGGCAGCACCGAAAACGCAGATGGAAAGGTTGGATTGCACGGAGAGGAAGCTTTTTAGGCGTTTGCTTGGATATTTCTGGCCGCGTGTATGCCATAACGGAGACCTTTACAAGGAAATCGACGCAGTACATCAACGCTTGACACGAGGGAGGTGCCAGCATCTCCTAACGCCATCTCAAGCAGCAATGGAAAGTCGACTTCGACTGCTCGGGCATATACTAAGAAGAACGCCGGATCGTCTCGTACAACACGCTTTAAAAATGCTTCCAAATCCTGTCTGGAAACGGCCACCTGGGCGTAGGCGAAAGTTCTGGACGGATGTGGTTAAAGAGGATTTAAAGTCACTCGGCATCGAAAGACAGTTCAGGCGCGATGTTTCGTTTCGCAGGAAATGGAATAGTGACAGCTGGATGGAATGTGTTCAAATTGTGGCTGAAGACCGTGAAAAATGGACACGGCTGACTACTAGGACGGCACACCTCGGTGAAGATGCGGAATGACCGCGTCAGGCGAAAGCCAACCGATTAAGTCAAAGTAAGTAAGTCAAGTCGAATTACCCTTGTCGGCCCTTGATCATTAGACGAAGTGTTGGACATTACCAGAAAGATCAGTCAGTCATTTTGTCTCGGACGGATCGCGCATTTTTTCCAAAAAATTTTCTCGAGAGACTGCATTTTTATCGCTTTTCCGTTATCCAACGTCTTTGATGAACAAGCCACAATTTGATTTGATTTATTACACAGTAGAACCGTGTGGAAGACAAACAATAAACGAAACACCTAAACGGCAAGCTAAAGAGACTAAAGATAGTAGAACGAAAATAGAGCATGGAGTGGATAAACTGTTTACGAGGCATACACCGTGACCATGAAGGAATATGATCTTGTGAAACTCGTTTTTGGGACAACAGATAACTCTCAAGCGCCTTTTTGAATTTAGTAAACGTCTCAACTACCAAACCTGACCGAAGTACTTTGTTGAATTCAGGCCCCGCCTTATTGACAAAAAAAGTGCTGTCTTACGTTCCGCCTGGCCCCGGCGAGGGCAAGTTTTAACCGGCGCTCCCCTAGTGGTTGACAGTATCAGGTTGAACAGCCGGCTAGCCTTGATACCAGCACTCCCGTGAATGATTTTAAGCATCATTATTATATTAAACCTTCTTTTCAGGGGTTAGGGCGCTGATCATAAAGCATATTCATATTTTCATATTCACATTTTTGATGAAATCTTCGTTGGGTACAACATACAACTTTGCAGGTCAAAGTTTCTGAGTCCGCCGAAAGTTCTCCATGAGGTTTATTAAGGCATTACAGACCCTAAGTTCGTCCATTTTTCAAATTTTCAGTCCTAACCATTTGCTGTTCCCTACTGGAAATTCTGGAAATCGAGAGACAAAAGTTTCCTTTCATGATCGGCACGCCCGAAATTTCGCGACAGGTCTTGTTTCAGAGTACCTTGTGAGTACAGAGTTGGAACACCTTCCTGCTCCAATCGAAGTGGTTCCCAGCGGACCGCGTGTCCACACATGTCACCCACGGAAACGATTAGCCGTGGAGCGCACTGGTCGGCTGTAGAAGCAGGCGGTCTCTTTAGTGTTAAAGGCATCGTACGCGCTGAAATCCACTTTCCATGTTTTATGCTCAATCCCTTCCTCGGGCCCCTGTGAGTACGCACAACGAGCTTGGCTGCTCAGAAACGTACCATTGTGAGCATAGAGGAAGTGGAAAGTAAGGCATTCCGTCAAAAGGGGCCGGCCCTTCCGTCAGTCATTTGGCACTTTCGCAATATTTGAGCAGAACGTCGCGTCGCTAAGTACAGGGCATGCCACTGTACGCTGACGCACCGTCGGACGAAAGTGGCATTATCGACTGGAAATTTCTCGTCACACAACGAGCGATTGCTTACAACCCTGCGCCAATGGACGAATTGTAGAACTGTTCCTTGCGCCATCCGCGTAACTATCCCGAGTCGATGCCGGCGCGAATTTCAAACGATTTGCAGAAGGTTTTTAAAATGGTTCTTTCTTGAAAAGTTAACGTTTTCGAGGGGGCTTCTCACTAACTTTAGTTACTATAGGGGTGTAACAACTCAAAAACGCTCAAAAATGAGACATGGTTTCCAGCGCGTACGATGCCTTTAAGCAGGAAAAAATACAGAAAATCACGAACGTCTACCTCCTAGTATCTCATTTCGACAATCTAACTAATAATAGGCTAGTTAGATGGTGGAGACGGAAGTCTGTGGAATGGATCACCAACACAATTTCGCTTTAAACGCCAAAACACTCCGTGCAAGATTTCAACCATTGTGCAGGATTGACCGGTGAGATTTAGAGACTAACTTCAACGCACAAAAACGAAATAGCAAAAACACAGTCACTTTCACAAAACTAGATCATCATAGATTTGCAACGAATTGAGAACCAAGAAGAGAACACCGGCCATTTCCAACGTTCCCCTTAAACTACCTGAAAAAATTGGTTAGTGAACAAAAATGGAAGTAACCAGCATCCACAGAATTTAATTTAACAACGGAAACACAAAGCTGTTCAGCTGAGAAGCACAGCTGAGAAGCGAAGATTTGGCAAGCCGATCTCGAAAGTGGCATTACCGGGCATCGCATCGATCAGACTGAGCGTGACAGAATTGCTTGGCAGTTTATTTTTGAAGACGTCCGCGTCAAAAGCTCATCGAAACGGGGGGCAGGCGGGCATAGCAGGCTTGCCGAGGTTACGAAATCTTCACTTTGCGGGCCAAGAAATCGAGATTATTACAGTGCGTATCATAATCGCCCGCCCTCAAAATGTACGGAGATTCAACTGGGTGCGTCCAAAGTTTTCTGTCCGGGAAGTCGATATGTGAAGGACTGTAATCAGGCGGAAAGCATTGCCCATCATGCTCTGACCACTGCGGCAGGGAGGCAGAAAGCATTTTCGCAAAGCGCTTGCGGATATAATTCTGAAGACTGGTCTAGAACAGTAGATTCGAGCTAATATTGAAACAACACAAAACCTATCAAGGATTTTCGTGAAGCTTTTGTGTTATCTTACTTTAAAGGCAGTGGTCGCTATCAAATATGCTTGTCGTCTCTTTATCTCTAAACCCTTTTCTGGGTCTCGAGTAGTAGGACCTATAAGAAAAAATCGCGAAAAAACCCCTGTTTTGGGCCAAATTTGAAACCTGAACTTTCTTGTCTTTTGATGGTGGACGAGCCCACACCACATCATCGTCATCGGTGACCTCTTATATCAAGAACATCAGCTGGCTTGAAATTGAATTTCAATTAATGAAGCTTTGGATTTATGTACGCATCTAGTCAAAAACATTGATTGAAGTGATGCTTTCATTGATCAACTGTTTTTATTCGCTAAATTTGCATTTATTTCTTCCTCTGAATGTCGATGATTTTTGACTGCTCGGCATGAGACTGCGATCTTTTTCGTCATCGCTGTGCACGTGTGCACGAAACAGCTTCTTTGGTCCCTAGAAACTCTAATTCTGGCCCGTTCTTCATCGTTCTACCTTCATAGTTTTTCAGCTGTTTTTGATCTAAGCTGATTTTTGTAGGTTTTTCTATATCGTTTTTCATCGTGACCATAGCCTTTAACCTGACCGGGAGTGAGACAAACAAGGGGCCACCATTCCATTTTCACAAGCATAGTATTTGCAAAAAGCTCTTGCAAACGCGCTCCGTGGGCCGGATCTTCATGCGCTTCGATTGGGTTGTCTATTGTCAATTTGAGACGCACTCTTGTCAATGTCGTAGCCTAGCTGCCCTCAAAAGTTGAAGCAAAGCAAACCTGTGCGCAGTGATTGACAACTGCTAGTTACACGCTAAGTCCCACATTTTGCCAACCTTCGCGGCATCCCATAGGTGTTCAGTTGATCCAGGTGATGCTAAGGCGAGGCAAGAACTAGAAGGCATTCTGAAACAGACAATCATTGCAGTGCGTATTTAATGAGCACGCAGACTGAATATCCAATGAGCGTTGAGAGTATTGCCTCTGAGAGATCCTTAAAATGTGTTCTTGCCGTCCTGAAGACATACGTAGTTCTAGATGGCTTCGAGTGGTGAACAATTTCTGCGATTCTCCAAATGAGCCGTAGGCGCAAAAGGCCACATTTTATTTTTTTATCAATATTTTTGGGATGCGTGTGTCCTTCTAGTAGACAAAAACGGTAAAAGAGTGTCTTTAGAACTTGTGAAGGGAATCAAGGACGAAAGTAGCCGATAGTGGCGCTCCAGTTTGGAAAAATGTCGTATTTTTTTCGGAAATGTCCTAGAATTTCCTTGGTTAAATGCTGGTTGGCAGCAAATCGTGCCCTGCTAGCAAATTGTGCCATATGACTGAGGGAAGGAAGGTGGGTCTCTTTTGACTGGATCTGAGACACTCTGCCTCCTACATCTTCACAATAATGCGTGTTGAGCCAACAGATTCTCCTGCGTTCTCAGACGGCCCCAAGCAAATAATCAAACACGAAAAAGCAAGCAACCTTCTCTTTTTTAAACTCATCAAAGACATTATTAAACACAGTGATGCAAATCAAAGCAGTACCGTCGTCGGCTTGAAACTATTTGGTGGGGGGGGCACTCGAGAAAATGAAATGATTTATGAATAAAATGAAAATTTGGGGCTGATAGCATCTGTATGATAGCGTTATCATTCATTGTCTTCGTGGAGACTCCATGGAAATACTTCGACTTCTAAAAGTGGTATCATTTATTCTCCAACTGAATCCTGAGGAATGTAGGTATGGAGCTTCGGGAAGGATGGCTCATTCTCGTCACGGCTCTTTGGATTTCTTAGTTTTTACTTCGATCTTGTTATAGTGGAGTCCACCAAGAGTGTCTCATTTACCTATCAATACGAAGCGGTCGGCTGGGAATCAATGTGCATGAATCCCATACCAGCACGCTCGATACCGATTGAGCGAGAGCGGTTGTGCTGCAATAAGTTTCATGTTCATTGATCTCCAATCGACCGCTTCTCATTGATAAATAAATGAGACCTCAGAGGATCGCGGGGTCGTAACGGAGCACAATAGGCTTTCACCTCGACGAGGATAGCGAGGGCAGCACGAGGGGAAGAGCTGCTGCTCGAGCAGCACGTGCTGCCTTTGTGCTGCTCTTAGCAGCACGTGCTGCCCTCGTCCTCCATTTGTCGCCTCAGCTGCTGCTCTTTTTTGTGGCAATTGTAGTGAGGTAACATTGCTCAAAGTGGTCTGTTTGGACAGCTACGAGCATATTTACAATCAGCATGGGGACTTCTTTGTTTTGAGCATGCACATACATATAGACATCTGATTAGTTATATGTGAATTCACCAATTCTCTTTTGTCCCCCGAGCAAGGTGTATGGAATCTAAGCAATCGATTAATCTTCATTTCAGACGATCGTGGGCTGTCAAGGAGCGCAACTATCTCTCACTTCTACTAGAATAGCGAGAGCAGCACAAGGGGACGAGCTGCTGCTCGAGGAGCACGTGCTGCCCTCCTTCTCCAATTGTCGCCCTAGTTGCTGCTCTGTGTTGTGGCCAGCTTAGTGTGGTAACACTGCTCAAAGTGGTCCTGTAGGTAACTACGACCATACTCATGATTCACATGGAGAGTTCTTCCCTTTTAAGAACATGAACATGCCCACTTCCTGGGAAGTTGTATTGAGTTAACACAACCCATCGATCTCCAGCCCTATCACACGGAATACCTTGAAGGCAGTGCTCACGATCAAAACACTTCGGGTTTCCAACGTAAATCGAAAGACCCGGGGCTCAATTCATCAATAGTGCCGAAAAAACGGCTAAGAACGATCACAAAATAGCCCTATACGGTCCCAAACTTGAATGTCCGCTCACGCCACGCCCACTTCCTCAACGGCTACCGATAAAAGTGTCTGACTGAAGTGACCCGACTATAAAAAGGCAACGGATTATCAAATGGGGTAAGTTTTATTGAGCGGAGTGGATTGTAACCTCCTGGATGTATGTTGTTACCCCTAAGGCCGGGTTTTCAGTAGTTTACGGATCGGAACCGGTTGAAAGGAGTGGGCGTGGCGTGAGCGGAACACTCAGGTTTAGGGCCGCACAGGTTTTTTATGCTCGTTCGTAGCCGTTTTTCTGACATTGCTGGTGTTTTCATATTTTTGGATCAGTGAGTGCATCGGAATGATTTTCGCATACCTTCCCCGCTGTACACTTTTTCGACAGTCCTGTTATCAGGTCGACTGTACCAACATCTGTTGCTCGCAAAAAAACAATAGAGGAAGTTGAAGTCAAACGATATCTCCTCATGAATCTGCAGCAAAGGTTTGTCAATTCAATGCCAGTTTGTCTTCGAGTTAAAGACCAGGCGCCGCCCGCTCGCTGTCGACCAAGACACGCTGCCATCCAATCGCGAAATCGCCGCGACCTGACGCTACTAACTGCCAACTGCTCGAAGCCATTTTTCAACACTTTCATTTCATCTTTCATCTCCATCTCCTTTCTATGACTCAATCTTAGGCTAAATGCGCGGTGGCGGCCAATGATTTGTGCGGGTAGCTCACTTTTATCAGCGCGCGACCTCTCAGACGTGGTACTTTTATGCAAGATTCACATTTTCGTTGCATCAAGTCTTCAAAAAAATCTTTTGGTATTTCACTGATTACCAAATTAAACGTTGTTTCACTCTGAAGAAAATGTCAATTTAAAATTTAAAATGGCACACTCGAGAAAAGAAGTTCCTTGCGAGCAATTTAAACGGTTCAGCCCGGCTAAAAAACAGATGAATCGTTCTGGAAAAAGGGATGAGTCGTCCTTCTGATTGGATGGTGGTTGTGTAAAACCGGCTAAAAATTCGAGAGGCGTTCGGCTCTTCGAGAACGATTTTTTTAGCGTGTTTTTTCAGATTTGCAACATTTTGTTTTTTTTTTAAATCTCGAAGGTGTAAACGGAAAATTTTAAAAAATCACCTTCTCACTCTGAAATGCGTTTCCTTGAACTTAAACTTTACTCGCATTTTTGCAGAAAAACCACTTGTTTCGGTTTAATGTCAGAAACTTGTATTTTTCAAATGCTGAGCGGCGATGGTTTGCCAAAAATTAGGCGAAATGGGGAATACATACCTTTTCTTCACGAAAAGCACAATGCTCACAGAATTCAAAGCCGACACTTTCAAAAACAACCTTTCAATGAAAATAATAATTCGAACTCTTCCGAAAAATATCCACGGTAATAATTTAGAAATAAGAAAAAATGTTCAAGAAATTCTAAAATCGTTGTTTTTTGGAAGAGAAGAAATCAACCCTGAAAGTTCCTCTAAACAGTGCTAATTTCAGCGACTCAGAAATATTTTGAGGGGGTCTTTATTCTTGGAATATGTGGATATAACTTTTTTTTACAAAGAAAGTCATAATTCTACAAGTGGAAACTCTGAAAAAATTGGTATGGGGTTCCCAAAACTAATCTCAGATTGAACAGTTTCACATGTAAGACTGGTTCAGCATTCATCCCCTTGAAATTAGATTTGGAGAATGTACCCCGTTCTTTTCCTGCTTTCAAACGCAAAGCTTCTAGTATTTTTCTTGCGTGGTATTTTTTCAATTTGTTTTTCTGCTGTATCATACTCTACGCCCGTTTTTTCACGTCCACCTTATGTAGTGTATTGATAAAAAATAAATAAATAAATCGTTTTTCAAAATGAGAGAAACGTATTATCACGCCTAATTCACATCTCTACAGTCTCGAAACCGAGTGAAAATCAATTATTGTTCAAGGTATAGAGAAATTCTGTGTCAAGAAATGTTTTTGGAGACTCACAATCACTACTGACCGAGGCCTGTGTTGAACGGCCCTCGCAAAGTCGTGCCAGATACGAGGCCGCCTAGGGTGGGCATGAGACAGCCCGTAATGGCAACATCATTTCCATCAGCTGTAGCGAAGATCAAGGGATACAATCAAGGATAAATAAGCCGTTGTAGATATGAATGAGCCTAAATGAGGTCTCTATTTTTGATAGGTCGACCCAGCACTGATGCTGAGCTCGACATATCCCCTGCGGGAAAAGGATTATGAGAAAGAAAGGAAAGATCATAAATGAAGAGCAGCAGTTGGGGCCACAATGAAGACCAGCAGTTGGGGAGAGAAGAGCAGCAGTTGGGGCCACAATGAGGAGCAGCATTTGGGGCCACAATGAAGAGCAGCAGTTGGGGCGACGACTGGAGCAGTTGGGGCGACTGTAGCAGCAGGTGGGGCAACTATACGAGCAGCAGTTGGGGCAATGAGCGGAGCAAGAGGACACAACGTGCTGCCCTGGGCAGCAGTTGGGGGAACGAAAGGGGCTTACACCTCGACGAGTAAATGCGTCAGTAATCCCTTCGTGCTGCCTTACTAAGCCGCGAGTATCTGAGACACTCTTGGTGGACTCCACCATATATATTTAGAACCGGTGGTGCTGTTTTCCTACATTATAGTCCAAGCAGATCCTCAACTGCTGACCCCTGGAGAAGAACGGTGTGTGAATGAGGATACACCGCTCTCCACTTCTTTTTTACCCCTACCCTTTATCAACTAGCTATCAATAATTTTGTTTACGAGAGCCATCCTTCCCGAAGCTACTCACACAAAGAATGCGCTTCTCGCGCTCGGAGGCGGGCTCAATCTCACGAGGCTCATCAGCCGCGGCCAGGGAGTAGGAGGTGGAGAGGGAGTCCCGCATCGCGCGAGCGGTCGCGGCGCGGAAACGCACTGCTGGTGAGCCCTTCTTGCCCCTGCAGATCACCCGTCGCTTTGTTACAGGACTAGCCCTCCACGATCCTCTTTAATCCCTAAAACTTTTCATTTGTTGTAGTAGCATAGTACGACTTGTACATAGTATTATAGCGAACCACTGCATACTGACGTCGTACCTTACCCTATCGCCTCGAAATGAAGCATAAGCCCAAATATTTGTTTTTAATGCAACGAACACATGCAAGTATAGTCTTTATGATCGAAATTCTCTTAAAATACTCATAACAATAGCATAACAACGGGAAAAGCATAGATTAGAACAATATAACCAGTATTCATACATAGGACTTTGGA
This sequence comes from Aplectana chamaeleonis, assembly GCA_029168955.1. Lineage (NCBI taxonomy): Eukaryota > Metazoa > Nematoda > Chromadorea > Rhabditida > Cosmocercidae > Aplectana > Aplectana chamaeleonis. Next base: position 599,884 of record JAPDOI010000362.1, read on the forward strand.
TTTTGAACATAAATGGGAACTAAATTATTAAAAATAAAACAACAACATCAGAAACGTTTAAAAACTAGTAGCAAATATTTTAACAAGGTTTCCACAAACGGGTTTCGAACCAGAATAACAATGATAGATAGTTACGTAAGGTGCACAAAATCACAATGCTTAAAGCAACTTGACTAAACGGCTTGTTTTCTATCCTTTGGTAGACATGAGACTCGCAAGATACCCCGCTTTTACATTTTTTTTGTTGGGTTCGCTCATTTTAGGGCTCATATTTTTATTATAAATGTTTTCCTAGCTTATGGAGCTCGGAGCCACACAGTCACTCAAGTACTATCCTTTTATCGCACTTCGTTGTTTTTGGACTGAGATGACAATTAACCCAGCATTTTCGCTAGAGATTTTTCTGATCCTTTTTTTACACGGCTACACGTACCATAAGCTGAACACAAAGTCAAGAACAAAGGCTTGAACAGTGAAATAAGGAAACGGTGAGAGAAAAAAATATGAAAAAAAAACGAAATGTGTCCGTCTACTCACGACTGACATTCATTTATGCATCTAAGCGCCTCAGAGATATCTAGGAGATCTAATTTCGCAACAAATGAGAACTTAATTGTTTTGTGAGGCTGCAAAATTGAGAAAAATTCCAAACGTTTTTCAAAAGAGCTCGGAAACTCCCTTCTTCTTCCCTTTATCGAATTTTTCTACCACCACCGCACTTGGCTAAGCTCCAGTGGCTGAGCGAGCAGGTCCAAGGAAGATGCAGGGTACTGGAGGAAGTTTCCCAGAAAGAGGTTTTCCCGAAGTTTTTCAAGAGTTTTTTTCAAAGGTTTCTTTTTTTTTGCTAGGCGACTACTAACATCCGTCACGGCCTTGGAATCCATCACTTCCCAGACTGTAGACGCGGCTTCTTCGAACGATGCTGAAATAGATGTTAAAGGTGTAAAAAGTAAAAGCAGTTGATGGTGTCATATGCGAGTAAATACAAAAGAAAAACCCACATCAGCTGGAAGATGCTAATGTTCGCCATCGACAATCCTGTGCTTGAACGAGCGAATACCTTGTCTGGAAAATTTCACGACATGGTACAGTCCGAACAGCAGTTGAGATGAAACCAGGTTGAAGAAACTCACAGCGTCTTGTACAAAGCTTTGAAGAAGTGTGTTCTCCACCCCATACGGTCCGCTAACTGCCTCAGGGTCGCCAAGCGCTGCTCTTCGAGCTTTCCAAGGGACATAAAGCTGAAAAGAATAGTTCGAGCGTAACCTTGTAAAATTGAAAGATTTGGTTTGTACGCTACCCTGTATTCGGGAGTTAGGTCACCAAGCGCTGACCAGCTCCTCGTCGCCAAACCCAAGGATGTCAAAGGCGAACTCTGGAAAAGTGATGGCATCACAAGGGAATTGAAACAGAAATGGTGAAAGGTAGTCTGGTAAAACTAACCAATCATGAAGTTTCAGTTTCACGAAGAGTTGAAATCATGATATTCGCTGTCTTCAACCTATCGTTGTTTTCCATACGGTTAGCAACATGATATTTCGTCTCAATGCACAAAGCGTCGGTCACCTGGATTCCCGAGCTACTGATATGACCGGAAACAAAGCGAAGAACCCAAAGGTTCGGGTGAAAAAACAGAGAAACTCGGGCTTTGCATTGGTCGAAACTGGTCATAAATAGAGGAATTTTGCCTGAAAACCCCGAATTGAGGTTTCGTTCAGTGAAAACAGAAAAATTTCGGCTGAAAATTCAGGAATCACCAAGGTACCTGTCTGATTTGATATGAAATCGGAAAATTAGGTTGGAAGACTTTGTGACCTCAAAGTTCAACGGAATTTGGTTGAAAATTAACAAATTTGTGTTCCAATTTTGAGAATGACCGAATCTGGGTTGAAATTCGGCTAATTTCGTTTTGAAGTTGACGGATTCAATTCGGGAATCAGGAAATTTGGCCGAAAATCCACTACATACCAGCTTCAAAATGAATTTTTTTGTTGAAAATTAACAGTTATAGATCACATGCATGACGAATGTGGAATTAGATAGACAAATTGGAATAAAGTTTGCGAAGCCAGGTTACAAAGCGGATGACTGAAGTGATAAATCGACAACAATGGTACGAATTGGTTTCGGAATGGCGAATATGAAGTTCAGGTCAATGAATTTGGATGGAAACAGACGAATGTGGGCGATATATTTAAGATTCAGATAGGAATTGGCTTATTCAAGAGAAAAATCGGTGAAAAAACATCAGTTTCGTGAGCTACATACACGGGGACACGAAAGGCTTAGAAAAGGGAAAAGTCAAAATGAAGCATGGGATTTCGGCCGCAAATCGCTTCCAGCAAATCGTTCTCATTGCAGCGCGAAAACTGTATCGGAGCGCAGTTGCGAATCCGAGCGGGTGTTCGATATAATGCCACGCACGCTGCCTATCGTTTTCCATCTCCCGCTCGCATCCAAATGCACCGAATGTACTCAAATTCCGAGCGCGAGAAGCGCATTATTTGTGCGAGTACATACCTATAATTCAGTTCCGCAATCGCGTTCAGTCCTCTTTATTACAATCGTAGAAGCGAAGCGGTTGTTTTTGAAAAAAATCAACTAGAATCATTCTCCAAACGACCGCTTCGCTTCTATGATTATGATAATGAGACTTAGCGGACTGAACGCGATTGCGGAACTAGATCATGCATTCCAATCCCCCCCCCCCAAATAGCGTCATACCCCGTCGTCAGCACCAAGACAAAGATGCGTCGAAGGTTAAGGCTACCGCGACCAGCTATTCACTTGACTACTGTCTTTTCGAAGGATAATATAGGGCTCCTCATAGATTTTAGTCTAAAGAGTGAAGGTTGCCGCCGCAGTAGATCGCCGCACGCAATCCAAACCCAGTTGACCGGTGGCGTCGCCAACGCCGCAATGATTGCGTCTGGCCAATCCAAGTGACTAAACCTGATCAAGGGATAATCCGGTTTCGCTCCCTTTAATCGATGAAAAGGCAGGATAACAACACAAAGAATAACGCTGTCATGTGATGAAGCGATAATTAACTATAAAAACCACCGCTAGGACGTGTGACTGAAGTGCAATTATACAGGCCGAGTGCGAAACAGACGGCTTTAGCAGAGACAGAAATGGAACCAAATGTCGCACCGCCCTCTGTGGGCATCAATGCGTTTCATAATCACAGCAACACGCTCACTGAGCGCCGATCTAGAGTTTAGCAGAGACATTCAGCTTTCGTGGCAGGACGACCATTTGTCTCCGAGCCCTCGGCAACCCTTTTCCACAAATTTACAAAAACAAAAATGTGTGAAAATAGACCATAAGTGATTGACATTGCAATCCAACACTTCATTATTATACACGCTTTTGAGAAAGTTCTGCACAGAAGCTTTGGTGCACAGTTCATTAATTTTACTCTTTAGAAGATTTCCACGCCGTTTTTCCTGAATTACAAAAGGATTAGTTTAGAATATGGGTAGAATACCACCGGTTTTCACCACCAATCTTTTCGAGAATTCCATTGTTATCAGTCCAAAAACTGAGGAAGCAGTCGAGTATGGAAAACTTGCACAATTCACAACAAATTTGAGAACTGTATCCGATTTTGGAGTGGAAAAGGGCACCGCCCACCGATTTTAGGCCATGTACTAAACCTGGATGCTGAACATTCCCGGATTTTTCCCTAGCGTTGTAAGCTATGGGTGGGTGAAATCTTGACGTGAGTGTAGCAGTTTTTGATCTGCCCCCTCCTCGAATATCGGAGAAGGCACCCAGAAATTGCGCGCGGTTCCAACGGTTCATGGCGAGGACAGTGAAGAGCTTATGCGGGTGTGCTAACTTCGCGCGCCCACGAGCAGGGTCAATACACCCGAGAATGTTTCTCCTGCCCCAGACTCAGTCGACTCAGTCTGTTTTTCGACCAACTCTGACGGTGCCTGAATGTGGGAATTTGCGCGCAATCAATTCTAATTCTCGAACGAAAAGGACTACGGCCGATCGTATATGTAGCTCTGATGGGGATATCCAGAACGATGGCAATTTGTGCGCCGCCTAGAAAACGAGAACTTCGAGGGTTTTTAGGATCGGAGTAGGAAGTAACTCTCCACTCCTACATACGCCTGCAAACACCGAGCGCTCACCAGCTATTTCTGATTTCGGCCTTTGTCCTTGATGTTCAGTCAGGACGAGCATAATGCCTCCGCTGCCGCCAATCAATCAGTTTTTGCAGCCAATAAACATCTGATCACATGCGATGGAGCAACGCAAAGTTATGAAATTCCCGATTTTCATTGAATTCTGAAAATCAAATTCGCGACAGGCAAGAACTGATTTCACGTAACATCGGCATGGATCCTGAAGAGACTTTGCGTTCACTGTTGAAGGTTGGCGCAAACTCGGTCTACCTATGTTATAGCATATGGCACCAAGTTTGCGCCACCTGTCAACAGTCCAGTAGGGATTTCGCCGAAGTGGAACATGACAGTGTTCGTTCGATGCTTCTGTTTTCCAAATGTCCTTTACGCGTGCTCGCCGTCGTGATAGATTGAAAGTGGCAAATTAGAAATCGGCCTCGAGCGGGCGATTACGCAACCGCTTGTCTTTAATGGTAATCGAAAGCACACGATTTTCAAGGTGCTCCTGATTGCTCAAGAGCAAGGATAAAGAGGATGTAGTATGGTCGATTTTCTGTAAAATTAAAAGGTTCAATCAGAAGTGACGACCAGTTACGGTCATCTACGTTTGCTCTCAGGAAGTAAACAATGGTGAAGAGACGCCCTCAAACTGTATACGAGCTAAAATTACAGCTTTTTAGGGCGAATAAGTGTAATTCGGCGGGTCGGGGCCTCTGCACATCAATTAAAAGCGACCGTAGCTTCAACCGGCGTCGATTTGCTAGGCATCTAACCCGTGGTATCCTCTGTTTCCGAGTGTGATTTATTTCCGTTCGTCGCGCGCGTCTGCGTGCGTACGCTGCGTCTCCTTCTCCCCACAATTTCTCGTTGTCTCTACCCTCGCTCCGCACAAGCGCGCGAGGGAACAGAGTAAATCTGGCTCGGAACCAGAGGTTATGTTGCCTTCGCTCGGTCCGGAATAGTGCACAGAGCGGTGATATTGAAATACCATATTATGCAAGGATGAGCAGGTCCAATGTTATCGAGATGGTCAAGAAAATTGCTGGTGTTGCAAAGGTTAGCCAGGTTGTGATCTGGCAGTTGACTTGCAATAAGGTTGATCCACCAAGCCATCCAATCTGTGTTTTTTTCTGAACCGTACAACTATTATTCACATGCAATGGTCGCAGGCATTAACGCGACAGGTTGGGGCAGGGAGTTTACAGTTAGAGCCCTGAAGAGCCCCATCTTCCTTCTGCTTTCCAAAAGATTCCAGCCAGAAAGCTGGAGCGCGATTGAGGAAGGCACCTAAGGCCTAGGGCATACTTCGCGCGACAGGCGACGGTACATGGTGTTTGTCATAGAAACCGACCAAAAGTCGATGTTTCCGATTCATATGCACTGTCGCTGCTGCGCGCTGCGCTAATTACGCATTAAGCCTTAGGCCCTAGTTATACACCGGCGGGACGCTGCGGAAATAGCACGACAACTATCACTTATATGCGCCCTAACTGTGCTCAGGAATGCCAAAAGGAACAGTAGTCGCAGAAAAACGCGCCGGAAGGCCGCACAGAGCAGTTATACACGCCGTGGCACCGTATACGTATATGTCTAGTCAAGTTCCTTCTCGTTGGAAGCATTCTATAGTAACCCCGATAGTGAAAAAGCAGCCTGCGTCTGATCCAGGTAACTATCGTCCAGTGAGCATAACGTCTATATTTTGTAGAATTTTTGAAAAAATCCTCAAGGAATGTATTCTTAGTCATCTCGCTATCAATAACGTAATTCCGAACAGCCAACATGGCTTCGTTCCCGGTCGCTCAGTTGAAACCAATTTGAATGAATGCTTAGATGACTGGTCTCTGGCCCTTGACAACAAGGCTCATTGTGATATTATCTACTTTGATTTCGCTAAAGCTTTTGATCGTGTTTCTCACAAAAACTTATGAGTAAATTGCATGTCCTGCAGCTGCACCCAGTAATTTTACAGTGGATAGAGGAGTATCTTTCAGGACGAACTTTTCAAGTAAAAGTGGGACAATCATTGTCGAACATCGCCCATGTTAGGAGTGGGGTTCCACAAGGAGGTGTCCTGTCACCAATCCTTTTTAACATCTTCACGGCTGAAATTCCTGATATCATACATAACACTGGTTCAATATGTAAAATGTATGCTGACGATATAAAAGTCTATAGAGTACTGTCCCAGGCGGGTGATGAGTGCAAAGTGCAGGATGCCATAAATGCTATGGCTGAATGGGCTAAAAAGTGGCAATTGCCTTTGTCTCCAAACAAGACAGTTTGTATGAAGTTGGGTTCAAGCGATTGGCTATGTCTAAGCAGGCATATATGATTGATGGGGTAGCTATATCTGAAGTGAAAGAGGTGAGAGATCTTGGATTTCTATACAACAATGGACTTGACTTTACTGCTCACATAAGGGCTAAATGTAAGCAAGCTCTAATGCGAACATCTCATATTTTTAGAGGGCTTTCACTCAAAAGTAAACCCTTGCTTTTACGAGCTTACAAAACTTATGTCAGGCCTATTGTGGAATCAAGTACTACAGTTTTTTGTCCGTTTAAGAAAAAGCATATTTATGCCATAGAGAAAGTTCAAAACAACTTCACTCGTAAACTGCTTGTAAGGATTGGAGGATTTTTGTATCACCGGATCCCAAAAGCTGCTTTCCGGAACAAGTATCTAGGTTTACCCACACTTGAATCTCGACGCCGAGTATTTGATGCATGCATGGTTCATAAGCTTCTGTATTCAGCAGGTGCTTTTCGGCCAAGAAACTTTTTTCAAATTGTTTTCACTAGAACCAGAGGAAGTCACTCTAAGGTCACGTTGCCTAGACCGAAAACAACCATTCGCGCTAAATCATTCACTTTCAGAGCTGTAAGTCTTTTCCTCAAGGTTACAAAAAATAATCCAGGTTCCACTATGACCTTTCCTCAGTTCAGGAGGAGTGTGTCCCAACTTTTGCAGTGCTATGAGTTGCCTTGAGTTTTTTTGTCATCGATCGCTTTCATTATATTATCGCGTTCTCCATTACCATACATTGTGTAGTTTTAATGCATATCATATAATTGTTATTATTTGACCATTTTTGTATTGTTGCGTGCCTCTTTAACGCTTGCCTTATGCGAACGTAATAAACCTATAACCTATAACCTATATACTGTATCCTTGCAGGACCTCCCCTGTTGGAAATTTGCCAATTTCCACCAGCTGATTATTTTTTAGATTTAAAAATGTTAAAACATAACTAAAACGACATAACGAGCACTGTAATGACGAGAGGAATTGATCATTAGTGATATTCTGCAATTAAAAAGTGTCAAAAGCGAAAAAAACGATAAAATAACATTAAAACGCTTGGAAATTTTTTGTCTGCAATATTGCGTCAAAGACGCAACATTGCAGACGAGTCAGTGATTCACGCAGCAAGCGGCGGCAATGTCATCGCGAGACGTTTTCATTCCGCTGGTGTATAACTAGGGCCTTAGACGAAACTTCGAGGCGACGACTGCCCTGCTCGTGTCTCAACGCGCTGATGAAAGCGACTCTACCAAACGTCGCTATTTCGTCATACGACCACTTGTACTATGGCCGCTTAGTCAGCTTCCTCATCTCATATTTTGCGCCGTTTCATCGAACTCCACCAAAATTATCGCGATTGTCACGCAGCCACTGTGTTAGTATGCTGCATATAAAGGAGGCTCGGCCGGACTTCAGCATAAAGCAATGGACATGTCTGTTCTTCATGCTCTGAGACTATTAGTCTTATTGGTGGTAAGTTGCACTGGCTCTGTCAATAGTTCAAAATTATACAGAAGGTTGTCCTTCAAGGTGCTGAGTGTTTGCCAGTCAGCATCGACATTTGGGTGCGCTTCAACGGAATTCTCGGATACGCAACAAGAAGCAGCTCTGAAGGCTCACAACGATCTTCGCACCGATGTTGCAACTGGCAAAGTGACGGATGCTATGGGCGCGCCACTCTCAAAAAGCGATGAGATGTATAAATTGGTACGTTTTTCCATACAATCAGAAGGGTTACTGAGGTAAATTGTCTTGTTTCCGCAGGAATACAGTTGTGATCTTGAAGAGGATGCAAGAAAAGCAATCGGTGTCTGCACAGATAAAGTGATGGCGCCAGCTGACAAAGGAGTCAGTCAAACATTGTACGTTTTAAAGATGTTTCACAACAGCAGAAATCATGCTCCCCAAAAATCGAGGTAGATTCCAGTTACACTGGCAATACTGGTGACTTTCTCGGTCAAGCTCTACAAGAATGGTCACAGGAAGTAAAGGCAGTAAGTTGGCCAAAGGACAACGTTTGGAGTAATCGTTTGGTAGCGGAACATTTTGCGAATGTAAGTAATTTTTTGAACAGTTGAAGTCGTTCTGACATATCAAAGTCAATCCAACCACGACCCAACTTACACAGATGATACAAGGGAAAACTACAAAAGTTGGGTGCTATACGCAAGACTGTACTACAAACACACGCGTTATGTGTGTTTATGATCAGATGTAAGTCACAAACTCATTATATTATTATTTTTGACGTCGTAGCATTGTCACACGGTCTAAAAAAGCAAGAGGAAAAACCAGGAAAAAAATAAGGTGACTTACATAATTGAGTTCATCGGCTGGGTTCTTCACCAGGTGTGCCGTAGTAGTAAGCCGGGTTTGGTTTTTCACGGTCATCATTCACAATTTGCTCAAATCTGGATGACCATAAGTGAAAATTGAAGTCCCAAACCTTTGATTAAACATGAACAACAATTCATCGCCCTGACTCAATTAAATATTGAATCCTCGAAGGGCTCTCTATGTGAGAAATGTTGACCTTGCCTGAGATTTTGCCACTGACTGAGTGGTACTGTCTTAGCTCTCCTCTTATGTTTCATATTCCCGAAGCGCAGACACAAAGCCTTCGACGATCCCTTTGTAGTAAATACCTTCCACTGTGGCTCGGTTGTTTTCTCCCACACTGAGACACGGTTCTTGAGCACTGACTATTGTTGGACACTTGTGCAGTGCGAGCTGCTCGACGGCCGCTGACGGTTCTTTTATTATTGCTCTGTGATCTGTCCTGCAATTGTTCAGTACGTGGTGAAGCTACTCCAAAGAGTTCAGTTCCCATTCTCACCGGCTTAGCTCCCAAGTGAAGGATGGTTAGTGTGGTCTAACAACCTGTCGATACGATAACACAAAATGTAAAACACAAGTTTATTCAGTGAGCAATACAGCAGTATTCGTCGTAACCTACGTACAGTGCAGGTCGTCTTCTATCCCCGATGTAACACATTGGCCACTGGTAGATAATAGATAGTCGTCGAGTGCCTTGTAGAGTCGTCAGGTCGCTGAAGCTAGGAACCGGTGGATCCGTTCAGACGCCGTCGGCCGCCGTCATTGTCGACTGAAGAACAAACTGCGCCGTCCTCTCCCGTCCCTAGTGATGCAGCCCCGGCCCCCTCCGTCCCTAGTGGTCGGGTGTATACGTATCGATTAGGCTGGTGCACTCGAGCGCACTGCGGATCAGCGCAGTCCGGTCACAACGAGGGGATTTTCCACCTCAGCAAGCATACATGTCGACCGGAGACGCCACGGACGCGACAGGTGGGATCAGTCCGGACACATCGGGGGGATATTTCGTCTTCAGTGAGCAACGCATTACATACGTATCAAACGGACTGGCTACAGCCTATCGGGCGACTATGACGGGGACGCTAGAGCCAAATTTGTGCAGACCGGTCTGCGTGGTTGTAGAGCAAGATAAAAAGAGATATCTTCCATCATTCCTTCTTTTTTACGCACATATTATTACCCCATTCCATAACACATCAACATATCACGCATCAACACGTCGGGTTTACTGTCCTTCTAACCACATCTAGTATCTGAATATTAACTGCAAGTGATTCCTAATAGCGGATTTGAATAGTTCCGGCATTCACACCAGTTTCGGATAAATTAACTACAAGATATTGTTCCACACAGAGTCCTTTGAGAGTTTTCGGGACGTTGAAGGACCACAGAAACTAGAAGGAAGCCGGCATATGCTCGTGCGGAAATACACATTTCAACTGGCCAACCGGCCTCATTTTCCGGAAGACTGAGGCCACGCTTGCGTCATGTGTGAAATGGATCTCGTAAGCTATGTTCTCAAAGGCAGCAGACATACTTGAAAAATGATGTTGATATAGCTAGGCTACTGGGGTCGTATGGCCCTTATTATAACGCTTGCGGCGTCGAAAGCGTCAAAAACTACAAACTCATGTATGTAAAACTTCGACAACTCCGCCCGCAATACAAACTCGTCCAGATTTATCGCTCGAATGCGATCATTATTGGGCTGGTTTTGATTCTTCCAAAAAGGTGAGAGTTCTAGTACATGTCTAGTACAATAGTCTATCAACTTCGCTGTCTCAACTGTTTTGTCGGTGATATTCCCTGTTTAACCCGGGCGGGCATGCTGCGTTGTAACTCGTCCACTTCATCCCATAAGAAAACACCGTTTTTCATTTAATTGCACACAGCTTTCGTTGATTTTTTTCGTTAGTTTCGCATACTAGCAACTTGAGACCTCTGATTGATGTCATAAAATCAATACCAATTTTTGAGCGTGTCTGCTGCCTTCAAGAAATGTTGGTCGTCTGACGGACAACTCGTTCACCGCGCCCACTAGGTGGCACTGTTTAGCAAGCCAAACTGGAATTCGCTTTTCTTCTGAAGCAGTCAAGGTTCCATCCCTGTCAGAAGAGTTTCACCTTTTTGGATATCCCAACACCTCAAAATCCAGGAGTTCCCCAGAGCAGTTGGACGAGACACACCGCGGCCGCCGTTACGGTTAGCTGCGAGTACTCTGACAAACTCTTGATCATGACGAAAACTCGAACAGGTTTTCCGAATGCTTGAAAGTGATAACCAATCTAGGTGGTGAGCGCGCGCATGGAGAAGCAAGCTGTAGAGGAATAAGCTCAACTTTTATGTCCTCATTAGCCACTTAGAAGAGCTTGCTGCGCTCACCAGGGCTTGCATATTTCTCTACAAAGTCTTGAATCTTTACTAGCATTGAACTTCTGTCCCATTCGGAACACACATCTTTGGTAACAAAAACTGCTATCATCAGCGCAACATTTCTGCCACAATACTTTGAAACCTTTTTTCCAGGAACCCCGTTGATGGCCAACCAGTCTATACCGGTTCAAGCGATCCATGTACGTCTACGACTGGGTGCACAGAAATAACACCGGCAAAGTGCGAAGCCGATCTCTGTGTGAAACAACAAACTACTACTACAACGACTACAACAACGACGACAACTACTACTACACGAACTACATCCACAACAACAACTGCACCAACTACAACCGCAACAACAACTACACCAACTACAACCACAACAACAACTGCACCAATTACAACAACAACTTCACCAACTACAACCGCAACAACAACTGCACCAATTACAACAACAACTACACCAACTACAACCGCAACAACAACTACACCGACAACAACTACTACTAAACGAACCCCAACAACAACATACAATGCAAACCCCAATCCATGTAACAATCCTTACCAGTTCTTTCCTCATAACTTCTGTCGTTTCAGCTTTACGAAAGATAGTTACTGAGATGTTGATCGAATTCACAGCGCGGGAGCGGTTCGGCTGACACACGTGATGCGCATGGCAAAAAATCGCAGCGTTCACGTCATCTTTGGGACGCGTGAACCGTGTGACTTGTGAAAAAAAAACTAGCTGGCATTTGTTTAACGCGCTCCAACGACGAAGTTCACGCAAAGGTTTTACGCCGCGCGCGTCAGGTGTGCCAGCCGAACTGCCCTCCCGCTGTGAACTCGATCAACATCCCATAATTATTCAGTCGCGCAGATGAGAAGATAGTTTTCAAATAAGTCACAAGAATTTTTGATCCGCACTTACTCACTGAAAACGTACCCGTTACTTGAGTTTGCCCTACTTCGGCATCACAAGTTAACACCTTCCTGACTGACTGATTGTACTGTCCAGAGTTGGCCAAAGCACCTTTAATTAGTGACGCCGAAAAATGTGTTCCTACGCTGATATTTGTTGCAGCACTCAACAAGATGTGTCCAGCCAACCCCGATATGATCGACAGCCTGAGAGAGAAGGCACTAGATATGCACAATTATCGAAGGTTTGTCTCAAGTTTCTAATACACGTTTTTGTCGCTGCGTTTCCAATTTCATATGATGGCTGTGATGTTGAACCAGTGATATTGGTTTCTTCTTGGCATCAAAAAGCTTTTTGTACCACCTCGTTCTGGTTTTGCATACTGGTCATACTGGTGTGTTTCGCGAAACTGAAGCTTGTGAAAGCTTTCGAACTCCGCTTGAGCGGCCGTCACACAGTCAATTTAGATCACTCTTGGCGAGAGGCGAGGTTGCGAAGAATACGGGAAATTTTCTTCCTACTGGATCGGACATCATTTACTTGGTATGTACACTTACTATTCCATACTTCGATTCTTGTTGAGTGATACTCTTTCCATTCCTTTTCCGCCTTATGAAGCCTAATTACCCGAAAGTATTCGTTTATTGTGATTGTGATTACTGCGGAGCTCATGCTGTTGAAATAGGTGGAATCGAGCCAAGGCCGTGTATCCTCGGTGAAATCTCGATAAGGACGAAAAAGGAGGGATAGCCGTGAAATCTTTAAGCATTTTCGATTCTATTGTAACCGTCGCTAAGTAGCCGGTATCAATGGACAAAATTGCATCTCACAACACCCTATAAGAGAAGAGGGCAGGATCGTTCGAATTCCAACCAACCTTCTCCACATGGCTTGCCAGGCATGGGGCAGCCAAGTGGCTCACCAGTTCTTGAGCCATGAGGCTCATCTTCTTTCCTGGGTTGAGAAGCTCACCTTTTCACGAGCCGAGACGCTCCTCAATTACCCCCTCACCTAAAGTTTAGTGCATTACCCTCACGAGCGACCTTCTTTCCCCTTCGAATGCTGTCTATACGGTCTACCATCCTGTCGCATCCTGAGGTGGACCCCTGTTCACTAGGCTTCCCATTTGTGCCGCTGCATATCTGATCCATCTCTTGCTCCGATTCAGATCGAATCTCTTGCTTCCACCTCTTGCTCTCTGTCCAGCTCAAGATAGACAATAAAGTCATGTTCTTGAAACAAAAATTGAAAACAGAGGGAAAGTGAGAAACTAGAAGAAGGTGCAGCACCCAGGTGATACATAGGGAGACACATGATCCACGGGCGGCATGCTTGAACGCTCATGTGAGGGCAGAGAACCGCTCATGTGAAAGCCAGTCAACCGCTTTACATGCAAAGCGTCCAGCCAGAGGTAAACGAAAAAAGATGCCGTCCCAGTTGCGTTGGGATGCACACTCACTGCGCACGAAGAACTCTCCACCTAACAGCTGTTTTTCGAAGTTATCCATGTTCAGAAAAGCCTTACTTTCTCCCAAGCACTACAGCAAACTGGGGAAAGAAATCAAAATTCAATTAACTGCCCAAGAGAGATTGAAAAAGATGAAAAAATTAGGCTTGAATAATACCGAAAGAATCGCAATTACGCGGAGAATCAGCCGTGGGCAGTGAGGTTGCGTCTCTACACTTTGGGAACGACAATCACGCTTCGGGCCATCTCTGGCCCGACGCTACGCACATCGGACGTGGAGCGGCCCCCTGCCCTTCTCACAAGCATTCATGCATGTCCCCTCAAGGCACGTTATCATAGTTTGGGAACTGAGGATCTTTCCCGCTCAGAGAGGTGTCTTTCTTCCTAACCCCTCCGTAAGTAGTGTGTATACTGATCAACTCATTCGGCGATCTTCATTATTATTATTAGTTCATCCAGAGTGGCATACCATCATAGATTCAATATTCATGGAATCGCGTGTCTGGAAAAAAATCTAAATTGAATGCCCCCGAGAATAATTGTGAGCGCAATGATCTCAGCTGCCCGAGACGTTTTTCAATGTAACAGCATCGTCAAGTTACGTCAACACTGACTTCAGATCCACACATCTACTAAGGGGAACAGAAACTTGGTGCACACCTTAATCCGAAATCCGATTTCTGAGTCAAGCACAACGCTTTAAATAGTAATCGGAAAAAAACAGGCATAGGGAATATATGAATCTGGTAGCGATTTTTCAATTGAAAAGAGAAAGTAGACTAAAGTGAAAATCGATGACGTTTGTAGAGAGAGTCGCACCTCTCGCCTTCATGGCATTCATGAAACAAAACAGAAGGACAATTCCGGATAGTGCCTATATGCTGATTGATTTTGAGCGTGGTTCAAATTGTTGTATTTGACCGCATCGACAACTTTTGCAGAGATACGATTGTAAATTGGAAACACTAGCAAGAAAGTCTGTGAATAGATGCACCTACTCTGATGACGACAGAGTTCCAGCGAGCATGCAACAAAATATTCACATGGGCTCCAAATTCACCTTTGAAACTCGCCTCGACGCCATTGAAGCGGTGGGTTTTTCTCGTCAGTGAGCCTTAGTGAATTCCTCCACAAGGTGATTTTTTAACAGGCAATCAAGTTCTGGTGGTCTCGTGTGAGGGAAGTCAATGGACCAGGAATGGAAGTGACCTTCAGAGAACAACACGTTGGAAGCCCAATAGCTTTTTTCACAAGGGTGAGAAACTCTCTGCCAGAATCGATAGTATGTATGTAGTGCCTGTACTGTTTCCGCAACTACATGAAAAGTAGTGCACTGTGACAACAAAAGTCCTTTCAAGCAATTTACATGCCTCTGCCCGAATTTGACCTCGCATAAGGCCCTAGATATACCTAGACGTGCCTCCCGCGGCTTGTCTGCTATTGGTCAATTTCGAAATCTCACTAATTGCGGACGTCCCGCAAAAACCAGCGACGGCGAAACGTCTATGTCTAAATAGGGCCTAAGGAGCCGATTAGAGTCCTGACGCTGAAAGGCGCGGTGGCAGCATGCAATGGAGGGTAATTGATCGAGTGGCGTCGCATGATCGATACTTCTCCATTGCGTGCTGCCCCGCCTTCCCGCGAAGAGACTCTTGTCGGCCCTTAAATGTCACATTCCTTGTATACCCTGTCCCAAACGAGATGGCAAGCCTAGAGTCCAAAGAAGCAGCGCGCCGCCCTCTGCGACTCCGCCATCACCAGCGACCTGGAGTACCTGGATCGATGTTAAAGTTGTCTGAGACACTATAGAGACTGCAACCAAACAATGAAGTGAAATAATGGCCTCAGACAAGTTAAAACAGCTCGGTTGTATCGAGTTTTCAGTGAAAACGACGGGTTAGATGACTCTGTGCGCTCCGACCTGTTATCCATATCTTGAAAAACGTTCCCTGCCACGCGAAGAACAGCATATGTATCGAGAGTGAATATCACGAGCATTTCGAGAGAAAAGAACGCAAAAGGGCAAAGGAGTATGTAAGAAAATGAAGTGAGAAAGTTAAAAAAATTTCCAAAAATACGAAAATGTCAGAGACGGGCGGCGCGCTGCGTCTTTGGGCTCTACGCTTGCCATCTCGTTTGGCGCATGGTATGTCAGAGGATCTACAGGATAGGGATATACTAGGTCGCGTGGTAAGGCTTCCATTTCCCAAGACCACATACACACATATCTGATGCTCAAACAGATGCTGGTAAGGCAGCGATTGCGAGGTAGGCTTGAGTTTAGGCAGCCATAAGACCGCGTTTTCATTCACAGTCGCATAAGCTCGTGAGAGCGAGTTACATACACGATAAAGTAGGGTCTCTGCTGATCGCTGAAAATGCACGATGTCATGTCACATGTTTGTAGCACACTGCATATAGCTTGCTGACCTTATTTTGTGCTGTTGCGAGCATGCTTGATATTCGAGGCCCAGGATTTGTTACAGATATTTTATACTCAGGTGCATGCTACCCGTGATGAGCTGCGCAATCTGAACTCCTGACTGTACAGGTTTTCACAGCAGAGCTCTACCCAAACCGCTGTCACCGCTGTACAGCAAGACTGTCGTAACAGCCGAGCCCTTAGCAAGACCTATCACAAAACTCTAGATAATCAAGGTCACAGAGACTCGAAACAGTCACATCACTACAAGATAATAAATGGCACTCTTTCTAAGATTTGCTTTCAGATGGCATGGGCAACTACTACACATGTGGGATGTGCGATTTCGGTGGGAGAAAAGTGTGGTAGCAACTGGTTCTCGTCATGCATATACAAACCCGGGTAATGCTTAGGCATTCACTCACGTTTTCTGTGTTCAGACAGGCACCAAGTTTTTTTTTATTTCAGCGGAAATATAGTCAACCACGTTATCTACAAGAAAGGAGTCCCTTGTTCCTCGTGTCCCAATGGCTACTTTTGTAATGGAGAGAGCCTGTGTCAGAAGGCATAGACGGAAAGAATCAGCCTTCGCAGATGACTTGTGAGACCTGCTAATAAATGGCTATGCATTTCTTGGAAACTGAACACTGCACTCTTGATCTATGTCACTGAAGCAAGAGAGGATTAGGGCCAGTTCGAATGATTATTAAGAAAATTACTACAGGTCTCCGGGAAGGTCTGATCAGTTCCACCTGCATGCTGACCTACTGGTTTAGTAAAATACCAAGTATTACTACGAATCTAAACGCTGTTATCTCCAACGGTTTACGCTAAGTGACTATATTTTCCGAACAAATGGGACACAGCAGTCGACTTTATCGAGATTCGAACTGAAGTAAGGCGTCACAGCACATGTTGAATTGTGATCAAATATTCGCGTCGGCTAAAGCCACTTAATCCTGGACATTTTGCTTGGACGTTGTTTTTTGTTTGAATTGTTCCGATAAAATTTGAAACGTCTCCTTGCCGCTAATATGTTCGGAACTACCAGTTTTTGTACGAGCCCATATATTTTGCTCACCACGTGATTTTATTATTACTTACATCAGTCCAGTCATTTGACGCATATGCAGTCTCATATTGTCCGTCGCATAGTTATAGGAACACTTAAAATCTCGCTCGCTTCGTAGCTTGATTTTTATAGTGGCGACCCTTAGATGCCTCGGTAAAAATATATTCGAAGACTGAATTTAAGTGTGATTGTTTGTCTCTGTTGGCTATTATACTTAGTTTTCCTCCAGACGATCATATTTTGAGGGGCACTGGCATGTTCACAACAATATATATTAACTTGGAAATAATAACGATAGTAGAGCATATAAATAGGTAATGATATTGCCCTACCTTGAAACGACACAGTAAATACGATGCGGCATAGAAGCAATGCGATCGTTGAGTGAGGATGTTGTGCCAGGCTATGAAGACCGCATTTTCTACTCTTGTACGAAGGAATACTGTTTTCTATTTGTGTATAGCCTAGCTCCTTCATTCTGAGCAAGTCGAAGTAAGTCTTCACGGGCTTCTCATGTCAAAATCTCCTTATCACTGTTAGATTTTCCCATGACCCACCGCTTTGCTGCTTGCTCCACCCGGATTCATCTGAGCGAGCTAGGCGTTATATCTGACGCCCAGGGATGCCTCAGATATTTTCAATGGGATTAAGATCAGCACTGCACCCCGGCTAGCTCATCACATCAATGTCCTTGGTTTAGAACAAAGCCGTTGACAGGCAACCAGCATGGATAGCTGCTTTATCTTATTGAAAATAGTATCGTGTTCGAGCGTGAAAAAAATACCCTAACCATGGAACCAAATACTTTTGGGGGAAGGTTCTAGTACTCAATGAATTTGCTTTCAGTTGAAATGTTCTCTTAAGGGATAGAAAAGAAGCACGAAATGCCCCCCAAACCTTAGGACTCCCACCTCTGAAACTCCTCTTATGTGTAAGAAAGTAGCTCTCGTCCTTCCGAAGGTACCTCCAGTAACGTGCATATCCATCGGGATCATCCAAATTCCACTTATTCTCATCGGAAAAAACGACCTGAACCCATATTCTAGCAAAAACGGAACAAAAACGTAATCTAGCCAGAATTAAACAAGATCACGCCTATTTTCAATCCCGCCCGATGTTGTTCTTGGCGAGCTCAACTCGCTTCACCTTGTGGGAACCAGTCATTCTCGGAGCATCTCTCAACTTCCATGGGCACAGAGATCCCTATTTGATGATGATGCGATGGATCGTGTCATGGCCAAGAAGGGCCCGAGCAAGGTTTAATCCGGAAACGGGCTGCCGCTGAGTTTGAAACTTTTAGTATGACTAGCCGTCTTTCACGTTTACTGGTCTTTTTTAACCTTGCCTGATGTGCAGCAGTTTCGTACGTGCACGGAGGCTTGACGAAATTACTGATAACATTCACAGGGCTACAATTTCACGCGAAATCGCTAGGTTTGACAATACCGAGCCGTGGAACACAGAAATAAACGTTTTTTCTTCAAAATCGGAGAGCGTTGGAATCTTTGGCATTGTGGAAACCAGTGATCGACAAGAAGGGATCGACACAGCTGACTAAACATTTCCAATGCTGGAATGTGTCTCTTTTTTTGTTAAGGGCTTGTATCTTAACCAATCCATGCTTACAGGTGCGGCATTGAATCCCTATCCGTCCCTAACGCACCTGCGGCAGATTCCCATACTTGGATTATGAGCTGCTCTATTGCAAATCAAAATCGTTCCATACACCGAATTCCGCGCTTTTAGGCCACTATTTAATGTCTATGGTGTTTTCAGTTTCGATTCTACTCATCGAAATGCACAGATAATGCTGAATGCTTTATTACGTAGAATCTGATATTTGTGCTCAGATCACACACACAAAAACATCGCATTGCAGGTGGTGCCGGAAGGACACTGAGAACATGGGCTTCCTTTGATGTACAGAACATGATTGACGATGTTTCCTCTGAAATGAGATTCATGAGCGCATCTCCAGTGACATGCCCAAAATTTCACAAATACAAATCGTACCCAGGTTTGTATACGCATGCCGAGTAATAAGCACTGCCGCAATGTCCACTGGTAGATATCGCGCATCCGATTCTCGTAGTTGTTGCCCATGCCATCTGAAAGATAGGAGGTATCCACGCTTTTCGATGGCGGGCCAAGTGAACAATGCCGAGGTCTTGTTGCCAAAGTTCTGGATCAATCGATCGGTCCTGTCTGTGCCGTTTTCAGTACCTTGCAGCCGGGGTTTGCTAGTGGTCTTCCACGCACTCAACACTACTTCAACTGAATCGACAAAAACTTTCTACTATTTTGAACAACTACTTCTTCACCGACTCTAGAGTTTTTTCTGTATTTAATGCAAACCCTTACGCAGGAGAGTGGAGGTTGACTGAGGGGTTGGGGCTCCCCTTCTCGCCAGGGGTGTCCGGAATTTTCTGCTCTCTGAATTCTGTTTTCTGTCGTTTTACGTCTTTCTGTTTTCCGTTTCCTGTTTTCTGAAAGATCAACCCGAACTATTGAAAACCAGAAAAATTGTATTCATTCTCTCCGTATTGATGAGACCCAGTAACTTGAGGATGGTTATCTCGTCCGCAACGGAACGCCTATACGAACTTATAAAGATGTCGAGCAACAGCGACTGAGACGTTCCAAAAGACGACAAGCTACTTGACAGTTATAGCATAGAAGACCCTTCACGTGAGCCTCTCGTTGATATGTGCGAACGAACTCGTAGCGCCTATGATGAAATTTGTTTTTGATCGCTTATGATGAAACCCGGCCAAAGCGCCGCTTCGCGGCGCTTTGTCCGGGAACCATAAGCCGGGGGGTTCGGGCCGCTTCGCGGCGCTCTGTCCGGAAACTGTGTGGCTTTTTTAAACAAATTAAATCCCTCACGGTCAGGAAAACCCCGGCCAAAGCGCCGCTTCGCGGCGCTTTGTCCGGGAACCATAAGCCGGGGGGTTCGCGCCGCTTCGCGGCGCTCTGTCCGGAAACTGTGTGGCTTTTTTAAACAAATTAAATCCCTCACGGTCAGGAAAACCCCGGCCAAAGCACCGCTTCGCGGCGCTTTATCCGGGAACCATAAGCCGGGGGGTTTGCGCCGCTTCGCGGCGCTCTGTCCGGAAACTTTGTGGCTTTTTTAAACAAATCAAGTCCCTCACGGTCAGGAAAACCCCGGCCGAAGCGCCGCTTCGCGGCGCTTTGTCCGGGAACCATAAGCCGGGGGGTTCGCGCCGCTTCGCGGCGCTCTGTCCGGAAACTGTGTGGCTTTTTTAAACAAATTAAATCCCTCACGGTCAGGAAAACCCCGGCCAAAGCGCCGCTTCGCGGCGCTTCGTCCGGGAACTATAAGTTGGTTCGCGCCGCTTCGCGGCGCTCTGTCCGGAAACTGTGTGGCTTTTTAAACAAATTAACTCCCTCATGGTCAGGAAAACGCCGGCCGAAGCGCCGCTTCGCGGCGCTTTATCCGGGAACCATAAGCCGGGGTTCGCGCCGCTTCGCGGCGCTCTGTCCGGAAACTTTGTGGCTTTTTGAAACAAATTAAATCCCTCACGGTCAGGAAAACCCCGGCCAAAGAGGCGCTTCGCGGCGCTTTGTCCGCGGACCATAAGCCGGTTCGCGCCGCTTCGCGGCGCTCTGTCCGAAACTTTGTGGCTTTTTTAAACAAATTAAATCCCTCACGGTCAGGAAAACCCCGGCCAAAGCACCGCTTCGCGGCGCTTTATCCGGGAACCATAAGCCGGGGGGTTCGCGCCGCTTCGCGGCGCTCTGTCCGGAAACTTTGTGGCTTTTTTAAACAAATTAAATCCCTCACGGTCAGAAAAAACCCCGGCCAAAGCGCCGCTTCGCGGCGCTTTGTCCGGGAACCATAAGCCGGGGGGTTCGCGCCGCTTCGCGGCGCTCTGTCCGGAAACTGTGTGGCTTTTTTAAACAAATTAAATCCCTCACGGTCAGGAAAACCCCGGCCAAAGCGCCGCTTCGCGGCGCTTCATCCGGGAACCATAAGCCGGGGGGTTTGCGAAGCTTCGCGGCGCTCTGTCCGGAAACCTTGTGGCTTTTTTAAACAAATTAAATCCCTCACGGTCAGGAAAACCCCGGCAAAAGCGCCGCTTCGCGGCGCTTTGTCCGGGAACCATAAGCCGATGGGTTCGCGCCGCTTCGCGGCGCTCTGTCCGGAAACTGTGTGGCTTTTTTAAACAAATTAAATCCCTCACGGTCAGGAAAACCCCGGCCAAAGCGCCGCTTCGCACTAGCAAAGCAAAAAAAACTTTCTGTTTCAAAATAACTTTAAAACACCTGAAACGGGGGATGGTGGTGGGTATCAAAGTCCCGGGAGCCCTATAATTACGATGTCCTGCTCCTAACGATTTGTAGAAATGCAGTTACCGCTTCTATTCGAGAAAATCCTCATCAACTGAAGCGTGCACTATCTCTACACGAATGATATCAATGGTCCGCCACAACTCTGCCGCTTACAAAGAGGTCCAGTAGTGTGTGAAAACACTACATTTTCCTGTCCTGACAGTTCAATTAATGATTTCAATTTCACTTAAAGACTTTTGAAACTGGATTGAAACTGGACTCTCTCAGGACTGCTCTCACAGAAGAAATGAAAATTTGCCCATGATCCTTGCACGATTTTGTGTGGCGGGCCTTCTCAAACGCGGCAGTGCGCAGCTCCAGACCGTAATTTCACTCCGATAAGGACGCTGCTCACAGTCTGATACAACGAATTTTCGGAACTCTCCACAGTTTCCCCTTCATCTTTGTGATTAACGAACGATTCGTTCAAAATTCTTCATAACCAAAATTTATGGTCCACTTTGACGTGTGGATTACACGTCAAGTCCGAAAAAGGCCGCTGTAGGTGAAGCTGAAAATGTGACACCATAGCTAGGGTTCCTAGCTCAATAGAAACCGCTAGTCGGTCAGAAAGGTTTTCAAATTTTGGAGTAACAAAACTGTATTCTCCTCATTACGAAAATCTAAAAAACACAACTGAGAAAAAAAGGAAGACACCGACGACAGAACTTTCATCTAAATTTTTCTGTGTAGGGATTAGTGAAGCAGTTTGGTCCTGAGTGAACTTCCAGTACCGCGTCACACTGCACTGACTGAACGCTAGGTTTTGCTGCTTCTGCTCCCTAAAATCCGTCTCGGTGGAGAGTCCCAAGAAGCATTGTTATTCCCCCACCTGCGGTTACCCAGTCACCCCTCTTACACAGTTTCTGCAACACCGTAATTCAGAACACCAAATTCATAGTTGTTTCCGCGAACCCTTAATTTTTTGTATATTGCTCCAGTTTTCATGATTACCGTAGAATGGATACTGCGTAAGTAACGTGATTGCGTACCTGCAGAGTGCTGTAGTAGCGCGCTGATATGTATGGCAGGGTTCAGAGCAGCTAAGAGCGGTGACTCGCCATAATTCTTTTTTTTTCTGGAATTCCGATTCGGAAAACAGTGAGGAGGGAACTGGCCAACGAAAGAACGACGTTGATCAAATTCCAGCCTTAAGCCACTGTCTTGATCATAAGTGTGAGCTCACTAACCGAATAGAGCGTTATGTGCCTTGTCGCAATAGATCAGTAGCGGGGATGAGCGGATTTCCGATGGTTTTTGGCCTTCAGATTTCTGAATTCCGATTTGCGAAAAAATGCCCCAAAATGCGGAAAGTATCGGAAACGATTAGAAGATCACAATTTTAGGAGGTTACGCATTGTAATTGCAAGACATTAAGGGTGTTCTTTAAGAGCTAAACCTGAACCGGAGGTTAGTTTTGATGTTAAAAAAGAGCAAGGAGTAAGGTTCCATATGTCAACAGGATCTATTTTTTTTCGAAATGAACCAAAAACTCACTGTGATTGGGCTCTTTTCCTCAAATTCAGGTTGAACCATTCTCAAACAGGGCTCTTTTTCAGAGATATTTGGATTTGTCCATGCTTTTATTGAATCTAATACGGTCCTGCGGTGCTTATGTTTATGTGGAGACAGTAGGAACAGAGTGAACGTATGATATCTTCTCAGAATGTGTGGTGTAAAAAATGGACGGGGCTTCGAAGGGCAGACGCGCGATCGAAACTCTGTTTGCCGGTGGTGTCGCGAAATCCGCACTGCTCGCCGCAATGAGCGCGCCTCGCCCATCCGCTAGACCATGTTTAGCAAGTGGCCATTACCTACTATAGTATTTTTGTTCAATTGTACTTGTTGTGATTCTAATGGTCTATATACATAGCTCTTGTTATCGAATGGTTACGCTCACTATTTAAGTTACGGTACACAGAATGATAACTTATTGTGCTACAGTGAATCAGTGAGTGTTGTCTCGAAGTCATGATATCTAAAGTGTGCTACCTGAAAATAATTAATTGAAGCGAAATTTGAGCAGATTTGTCCGGATTCTCGGTTTTTGTCGTGAATCCGAATTTCGTGAAAATTAAGAAAGAAGAATAAGCCTCATTAAGTCTTTTTATTGGGAGGAGATCTCCTCCCAGCTAGAGATTAGGAACAGTTTTGAAGGCTCATTAGATAAGAAGAAGGGTAGGTACATACAGCCACCATGGGTGGTTGGAATCCATCCAGGTGAACTTATTTCCGATTATCCGATTTCCCGATGGTTTTTGGCCTTCCGATTTCCGAATTACGACTCCCGAAATTCCAATGGTCTTTCCGATTTCCGAATAACGAAGTTTCGAAAAAGACTTCGGCTCATCCCTGATCAGTAGCCTCTCTAGGCTTTCATGCATTGCCGCGCACTTGGAGTGGAACAGTAACTGAACAAAGACTATTGTTCAATGTCGTTTTGTCGTCGGTCCGCACCCGCCACATAACTTCCAGAGTCTCATATTAAAAAAAAATCAAAAGCCGTCTTCGCAGGGACTTAGCCTAACTGTCACTCCTTTCAACTTACCAAAATCACCCATGAAATCCACTTTCTTTTCGACAGTGGTAAAAGCGCATACACATGCATTGATTCTCTTAAAATTTTGTGTTTCAGCCTTCAATGATAAGTGAATTCCTTCGTACCGGGTCCGGGAGGTGGTTCTAAGTCACGTCGATGATGTTGTAGTGTCACCAACGCACGAAGGTCGTGACCCCAGGTGATGCCGAGATTTGAATCTCCTCCACGTAATGAGGGTGAAGTCGTTTGGCTGAAGAAAGGAAAGGAACTCGAACTGCTCGCAGATGTTTTGGCTGTTTCGATGGCAGAATGTTGAGAACCGAAAAACGTAATCCCCCAACCTCCCCTAAATGAGTGCACAATCGTATGAGCCTAACTAAACTTTGAAGGTTTTGGTGAACTGAAATGCACATACACCTCAATACTGTTTTGGAGTGGTTAGAGATGTGACGAAATAGTGCTATAGTGATGGAGGCTCAGGTGGTCGTACTTTGTGCTCCGATTCTTTTATTATATGGAAGGATAAGCCTGATGATTTTTCAGGCCAAAAAAAAATTTCTTCTTTCCCGATGCAGTAAACGATGCGAAATTGATGATATATGGATATTTGACGCGCTGATCACGAATTTGCTATCAATTTTGCATTCAAAAGCCTCGTTAAAGAGTTATGGAGTGAGTTTGGGTTGGGGATGTTGTGTAGTATCAGAATTTGAAGGGTTATCCGACCGGTGGTAAAAGAATAGTCCTTGATTACTTTTGCAGATTAAATCCGTGAAGTTGTGGTCGTTGAAGAAGGTTTTTAGGCTACACAGACATCCTCTAATAGATTTTGGAGCTGCTTGAAAAAATTTTGATAACGGTTCATCGGGATTTGGGGCGGGGTATAAGTCCGGGAGGTGGTTCTAAGTCACGTCGATGATGTTGTAGTGTCACCAACGCACGAAGGTCGTGACCCCAGGTGATGCCGAGAATTGAATCTCCTCCACGTAATGAGGGTGAAGTCGTTTGGCTGAAGAAAGGAAAGGAACTCGAACTGCTCGCAGATTTTTTGGCTGTTTCGATGGCAGAATGTTGAGAACCGAAAAACGTAATCCCCCAACCTCCCCTAAATGAGTGCACAATCGTATGAGCCTAACTAAACTTTGAAGATTTTGGGGAACTGAAATGCACATACACCTCAATACTGTTTTGGAGTGGTTAGAGATGTGACGAAAAAGTGCTATAGTGATAGAGGCCCAGGTGGTCGTACTTTGTGCTCCGATTCTTTTATTATATGGAAGGATAAGCCTGATGATTTTTCAGGCCAAAAAAAAAATTCTTCTTTCCCGATGCAGTAAACGATGCGAAATTGATGTCCGCTGGGTATTTGACGCGCTGATCACGAATTTGCTATCAATTTTGCATTCAAAAGTCTCGTTAAAGAGTTATGGAGTGAGTTTGGGTTGGGGATGTTGTGTAGTATCAGAATTTGAAGGGTTATCCGACCGGTGGTAAAAGAATAGTCCTTGATTACTTTTGCAGATTAAATCCGTGAAGTTGTGGTCGTTGAAGAAGGTTTTTAGGCTACACAGACATCCTCTAATAGATTTTGGAGCTGCTTGAAAAAATTTTGATAACGGTTCATCGGGGTTTGGGGCGGGGTATAAGTCCGGGAGGTGGTTCTAAGTCACGTCGATGATGTTGTAGTGTCACCAACGCACGAAGGTCGTGACCCCAGGTGATGCCGAGAATTGAATCTCCTCCACGTAATGAGGGTGAAGTCGTTTGGCTGAAGAAAGGAAAGGAACTCGAACTGCTCGCAGATTTTTTGGCTGTTTCGATGGCAGAATGTTGAGAACCGAAAAACGTAATCCCCCAACCTCCCCTAAATGAGTGCACAATCGTATGAGCCTAACTAAACTTTGAAGGTTTTGGTGAACTGAAATGCACATACACCTCAATACTATTTGGAGTGGTTAGAGATGTGACGAAATAGTGCTATAGTGATGGAGGCCCAGTTGGTCGTACTTTGTGCTCCGATTCTTTTATTATATGGAAGGATTTGTAAGGAGGTTTGGAGAATCCCTGCTGTGATAATTGAAATCGAGATCGTACTATGAATGCCTCAGAGCTTATGCATTGGTGTTTCAAAACTTTTTATGTGCTATTTTCCCAGAAACTCCATTTTCTGTTTTCTGAGGAAGAACTGAAAATTTCTGCACATCCCTGCTGCTCACCCAACCACCTCTTAATGATAGTTCCAGCGATGGCTTAACTCTGCCGGATTATTGAACTGGGAGTACTGTCTACCCGACAACTAAGATGTTTCTCACCCTCGTGAAAAAAGCGATCGGGGTCCCAACGTGTTTGGCTTTGAAGGTAACTTGCATTCCTGGTCCTGGAGTTACCCTCACTCGAGACCACCAGAATTTGATAGCCTGAAAAAAAAAGAATAATGGATGAGATCATTTTACAGATGATAGAGAGAGAATAATACCAACTTCATATAAAGCGTCACTACGAGACGGGGTGCTAGATACATGGATATTCTGTTGCATGCTGGCGGGGATCGCCGAGTCAGGATTGGGTGAGCATCTACTGACGGAAGCTATGGCAAGGTTTTCCAACTCGCAGTCGTACACCTGTAAAGAAGATCTTGTCATGAATGATTCTTTTATTAGTGAACGAAGGATGTTGTATACGTTTGAGGGAATTCATTATTCCAGTGTCTAACCAGTCCCCACTACGCTTGACAACGAGCTATCAAATAGTCGACTGAACATGCGCGTATGAGATGTATTTGAGGTACAGGCTGCTATTGAAGAGCAGCGTGGACACGCGAAGCCATAGCGTCTGCATGAAGCAGATGATCGCCTTATGTGTGCTAAGTGGTGCAAGTCCACTAACGCTTTCGGAAGGTGCGCTTACAAGTTATTGCTTTTTTTGTTAATCGCGGAAAGTGGAATTTCTTCGTTAGAAACACTCTAAGTGTCGGAGCCGCGGTGAGCAGTGTATTTCCTCCGAAACTTGACCACTTCCTGACGATCCGGTGCTAGAATCGAGCTCTGACATGGATGTGCTCTGAAAGGATCGTACTTTTCTTCTCCAATCAGCCGATTGAAAAGTTCGGATGACGTCTGGCGGACTGTTGCGCTCACTTGGCCCACCAGACGAAGAGAGGTCAAAAAGTCAACGTCTCGCGGAGAACGAACCGTTTAGTCAACTAGAATAGGAACCTGCAGCAGCCGTGGACCGTGGCCCAGTGATGGCAAGGTGCAATATATACACAGTGTCACACACGGGTTCCACTCCTGTCACATGCAGAGCTTTTGCGAAGCACTGAATTATTTGAGCCTCTATCGAGAGAAGAAAGAATCTGTACGCATCTATCCGTATGATCAGAATGTGAACGTGCTGCATGCATGTTGAAGAGTGGCGGACAAGGACTCTGGTGCGATACTTTATGAGTTCGATAACTTCGTATGACTTCAGATGAACATTACAAGTCTTCAAAAAGCTAGCCTGCTTCGAAACAGTTCGGCTTTATGAGAGCACTATCATCGCAAGTCGCTAGTTCCTATTTGCTAATTACAATTTTTGACTTGCGATGATAGCGCTCTCAGAGTTGTTTCGCTAGCTCTCGGACGACTCGAGATCATCGTCTGAGATCATCCAAGTTATCGACCTTAATAGGTGTTGAGTAGAGTGTTGGAACGAATAATTTTTTTTGAATATTCGAATAAACGAATAATTCGAATATTTCACTTCTTCGAATATTCGATTATTCGAATAAACGAATATTTCACTTCTTTGAATATTCGATTATTCGAATAACCCGAATAATCCACTTCTTTGAATATTCGAATATTCGAATTATTCGAATATTCGAATATTATTCGAATAAACGAATATTTGGGGAACACTATTGCGTACTATCCCATCCAATCCATTCGGGCAAACTGGGGCATCGACAACAGGTTGAGAAGTTGTCATCTCATAAACTGCACCCTCTTGGCAACTCAAATCGCTCGCATTGTAAGCCTGACAACTGCCCGTTGCCCAGCGACGTCCGCCTGTTGTCGGTCTGTTGACATTTTGACCTGTCACGTTTAGCGGCCTATTTAGCAGCGGTTCACATCCAGCAAGACTTTTATGTGGCTTAGGAACTACTTTGCACCGACCCGCGTCGCTTTCGGCGCATCGATACGCATCGCGGTCAGCACACCTACACGCATCGCGGTCGGCACACCGACACGCGTCGCGGTCGGCAAACCGACACGCGTCGCGGTCGGCAAACCGACACGCGTCACGGTCAGCAAACCGACACGCGTCGCGGTCGGCAAACCGACACGCGTCGCGGTCGGCAAACCGAAACGCGTCGCGGTCGGCAAACCGACACGCGTCGCGGTCGGCAAACCGACACGCGTCGCGGTCGGCAAACCGACACGCGTCGCGGTCGGCAAACCGACACGCGTCGCGGTCGGCAAACCGACACGCGTCGCGGTCGGCAAACCGACACGCGTCGCGGTCGGCAAACCGACACGCGTCGCGGTCGGCAAACCAACACGCGTCGCGGTCGGCAAACCGACACGCGTCGCGGTCGACACACCGACACGCAGCGTAGTCGGTAGACCCACGCGTCGCGGCTGGGTCGCCCAACCTCCACTGAGGCCGCCACCGGATGGGCAGGGCTTCCAGATGCTGGGCGGGGCCAATGTACTGCATACTTGGGTAAATGAACCGGCAGCACTCTTATCACTTAAGTTCAGCATACACGCTCGTAAACGAGGTTGAGATACTAACTGCGGAAGTTGAATGGCATGGCTCAGAATACAACGCCTACGCATTCTGAAGCGTCGAAAACGACCACAAGTGACGCTACACGACTGAGGAGTCGGCCCCGCACCTGTATTTACGTCCTCCCCCAAACAGGAGTGCTGGGCCACTCCCACCACTGTCGATGTGTATGGCTCACTTATTGTACTCATTGTACCACCCACAAGCGTCGCCGGTTGTGGGAATGGCCCAGAACCCCTTTTTTGGAGAAGGACGCAAATGCAAGGGCGGGCAGATACGGGGCGGGGTCAACTTCTCACACGTGTAGCGTCATTGTGGGTCGTTTTTGACGCTTCAAAATGGGTAGGCGTTGTGTTCTGAGCCATACCATTATATTTCCGTGGCTATCTCAACCACGTTTACGAGCGTGTACTCTGAGTCTTGGCCGAGAAATAGCCGCGAAACAGACGCAAAATGCCTTTTTCCCGAGTAATAGCCGCGAAATAGCCGCTAAATTGCCGCCAAATTTGTGGTCTGCTTCGGTCTAGTTTGGTTTAGCTTAGTTGAGTTCAATTGAGTTATGCGCGGTTTATGCGATGGCGAACTTCCTAGTGCTGCTTAGCCGTGCCCTACTCCGGAATCTCAGCGACAATTCGAAAAAACTCAGCGACAATTCGTAGTTAGTCGTTGAGACCGACACCATGTCACTGGGAACTCGCCGTGTAATATTTCGCTTCCCAGCTCCATGAGACGTCTGGGCGACAACAGACGTTGAGTGGCTCAGGATCTGGCGCGAACTTGAGACTACATCCGGCTAGTCGTCCTAGGTGGCTGGAAACCATCGAATTCTACGTCTAGCATTATGAAAGGAGAGAACTTGGGCTTTTGCGTCAGAATTCGGGCGAAGTTCACCGGGAAAGTAGACAAATAGCATCACCTCGAACCAGTTTCATGAAAATACACATGAAAACGGCTCATTCTGGCCATCATCGTAAGAAATTTCCATGTTGCTCAAGTGTTGCTATACTTATGAGCCGCTCGAGATTTAGACTTTTCTCTATAACTAAAGGTGAAATGGGCATTTCTAGCGTTTTGACAAAATCCTACGAGCGATTTAATATATTGGAAATACCTGCTATACTGTGCTTATCTGGGTCAAACTCCGGTCCGCAATTGCGTCTCGACACGCTTTGCGGCCGCGCGCTTTCCAGTCGGAAGAGTTTCCAGCGCCGCAGCTGCGGATCTGTTGACTGTAGGTGAATTTTAGAAACTGGAAACTAAACAAAATTGAAGAAAACTGCATAAAAAAAGCCATATCGTGTCGGCTTTGGAGTTGGAAACTCGGTTGATTCGAGCGCGTGCGGCCGCAAAGCGTGTCGAGACGCGATTTCGGAATGGACTTTAACCTAGATAAGCACAGTAACTTTATATTCATTAGGTACCGAAGAATTGTGAGAAATTAGTAGTCACTACGCTAATATGTTTGAAATGTAAAATCAGGGCGAAATGAAGTGCGATCTTGTCGAATGTTCAAATTATTCGTGCTGAATATTCGAATAAACCGAATATTTAACTTCTTTGAATATTCGAATATTCGAATAAACGAATATTCCACTTCTTTGAATATTCGATTATTCGAATAACCCGAATAATCCACTTCTTTGAATATTCGAATATTCGAATTATTCGAATATTCGAATATTCGAATATTATTCGAATAAACGAATATTCGGGCAACACTCTAGTGTTGAGCCAATGCCTTCACATCCTCCTCTTCGATGTCCGCATTTTTGCTTTCGGCTGGCAGCTCAACAGGCACTCTGATTTAATTTAGCAGACAAGAGGTTGACTACTAGCCCTGATTTCATGGGACGCACGGGTACAACTCTATAGTCGCGGGAGCGGATCAAGAGCTAGGCACATCGTTTAGGCTGGTTGTGAACAACTGGAGCACTCGATTTACCCTTTTGATTTCCTAAAAGGAACTACGCGTGCTTTTGGGTGCTAACGGATCTCAGTTATCAACAAAGCGTCAACTTGGCTTACCACACTAGCCATATTGGCTGCAGTAGGAAGCATATTCCCAGAATCCTTCACGACCTGACCTTGAGCTAACAATGATCTGAATGGTTTCAGTTCGAACTATTCTGGAATTGTATAGTCACATACAAATGCTTACAAAGTAACTAATAGAGTCTAAATTAAGCGATGCTCTCAAAACTGAAAAGCGACAAGAAGTATGTCGCCTGCTTGAGTTGGTTGTAATATTTGCATGCAGTATGGGCGAAAACTCTACAGGGTGCTAACCACAAACCTTCGATAGTTGTGCATATCGGTGACGTGTGTTCTCATAGCGGCGTCCATAACAGAGTCCGTGCACGTCCCAGCTGCAAGGTTTTTCTATAATTGCAAATATTCTCACGCTTAATTTGATCATGAAAAAGTGCTTTTCAAGTTTGTGTCTTCGTATTCTGACCACAAACAGTTGCAGGCTCTTTCTTCAGCAGTTTGATATTGCAAGTTTTGTAGTTTCTTACGATACCTCCATTAGGATACCGTGAGCGTCAGACATCCGTCATAATTGGTCGATTAGCTGCCGGTTTTCCGCCGACTACGATGATGTCTCAGGCAGCGTCTATATGCCACGTCCTTTTGGTAGACGCCTGTACGCGTGAACGGACGTTGTCAAATACCTTTGGCCTTGTGTTCGTTCTATCGACAACGCTTGATTGCGACAGCGCATGTAATGATTGCTCTACACTGTTTGTGATGGCCTTGGCCTCAATGTGGGCTACGAGTACAACAATTTTTAAAACATTCTTGTTCTTCTGCTCCAATGCTGAAGCAATAAACATGCAACCTGTCTGCTGTTTCCAACCTAACGCGGGCGTTAAAGCGCGGGAACGAGATTTCGTGGGCGGCTATATAGTCGTACACCCACGAAGAACAACGATTTTGCGCACCTCAAATTTTAATAACACCGTTCCTAACATGCATTATTGAAAAAAGTCGCGGTGCACTTACGCGGCAGGAAAATGACCGCCCCTAATGAGAGCTAGAAAAATAATGTCTCAAGTCTCACAGGCTGTTGAACTGCTCGAGGAGCAAAGGCTGTCTACGCAGGTTGCTGGCTCGATGGCTGTGCATCCCTTTGTCGTTGTGCACGCTGCTGTTGACTCGGCATAAATCTTCTCATTGAGACTCACACTCCTGAGAAAAGCTTCTTTTCTAATGAGATTCTTACCACATTTACTTTCTTGGCATTCAGACAATCTACGTAAGAACTTACGGCAAGTCATATACACACGCTGCCGTTCCGAGATCAGGATCACTAGGAGCAGCCGGTCCACAGAATTGCTGATAGCAACCAACCTTTGTTGTTTTTCCTTGAATCATCTGCAGAGAATTGACAGTTAATTGCTCTAAGCTTGACTTAGGAATGATTTTCAGATAATGCGACTCACGTTGCCAAATTGCTTAACTTTGTCGAAATCGGCTTTCGTGGTGAACTTGTTATTTGTTGGCCACGTTACAGCCGAAACTTGTTTAGCCCAGGCCGCAAGGGCAGAGTTGAGAGGAGATTTTGTTTCGGTAGCGCTTGCCGCCTTGGAATAGCTGAATTTAGTTTATTCAGTTACTGAGGCGGCCTTTCTATATGAAAGCGTATACCCAATAATACTGAATCCGTATGAGCCCGGTCTGGGGTTTCCATCGCTATGACAGTCTTGGACGAGCTTTTTCGCGAATTCTTCAAGATCGCAGCTGTAATCCTAAAGTGCGAAAAGTCTAGCACAGAGCACTGCTTGACCTCTAATGCCTACATTCAATGGAAAAGAATCAGCTGGCTAGGAAAGACCTAGGACCGCTCAAGAGAGCATTGTGGGTGACCAGACGATTCCTTAAAGACTTGGGGTTTTTATTTGCATTCAATTGACTTGCGGGGGTCAGTTGATGTTCAAGTCAGTGTTCTCATCCTCCCAGACAAGTCTGGTACCAACTTATTGACCCAGGAGAAATAGAAGAATTTTGATCGCTCAACCGTACGTGACGACGGCACCGCCTCTTGCAACTGCGTCACATGCGTCTTCGAAAAACCTATAACTCGACAAATTTTCGTGTTTCAGTGGCTCTTCTCCACCACGTACGAAAAAAAAAGAAAATCCTTCCCCCACTGAGATTTGGATTGAGAGTCTCGACACGAATGTCGCATTATTTCGTCTTTAGTTTTCTCATCTCACGATGTTAAAAGGTGTGAAGGCATTTTCTTAAATTTAGCCGAGCGAATGGACAATATGCAATCATAGAGTTGTGCGGCGTTCGCGACACGATCGTTCAGCGAGATTTAGGCCTGGTTCATACTAGCCGCGACGCGCGACAGCGACAGTGTATTTGAACCATATCGTATTTCTGTCGATCTCTATCCCGAACACGATGTCGAGACGCCCGTAGCGGGAAGTATGCACTAGAGTGTTGGAACGAATAATTTTTTTTGAATATTCGAATAAACGAATAATTCGAATAATCCACTTCTTCGAATATTCGATTATTCGAATAAACGATTATTTCACTTCTTTGAATATTCGATTATTCGAATAACCCGAATAATTCACTTCTTTGAATATTCGAATATTCGAATTATTCGAATATTCGAATAATATTCGAATAAAAGAGTATTTGGGCAACACTATTGCGTACTACCCCATCCAATCCTCTCGGGCAAACTGGGGCATGGACAACAGGTTGAGAAGTTGTCATTTCATAAACTGCACCCTCTTGACAACTCAAATCGCTCGCATTGTAAGCTTGTCAACTGCCCGTTTCCCAGCGACGTCCGCCTGTTGTCGGGCTGTTGAAATTTTGACCTGTCGCGTTTAGCGGCCTATTTAGCAGCGGTTCACATCCTGCAAGACTTTCATGTGGCTTAGGAACTACTTTGCACCGACCCACGTCGCGGTCGGCGCATCGACACGCATCGCGGTCAGCACACCTACACGCATCGCTGTCGGCACACCGACACGCAGCGTGGTCGGTACACACACGCGTCGCGGCTGGGTCGCCCAACCTCCACCGGATGGGCGGGGCTTCCAGATGCTGGGCGGGGCCAATGTACCGCATACTTAGGTAATTGAACCGGCTGCACTCTTGTCACTTAAATGCAGCATACACGCTCATAAACGTGGTTGAGATACTAACTACGGAAGTTGAATGGCATGGATCAGAACACAACGCCTACGCATTGTGAAACCCAAAAACGAGCAAAAGTGACGCTACACGACTGAGGAGTCGGCCCCGCCCCTCTATCAGCCCGCCCCTGTATTCGCGTCCTCCCCCAAACAAAAGTGCTGGGCCATTCCCACTCGATGTGTATGGCTCACTTATTGTACTCATTGTAGCACCCACAAGCGTCGCCGATGGTGGGAATGGCCCAGCACCCCTTTTTTGGAGGAGGACGCAAATACAAGGGCGGGCAGATACGGGGGCGGGGCCAACTTCTCACTCGTGTAGCGTCATTGTGGGTCGTCTTTGACGCTGCAAAAGCGTAGGCGTTGTGTTCTGAGCCATACCATTATATTTCCGTAGTTATCTCAACCACGTTTACGAGCGTGTACTCTGAGTTTTGGATGAGAAATAGCCGCGAAACAGACGCAAAATGCCTTTTTCCCGAGTGATAGTCACGAAATAGCCGCTAAATAATGCTGGCCGCGAAATAGTCGCCAAATAATGCTCGCCGTGAAATAGCCGCAGAATACCCGCTAAATCGCCGCCAAATTTGTGGTCTGCTTCGGTCAGTTTGGCTTAGCTTAATTGAGTTCAGTTGAGTTATGCGCGGTTTATGCGATGGCGAACTTCCTAGTGCTGCTTAGCCGTGCGCTACTCCGGAATCTCAGCGACAATTCGAAAAAACTCAGCGACAATTCGTAGTTATCCGTTGAGACCGACACCATGTCACTGGGAACTCGCCGTGTAATATCTCGCTTCCCAGTTCCATCAGGCGTCTGGGCGACAACAGACGTTGAGTGGCTCAGGATCTGGCACGAACTTGAGACTACATCCAGCTGGTCGCCCTAAGTGGCTGGAAACCATCGAGTTCTGTGTCCAGCATTATGAAAGGAGAGAACATGGGCTTTTTCGTCAGAATTCAGGTGAAGTTCACCGGGAAAGTAGACAAATAGCATCACCTCGAACCAGTTTCATGAAAATACACATGAAAATGGCTCATTCTGGCCATCATCGTGAGAAACTTCCATGTTGCTCAAGTGTTGCTATACTTATGAGCCGCTCGAGATTTAAAATTTTCTCTATAACTAAAGCTGAAATGGGCATTTCTAGCGTTTTGACAAAATCCTACGAGCGATTTAATATATTGTACCAGGCCGTCCAATAATTCCTGTCCGAAAATCTTCAAAATTCTATAATTTTCCTTAGAAGTGTTATAATATCAGGCAAGTGTAAGAACCTTCTAGAAGGTTCTCCAAAGTTCTACGCTAGGGGTATATAAGGCGCAGTCGCCGCGTCTAGCTACCAGTACAAGCTAAAATGAACCAAGATCGAATTCGTAAGTTCCTATACTACGAGTGGCTGCTGGGCAACGACACGGGCACCGCGGTCGTCAACATCTACAGGGCGTGCAAAGAGGATGCAGTGTCCCAATGCACAGTCAGCCGCTGGCTCAATCGTTTCGAGTGCGGCGACACGAGCCTTGAGGACAGGGGCGGGAGGTCTTCTACGATGGATGATGACGAAGTCCGTCGCTGTATCAAGGAGAAGCCACCACCCGTGAACTGGCGACGACGCTCGGCTGCAGCAAGTCCACCATCCACAATCGACTCAACTTACTCGGCTACCACAAAGTTCTGGCCCGTTGGATCCTCCACCGTCTGACGGACGCCAACAAGCAGAGCCGCGTGGCCGTCTGCCAGTCCCTACTCCTTCGTCCGCATCGCAAGGAGTTTCTCGAGGACCTGGTCACTGGGGATGAGAGCAGGGTCCTCTACGACAACGTCGCCCGCCGTGCCGTCTGGATCCCGCGCGGAGAAGAGCCGCCGACGACGCCGAAAGCCGACCCGCACCCGCTGAATATCATGCTCTGCTGCTGGTGGGACACCAAGCGCATGCTGTACTTCGAGCTGCTCGCGCAAGGCAGGACGGCCACCGCCTCCATCTACACCGATCAGCTTTGGAAACTAGAAAAAAAATTCAATAAAGTTGAAAAAAATTAAAAATGGTGAAATTTTCGGACAAGAATTATTGGACAACCTGGTAAATACTTGCTATACTGTGCTTACCTGGGTCAAATTCCGGTCAGCAATTGCGTCTCGACACGCTTTGCGGCCGCGCGCTTTTGAGTCGGAAGAGTCTCCAGCGCCGCAGCTGCGGATTTGTTGACTCTAGGTGGGTTTTAGAAACTGGAAACTAAACAAAATTGAAGAAAACTGTATAAAAAAGCCATATCGTGTCGGCTTTGGAGCTGGAAACTCCATTGACTCGAGCGCGTGCGGCCGCAAAGCGTGTCGAGACCCAATTGCGGACCGGAATTTAACCCAGATAAGCACACTAACTTCATATTTATGAGGTACTGAAGAATTGTCAGAAATTAGTAGTCACTACGCTAAGATGTTTGAAATGTGAAATCAGGGCAAAATGGAGTGCGATCTTGTCGGATATTCAAATTATTCGTGCTGAATATTCGAATAAACCGAATATTTCACCTCTTTGAATATTCGAATATTCGAATAAACGAATATTCCACTTCTTTGAATATTCGATTATTCGAATAACCCGAATAATCCACTTCTTTGAATATTCGAATATTCGAATTATTCGAATATTCGAATATTCGAATATTATTCGAATAAACGAATATTCGGACAACACTCTAGTATGCACTAGGCCCTAGATCGCGAGGGACGATCTACAGTCGCAGCTGCGTTTACCAGACAAAACACCAACATGGTTATTTGGCCGTACTGCGGTATTAATTCAAGTACATGCTGAATAGGCGTACCATTTGATACATCTGTCTGCTCATGGGCAGAGCTTTTGGAGCCATATCGTTCACTAGCCCAGTCGCGACATTTCTGCGCAGGTCGTTGTGAGTAGCGAGATACTGTTGTCGATTCATAACACTGAGGATCGTCCCGTTGCAATTGAAAGAAGACTCGCAGTTGCGTATCACCTATAAATTAGTTGCAACCCCGAAAGAAGGGAACAAGCTTAAGGTTGCAGAACTCACCGCCAGTGTAAGCAGCATTCCTAGAGTATTGAACATCCACATGATGATTGCTTGGGGAAGCGCTGTAGCACCGTTCCTATATACTAGTCTCTCTGCTACATCCCAGCTTTGTTCAATTGAAAGCTAAGCCACGCCCCGCAAGAGGCATGTGGGCGTCCAGGAAGTATTAGTTCCTCAGAATGGTTGGCGACGCGCTGTTGGATATCGCATCTTTCGAAAACCGTAATTTCGAACGGAGCTGCTTTGCATCGGGTCATCTATCGTCTCCAGTTTATGTTAGTTCGGTGAGTCGATTTCGTCAGTCCTCGATGCCTTTTCGAATAATTTTCAGCATTACCTATCGGGTCTTTGTACTCTTCAGAACAGAGTCATATGACTAGCGAATAGAGCCAGGACTCTTATAAAGGTGTTGACTGACCTCACTTCTATCCAGCACTCTTCTCTTTCCTTTTTCATTCCTATTAGTATAAGATCATCTTATTAACATAAAGCCATAGGGAAAGAACATAACAAAAACGAAAATGAAAGATTCCAACTGCAGTGAAATAGACTGCACCAACCTCGAGAAATCCTAATTTGAATATATGCTGCTCCACATAAGTCTAAAAGCCCACAAACACCTATTTTCCAGCAACACTGTTTACCGTCTATGCTGTTTCGAGTGGATGTTGGTGTAAACTTAGCGAAACTTGATGAAGCTTAAGTATGTTATAAAAATACATGAGCCTTGTGCCCTACACTCGAGCTTGAGTTCTGAATGCGCAGTTTCTTGATAAGGAATTCATTTATGATTTCGTGGTATGAATTCGAAATAAGGATCATAGCATGACCATAAAAAATCCGAACCCGTATCCTTCAATTGCCATTGGGAAGCTCTCAAAAACGTTGTATAACACTGCGAGAAAATGGTTTCTTGCGGCATATTTTTTGCGATGAGTATGGAATCATTGCAACATCGCCTTTCATTAGTATCTCATCTCCGAATGGAATGGAGCGAGACTCGTATGCCAGTTCAACTTTTTGAAAACCTACACAACACTTGCCTTGGAATGACTATTTGGCGATTCAATTCATGGAGATGCTTTTGAAAGAAGTTTTTTTTCTGTTTTGTTAAACTTTCAACTGTCAAAAAATCCTGCAGAAAAATCATTCCCTGCCTTGGTTATACAATAATTCGAAAGGACTCTTAATGGCAGAAAAAAGAAACACCGGATTTGATTTTTAAGGGCATTTTCTGATAAAATAGCATTGATATGAGTTACTACCACGAAATCGTAAATGAATTCCGTATTCAGGAGCTACCCATTCAAAACATGAGCATGTGTACGTAAGGCAAAGTTTATGATGCCATACAACGTATTAAAGTATTAATTTTCGCTAAGACCTGGCCGGGATAAGTTCAAGACAATATCTCTGGGGAAATAGTGTTCGTATAAGTAATCAAATGCAATATACTCTGTTTATCTTTAATTGCACAAAACACGGTCCGCCAATAGTCCTCTAGTTGGCCGCTAGTACCGTAGTTTACGTCCACGAGGCGTTCTCGGCAGACCCGAGTGTGCACCAGGGTGTGCTGAGCGATCGATTCATCAATGCCGTCACTCGGCCACCCACCCTGCCACCCGGGTCTGCCGAGAACGCCTCGTGGACGTAAACTACGGTACTAGCGGCCAATTAGAGGACTATTGGCGGACCGTGTTTTGTGCAATTAAAGATAAACAGAGTATACATATATCCAACATACAGAAGCAAGTTTTTCTATTTGACCTGAATTCGGGGCCGCCACTGAAGAGAGTACATAAAGATTTTCACTCTTCACTTGGGAAGAGCACACAAATTTGTTAGAGGAAGGGTTTCATCAGCTTTGGCCGGCAGAGTAACGTTTCAACAACGTTTCAACTGCTAAGGAGGCTACCGCACGCGACGTGGTACACGCAGAGATTGGTCCGACCCCCCCCCCCTACACAGATTGAATCCAGTGCCCCGTTCACGCAGCCTCCCCCTCCCCGTCTCTGTGAGGGTATGAATGACAAAGACCGGAGAAGGAGAAATGTTTTTCAATACTCATATGTATCCGATCAAAAGAATAGAGAACGAAAAAAGAGGTGTGAGAAAGACGAGTTGGAGGAATGCCGTCTCTGACAAAATCAGCAGTGAGCGATATCGATCGTTTTTATTCGTAACAAAGTCATCCAACACGCTCGACATGCGCGCTCCTACTTGCGACTTGGCTTCCC
Source organism: Aplectana chamaeleonis (assembly GCA_029168955.1). NCBI lineage: Eukaryota > Metazoa > Nematoda > Chromadorea > Rhabditida > Cosmocercidae > Aplectana > Aplectana chamaeleonis. The sequence continues at coordinate 639,035 of JAPDOI010000362.1, forward strand.
CTCACCCCATCCAAGGATTCGCAATAGTAACTTGCTACCTCTTTCCCGTAGTAGGCGTGAGCGACAACTTTCAACATTTGACTTAAAGAACATGAATTAATCTTAGATCTTGAGAATCCTTGGACTATCTTCTCCTGACTAGTTATGTGTTGTGTTTCGATCTACTCTCTTTCCCGCTATATTTTGTGTTTGAATCTCAATGTCCTTGTTTACGAACTAGGTGTTCCTGTCAGAACGTTATATGGCAAGCTCTTCCGAAAAACTGCCAATCAAATCCAACGATAAGCATTCTAATAATGAAACATTATTTCCCCAACGCGGAACAAATAGTGCATTTGTGTATTGGATTATTGCTGTGTACTTTGTGACTATGAAATACAGCAATGTCTCCTCTAAAAGTCTGCGCTCTGTCATTCATCTACGAACTGAACTTTTCAAATACGAAACGCGAGTAATTCATTATTGTCCCAGTTTGTTCTGACTAATAAACTTTGACTTGTAACTTGTGAAGAATGTCCGAGAATGAGGACGGAAACCTCTTTGATACAACAGGAGAATTTGCCATAAACGACGAAAGACGAAACTTCAATACGACTGCTATCCAAAGGAAAAACTGGGCGAAATTGTCAAAGTGGGCAACTAAAGCTTCTTTCGACCACAAACCGCTTCAAAGTGCTCTGTTTTCAATTTCGGAAGGACCAAAAAGTTCATCGTTCCACAATCTATCCAGCTATATGAGACAAATTCGGTATATACGTTTGGAAAATCTTTTTTGAGATGAGTAATTTACAAAATCGGTAAGGTTGTCACAGGATAACGAGCCCATTCGATCAAAAACAACCTTACGTGATCTCTAGCATTGTCAAACTTGAAATGTATTTCACCTTGGAAAATAATGTTCCTCCCGAACTTCGCGGAATATTTTCACACGATGGACTGGATCACGACTTGCTGTACGTTTCAGCGTCATCAGAATTCAGAACGGAGCACTTTGGAGCGAGTTGCTGTCGGAAGACGCTTTAGTTGCCCATTTTGGCGATTTCGCCCATTTATTCCCTTGGATAGCAGCGGTATTCTATAATAGATTGCTACACGGAACAGTGAACGAATCTCCCACAGTAGATGTTCACTTGTTTTCCCTACACTGAACCGTCCCCGAAGTATCGCAGACCAGCACCTACCCTTCCTTAACTGATCGGAAATCTGTTTCTCATACCTGGCTGCGTTTAACAGTTTATCTGAAAGCCAGGCTAGGGCTGAAAATTATGAGCTCTGTCATCAGTTTATATGTGAGCTTCCCATCTCCTCTGTAATCCGGACAGAAATGCCGCGCACTGCTCTTGAGAGGCAGCTCTGGCCGACAAATTACAAGATAGTCCGGAAAATTCTAAAACATCATTCACAACTTATCTTTCTACTTTTTTTTTCAACTTCCGGGCAACAATATAAGCACTGTTAGGGATCGTTTATACTTCCGCCGCTGAGCGGCGCGGCGAAGTGCATTCTTATCATATCGATCGTGCCGCGTCGCGTGATCAATATTCCAGAAATGCACTACCCCGCGCGGCTTGGCGGCGGGAGTATAAACGACCTTTTATTGTTGGAGTCTAGAGCCAAACGTCAGCGTTCGGGCAGATGATCCGTCTTCTGCCGCCTGTCTCCGACAGAGTCCGGGTGTCTCCAGCGCCACCCACTTCCTCTTCGAAAAAGGCAATCGATAGCGCTGACAGCCGTAGGTGGGACAGAGCACAAGCGACGAGAGTCAGGGCTGCAGCGTGCAGGAGTGTTACTTGGAGGGCTGCTCACGAATATGAACATGAACATAAAGATAAGGAATCTTTTCAAGATTCGGAAAGAACTACAGCGCTTTTCGAAAGGTACAACAGGTACTGAAAACGACTGTCTTAAGCTTGTAACTTCTTGGAACCTGCAGCTCGGAACGGGATAGTATGCAGCTTTGCTATAGATGTCACACAGAGAGATACGAACAATGCAATCCGCTTTCGCAACCGTGTCTCAAGACCCTCAGATACGAATTTCTGGATTTTCATGTAATTGTGCCAAGTGCGAGATCTCAACTATTCTAGATAAGCGAGATATAAGCGACCACCACAGGCCCGACGGCTTTCATTCACCACCACCAGCCAAACCCCCTCCTGATTTTTGAACCCGATAGCGGTGAGCGATGATTTTTCACTACGTATTCACTTCTCTAGCTACATTTTCATTTAAAGGCGTTGTTCGCGATAAACTTCATCCTCGAATTTTTCATGAAAAACGCTTCTCGTGGCTCTCAGAAGCAGAACAGCGTCGAAAAAACGGGACGAAGAGCTACCCAGGAGCCGCAAAACGGCTTAGAAAAGTGGGCAAACCCCGCCGCTGTGGGCAAGTCCCGCCTCTTCCCGCCCCTCGACGTGAACAAAGGAACACTCGAAAACGTGAGTTGAGCGATGCTTTCCGATCAAAAGCCCTGTTCTTCCCTTCATTCTCAACTTCTCTCTTTACTCAGCTCAGCTCGCATACAATGGCTGCAAATGACGGAAGTTACAAGCCTCGGACAACTCGTCCACCATTTTCCCTAGCTCAATTTTTGAGGGACCATAACTCCATTCCCAGAAGGTCTTGTACGATTCCAGAAGCATCATTGGAATCAGAATGGGACCGGTTTCAAGATAGGCAAAAAAACAGAAGAGCGATTTTTATCGCGAACAGTGCCTTTAAGTACGGCATTACTAGAGCAATGCCGTCCGGAGTAGCGTGCAACCTCTACGTTCGCAGATGTCTCGTTGTGTATCCATTTTCGCTAAGAATGTTTCCGACCATCAAATCAATGTTTTCAGATCGCTGACTACAAATCTTGTCCTTAGTTTTTATGAAGTTGCGAACAACCCAGGCCTTGACATACATTGTATGACGGCTTCTCGAATGGAGCAGGATGTTCCTAGAATCTGGCTTCTTGTACCACATTATTTCTTCCAATTCTGCATCGATCCTCACCTTGGTGTTCAAAAAGGCAAGTAACCCTTCGGCGTCTGGTTGTTCGGCAGTGAATGTTATGTGTGGATCCTGTGAGTTTAGTATGAAAAGTGTGTCTTCCAAGTCTGCCTGAGTGTCACCGATAACAAAGACATCATCAATGCAACGCCTATAAAATAGTATCCCAGTTGCCAACGATCTCCGCTCAATGCGATCATGTTGGTGTTGTGTGTGTGTTTACTGGTGATAAACTTTTTTACTTCTTGTGTGTGTTGGAATTAGCCCTTGACACGGTAGAATGCTGGTTCTCATACTGAGTTGAAGCCATTCTCGACATGCATACAATCAACTAGTTTCTGGAATTTTATTCGCCAGTGATCTGCTGGAGCCAGCTCGGTCGACAAGCATAAGGAGCATGGTTGCGAGGGATGAAAAAACACCCGATCTAGCTGTTCCAACTGATATGCACCCGAGATAAGATAAGACTTGCATGATATGCAATATTTCCTTCCATATAATTAGTACGTAATGGCCGCGTCGGCCACATCTGGTCACGGCTGTTTTTTCGACTAACAATGACCGGGTTCTACCGTTGATCCCACCTGAGAGACAGATGAGCAGGACTCTTTTTCTCTCGGAACCAATCGTGTGCCTTCAGAATGGAACTTCTATTGTGGTGTTTCCGTTAGCCCCTTGTGGGGGCAGAAGCACAAGCCGTCCGCATAGAAGCTGCCGGATGAGAGGCTAAAACCTTTCCGACCCCCTACCTGGGCATTTCAGCGGGCATACCGCACTCGGCCTCAATTGTACGTGTGAGCGGGAAGAGTTTGAATTCTGCTATATTGAGTTTTACACCTACTCTTTGGTGAGGAGATCTTGAAATGCAATTCGAATTCAGACCCTGCCTTCAATTTGCCATTCTTTGCCTGTTTTACTCCTAGTTAGAATAACGCTGCTCGATCCGCACAAGGATTGCAAAATGCTTCATTTTTTTTAACTCAAATGCTTTACTGATGATCAGTAATTAGGATAATTGTCATCCTAATAAATTCTTGAGTCCATCTGACACAGCATGAGTTCATTGTTGCATTTGCTGCCGCCAGAAGGACACTGGGAACATGGAGTTCCCTTGATGTAAAGAATATTGCCGGGTTTGTTTCCTCTGAAAGTCGATAATTGAGCACATTTTCAATACGCCAAGAATAAACACTACAAACTCATCGATTCATACCCTGGACTGTAGACGCATGCAGAGAACCATTGCCCGGAACACTTATCTTTTTCCGATACTGCACATCCCAAATCCATCGTAGTTGCCCAAGCCATCTAAACAATCATTTTGGAACACAAGCCCATGACATCTTTGTCAAGCTTTAGTTCGATGTGTTCGGAAACGGCGCGGCTTATTGTGCTTCAATAATATCAGAAAAATCAACGCTACCTGAAAGAGTATTCGCTCATCATGAGTGCGCGAAAGCTGTCTTATGCCATTGATGGCAACAGGTAGGTTGATTGATACCAGTGCCCACTCGAGCCAGAATGATTCCCGTCCTACCAATCAGCTGTACCCATTTTTCACGGCCTTCAGCCACATTTGTAACAGAATCATTTATCGCTATCCCTACTACCGGAATGGAACATCATGCCTAAATAGTCTTCCAATGCCAAGTAGTTTCGGAAACGTCCTTCACCAAACCTATCCGATGCTTTCGCCGGCATCCTGGCGGTTGTTTAAACCAATTGCTATAAATCATTCTCAAAGCCTGCTGAATTCACCTATCTGGGATTTTTTTCTGAATCCTAAACAATCAAAGTCTACCGCCACTTCGGAAAGCGCTGGGAGATGCTGGTACTTCCCTGATGCTGGGCAGTGATATCTTGCGTCGACTTCGTTTTAGCAAATCTGCGGTCAGGAAAATCCAACGTACAGGCGGCTTCCTCTCCGTCCTTCAAGCTTCGTATAGGAGTGTTCAACCCTTTGCAGTTTCGCGTAATTATCGGTGGTTGATATCAGAATGTCGTTGGCATACTCCAGGTCGACATGTCAGCGTCCTAATGGCGATAGGAACACGTCCGCACGAATATGCTCTGCAGCTCGGAGCATGAGGTCATCAACGGCGAAGGCGAATAGAAAGGGTCCCGCTATACCTTCTCGTCTTGCAACTGTTTCCACCTTCTTGGCTGGCGTCGATATGACAGGTGTATGTAAAGTGTAACCGAATTAAACTGACAAGGGAACCACTAGGTCATAGGAACCATTCCAAATGAAATGTATTTTTCTAGAACCATTTTTGAAAGAAAAGTCCGAATATGCCCATTGCAGCTGCCTATACTTCATCTGAAAGAAGTTGTGAGCGTGTGAGCGTTTTTCAAAGCTTGGCGGCAATGTAAGGACACCCCTCATGAAATTTTTCAAGTGTTTCTTAGAAAATTTCAGGATTTTTCTAAAAGAAAACATGTATGTAAAGGTAATCTGGGGCGCTGAACACGAATCTGGGGTTCGCTTGTCCAAATTTCAAGGTCAACTGTAGGTTACGGTAGGTAATATGCCATTTAGGGAGTGTAACCTACCTCAGTAATTCGAAAATCGACAAACGGTCATCGAATTCGTGTTGAGCGCTCCTAATAACCCCCAGACGAACGATCTGAGTCAGATCTGTCACATTCCGGAAATCGTCAAAAGTCGATTTTGCCGTCAAATTTTTCTGCCGCTGGGAAGCTTTGAACGAATTTAGTCGAAAACATAGGAAAAAGGACATTTAAACCTCAGATTCTTGATCAGCACCCCTAATAACCCGCCAGGGCAAATTTTAGATCAAATCTGGAATATTTTTCCTCCATGCTTTCTGCACCCCGTGACTTACTTGACTTACTTAATCGGTTGGCTTTCGCCTGACGCGGTCATTCCGCATCTTCACCGAGGTGTGCCGTCCTAGTAGTCAGCCGTGTCCATTTTTCACGGTCTTCAGCCACAATTTGAACACATTCCATCCAGCTGTCACTATTCCATTTCCTGCGAAACGAAACATCGCGCCTGAACTGTCTTTCGATGCCGAGTGACTTTAAATCCTCTTTAACCACATCCGTCCAGAACTTTCGCCTACGCCCAGGTGGCCGTTTCCAGACAGGATTTGGAAGCATTTTTAAAGCGTGTTGTACGAGACGATCCGGCGTTCTTCTTAGTATATGCCCGAGCAGTCGAAGTCGACTTTCCATTGCTGCTTGAGATGGCGTTAGGAGATGCTGGCACCTCCCTCGTGTCAAGCGTTGATGTACTGCGTCGATTTCCTTGTAAAGGTCTTCGTTATGGCATACACGCGGCCAGAAATATCCAAGCAAACGCCTAAAAGCTTCCTCTCCGTGCAATCCAACCTTTCCATCTGCGTTTTCGGTGCTGCCCACGTCTCCGATCCGTACATCATGATAGGGCGAATAGCGGATAGGTAGACGCGCAACTTGACTTCCTTCGCGATGGTGGTAGACCACAAACACTTGGTTAGAGAATTGAATGCAGACGTAGCTTTCGCACATCGTTGTCGAATATCCGCTGCATAACTACCATCGTTCTTCAGCAAACAGCCCAAATAACAGAAATCGTCCACCAGTTCGATACGTTGTCCGTCCACACAAACTCCAGTTGAAGGCCTCTGAGAGACCCACATCTGCTTGCATTTGTCGGGACGAAGACGAAGTCCATAGGCTGCGGCATACTTCGAAACGAGGTTCACAATCCTTTGCAGTTTTGCGTTGTTTTCAGCGAATAACACAATGTCGTCGGCGTACTCCAGGTTGACAAGGAGCGTCCTGATGGTGTTAGGATCACATCCGCAGGAAACTGTTCTGCAACTCTACGCATGATGTCATCAACGGCGAAGTTGAAAAGAAAAGGTCCTGCAACGGCTCCTTGCCTTACTCCTGTTTTCACCTCGAAAGCTGGCGTAAATCCGACGGGTGTACGAACTGCTGCTGTTGCTCCTTTGTTCATGTCCTCGATTAACCGAACATACTTTTCCGGGACTCCATCTGCTCGCAGAGCATTGAGCAATCGATCACGATGAGGAGAGTCGAACGCGGCTTCGAAGTCCAAAAAGCAAGCTGTAATGGCTTCGAAAACCGCTGCCACGATTCAATTACTCTTCTCACGACGAACACTTGGTCGATGGTCGATCTTCCAGGTCGAAAACCGGCTTGCTCATCTCTGGTCGTTCCTTCACGATGTTTGATAAGTCGCTCGAGAATGATACGTTCTAAAACCTTGTACATGACACGAAGTAGAGAGATTCCTCTGTAGTTCTTAGGATCCGTGACGGATAGCTTCTTGTGAAGAGGTACGATGATCGCATGTCTCCACGAATCGGGTATCCTTTCGCTCATCCATATGGCACGGATGGTGTTGGTCATTTCACGAATCCCAGACGGAGGAAGAGCTTTCAGCATTTCAGCAGTGATGTTGTCATCTCCACCTGCCTTTCCATTCTTCATTTTCCGGACACAATCCAAAACTTCAGACTCAGTCGGCGGTTCCTCACTGACATCGTAATGTGCTCTCTGAACATGCGGGAGCTCAGGTACTGATGGCGCTGGACGATTCAGTAGTGAACTGAAGTAATCCTTCCATATTGGCAGCGTCGCATCACCAACTGCAACTCCATTGGTAGTGTTCAAGACAGGAGAACATCTCTTCATCTTCCCGCTATACTGTCGCAGCAACGTGTAGGCTTTCTTCGGATTCTTCTCCTCCCAAGCCTTCTCGAACTCCTTAGCTCTACACGTCCACTCTCGTTCGCGGTCACTTTGAAGCTGCCGACGCAACTTCCTCCTCAGACGCTTCTCCTCCACGAAGTTTCCTGCAGTTCGGAGAGCACATACTCTGTTGTAGGTAGATGTTGTTTCTTCTGAGACGTAGGCGAACTTCTTCTTAGGCTGTACAACCGGGAGTGCCTCTTTCGAAGCGTCCTGGATGCACTTGACAAAAGAATCCGCGTCGCAAAGTTTCTTCTTAGTCCGTACTCCGATGTGAATAGAAACGCGTTGTCGGAAATTCCTTCTGCACTCTTCATCTCTGAGACTTGTCATGTCAATCCTCTGGAGAGGCTGAGCCCCTCGCTTCCTCTTATGAATCCTCGCAGTGAAGTTCAACAGAACAGGACGGTGATCCGAATCGAATGCGACATCCCACACAGCTCTAGATCTTCGAATGTCCCCGTAATCGATATAATTCGCTGAACCGACAAATCCGTACAAGCCCAAAACGCTATCAGTCTGCACATAGTTCGGAAAATGTTCTTTCACCCAAACTTTGCCTAAGTAGGTCACTTCGGGCCCTGAAAACGAATATGAGGTCCGTTTCCGAATTTTCGTAAAACTGATGCGCTTTCTGGAGGGTACAATAGGAACGAAAATCAGAGAAGAAACGCCTATAACTTTTCTCATAATGATAGTAGGTAGCTGCGATGGGCATATTCGGGCTTTTCGTCCAAAAATGGTTCTAGAAAAGTACATTCCATTTGAAGTGTTTAGGATGACCTATAGTAGTTCTCTTGTAAGACAAGAAGTACATGGCAGGCGACTGTCGCGGGCGCCGCTCTCGGACGAGCATGCGGAACGACAGCGGGCCTTCCCCCGCAGCCATTGACTAGGAGCGGGCCGGCAGCGGCTGGCAGCAAGCAATCATTCAGCTCTGCAGCCGAGCGGGAGGGTGACAGCCGTTTGAATACTTGCCTGAGAGGGGCACATGCGACGGCCGCCTGCCACGCACGACAGCCGCATGGTTGGCCAGTCTCGTTCGGACACACTTTACTGCTGCTGTTGTTCTTCTTCTCACGTCCTCGATTAGTCGGAAATACTCCATGGCCACGCAGAGTGTTCGGCAATCAATTACGATGTAGACAGTAGAATGCGAATTCTAGGTCTAAAGAAGCAAGATGCAATCGTTTCGAAAACTGTTGCTACGATTCAATTACCTTGACTCGTACGCTGAACTTACAGAACCGGGACTGGCTTGCTCAACTCTGGTGGTTCTTCCACTCTTTTCAGCTTTACCAAAAGTATCAGTAAGCATTCGTACAGATCTTACCCTCGTGAAATATTCTATTGGGGTATTGAGGTGATGATCTCTAAAGGTGACCTCCATTCCTGGTCCATCAACTTCTCTCACGCGAGACCACCAAAACTTGATAGACTGAAAAAGATTCTATGATACGCGTGGGCCTCTGCCAGAAAATGAACAAATCAGAACCAGCCTCATAAATTGCGTCAAGACGAGTGGTGATCGTAGATTGCGATAGAGAATGGATGTTCAGCTGCATGTCGGGCGGGACAGCCGCGTTCGCGCCGAGTTTGCAATCATTCACTACCGTTACGGCGATGGTTTCCAAGTTGCAATCATAGCTCTGTAATGAACCAATCGTTCTCTAAATATTCACGAATCGTTTCTCACGAATGGTTCCCAATATTTTTGTTCTCTGGCGTATACTGAGGATTAAAACAACCTAATATTCGCTTACCAGCTGGAGCATGTTCGCTGCAGTAGGAAGGAAGTTTCCTGAGTTCTTCATCACCTCCCCTTTCGCTAGGATCGACCTAAATTTGTAAAAAAAACTGGAATTAGGTTTTGTTTCGTGAGCATTCGTGATGTTGTGAGAGGAAATGCTATTCAGTGCTATTCAATGAAATTGTCAAACCAAAAAACATTTCTTAGAGATGCGCCTTCTGCTCACGTTGAGTACTAAGAAAATTATAACAAACAAGATGTTGGCGACAAACCTTCGATAGTTATGCATCTCTGCTGCCTTATCTCTTATTCTGTCAAGCATTTGGGGATTTCCGGGACACCTCTTGTTCACTGCAACAATTCACAACATTGAGTAAACTCTTTCCAATATCTTTGAGAAACTCAGTCTCAAAATGGATGAATCAGTTCATTCCGAAATGTGGAATTAAGTTTAGCGAACAATTGTTGGTAAAATATCGATGAGCTATCCCCTTTTCTAGGCACCTATAGGTTCTGTCACTGAAATTTTTCTTAAGATGATAAGTCACCAGATATCATTTCCATAAGTGGTAACCGGTCTTTAAAAAGGCCTAGCTGACACTCATAAACAGTAAACTTCTTGGTAGCTTAGCGTTGGATGCCAACCTATGAGTGACCTATGAGTGCCACCTATGAGTTTGCGGTTTCTTCTTCATGATGCTTTATAGCTTCAAACTTGACGTATTTCCGCAGGATTATCATCCCTTCCTGTTGTAAGAGGAACTAACGCACCGCTCTGAAACTTTCAACCGCTGACTACACGATCAAATATTGGTCGAGTGCCCTCCTTTTCTGGCACAGAGGATGGGCAGTGCCGTCTTTCGCTATGCTTGGCATGTACTGATAATCATACAAATCCTTTCTTGTCGCAGGCTTGCAGTAGGGGGTCTATAAAATACTCGAATAGGTTTTTTGGCACTCTCAATGCCAGTGCGCGGTGCCTAGCTGCTTCTCTACGAAGGTATTGTCTCTTTCGCGATCCTATCTACATGCTAAAATACTGCTATCCCAGAGTCTCATGATTTTCAACTCACCTTTCTAGGCTTGGCTGGTACCCTCCTATTGAAACGGCTCGGTGCGCGCGAAAAAGGGACGGCATTTCTGAGGCTGTACATGTTCTTGCCAATTTGGGAATTCGGAAACATCAAATTGAAATAGGGTTGAGCTACTACCCTACCTAGCCTCCAACCCTGACCAATTTGCTTACCATTTTCAGCATTGATACCTTTCGCGAGTGTTTGCATATTGTTCCAAGATTGTGGAAACCAAGTCTTTCCGCTAATTGAAGGTACATTTTAGATGTCAAACTTATGAAACACAAGGACTAGCCGTTTTTTCGAAGCATTGTACTTTTTCTGTCATCACTCCCTTGGCAGAGCTAATTTAAGTTAGCAGACAGAGTTCGAAAATACACAGTTCCTAAGAAGGACAGGGGCTGTCTACACACCGAGGGAGGAGTTGTCCCGTTTTTTGCAGTTTGAAAGGTCACGTCACTCAACGCGAGGGAAGTGGTCTCGAGTGGAATTAGAACCGCTAAAGGCGCAACAACTTCTCCCTCGGAGTGTAGAGAGCCCCTGTCCCCATCGAAAACTGACTGTTCAATAGAAGGTAGAGACGAAGAACGATTAGCCGCGCTTCACGTTAGTCTCGTAGCGCGTGGCGATCGTATTGGGGACAGGGGCTCTCTTCACACACGGGAAGGAGTTGTTCCGTTTTTGAAGTTTGACACGTCACGCCACTCAATGCAAGCGATGGTCTCGAGTGGAATTAGAGCCGCGGAAGGCCAGACATCACCTCCGTCGGTGTGTAGAGAGACCCTGTCCCTTACTAAGATATTGGAAGGATATTGTTACGCGATCCAGCAAAAGATGTTAGCATGCCGGCAGCCAATTATCACGGCTTCCTTTCCACCATCCTGATGCAGCCGTCACAGCCACAAGACCGGGGCAGTAGCTTACACATTGCAATGTATACTTTCTCACAGTTGAATAAATTGAAGGTAATGGAGTTCCATCTGTAACTATCAAACCTTACATTCATTGGTAGTTGTTGGAGTGGTTGTAGTTGTCGTTGGGGTTGTTGTAGTCGTTGTTGGAGTTGTTGTAGTTGTCGTTGGAGTTGTTGTAGTCGTCGTTGGGGTTGTCGTCGTAGTCGTGGGCGTTGTTGGTGTTGTCGTTGTGGTGGTGGTGGCTGCTTGCACAACGCAGAGGTTGCCGACGCACATTGCCTCTGCGATTTTGGTGCATCCACTCGCGGTACAAGTGTCGGCTGAGTTTTCATAGAACTTTTCGTTAATCGCGACGTTCCTGAAGATGTATCAACGCAGTGCTTGGAAATCTGCTCCGAAATAGGTTTAGATTAATTGTATAAGAAGGAGACAGCCATTGTGAAAACTCACGGTGTTCCATATACACATGCTCCCGATCCCAAAAGGGGCTGGCTTGGATCCTGTCCACAAATTTCTTGATAGCATCCCACGGTGGTTGTCTGCCCTTTAATCATCTGTAAGAGAGATGTCATTCGATCAGCTACATATGTGCTTCCTTATACTGCTTTTAACTGATAGGCGGTACTCATTCTAGAACGCTCATCACTTGTCCAACAGTGAGTAGTCGGTACAAAAGGATAATTATTGGCGTGGAGGAGCCCCAGTAATTCTAAGGGAAGCATCTAGAGAAGGGCATGTGCAATCAGTTCCTATCACAGTGAAGTGAAAAAGTGAAAGAGCAGCTATGGAATAGCAGGTACTCATCAGAAGAACTAAGTATAGTGTGCGGAATGGAGACGTGAAGAAGGAAAAATCGATAATGTCAGAAAAGGCGGATCGTGCACGATGCGAATTTCGGGGTACGGTAGCCTAATGAAGACGCAGTACGGGCGATAGCTGTTCTCGAGTCTTGGAAGCGGTGCGCTCCCCAAAGGAGAGTCGGCAGGACCCAAATTTTTGATCTATTCTTAGCTCGAAAGATTACTTTTATTAATTTGTCGATCTGTCGTACCAAATTCCGTATGTTGCGCTATCATTGCTCTGTATTGAGCTGTTTTATGAATGAGTATAGTTTCTCATTTTCAGTTCAGGTTTGCGTTACCTTCGACATTGATATGATAAATATTCTATACAAGTACCAAACTATAGCCACTTGGTATAAGTGACTTTCCGGTTGTATTGTTGTTCTAGTTCTAGGTTTTGTTTATGTGCATGCTTTCATCGTGACCCACGCATTCCCTCCACAACTGAATGAGTAATTGAACCAAATACAGACTCCCTCTAAGCGTGTTTCGCCGTGAGGGAATGGTCATGTATCCTCTGGTTCCGTGCCAGATTTACTCTGTTCCCTTGCACGCTTGTGCGGAGCGAGGTTAGAGACAGCGAGAAATTGTGGGGAGAAGGAGACGCAGCGTATGCACGCACACGCAAGCGACGAACAGAAATAAGTCACACTCGGAAACAGAGGATAACTGTATGGATAATCTTGTACCGACAGTGATTTCACTGCATGTGACCCCCCGCATTCATCCTTTTAGTCGAGGCCTACTGCGTTGATCGTCTTCATCTTTCTAGAAAGCAGACAATGATATTCAATAACAGTCGATGCGGTTGACCACAAAACTAAATGGAGAAGTATTACTCCTACTTAGCGGACTCCACTTTGGGAAGACAAGGTTAAGAAACGACAATTTTTTCCTGGGTTTGTCCTCATAGCTAGTTTAGAAGCTAGAATACATTTCATTCTCTACGAAAACCTCGACAAACAAACTTGTAGTGAACGCAGCCTTTAGACTCAGTGCATACTTTAAGAACAACACGTATGAGTAGTATCTTCCTTCTGTATTGATCGAAAGTTCCCTAATGCTGTCACTCGTCAAGGAACGTAATCAATTGACCTAAAATACTCACGTTTGCAAAACCCATGACTTTCTTCAAATCAGCTTCGGCTGTGAATGTGTTTTCCGCTGGCCAATCGACCGCAAGGACTTGATTTTCCCAGAATTTGAGCAAGTTAGTGAGAGGGTTCCTGATACCGTCTGTGACAGGTCTATCAGGGAGTCTGCTGTACCTGAAATGTTATCGATTGGTTGACGACAAAAGAATGCTAATCCACCCTCACAGTTTAGGTTTAAAGAACATACCCATCGATGTTCAGTCCATATCTGGCTGATGGCGTTGCTACCTTAGCGCAACCTTTGACAAATTTTCTCGCTCTCTCTTCTAGTTCACAGCTCCATTCCTGAATCAACGAATTCAGACTGATAACAATTTTTGGAATATAGTAGAGTATTTTAACACAGCCGCGCTGACGAAAAAGCAGACTGATCAAACTTCTCGCCCTTCAATTGGGAAGCAAATTTAGCTGCACCCATTAGGTATTATTGTGGCAAATCTGTGGTTACTTATTCGGGTCCGACATCATGATAACTTCAGTCCCGGAGAAGCTATCCGACAAACTATCCACATAGATTTTACGATCGGTACTTCTTACTCCAGCTAACTATAGGACTGCAACAAGGATATGATCCTGAGGTTACCAATGCCTAGCATAGACAACCCGGTGCCAACAACCTGGACTTCTCCGCATTAATCAATCCACATCTCAGCTGTGTTACTTGGATGTTCCGATGTACATTGTAGCCGAAACGTATAGGCGCAAACGAAAATTCTTCTAGCGCGTTTATTTTTTTAACTTTTTTCGATTCTTCCTCTTTTATTGATTGACTATGAGAAAGGAGCAAAAAATCATTGGAGCTGGTTCAAATGGTTGTCGCTGAATCTCCCGCAAAGTAGAGTCGCCCCGTCATGGCATCCACAGAGCGCCATTTGTAGTCAACATCGAAGTCGTCCCATGTCTTTTCAAGCCAACCTAGCAAGTCGTCCATGATTGTGTTTATCGGTTCCTTATGTTATTCTCTGAGCAGCTCTTGCTCGGAAAAGAACATAAGGCCTATAAACGAAGCAGAGCACAATGCGAGGAAGGATGACGTGGCTCAATAGGAGAATAGACCGCATCCGTTCGCGGTAGGGGCGGAGGCTTCTGACGCCCCCCAAACCAGTCCAACGCAAGCGGCTACCGCGCGCGTCAAGCTTCCGTTGCAAGACCCACCGCGTCCAGCGTTTCTTTTTCCGCATGCTGACTGATTCTAGAACGTTTATGAACCTTCACGCTGTTCTAAGATCCTGATTTATTGGAGCGGGTGATCAAGCGCAATTCGAGATAACCTACCAGTTGATACATCTCATTGCTTTTTGGCAAGTTAGCGCTCTTAGACTTCACTTGTCCAATGGCAACTTTCATGCGAAGGTTGTTGTGTGCGAAAAGGAGATCTCCTCTCTGATCGTCAGTGAGATTTTCGAGTAGAGGATTTCCAGAGCAGTTGGGAGCTGAGTGGCAGATTACCTACAAATTAGGTGCTACTTGGATGGGAGGGAAAATTTGAGTAAGGAAAACCTACGGCCATTGAAGCCAGCAACCCGAGGAGATAGGAGATCCACATGATGGCTTTCCGGCGATGCAGCGTGGCAACGCTTCTATATACGGGTGGCTTCATGACGTTCCAGGTATTGTTCAGCGCAGATCCCAAACCACAACTGACAAATGTTTCTGTCCTTCACGTAGGTCCGCACTGCTAGAATCGCTTGCAGTGCACTTTGTGAATCTAGATTGCCGGCTGGCTATCAGTGGCTGTGGGAACCACATCGTCAAACATCGGCTCTGCTATGTCCTGTAGGTTTAACATTTATCAAAACGTCTCAAGGTGCTTCTTGAAGATATTGAAACTTTATCGTACAAAAGTACTCCAAAAGTACTTCTCAAATGTTTTAACGAGTATTTGCCTGTTATTTACAGTCAAAGTAGCCGATTCAAGTAATTAGCTCTTCCCAGCCCAAACTGCATCCAAACACTTACTCTGCGTATTGACACTATAAAAACCTCCCTTGTCCTTGCTTCGCCGATTATAGGAAGCTTAACTTAACTTTTCTAGAACGATTGTCGAATATGACAGGTGCATGAGAGAAGTGTATTTGCGGAGGTAGAAAAGTCTTTATCTTTAGTGGCCATCCCACC
This sequence comes from Aplectana chamaeleonis, assembly GCA_029168955.1. Lineage (NCBI taxonomy): Eukaryota > Metazoa > Nematoda > Chromadorea > Rhabditida > Cosmocercidae > Aplectana > Aplectana chamaeleonis. Next base: position 654,605 of record JAPDOI010000362.1, read on the forward strand.
AAGTGGTTTGGAGTGGCAGTTAGTTCGGCATTGCCAATATGAGCGTGCATGCTCTACGGTATCTTCAGAGTTCAAATCGAGGCGTTGCTCGCAGCGATGAGCAGCACTGGGTGATGTAATGTCGATTGCTTCCGGCGACGGGGGAGACCGACGTGGCGTGAAGGGCGACGACGAGGGATCTCATAGTGTCCTAACGCCGCGACGGTTCTGCGTCACTGCCAGCGAGCGGCAACCGACGCTGCGACGTTAGTGCTCGAAAACATTCCTTTCGCAGCGTCAAATCTCGCGCTCGCGACCAGCCGCCGGTCCCTGCAACTCTGCAGACCCCTTTAGGCCAATGGTATAGTTTTGCGATACGCGGTCGCGTCGCTTTGCACAACGACAGCGACCGCCTCGCTGCACAGCGACAGCGACAGTGATAATGACAGGCGTCGGCGCATTTGTAGTATGTCAGCCCTCCGCGACACGTCGCTTCTTCTTCTTCTTCTTTGCAGCCACAGAGAAGGGTTCTGTCATAGGTTCAGAAACTCGGCCACTAGCAATGGGTTCGTCCACAGATCCATTGTCGTTAGTAAAGTCGGTCTCTTCGGGCGATCGAACAGGTGCACAGTAGTATGCCCTTGACTACCGCAATCAGGACACTCGTCAGGTTTACTGTTGTCAATCCTATGCAAATATGACATAAGCATGGGGGAGTGTCCACAGCGTAACGATGCAAGGGTGCACCTGGCACGCCTCCCAAGTTCCATCTCTGTCTCGCTGACCTTCGGAGGTGCGACTCCCAGGATGGAATTTATGGCAACTCTGCTCAAGTGTTCCTTCACGAATTGGGTATGCTCCGCGCGCAAGAGACGGAGGCGTTCTTGTTGTGTTCGGTCCATCTCTGCACATCTACTTTCGACGGAGCATCAGCGAAAGTTCCTGATACATCTCTCTCTCACCGGGTTTAGTACTCTTCGCGATGGTTGATTCGGCTGCTCCACAATGTTAATGTACATTTGTTGCGCCTGGAGTTGGCAGTGATCTCTAACTGGCAGTATGCGAGCTTCGGCGTGTAAGTGCTCTATTGGAGAGCTTTAATAACAGCCTGTTGCAATTCGCAGAGCACAATTTTGGACGCGCTGCAGCTTTGACCAAGAGGTGTCCGACACGATGTGCTGCCAGACTGGCGCAGCATACTCCAAGCTGCCGAGATGTCGTACGTTCGTGCCGTGGCAGTGTGGAGGAAAGAAGATCACCTCCGTGCAAACCGACGTCAATCCTTCCGCGGAGAGGGTTTTTGTCATGGGAGAGGTGCTAGCTGGCTGCAGCTCACCTGAGGTTTCGACACGTCGCTGCGACGGACATACGACATCTGTTTCTACAAAAGCCAGTGCCTTTGCTTCGATCCCGCTACGATTTGTTATAAATGTCTTGACTGTCGCTCATGACAGCGGCAGTGTGCACCATTGACCTTAAGGGGTCTGCAGAGTTGCACCGACCGGCGACTGGTCGCCGAGCGTCAGCCTTGACACGGCGACAAAAATGTTTCAAACCATTATCGTCGCGGCGTCGGTTGCCGCTCGCTGGCAGTGATGTAGGGCCGTCGCGGCGTCAATACACTCTGCGGTGCCCCCTCGTCGCCGTTTACGCCGCGTCGGTCGCCCCCGTCGCTGAAAGTGATCGATATTGCATCACCCAGCGTTGCTCGTCGCTGCGAGCAACTCCGCAACTTGGACTCTGCAGACCCCTTTACCGCACATTGTATCATCTGCCCTGCTTGCAAGGAGATTGACTGCGCTGGTTCAGGTGTGATTTGCATTATCACATGTTAGAGCTGCGGCGCAAAGTATATCGACGAAACACCAGGTCACCTGACGCTTTACATGTGCGAAGAAACGAACACAAAATTGGGAAAAAGTGCGTACGAGCCCGGGATCGTAGGTGACGAGGCAGCACTGCCTCGTGAGGTCAACGTACCACCTCTTGCGTACTACAGACGAGCGTTCGACACATTTTCGCACATAGTTATGACAAAAAGGAAATAGTAATCGTTCACTCTGGTTTTCGATTCACTAAGAGCGCAAAAGCTATAACTGGTATTATGCCTCGAGCCTCTTAACTACCCCAACTAAACACCTGATGCTTTTACAGATGCCCGCCTGAATACCACCGCCTCTCGATCAACAAAACTCCCAATCGTGATAGATGAAATGTTGCTTCTTCGAGGTAAAATACCCCGATTTTGCTTCTATCCCATTTAAGGAACACGAAGCCATCATCAGATCCTCTTTGAGACTTTCCAGTGCAAATTAACATCTTCTACTCTGCGATCTTGTTGTGATGTATGATGCATGTAATAGGATCAAACAACACTGTACAAACCAGCAGAAAAGCAGTCGATAAGTACAAAAAAAATTCGCAACCGAAATTGTGACACTGTACGCCAGTGACGTATTGGTTTCGTTGAGCATGAAATCCATTGTTGTGCCTAATGTCATATTATTTTTAGAAAAAATATCGATGTGCAGAACGACGATCACGGACGATTCTCTCAGCAGACTCCAGCATCGGTTGTCACAGTCACTTGTCACTTTCATGAGATCCGATGATACTGACTTAGACATATTTAACCTTTGCCCCAAGTTTAAAAAAAACATGTCTCGGAAGTTGTAGGTACAGTCCTATGCAATACAATTACACAACCTAGAAAATTTAAACGAACGAAATTTGAAAAAAACTCGTTCCAACAAATCTTGAACGATTAAAATTTCAATACGATTTGTTCAAAAACTTTTCGAACGAAAGAATTTCGAAGCTGATCAGTACATGTTAATTAGAGCGGTCACCGCTGTCTTCGTGACGACAAACCAAGTAACTAAGGAGTGCTGTGGAGATATGCTGAGGTAAAAATTCAATCTACTTGACAGTAACAAAAGACATTAGGCTAGATCGAAAAATAACAAGAACTTCATTTGTAGAACGCAATAGTGTTACTTAGCTGTCGTAGCTTGAGAATTGACAGCGTAGTATTGACAGATTAACGTTTCGTCGGTCTCGCCCTCTTCGGAGTCTGAAAAAGGTCGAATCTTCGTGTGAAAATACTCGGCCAAACGTCGTTTTACCTTGCTGAAATTCTAGAGAAAGTCTTCAAACAAATGGCTGAGATAGATTGTGCTGAGCGCCATACCTCCTGAAAGTGTGTTCTAGAGAGGAAGAGCGTGAGGAGTCAAAAAGACTGGCTCGCCGCAAAACAACTCTCAATAGCTTTGCACCACACGCGCGCAGGTTGCGGGAGGCCCACGAAGGTCAGCGAAGTCACAATATACCACAAAGCGACAGAGTACCTATCATAATGTCATTCATATCCGACGATGTGAGCCGCGCTGTCGGAGAATGCCTTCGAGGAGCGGGATTGGAAAACACTACATATATCTTCGGAGGCCATTCCGCGTTGATCCTGAATGCCTCAAGCGCATTTCGCGCAGTGGCTCTGACCTCTCCGCGCTCACCTTAAAATCGTTCCTGTCATGGCAATTAACCCTGTAGTAGCCCAGCGCACTAAGGAGTGATGCTTGCGCGGTCATTTCGGGGACCAATTGCCGTTTCAAATTATTTCACGGCGTGGTCACCAAAGATACAGTATTCTCAAATCCCACGCCTTGTAGACACTTTCTGACAGCGCTGCTCACATCATCTGAGGTGAATGGCACCATAAAAGGAACTTTGTCGATTTGCGGTAAGTTATGTTCTCTGTGACCTTCGTGGATGTTCCGTGATTTGCGCTGGTGTGGTCCATAGCGCCATTGAGGGTTACTATTGGCTGAACCAGACCTTTTGACTCCTCACATTCTTTCACTCCAGAACACACTTTGAGAAGGTCTGCCGACTCATCCATCTGAGCCGTGTGTTCAGAGATTTTGTTTTTTTTTAGGTAGGGTAAAACCACAGACTCAACCTTTTTTAGACTGAAGAGGGCGAGGCTGCCGAAGCGTTAGTCTGTCAATAAACCATCATACTACCTCGTGCCGGCTAAAGTCAACGTACAAGCTACAACTTAGCTTGCTCGGATAAGCCCGGGCGTGTCGCGGCATGCGGGTCCATCAGCGGGGTGGGTGACAGACCCGCCCGTCACTGTCTGGGAACATCTGCGACAAGACTCTGCACGCTATGCTCGCTCTATGGCCAGGGTCATACTTCCCGCGACCAGCGACAGCGACAGTGCTCATCAGGCATATCGATTTTCGGTCGATACGGATGGTAAACATTGCGTCGCGTCGCTCGTCGCTGTGTGATCCCGGCCTACACCAACACTGCCACTGCGGGTTCAGTACGTACACACCAGGGATGTGCGTAATTACGACTAACGACTAACGAATTTTACGACTAACGAGCTTTTTGGGTGTTACGACTAACGACTAACGTCTAACGAAATTAAAAATATTTTCGTAAGCAATCCCGAAATTTGTTAGAGAATCAGTACTATTCACATCGCATTCCAACCCATGCATTATATCAGGATTGATATATGCAGCCTGCATGCATTTACCTGCAGGGCTGACTCAATTTTTATATCGATAAATTCAAATATACCATTCGTTCCGCCCTGTTTTGGTGCCTTCAAACAATTTTCAAGAGGGAAACTGCTGCTTTTCTGAGAAAATGCACCGATTTGGCGTTCTTGTTCGGGTTTTATTCTCATGTTCCATGTCCTTAGCTCTGAGAACGGTCTGAGTTGTTGCCTTAGAGTGGGTTATTCTTTCACTAACGTCTACCTTACTGTAGCGTATTCAATAAATAAATAAGTAAATAAATATATGTAGTTCCCTGTTGGTTGTCCGAGGTGGGTGGTACAAAATAAATAAACGCTTCAGTATTCATTCTTTATAATGACACTGATTCGCAGTTGTGGAACCCCCACATTATGACCCCAACCTAGCGTTGCGCAAGATCCGGCGCAGCTCTTGTGCGACTTCGTGTCGGTCGCGCGACTTTATGGTAGGCTCACTGAACCAGTTCCGACACTGATCGGCTCCAGCTGAGATTTTAACGGGGGTCACCATCAGAGGTCGTACAAGGACTACGTTAAGCAGGAAGTACTTATTGCTTTTACACCACGATAATTTACTATTAGCACTGAGCACAATTCTTTGAGATATGGGATTTCTATAATGTGGCGCTGGAACCCCTCAGTGGGTGAAATTTTTATTTAGGTGCTAATTTCTCAAGACCTTTCATCCATTATGGAAACAAGCTCCAAACCACGCGCTCCATCGGCTCACGTCGATGTGCAAATAACAACCAGTGCAACGTTAATGCAGTTCTCGTGTTGTCACCATGGTCTACATCTCATATAACATCATTTAGCGCAAAACGGCGATTTTTTTTAAAGAAAACGAAGAGCTCAAGGTTTCCTCGGTTTCACACATTGCTTTTTTTCACAAAAAAAAGACAAAAATTCGATAAAAAACAAGCGCTCGAGTATTGGGTTCTCACTTATATATCTAATTGGTTTACAGCTTTTGTTTATATGTTGGTTTACAGGATAATCTAGGTTCTCTAACAAAGAATTTTTTGTGTGTTTATTGGTCATGAATGTTTTAGAAAACATACATCTCTCTATGCCATCCTTTTTGTATTCATAAGAACTTTTTTCTGCCTGAACTCTCCCTATTACCAAAGCCCAGATTTTTAACGACTAACGACTAGGTTGGCCGGTTGAACGACTAACGAATTGCAAAATTTTTATTACGCACATCCCTGGTACACACAAAGGTCCAGACCCTGTTCGAATTGACACATATAATAACCACACGATACTCATCATAGTTGTACGTCAGAGATGCACCGCATGAACCTGGTCGCCCTTGGATGATCAAATCAAACGCAATATAACACAAATACACATGGGCTGTCGATATATACCGAATAATTCCGTAACCTAAGGATATTACAGCCACACTTGTCTGTACCTTGCTACATAACAGAACACCAGATTAGGTAAGATGCGTGTAACCTCTCTTATTTACATAGTGCCTAACAAGTCAGGTGCGGATCTCCTCCCGGTCCTTAGGGGTCGGGCCTAAGTGATTACTCCGGACCGCTGCGTATCCTCCACGTCACTTTGGCGGGACCTGCGTCACTGCGCCAGGACTGCGGGGTAGAGGCAACGGCTTCCTGCGTCATTGTCCTACCTTGGGACGTTTGCGTATTAGGCAGTACGGTTAGCCCATCTTGTATTTTCGGGCTCAGCCAGTTGACGAGTTCGGCCGGATACTGCTCGGGCAGTGAGCTACGGCTCACTGCGCTGTACGTGACGATCCATCCGTGGTGGCAGGAGAGCTCGGACTCGACTGCGATGTTGAAGACGGGCAGCCGCACGACGCACCTCACGACGAGACGAATGGTGCTGATCGATGCGTGTGGCTCTGGTAGTCTGCTCCCTGTGCGTCTCTGTCACTTTCGAAATCATACCATACTAGCGCGCCGCCAGGCCCCAGCACCTGTGCACTCTGCCGGCCCTTTAATAATGGGATGACGTCAGCAAACGATAAGGTGGACGAAAGTCACCACAAGGCGGAGCAAGCAGCGGGGTGGTCGGTCGTGACAAAAGATAACAATGATAAGGAGATTCTGACGTGATAGGCCCGATACACTTCCTTCAACCAGTTTAAAATGAGTGGCTAGGCTATACATTCTGATGCCGAGGTTCATTGAGAGTCGAACGTGGAGATTATGGGCATTTTCGCTATGTCCTTCGCTTTGCTCAACTCGCACATCGCTAAAAAAAGCTTTTCTACTCAGACACTCAAGGCTCTCGTCAGAACCACGCTAAACCGGATTTCCGATATGGTAAAAAAGCCGCTGGGGTCAGTTCACTGCCAGGAATATGATTTGATAGCGTTGACTTAATAATAACGTTCTAAACGTACAGATGTCGTATATTCATGGCACAGCGCGAAAAAAACGTAAAAAAGCTTTATTGGAACTTGCGAACACTGTAACGAGCCAAAGGGCAGATTTTTAGAGTAATTTTGCTCTTGAAGAAAACACAGTGGGATACTCGGCTGGAGCATCTTCGGGCGGTCTTCTCTTGGCGCCAACAGTGAGAAGGGCGGCCAGAGCAGAGGAAGAGCCAAGCAGCGGTCATGGTCGCCGAAGTGGAGTCGACCAATAACAGTGACGGCCTCTCACTCTGATCTGCCGTCCCTCCTGACTGTGAGGGGTCGTTTAGGGGCCGAATAAAGTCTTGCCGCTTAAATGCGCGGCGCCGCATGTTCGATACTCCTCGATTGCATGCTGCCGCGCCTTTCGGCGGGGCAGGACTCTATTTGGCCCCTCAGGGGTCGTTTACAATTCCGCCGCCGAGCGGCGCAGCGAGGTGCAACACTATAATATTGATTGTGCCACGCCGCGTGATCAATATTACAGAAATGCACTGTGCCGCGCTGAACGGCGGCGGGAGTATAAACGACCCCTAGGGCGCTCCGAGACTACCGCCCTGCCCATTTTGCCAGACACTCGTGTTTCCGCCCCGGTTTTCCATCCTTGGCGTGTCCGAAGCGCTGAATAAGAGAATGTCCGCAATTGCGAACTAGATTTCCGTTCCCATATGGACAGTATAATTACAGTATTAGATTTTCCGGTTTCTCGTCGTTTTCTTGACTTTTCTGTATTCTTTTTGCTCTATGACAAGCTCAGAGTGAGGTTTTCCGCGTTTGAAGCTATCGCAGCGGGGGGGGGGGAGAATTGTATCATCGCACTTGGTCTCACCTATTTTTCCCGTGCCGCTGACCAATTATAACACCAACCCGGGGTTTTCCTCCCCCTTCCAAAGTCGAGAGTCTTTGCGGCACGGAAAAATAGGCGTGGCCCAGCGCTGGTGCTTTCTTTCCTTTCGCAGCGAGGGGGAAGGGCACTGGCCATGACACGCCCATTTTCTCGCTGCGCAACGACTCCCGTGATTTTGGAAGGGGGAGGAGAACCCCGGGTTTAGGGATCGTTTATACCTCCGCTGCCGAGCGACGCGGTGGAGTGCAATCCCATGATGTCGTTTATACTCCCTCCGCCGGGCATAGCGGCAGAGTGCATTTCTGTAATATTGCTCACACGGCGCGGCACGATCGATATAATAGAATAGCACTTTGCCGCGCCGCCCGGCGGCGGAACTTTAAACGACGTCTATGATATCGATCGTGCCGCGCCGCGCTATCAATATTAGGAGTCGTTTGTACTCCCGCCATCGAGCAGCGCTGCGCAGTGCGGTTCTATAATATCGATCGTGCCGCGCCCCGTGATCAATACTACAGAAATGCATGGTGTCGTGCCGCTCGGCGACGCGAGTATAAACGGTCCATTAAGCTCAAATTGTGCAGCGGCGCGGAAAAATTGGCGTGCCCTAGTGCGGTGGCCAAGTTCCCTCCCCGTCGCTTCGATTGCACCCAAGTGCCCCTGAAGAGATAGCACCCCGCGCACCGCGATGCTTGTCTAATTAGAATCTAATTTTTATAAAAATTTGTAAGGCGTCGTCAAGTTCAATGTCTCTTGTGTAATTAAACTACTAGCACGTTAATCGACGCGCAAGTTTAAAATTCGAAATTTTGTCTGCGTTTCAATTTTCCTCAATTGTTTAGTCTTTTTTTTATGCTTTTGTTATTCTGTCTGGTTTTTTTTTTCTCTGACGCAATTGTATCTAATCCTGTCTTGATTTAAACTCCAATCGGCCTGATTCTGTCCCTAGTTGTCGAGTTTTTTGATTTCGCAAATTTGTTTTGGCCAGGTTGTCATCGAACCAATCAACGAAATCACTTTTATTGGAAATAGTCTGTTGCAAGAGAAATTTTAGTGTACCTTTCACAAAATTCTGAGAAAAAATTAGATTTTTTCTAAGGTCTTCTGTCCTCGGGTTCATTTTCGGCGTTTTTCTATCCGTTCATGTGGCATTCAAATAAATCGTTTTTTCTTTTTCATTCCCGTTATTGTTCTCAATTTTAGGTTGGGTACAACCCGCTTGTTGGGAACCATGCTCCCCATGCGGAAGTTTTTGCTATTATTTGCTTTTATTTACTATTCATCGGCCTATAGGCTCAATGTACCTCGCGTACTACTGCCATATCATCCAACTATACCTGTGAAGTTCACGCTTGAAGTTAGTCAACCTACCGGAGGTTGTTTCAACTGGTAAGTGCATCTGTTTTCGGACTTTCGTGCTGAGCCTGAGCTTTTTTCGACATCACAGGGTATCTTATAGGCGGTCCACACGTCCTGATGTTGTTTCTGTCATCCCGATCGGCTCCAAATCAGGCGAATGTTCGGACAAAGCTGAAATTCGCGCCACTGCAAAAGCTGTTTCTGGAGAATTGAGCGCTGTGATCTTCGCAGAGGACAGTGGTTAGTCCATGTTTTTCTGTCTGACCATCTGCATCCGTTAAGTGGTCTAGACATTAGAAAAAAAAAGCAATTTGGGCCCTTTTTGAATTATCGGCCTTTATAGATCGATTTATTTCGGCCCAAATTCTGTTCATGGTCAAAAATGTAGAGCGCTGGAGACTACTCTAGAATGTGGTGGGTTTTAGCGTTCGCTGCGCGTGGCACCCACCGGACCGCGACGCGTACGCGCGCGAGTTCCGTTGTGTAGGACCTCAGCAGAGCTACGATTTCTTCCCCCAAAGGCGCAGTCCAACCTCTGGGGTAAAATTTGATATGATAATCCGCCCACCGTGAATAGTAATCCTGCTAGGCGCGAGATCTCAATTTGCTCAATTAAGTGAGAAACTACTGGGAAAGAGTTGGCCCCGCCCAGAACAACCGAAAGGAAACGAAGAGCCCTGCTGTTGTACATTTTGTCTTTGAGCATCGCTTCACAAACCAATTTTCCATTTTGCAAAGATTTTGGTTCTCTATTCGGGCCGAAACACCTGATTATGCTTTTGGGATGTTGGGGGCGGGGTCGGCTTTTTCCTGCAGTTTCTCACTTATTTGATCGAATTGAGATCTCGCGCTTGGCAGGGTTGCTATACATGGTGGGGGACTATAATATCAACTTTTACCCTCAGGGTTGGAATGTGCCTCTAAGGAAATCCTCCTAACCATTCTCGTTTTTGGGCAGAAGTTCTCACGATACCCACCCGAAATTCTGGTTTTTTGGGCTAAAAATCTAACGACCTCACTTCCCCTTTTGAGAAATTTCACAACCACGCTTGACTGTGCTAGCGAATGAGCAATGTCATGAAGCCAAGGGTAATGCTCTGTATCCTTCAGGAGGGAATATGTGTGTATCGTCTGATTCGGAGCCAATGTTCCTTCGCGTGCTTCTACGGAGCGAGGGTTGAGACAGCGAGATAGTGTGGAGAGGAGGAGACGCAGCGTACGCGCGGAGACGCACGCGATAAACGGAAAAGTTCACTACAGAATAGCGGATAATTGGCCGAATAATTATCGACTTTTGTTCAAGTCGATTGGTTCTAAAGTGGCTCCCTAAGACTCTAGAAACGATTGGACATTTTTTGCGATTAAATCTTGGAAAGTCGTCACCTGAAATGGGCCGAACTTTCAAAATACCTGAGAAATCTATCTATCAGGCTTTAAAAGCATAAATTATTCGGCAATTCGAATCTTTTGAGTTCGCGGTCGGGTCAAATATTCGAAAAATGTGGGCAATTCGAAATCTTGAATGAGATGGATGTTTAGATGGAATAAAACTAAAATTTGAGTGTTTCCATTGCTTAAGTCAATAATGAGCGTTTCTTGGCCCTTCGATTCTGAAAAAAACGCATCAGAATGTGAAAGGAAGTCGGGAGAACTTACAAGATCGCAAAATTTCCGATTCAAAGACTTCAGCTTGTTGTTGAAATTCCCATTTTCGGTTTCTTATTTTCGAATGACTAAAATATCCGTTCATCTGAAGTTTTATGTCCGGTGATTCATAATTCACAAATATCTTTTAAGCGTCTGGAACCATGCTCAGTTGTGGCGTGACAGTTGATCAGATTTCGAAAATCCGTGTGGAAACTACGACGAAAATCCTGTTTGTCGATGCGGCGCCGGCTAGAATGATGATTGAGGCTTTCAATTCTGAAGGTGATTTTTTTATGGTTCATAAATTTGTCCCAGAATTTTTCTAATTTATTTCAAAAATAAATTTTGCACTAGTTTAGGTGACAAGTTCTCCACGCTCAGCGAGATTCCCATCGACTGGGAGCTGTCTCATTCTGGTGATGGTCGTCCACTGCGCATCGTCCCATTTGAGCAGTCCACCTATGAGGCGCCTCCTGAGATCATCAGTCTGGAGAATAATAAGAAGAAAGGTGGGCTTAAAAAAATTGATTCCCAGGAACAGCTTGTCTGGTTTATCGATTAGTGGCTTAGCGAGTGTGCGCGTCGCCTGTGATCGTTTCAAGTTTGATTTGCGCAGCAGAGCGCGTCTGTGGCTCCTCCAAGATGTCAATCTTCACAAATGTATTTCAGCCGGTATAGTCGATTTCAGGTAAAATTGCTGCTCGAAGAGGCGTGCGGTGCGCAGCGTGTGTCTATACTGTACTTCAAGCGCAGATCAAAATGTGACTTCTTTGCAGAGCCTGATAATTTCAATGAATTCAATTTTTTCAGGTTACGTTATTCTCGTCGAAGGAGTTCTGACTGGCTCGGCAACCTTGACAGCGAGATTCGCAGAGTCACATTTTGCGGTGAGTTCAGACTTTCCCGATGAAGTTCCGAGCGGTATGAGAGGGCTATATACATTCCTCTGTCGGCGTGCAGTCGTGACGCGTATGGTTATTTCACCAGCCGTGATCTGGCCTAGGTGAGCGCGGAGGCACTCCTCCGTGACTGGGTTCATACTTCAAGCGACGACGGGTTTATAAGCTCATAGGTTCTAACTTGTACACGAAGATTGTTAGACCTTATAAAGAAGAGACGTATACGGACGCCGTTTGCTGATGCTCTCACCAAAAATCAATATACATAGATGGACCAACGCTCAACAAGAACGCCTTCGTCTCACCAAAGCCGCGGCATTTTACGTTACGCATATTGATTTGTGGTCGCTATGGATAAAAAACACCTTCCGCGGAATGTTTAAAGCTGGTCAAAGTTATCTAGATTAGGGCCCGATTAGAGTCCCGCTACTCAAAGGCGCGGCGGCATGCACTGAAGTTTTATTGATCACGCGGTGGCACGCGGTCGATTATCCTTCATTGCTTGCTGTTGTGCAGCGCGGCGGCGGGAGTCTAATCGGGCCTTAAAATACGCACCTTCAAGGTTTTTCGGCGATTTTTCTCGATTAAAAAAGCCATTTTTAGAGTATTGAGGCTCATAGCTTGGAGCTGTTTGTTGTGGCAAACCTGCTTCTGCTGCCGGCGCACGATCTATACCTGCCGGTGCACGCCGTGGTGCCGTTCCAGATTCAGATCGTGAGGCAGAGTAGTACTGAAGGTCTGTTGCTCAGTGATTTTTCCAGTTCTTCACATTTATTGATTTATTGGTGGTTTTTTAGTGGTTCCAATGCCGTCGTCGGACTATTTCCTCAAGGTGGACAGTGAAAGTATTTGTTCCTTGGACAAGAAGACGTCATCGATCCGTGCCCTAACTCGTGGACGTACCGACATACATCTGTTCAATAGGAGTAAGAGTATTTTTATGCACCCATTTTTTCTTTTAAAAAAAGTAGTAATAGATCTGAGGTGTAAAATGTCCAGAAAAAAAGATTTTTCTATGAGCCCCGATCGGTGAAAAGTTCTATTTCGGATCCCCCCTTCCTCGGATAGGTGCGTTGGCCGTATTTGGCCGCGAAAATTACGCGAAGCTTGAATAAAAACGTTTCCGGTACGTTTTTTAAAAGGAATTACATTGTTTCCAACGGACCTGAGACTGTCTTAATCAATGTTTAATTATAAGTTCATAAAAATTTGGGGATGAAATAAGTACAAACGGAAAATTCTCTTGACTAGGGAAGGGCCTCAGCGATTAACTACATCTGTGAAAACGAATTGCTTTTGTGAATCTCAGCTGATCCAGAAGGGTTTAACAGGGTTGTGTCCGGCCCGATCACAAAAAATTAGTGCAACAGTGACGGGAGTCTTTCAAATTGTGGTGCCCCAAAAAATTTAGGTTGAAGCAAAAGTTTCCCGCCATTTGACTTTGACGATTTTTGAACCTTCTAGCGTTGGTCCTTCGGCAAAGTGCGATGCGTCGATCAAAAACACAAGTTCTTCTCTATCTAACACTGCCTTCGTCTTGGGCGAAAGCCTGGTTGTTTGTGAAATATATGCTATCATTCAGTGGTAATCGTCAGTACTGAGCATCTTTAAGTGCTTTTGTTTGCTTTGAGGTAAATCAGCAAACCTGCCAGAGTTGACATGATATTTGAGTCACATTAGAACTAGATAGGTGCTTATCTGGGTCAAATTTCGCTCCGCAATCGCGTCTCGACACGCTTTGCGGCCGCACGCGCTCGAGTCAGTCGGGTTTCCAGCGCCGAAGCCGACTCGATGTGGCTATTTTATAAAATTTTCTCCAATTCCTCTTAGTTTCCAGTTTCCAAAACCCACCTAGAGTCAGCAGATTGGCGGCTGCGGCTCTGGAAGCTCTCCTGACTCGGGAGCGTGCGGCCGCAAAGCGTGTCGAGACGCAATTGCTGACGGGAATTTGGCCCAGATAAGCACAGTTATAGCGTTCGCGGAAAATTTCGGCGCAGTGTATTTACTGATTTTTTGCAGATTTTGTGATTTTGCAACTTCTGTCTTTTATGGCTTATCTGTAAAGTTTTGGCCTCGAAACTTCAAAGTTGAGTGTAATGGCTAAGTCTCTACTCAGTAATATTTTTTCGTCCATTCTCGATCTTTTTTTTTTTGAAAAATGGCTCGACTATTGACCAAAAAATACTATTGATTGGGAACTTGGCCACTATACATTACTTGAAACTTTGAGGCCGAAACTTTTCAGATAAGCCAGGATGGAGCGAAGTTGCAGAATCACAAAATCCGCTAAAAAACAGTAATTACGCTCCGTCGAAATTTTCCGCAAACGCGATAATCCAGTTCTAAGGAGTTCGAATATCCTTTCAACTCTGGCAGGTTTGGTGGTTCACCTCAAAGTAAATAGAAACGCTTCTAAATTTACTCAGACCTGAAGATTACTACTGAATTATAGCATATATTTTGCTAGCGAGCAGACTTTGGTCCAAGTGGAAGGCAGCATTAGATGGAAAAAAATTGTGCGTTCGACCGGTATATCGCATTTACCAAAGGACCAAGCTTGAAAGGTATAAAATTCTTGATCAAAGTCAAGCAGCGGGGAATTTGCGCTTCAGCTTAACAGGAAGAAATACACGTGGTTCATAGTCACGCCGAGGTCGCTCACAACGCCCCGCTGAATCCTATGGTCCACTGCAGTGTGTATCCATATATGCAGTGAATGTACTCGATCGCGTTCAGTCCGTAAAAATGCACGCTAATTGCCAGAGCGTGTTGCGGCGCGGTTTCGAGGTTCCTCAGACAGGGATGTGGGATCACACGGGCGGTTGGTCGTCGCGGCGAAAAAAGTCAAACACCGCCCGGGTGAGCCGATATCACTGTTTGGGGATCCTCGAAAACGCGCCGCAACACGCTTTTGCAATCATCGTGCATTTTGCGGACTGAATGCGATTGCGTAGATGAACTCTTTTTCCACCCTATTTTCTGATGATATAGCTCCCCTTTGTTGTGCTAGGACTTCTCTTTCATTACAAACAAATTCCAGGTGTTGAAGACCCTGAACTTACTCTGAAACGTGAAATAAGCGGCCAGCGCCTTAAACTTCCCTCTGTTTTTGTGCATTTTTTGTTGATTTTTATAGTCAAAAAGGGATGTAGGACCGCGTCTATGGAAGTACAGAGGTCAAAAACTTTGTGCCCTGTTGTCGCTGAGGTTCTTCGTGAACACTCTATATGTATTAGTAAATTCATGTTAAGATGTCGATGTGAAGGCGAAGACTGGAGTAAGACCACCATCCACGGCTATTTACGTGGTTGATCCGGAAACCGTGCAGTGGGGTGTGTCTGGAGGCGGCAATTGGTTACTGCAGACTGGTACAAGATATAAACTATCAGTTCTGCTCCTTGATCCTCACGGAAACACGATGTATATCAGTGATGTGAGCTGCAATTTTCATATTAACCTTTTCCCTCTATAAAAGTCACAAATAAGTGATTTTCAGAATCTGCGTTTTGAGAGTGTTGTGCCCCTGGGGTACTTTGATGTTCATTTTTCGTCGAAAAATCGCACATATTTTGAAGTGACGCCGAAAAAAGTCGGAAGAGCTGTGTTGAAGAGCAAGTTTGTAGCTGTAGTTGATCCGTCTGGCGTGAATCATGCGACCTCAGGGAAAGTCACGGGTGAACAGACTGTTCAAATTGTGGATCCTGTGCGGATAAGTCCAGCTGAGGTTGTACTTCCGTTCATTCCGAGGCGGAAAACTTCTTTCGCGTTGAAAGTGAGTCTTTTTTCTACCGCGAACTTGATGACTTCTTGTGAAAATGCTGGTAAAACATTGGTTTAAGGCGACTGGCGGAAGCGGCTTGTATGACTGGAGTGTGGATGATTCGACGATTTGTACTGTCGATGCCAATGGGGTGCTGAGTAGTTCCACCCCGGGTACAACGATTGTCACGGCATCGGATAAGAGAAATCCGGCTCATAAGGATGTGGCACATGTGAGCTTTATGGATTTTTTACTGGAGCAAAGCAAAAATGATGAGGTTTTTCTGTGAAATATCTGTTTCTACAGTTGCATACGCGCTGTGTCGCCAGTTTTCCTCTCTGGATACAGTTTTGTCGCGTCATGTCGCCGTGTCATCAGCTGTCGCCTGCCTTTGCCTTTGCTTTTGCTATCTCATTTAGACTTTCTTTCACGGCTGCTCTCCTAAATATTTCATCTTGTCGCCTTGTATCGCTCACTGTCGTCAGCTGCCTCCTGTTTGCACTCAGTATACACCGTCTTGTTGCTGAAAGTCGCCGTTTGCGACTTTTATGTCGCTGTGCCCTGAAGGTGTTGTTTGACTGCTTTCCCGCGTGAGTATAGCCTTTTTGTCGCCTCATGTCGTCAGGTGTCGCCGTACTTTGCTCTGTCTTTGCCATCTCTGTCAGACTTCCTATTACGGCTGGTCTCCTAAGTATTTTATCTTTCCGTCTTGTATCGCTCATTGTCGCCAGGTGCCTCCTTTAAGGACCATAAATGGTGTGGTGACGTCAAACGTCAGCTGCTGACACCTACACATCAGCAGTCTATCTTACTGTTAGACGCCATTATGCATTTGCGACCTCAATGCCGTTGTGGCCAAGGGGTATAGCCAGTTTTTCTCCATAGCGTTCACCCTATTGTCGCGGTATGTCGCCAACTATCGCATGCCTTTACTATGTCCTTGTCATCTCTGTAAGAATTCCTCTCACGGCTGCTCTCCCTAGGGTTTCATCTTGGAGCCTTGTGTCGCTCATTGTTGCCAGCTACCGCTTATGTCGACTGTGTAACGTCTTGACGCTCTCGCTTACCTATATTTCCTTCTTCTTCCCTGGTTTGTGACTACGATGCCATGCTACGTCTCTACTGTAGCTTCATGTCGCTCATCGTCGCACATTGTGGTCGGCTGTCGCCTGCCTTACTCTGTCTTTCCCATCTCGGCCGGAATTCGTCTCAAGGCTGTTCTTCTTAAGGCCTACGCGTAATCTGGCGGCAAATTTCGCGCGGCAGTTACGGGGAATAAAGGGCAAGAACGGAGCTGCGTAGCCGCCTCCTATTCTTCAACGTGGGTGCGCAACTTTTGCCGCACGACTAGGCGTAAGCCTTTACTGTCTCACATTTTTTCGCGCTGCTTCGCTCGTTGTCGCCAGCTATCTCCTCTCTGCACCCTACATCGCCTGCAGACACCTATTTGGCAGAGCTTGTCGCCCGGTATCGCCAATGTAGTGCTAGTCAACCTTGGCTATCCCCATTACATTGCGTTCCGAAATGTCCGGTTTTGTCGCTCGCTGTCGCCTCTTGACTCCTGCTCCGAATTTAGGCCTGGATCATACTTACCGCGACTAGCGAGAACGACAGCGCAGATCAGGCATATCGATTCTAGGTTGATATCGATGATAAGCATTGCGTCGCGTCGCTAGTCGGTGGCAGTATAATTCCGGCCTTATTATTGTCTCACCAAGTCGCTCTCGCAGTTAGACTTTCGTAGCCTAACGCGCCAGCTGAGGGTTTATAAATCATATTTCTAAAGTATATTTCGTTACATATATATATATATATATATATATATATATATATATATATATATATATATATATATATATATATATATATATATATATATATATATATATATATATATATATATATATATTTAGCTTTCTGTCCTGGACATTCTATCGCTGACTTTCGGAGAGACTCGCAAAGAGGCAGAAGTCGGATCGAATCTCATTCTCAACGTGCTACTGAAAGCTGCTGGCCCCTCAGGCCCTCTGCCGTTCACCGACTGCCGAGCTGCTGATTTTCGCGTACTGTCATCTGATAATGGTGTATTCAAATCTGTGACAGGTTTGTGGAAGTTTGTTTGTTAGCTTTTTCAAGTTTTACATGAGTTTTTCTAGATTATGCTCCTGCTTTGCCAACCGAAGGAACCGGTTGCTCAACGGTGATGCTGAAAGCGATGTCATCGGGTGATGCGAAGGTCACCGTCAGTTACGGGAAACATGAGGCTACTATGGATATATCATCTTATGATCCTCTAAAGGTGGGTTTCTTTAGGTTCTAGGTAGTGTCTTCCGAGGGATATTGGCGTTTTCAGGTGGCTAGTGATGACCTTGCTCTCGGAGTTGGCAGCAGTGGCAGTGTTCGCTTCGAAGGCGGCCCAAGGCCGTGGCTGCTGGATCCCTCTCTTCATTTCAATGAAGGTGAGAAGTTTCATACGCTTTTTTTATTGAAATAATTCTAGATTCAGAATTTTCAGCTTCTTCTGAGACCAATATCACGCCATCAATCATGGAGGATGTTGTCAACGTGAAGTGCGGAGCGGATGATGGGACAGCTGTGAGGTTTCCAACAAGTTTTGATCTGCTTTTTAAACAGTTGCTAATACCGGAGATGTTTAGACGGTGCGACTCCAAGTGGGAAACAGGCCTTCAGATGTGCTTCCCCTGCCAGCTGTGTCATCTGTTGAGATAGCAGTCTGTTGTGCTCATCCGAATAGGATGATGATTGCACCTCTGAATGGGAATCAGCCGAAGTGTCCCTCAAATGTGGTGAGATTTTTTTTTTGAATCACTTATGTATGGTCCGTGTCATTTTCGTAAGAAGTCGCGAAAATCCGTGAAATTTCGGGTAAAAAAATTGATTTTGAGGGTAGACCCTTAAGGGGTCCACACTCCTTATAAGCGTGGAGGGAGAGCCGCGCTTTTGATCGTTTGGAATGAAGGGGGGGGGGCGCTGTATCGATCGATCTGAGTTTGAAGGGGTGGAGTACTGGGCGACCTGTGGGAAGGGGGACCGTGTGCGCGACCGACGTGTATGAAGGGGGCCGCGCTCCCGATCTGTTGGGAGGGTCCTCGTTCCCGTCACGTACAAGTATGCAAGGGGATCGCGCTCCCAATATATATGAAAGGAGACTGCGCTATGCAATAAGTATGCTAGGGGACCACACTCAACATTTGTGAGGGGGCCGCGTTCCTGATTGAACCGCGTGGGCGAGCGGCATGTATGAGTGGGGCCGCGCTTACGACCCCTTGGGAGGGGGCCTCGTTCCCGTCACGTACAAGTATGCAAGGGGATCGCGCTCGCAATCTATATGGAAGGAGACTGCGCTATGCAATAAGTGTGCTAGGGGACCACACTCAACATTTGTGAGGGGCCGCGTTCCTGATTGAACCGCGTGGGCGAGCGGCATGTCAGAGTGGGGCCGCGCTTACGACCCCTTGGGAGGGGGCCTCGTTCCCGTCACGTACAAGTATGCAAGGGGATCGCGCTCGCAATCTATATGGAAGGAGACTGCGCTACCAATAAGTATGCTAGGGGAGCACACTCAACATTTGTGAAGGGAGGGGCCGCGTTCCTGATTGAACCGCGTGGGCGAGCGGCATGTATGAGTGGGGCCGCGCTTACGACCCCTTGGGAGGGGGCCTCGTTCCCGTCACGTACAAGTATGCAAGGGGATCGCGCTCGCAATCTATATGGAAGGAGACTGCGCTACCAATAAGTATGCTAGGGGACCACACTCAACATTTGTGAGGGGGCCGCGTTCCTGATTGAACCGCGTGGGCGAGCGGCATGTATGAGTGGGGCCGCGCTTACGACCCCTGGGGAGGGGGCCTCGTTCCCGTCACGTACAAGTAGGATCGCGCTCCCAATCTATATCAAAGGAGACTGCGCTACCAATAAGTATGCTAGGGGACCACACTCAACATTTGTGAGGGGGCCGCGTTCCTGATTGAACCGCGTGGGCGAGCGGCATGTATGAGTGGGGCCGCGCTTACGACCCCTTGGAAGGGGGCCTCGTTCCCGTCACGTACAAGTATGCAAGGGGATCGCGCTCCCAATCTATATGGAAGGAGACTGCGCTACCAATAAGTATGCTAGGGGACCACACTCAACATTTGTGAGGGGGCCGCGTTCCTGATTGAACCGCGTGGGCGAGCGGCATGTATGAGTGGGGCCGCGCTTACGACCCCTTGGAAGGGGGCCTCGTTCCCGTCACGTACAAGTATGCAAGGGGATCGCGCTCCCAATCTATATCAAAGGATACTGCGCTATGCAATCGGTATGCTAGGGGACCACACTCAACATTTGTGAGGGGGCCGCGTTCCTGATTGAACCGCGTGGGCGAGCGGCATGTATGAGTGGGGCCGCGCTTACGACCCCTGGGGAGGGGGCCTCGTTCCCGTCACGTACAAGTAGGATCGCGCTCCCAATCTATATGAAAGGAGACTGCGCTATGTAATCGGTATGCTAGGGGACCACACTCAACATTTGTGAGGGGGCCGCGTTCCTGATTGAACCGCGTGGGCGAGCGGCATGTATGAGTGGGGCCGCGCTTACGACCCCTTGGGAGGGGGCCTCGTTTCCGTCACGTACAAGTATGCAAGGGGATCGCGCTCGCAATCTATATGGAAGGAGACTGCGCTACCAATAAGTATGCTAGGGGACCACACTCAACATTTGTGAAGGAGGGGCCGCGTTCCTGATTGAACCGCGTGGGCGAGCGGCATGTATGAGTGGGGCCGCGCTTACGACCCCTTGGAAGGGCCTCGTTCCCGTCACGTACAAGTATGCAAGGGGATCGCGCTCCCAATCTATATCAAAGGATACTGCGCTATGCAATCGGTATGCTAGGGGACCACACTCAACATTTGTGAGGGGGCCGCGTTCCTGATTGAACCGCGTGGGCGAGCGGCATGTATGAGTGGGGCCGCGCTTACGACCCCTGGGGAGGGGGCCTCGTTCCCGTCACGTACAAGTAGGATCGCGCTCCCAATCTATATGAAAGGAGGCTGCGCTACCATTAAATGCTAGGGGACCACACTCAACATTTGTGAGGGGGCCGCGTTCCTGATTGAACCGCGTGGGCGAGCGGCATGTATGAGTGGGGCCGCGCTTACGACCCCTTGGGAGGGGGCCTCGTTTCCGTCACGTACAAGTATGCAAGGGGATCGCGCTCGCAATCTATATGGAAGGAGACTGCGCTACCAATAAGTATGCTAGGGGACCACACTCAACATTTGTGAGGGGGCCGCGTTCCTGATTGAACCGCGTGGGCGAGCGGCATGTATGAGTGGGGCCGCGCTTACGACCCCTTGGAAGGGGGCCTCGTTCCCGTCACGTACAAGTATGCAAGGGGATCGCGCTCCCAATCTATATCAAAGGATACTGCGCTATGCAATCGGTATGCTAGGGGACCACACTCAACATTTGTGAGGGGGCCGCGTTCCTGATTGAACCGCGTGGGCGAGCGGCATGTATGAGTGGGGCCGCGCTTACGACCCCTTGGAAGGGGGCCTCGTTCCCGTCACGTACAAGTATGCAAGGGGATCGCGCTCCCAATCTATATCAAGAATGAGACTGCGCTATGCAATCGGTATGCTAGGGGACCACACTCAAAATTTGTGAGGGCCGCGTTCCTGATTGAACCGCGTGGGCGAGCGGCATGTATGAGTGGGGCCGCGCTTACGACCCCTTGGAAGGGGGCCTCGTTCCCGTCACGTACAAGTAGGATCGCGCTCCCAATCTATATGAAAGGAGACTGCGCTATGTAATCGGTATGCTAGGGGACCACACTCAACATTTGTGAGGGGGCCGCGTTCCTGATTGAACCGCGTGGGCGAGCGGCATGTATGAGTGGGGCCGCGCTTACGACCCCTTGGAAGGGGGCCTCGTTCCCGTCACGTACAAGTATGCAAGGGGATCGCGCTCCCAATCTATATGAAAGGAGACTGCGCTATGTAATCGGTATGCTAGGGGACCACACTCAACATTTGTGAGGGGGCCGCGTTCCTGATTGAACCGCGTGGGCGAAGCGGCATGTATGAGTGGGGCCGCGCTTACGACCCTTGGGAGGGGCCTCGTTCCCGTCACGTACAAGTATGCAAGGGATCGCGCTCCCAATCTATATGAAAGGAGACTGCGCTATGCAATAAGTATGCTAGGGGACCACACTCAACATTTGTGAGGGGGCCGCGTTCCTGATTGAACCGCGTGGGCGAGCGGCATGTATGAGTGGGGCCGCGCTTACGACCCCTTGGGAGGGGGCCTCGTTTCCGTCACGTACAAGTATGCAAGGGGATCGCGCTCCCAATCTATATCAAAGGATACTGCGCTATGCAATCGGTATGCTAGGGGACCACACTCAACATTTGTGAGGGGGCCGCGTTCCTGATT
Source organism: Aplectana chamaeleonis (assembly GCA_029168955.1). Lineage (NCBI taxonomy): Eukaryota > Metazoa > Nematoda > Chromadorea > Rhabditida > Cosmocercidae > Aplectana > Aplectana chamaeleonis. The sequence continues at coordinate 676,472 of JAPDOI010000362.1, forward strand.
GAACCGCGTGGGCGAGCGGCATGTATGAGTGGGGCCGCGCTTACGACCCCATGGGAGGGGGCCTCGTTCCCGTCACGTACAAGTATGCAAGGGGATCGCGCTCGCAATCTATATGGAAGGAGACTGCGCTATGCAATCGGTATGCTGAGGACCACACTCAACATTTGTGAGGGGCCGCGTTCCTGATTGAACCGCGTGGGCGAGCGGCATGTATGAGTGGGGCCGCGCTTACGACCCACTGGGAGGGCCTCGTTCCCGTCACGTACAAGTATGCAAGGATCGCGCTCCCAATCTATATGGAAGGAGACTGCGCTACCAATAAGTATGCTAGGGGACCACACTCAACATTTGTGAGGGCCGCGTTCCTGATTGAGCCGCGTGGGCGAGCGGCATGTATGAGTGGGGCCGCGCTTACGACCCCTTGGGAGGGGCCTCGTTCCCGTCACGTACAAGTATGCAAGGATCGCGCTCGCAATCTATATGGAAGGAGACTGCGCTACCAATAAGTATGCTAGGGGACCACACTAACATTTGTGAGGGCCGCGTTCCTGATTGAACCGCGTGGGCGAGCGGCATGTATGAGTGGGGCCGCGCTTACGACCCTTGGGAGGGGGCCTCGTTCCCGTCACGTACAAGTATGCAAGGGATCGCGCTCCCAATCTATATGAAAGGATACTGCGCTATGCAATCGGTATGCTAGGGGACCACACTCAACATTTGTGAGGGGGCCGCGTTCCTGATTGAACCGCGTGGGCGAGCGGCATGTATGAGTGGGGCCGCGCTTACGACCCCTTGGGAGGGGGGCTCGTTTCCGTCACGTACAAGTATGCAAGGGGATCGCGCTCGCAATCTATATGGAAGGAGACTGCGCTACCAATAAGTATGCTAGGGGACCACACTCAACATTTGTGAGGGGGCCGCGTTCCTGATTGAACCGCGTGGGCGAGCGGCATGTATGAGTGGGGCCGCGCTTACGACCCCTTGGAAGGGGGCCTCGTTCCCGTCACGTACAAGTAGGATCGCGCTCCCAATCTATATGAAAGGAGACTGCGCTATGTAATCGGTATGCTAGGGGACCACACTCAAAATTTGTGAGGGGCCGCGTTCCTGATTGAACCGCGTGGGCGAGCGGCATGTATGAGTGGGGCCGCGCTTACGACCCCTTGGGAGGGGGCCTCGTTCCCGTCACGTACAAGTATGCAAGGGGATCGCGCTCGCAATCTATATGGAAGGAGACTGCGCTACCAATAAGTATGCTAGGGGACCACACTCAACATTTGTGAGGGGGCCGCGTTCCTGATTGAGCCGCGTGGGCGAGCGGCATGTATGAGTGGGGCCGCGCTTACGACCCCTTGGGAGGGGGCCTCGTTCCCGTCACGTACAAGTATGCAAGGGGATCGCGCTCGCAATCTATATGGAAAGGAGACTGCGCTACCAATCGGTATGCTAGGAGCACACTGAACATTTGTGGAGGGAGGGGCCGCGTTCCTGATTGAACCGCGTGGGCGAGCGGCATGTATGAGTGGGGCCGCGCTTACGACCCCTTGGGAGGGGGCCTCGTTCCCGTCACGTACAAGTATGCAAGGGGATCGCGCTCGCAATCTATATGGAAGGAGACTGCGCTACCATTAAGTATGCTAGGGGAACACACTCAACATTTGTGAGGGGGCCGCGTTCCTGATTGAACCGCGTTTGCGAGCGGCATATATGAGTGGGGCCGCGCTTACGACCCCTTGGGAGGGGGCCTCGTTCCCGTCACGTACAAGTATGCAAGGGGATCGCGCTCGCAATCTATATGGAAGGAGACTGCGCTACCAATAAGTATGCTAGGGGAGCACACTCAACATTTGTGAAGGGAGGGGCCGCGTTCCTGATTGAACCGCGTGGGCGAGCGGCATGTATGAGTGGGGCCGCGCTTACGACCCCTTGGGAGGGGGCCTCGTTCCCGTCACGTACAAGTATGCAAGGATCGCGCTCGCAATCTATATGGAAGGAGACTGCGCTACCATTAAGTATGCTAGGGGAACACACTCAACATTTGTGAGGGGGCCGCGTTCCTGATTGAACCGCGTGGGCGAGCGGCATATATGAGTGGGGCCGCGCTTACGACCCCTTGGGAGGGGGCCTCGTTCCCGTCACGTACAAGTATGCAAGGGGATCGCGCTCCCAATCTATATGAAAGGTTACTGCGCTATGCAATCGGTATGCTAGGGGACCACACTCAACATTTGTGAGGGGGCCGCGTTCCTGATTGAACCGCGTGGGCGAGCGGCATATATGAGTGGGGCCGCGCTTACGACCCCTTGGGAGGGGGCCTCGTTCCCGTCACGTACAAGTATGCAAGGGGATCGCGCTCCCAATATATATGAAAGGAGACTGCGCTATGCAATAAGTATGCTAGGGGACCACACTCAACATTTGTGAGGGGGCCGCGTTCCTGATTGAACCGCGTGGGCGAGCGGCATGTATGAGTGGGGCCGCGCTTACGACCCCTTGGGAGGGGGCCTCGTTCCCGTCACGTACAAGTATGCAAGGGGATCGCGCTCGCAATCTATATGGAATGAGACTGCGCTATGCAATAAGTGTGCTAGGGGACCACACTCAAAATTTGTGAGGGGCCGCGTTCCTGATTGAACCGCGTGGGCGAGCGGCATGTATGAGTGGGGCCGCGCTTACGACCCCTTGGGAGGGGGCCTCGTTCCCGTCACGTACAAGTATGCAAGGGGATCGCGCTCGCAATCTATATGGAAGGAGACTGCGCTATGCAATAAGTGTGCTAGGGGACCACACTCAACATTTGTGAGGGGCCGCGTTCCTGATTGAACCGCGTGGGCGAGCGGCATATATGAGTGGGGCCGCGCTTACGACCCCTTGGGAGGGGGCCTCGTTCCCGTCACGTACAAGTATGCAAGGGGATCGCGCTCCCAATCTATATGAAAGGATACTGCGCTATGCAATCGGTATGCTAGGGGACCACACTCAACATTTGTGAGGGGGCCGCGTTCCTGATTGAACCGCGTGGGCGAGCGGCATATATGAGTGGGGCCGCGCTTACGACCCTGGGAGGGGGCCTCGTTCCCGTCACGTACAAGTATGCAAGGGATCGCGCTCCCAATATATATGAAAGGAGACTGCGCTATGCAATAAGTATGCTAGGGGACCACACTCAACATTTGTGAGGGGGCCGCGTTCCTGATTGAACCGCGTGGGCGAGCGGCATGGATGAGTGGGGCCGCGGTTACGACCCTTGAAAGGGGCCTCGTTCCCGTCACGTACAAGTATGCAAGGGGATCGCGCTCCCAATCTATATGAAAGGATACTGCGCTATGCAATCGGTATGCTAGGGGACCACACTCAACATTTGTGAGGGGGCCGCGTTCCTGATTGAACCGCGTGGGCGAGCGGCATATATGAGTGGGGCCGCGCTTACGACCCCTTGGGAGGGGGCCTCGTTCCCGTCACGTACAAGTATGCAAGGGGATCGCGCTCCCAATATATATGAAAGGAGACTGCGCTATGCAATAAGTATGCTAGGGGACCACACTCAACATTTGTGAGGGGGCCGCGTTCCTGATTGAACCGCGTGGGCGAGCGGCATGTATGAGTGGGGCCGCGCTTACGACCCCTTGGGAGGGGGCCTCGTTCCCGTCACGTACAAGTATGCAAGGGGATCGCGCTCCCAATCTATATGAAAGGATACTGCGCTATGCAATCGGTATGCTAGGGGACCACACTCAACATCTGTGAGGGCCGCGTTCTGATTGAACCGCGTGGGCGAGCGGCATATATGAGTGGGGCTGCGCTTACGACCCCTTGGGGGGGCCTCGTTCCCGTCACGTACAAGTATGCAAGGGGATCGCGCTCCCAATATATATGAAAGGAGACTGCGCTATGCAATAAGTATGCTAGGGGACCACACTCAACATATGTGAGGGCCGCGTTCCTGATTGAACCGCGTGGGCGAGCGGCATGTATGAGTGAGGCCGCGCTTACGACCCTTGGGAGGGGCCTCGTTCCCGTCACGTACAAGTATGCAGGGGATCGCGCTCGCAATCTATATGGAATGAGATCGCTATGCAATAAGTGTGCTGAGGGACCACACTCAAAATTTGTGAGGGCCGCGTTCCTGATTGAACCGCGTGGGCGAGCGGCATGTATGAATGGGGCCGCGCTTACGACCCTTGGGAGGGGCCTCGTTCCCGTCACGTACAAGTATGCAAGGGGATCGCGCTCGCAATCTATATGGAAGGAGACTGCGCTATGCAATAAGTGTGCTAGGGACCACACTCAACATTTGTGAGGGGCCGCGTTCCTGATTGAACCGCGTGGGCGAGCGGCATGTATGAGTGGGGCCGCGCTTACGACCCCTTGGGAGGGGCCTCGTTCCCGTCACGTACAAGTATGCAAGGGATCGCGCTCGCAATCTATATGGAAGGAGACTGTGCTATGGCAATAAGTATGCTAGGGGACCACACTCAACATTTGTGAGGGGCCGCGTTCCTGATTGAACCGCGTGGGCGAGCGGCATGTATGAGTGGGGCCGCGCTTACGACCCCCTTGGGAGGGGGCCTCGTTCCCGTCACGTACAAGTGCATGCAAGGGATCGCGCTCGCAATCTATATGGAATGAGACTGCGCTATGCAATAAGTGTGCTAGGGGACCACACTGCACCTAAATTTGTGAGGGCCGCGTTCCTGATTGAACCGCGTGGGCGAGCGGCATGTATGAATGGGGCCGCGCTTACGACCCCTTGGGAGGGGGCCTCGTTCCCGTCACGTACAAGTATGCAAGGGGATCGCGCTCCCAATCTCTATGAAAGGATACTGCGCTATGCAATCGGTATGCTAGGGGACCACACTCAACATTTGTGAGGGGGCCGCGTTCCTGATTGAACCGCGTGGGCGAGCGGCATATATGAGTGGGGCCGCGCTTACGACCCCTTGGGAGGGGGCCTCGTTCCCGTCACGTACAAGTATGCAAGGGGATCGCGCTCCCAATATATATGAAAGGAGACTGCGCTATGCAATAAGTGTGCTAGGGGACCACACTCAACATTTGTGAGGGGGCCGCGTTCCTGATTGAACCGCGTGGGCGAGCGGCATGTATGAGTGGGGCTGCGCTTACGACCCCTTGGGAGGGGCCTCGTTCCCGTCACGTACAAGTATGCAAGGGGATCGCGCTCGCAATCTATATGGAATGAGACTGCGCTATGCAATAAGTGTGCTAGGGGACCACACTCAAAATTTGTGAGGGCCGCGTTCTGATTGAACCGCGTGGGCGAGCGGCATGTATGAGTGGGGCCGCGCTTACGACCCCTTGCGAGGGGGCCTCGTTCCCGTCACGTACAAGTATGCAGGGATCGCGCTCGCAATCTATATGGAATGAGACTGCGCTATGCAATAAGTATGCTGAGGACCACACTCAACATTTGTGAGGGCCGCGTTCCTGATTGAACCGCGTGGGCGAGCGGCATATATGAGTGGGGCCGCGCTTACGACCCCTTGGGAGGGGGCCTCGTTCCCGTCACGTACAAGTATGCAAGGGGATCGCGCTCCCAATATATATGAAAGGAGACTGCGCTATGCAATAAGTGTGCTAGGGGACCACACTCAACATTTGTGAGGGGGCCGCGTTCCTGATTGAACCGCGTGGGCGAGCGGCATGTATGAGTGGGGCCGCGCTTACGACCCCTTGGGAGGGGGCCTCGTTCCCGTCACGTACAAGTATGCAAGGGGATCGCGCTCCCAATCTATATGAAAGGATACTGCGCTATGCAATCGGTATGCTAGGGGACCACACTCAACATTTGTGAGGGGGCCGCGTTCCTGATTGAACCGCGTGGGCGAGCGGCATGTATGAGTGAGGCCGCGCTTACGACCCCTTGGGAGGGGGCCTCGTTCCCGTCACGTACAAGTATGCAAGGGGATCGCGCTCGCAATCTATATGGAATGAGACTGTGCTATGCAATAAGTGTGCTAGGGAACCACACTCAAAATTTGTGAGGGGCCGCGTTCCTGATTGAACCGCGTGGGCGAGCGGCATGTATGAGTGGGGCCGCGCTTGACCCCTTGGGAGGGAGGCTCGTTCCCGTCACGTACAAGTATGCAAGGGGGGCGCGCTCGCAATCTATATGGAAGGAGACTGTGCTATGCAATAAGTGTGCTAGGGGACCACACTCAACATTTGTGAGGGGCCGCGTTCCTGATTGAACCGCGTGGGCGAGCGGCATGTATGAGTGGGGCCGCGCTTACGACCCCTGGGAGGGGCCTCGTTCCCGTCATGTACAAGTATGCAAGGGGATCGCGCTCGCAGTCTATATGGAAGGAGACTGCCCTACCAATAAGTATGCTAGGGGAGCACACTCAACATTTGTGAAGGGAGGGGCCGCGTTCCTGATGGAACCGCGTGGGCGAGCGGCATGTATGAGTGGGGCCGCGCTTACGACCCCTTGGGAGGGGGCCTCGTTCCCGTCACGGACAAGTATGCAAAGGGATCGCTCGCAATCTATATGGAAGGGGACTGCGCTATGCAATAAGTATGCTAGGGACCACACTCAACATTTGTGAGGGGCCGCGTTCCTGATTGAACCGCGTGGGCGAGCGGCATATATGAGTGGGGGCCGCGCTTACGACCCTTGGGAGGGCCTCGTTCCCGTCACGTACAAGTATGCAAGGGATCGCGCTCCCAATCTATATGAAAGGATACTGCGCTATGCAATCGGTATGCTAGGGGACCACACTCAACATTTGTGAGGGGGCCGCGTTCCTGATTGAACCGCGTGGGCGAGCGGCATATATGAGTGGGGCCGCGCTTACGACCCCTTGGGAGGGGGCCTCGTTCCCGTCACGTACAAGTATGCAAGGGGATCGCGCTCCCAATCTATATGAAAGGATACTGCGCTATGCAATCGGTATGCTAGGGGACCACACTCAACATTTGTGAGGGGGCCGCGTTCCTGATTGAACCGCGTGGGCGAGCGGCATGTATGAGTGGGGCCGCGCTTACGACCCCTTGGGAGGGGGCCTCGTTCCCGTCACGTACAAGTATGCAAGGGGATCGCGCTCGCAATCTATATGGAATGAGACTGCGCTATGCAATAAGTGTGCTAGGGGACCACACTCAAAATTTGTGAGGGGCCGCGTTCCTGATTGAACCGCGTGGGCGAGCGGCATGTATGAGTGGGGCCGCGCTTACGACCCCTTGCGAGGGGGCCTCGTTCCCGTCACGTACAAGTATGCAAGGGGATCGCGCTCGCAATCTATATGGAATGAGACTGCGCTATGCAATAAGTATGCTAGGGGACCACACTCAACATTTGTGAGGGGGCCGCGTTCCTGATTGAACCGCGTGGGCGAGCGGCATGTATGAGTGGGGCCGCGCTTACGACCCCTTGGGAGGGGGCCTCGTTCCCGTCACGTACAAGTATGCAAGGGGATCGCGCTCCCAATATATATGAAAGGAGACTGCGCTATGCAATAAGTGTGCTAGGGGACCACACTCAACATTTGTGAGGGGGCCGCGTTCCTGATTGAACCGCGTGGGCGAGCGGCATGTATGAGTGGGGCCGCGCTTACGACCCCTTGGGAGGGGCCTCGTTCCCGTCACGTACAAGTATGCAAGGGGATCGCGCTCCCAATCTATATGAAAGGATACTGCGCTATGCAATCGGTATGCTAGGGGACCCCACTCAACATTTGTGAGGGGGCCGCGTTCCTGATTGAACCGCGTGGGCGAGCGGCATGTATGAGTGAGGCCGCGCTTACGACCCCTGGGAGGGGGCCTCGTTCCCGTCACGTACAAGTATGCAAGGGATCGCGCTCGCAATCTATGGAATGAGACTGTGCTATGCAATAAGTGTGCTAGGGGGACCACACTCAAAATTTGTGAGGGGCCGCGTTCCTGATTGAACCGCGTGGGCGAGCGGCATGTATGAGTGGGGCCGCGCTTACGACCCCTTGGAGGGCCTCGTTCCCGTCACGTACAAGTATGCAAGGATCGCGCTCGCAATCTATATGGAATGAGACTGTGCTATGCAATAAGTGTGCTAGGGGACCACACTCAACATTTGTGAGGGGCCGCGTTCCTGATTGAACCGCGTGGGCGAGCGGCATGTATGAGTGGGGCCGCGCTTACGACCCCTTGGGAGGGGGCCTCGTTCCCGTCATGTACAAGTATGCAAGGGGATCGCGCTCGCAGTCTATATGGAAGGAGACTGCGCTACCAATAAGTATGCTAGGGGAGCACACTCAACATTTGTGAAGGGAGGGGCCGCGTTCCTGATGGAACCGCGTGGGCGAGCGGCATGTATGAGTGGGGCCGCGCTTACGACCCCTTGGGAGGGGGCCTCGTTCCCGTCACGTACAAGTATGCAAGGGGATCGCGCTCGCAATCTATATGGAAGGGGACTGCGCTATGCAATAAGTATGCTAGGGGACCACACTCAACATTTGTGAGGGGGCCGCGTTCCTGATTGAACCGCGTGGGCGAGCGGCATATATGAGTGGGGCCGCGCTTACGACCCCTTGGGAGGGGGCCTCGTTCCCGTCACGTACAAGTATGCAAGGGGATCGCGCTCCCAATCTATATGAAAGGATACTGCGCTATGCAATCGGTATGCTAGGGGACCACACTCAACATTTGTGAGGGGGCCGCGTTCCTGATTGAACCGCGTGGGCGAGCGGCATATATGAGTGGGGCCGCGCTTACGACCCCCGCGGGAGGGGCCCTCGTTCCCGTCACGTACAAGTATGCAAGGGGGATCGCGCTCCCAATCTATATGAAAGGATACTGCGCTATGCAATCGGTATGCTGAGGGGGACCACACCACACTCAGCATTTGTGAGGGGCCGCGTTCCTGATTGAACCGCGTGGGCGAGCGGCATATATGAGTGGGGCCGCGCTTACGACCCCTTGGGAGGCCTCGTTCCCGTCACGTACAAGTATGCAAGGATCGCGCTCCCAATATATATGAAAGGAGACTGCGCTATGCAATAAGTATGCTAGGGGACCACACTAACATTTGTGAGGGGCCGCGTTCCTGATTGAACCGCGTGGGCGAGCGGTACATATGAGTGGGGCCGCGCTTACGACCCCTTGGGAGGGGGCCTTCGTTCCCGTCACGTACAAGTATGCAAGGATCGCGCTCCCAATATATATGAAAGGAGACTGCGCTATGCAATAAGTATGCTAGGGACCACACTCAACATTTGTGAGGGGGCCGCGTTCCTGATTGAACCGCGTGGGAGGCCCTGGCATGTATGGCGAGTGGGGCCGCGCTTACGACCCCTTGGGGAGGGGGCCTCGTTCCCGTCACGTACAAGTATGCAAGGGGATCGCGCTCCCAATCTATATGAAAGGATACTGCGCTATGCAATCGGTATGCTAGGGACCACACTCCAACATTTGTGAGGGGCCGCGTTCTGATTGAACCGCGTGGGCGAGCGGCATATATGAGTGGGGCCGCGCTTACGACCCCTTGGGAGGGGCCTCGTTCCCGTCACGTACAAGTATGCAAGGGGATCGCGCTCCCAATATATATGAAAGGAGACTGCGCTATGCAATAAGTATGCTAGGGGACCACACTCAACATTTGTGAGGGGGCCGCGTTCCTGATTGAACCGCGTGGGCGAGCGGCATGTATGAGTGAGGCCGCGCTTACGACCCCTTGGGAGGGGGCGTGGTTCCCGTGACGGACAAGTATGCAGTGATCGCGCTCGCAATCTATATGGAATGAGACTGCGCTATGCAATAAGTGTGCTAGGGGACCACACTCAAAATTTGTGAGGGGCCGCGTTCCTGATTGAACCGCGTGGGCGAGCGGCATGTATGAGTGGGGCCGCGCTTACGACCCCTTGGGAGGGGGCCTCGTTCCCGTCACGTACAAGTATGCAAGGGGATCGCGCTCGCAATCTATATGGAAGGAGACTGCGCTATGCAATAAGTGTGCTAGGGGACCACACTCAACATTTGTGAGGGGCCGCGTTCCTGATTGAACCGCGTGGGCGAGCGGCATGTATGAGTGGGGCCGCGCTTACGACCCTGGGAGGCCCTCGTTCCCGTCACGTACATGCAAGGGATCGCGCTCGCAGTCTATATGGAAGGAGACTGCGCTACCAATAAGTATGCTAGGGGAGCACACTCAACATTTGTGAAGGGAGGGGCCGCGTTCCTGATAGAACCGCGTGGGCGAGCGGCATGTATGAGTGGGGCCGCGCTTACGACCCCTTGGGAGGGGCCTCGTTCCCGTCACGTACAAGTATGCAAGGGATCGCGCTCGCAATCTATATGGAAGGAGACTGCGCTACCAATAAGTATGCGGGACCACACTCAACATTTGTGAGGGCCGCGTTCCTGATTGAACCGCGTGGGCGAGCGGCATGTAACGGGAGTGGGGCCGCGCTTACGACCCTTGGGAGGGGCCTCGTTCCCGTCATGTACAAGTATGCAAGGGATCGCGCTCGCAGTCTATATGGAAGGAGACTGCGCCACCAATAAGTATGCTAGGGGAGCACACTCAGCATTTGTGAAGGAGGGGCCGCGTTCTGAGTGGAACCGCGTGGGCGAGCGGCATGTATGAGTGGGGCCGCGCTTACGACCCCTTGGGAGGGGGCCTCGTTCCCGTCACGTACAAGTATGCAAGGGGATCGCGCTCGCAATCTATATGGAAGGGGACTGCGCTATGCAATAAGTATGCTAGGGACCACACTCAACATTTGTGAGGGCCGCGTTCCTGATTGAACCGCGTGGGCGAGCGGCATATGAGTGGGGGCCGCGCTTACGACCCCTTGGGAGGGGGCCTCGTTCCCGTCACGTACAAGTATGCAAGGGGATCGCGCTCCCAATCTATATGAAAGGATACTGCGCTATGCAATCGGTATGCTAGGGACCACACTCAACATTTGTGAGGGCCGCGTTCCTGATTGAACCGCGTGGGCGAGCGGCATATGAGTGGGGCCGCGCTTACGACCCTTGGGAGGGCCTCGTTCCCGTCACGTACAAGTATGCAAAGGGATCGCGCTCCCAATCTATATGAAAGGATACTGCGCTATGCAATCGGTATGCTAGGGGACCACACTCAACATTTGTGAGGGGGCCGCGTTCCTGATTGAACCGCGTGGGCGAGCGGCATATATGAGTGGGGCCGCGCTTACGACCCCCTTGGGAGGGGGCCTCGTTCCCGTCACGTACAAGTATGCAAGGGATCGCGCTCCCAATATATATGAAAGGAGACTGTGCTATGCAATAAGTATGCTAGGGGACCACACTCAACATTTGTGAGGGCCGCGTTCTCTGATTGAACCGCGTGGGCGAGCGGCATATATGAGTGGGGCTGCGCTTACGACCCCTTGGGAGGGCCTCGTTCCCGTCACGTACAAGTATGCAAGGGGATCGCGCTCCCAATATATATGAAAGGAGACTGCGCTATGCAATAAGTATGCTAGGGACCACACTCAACATTTGTGAGAGGGGCCGCGTTCTGATTGAACCGCGTGGGCGAGCGGCATGTATGAGTGGGGCCGCGCTTACGACCCCTTGGGAGGGGGCCTCGTTCCCGTCACGTACAAGTATGCAAGGGGATCGCGCTCCCAATCTATATGAAAGGATACTGCGCTATGCAATCGGTATGCTAGGGGACCACACTCAACATTTGTGAGGGGGCCGCGTTCCTGATTGAACCGCGTGGGCGAGCGGCATATATGAGTGGGGCCGCGCTTACGACCCCTTGGGAGGGGGCCTCGTTCCCGTCACGTACAAGTATGCAAGGGGATCGCGCTCCCAATATATATGAAAGGAGACTGCGCTATGCAATAAGTATGCTAGGGGACCACACTCAACATTTGTGAAGGGGCCGGGTTCCTGATTGAACCGCGTGGGCGAGCGGCATGTATGAGTGAGGCCGCGCTACGACCCCTTGGGAGGGCCTCGTTCCCGTCACGTACAAGCATGCAAGGGGATCGCGCTCGCAATCTATATGGAATGAGACTGCGCTATGCAATAAGTGTGCTAGGGACCACACTCAAAATTTGTGAGGGGCCGCGTTCCTGATTGAACCGCGTGGGCGAGCGGCATGTATGAGTGGGGCCGCGCTTACGACCCCTTGGGAGGGGCCTCGTTCCCGTCACGTACAAGTATGCAAGGATCGCGCTCGCAATTCTATATGGAAGGAGACTGCGCTATGCAATAAGTGTGCTAGAGGGGACCACACTCAACATTTGTGAGGGGCCGCGTTCCTGATTGAACCGCGTGGGCGAGCGGCATGTATGAGTGGGGCCGCGCTTACGACCCCTTGGGAGGGGGCCTCGTTCCCGTCACGTACAAGTATGCAAGGGGATCGCGCTCGCAGTTCTATATGGAAGGAGACTGCGCTACCAATAAGTATGCTAGGGGAGCACACTCAACATTTGTGAAGGGAGGGGCCGCGTTCCTGATGGAACCGCGTGGGCGAGCGGCATGTATGAGTGGGGCCGCGCTTACGACCCCTTGGGAGGGGGCCTCGTTCCCGTCACGTACAAGTATGCAAGGGATCGCGCTCGCAATCTATATGGAAGGAGACTGCGCTACCAATAAGTATGCTAGGGGACCACACTCCAACATTTGTGAGGGGCCGCGTTCTGATTGAACCGCGTGGGCGAGCGGCATGTATGAGTGGGGCCGCGCTTACGACCCCTTGGGAGGGGCCTCGTTCCCGTCACGTACAAATATGCAAGGGGATCGCGCTCGCAATCTATATGGAAGGAGACTGCGCTACCAATAAGTATGCTAGGGGAGCACACTCAACATTTGTGAAGGGAGGGGCCGCGTTCCTGATGGAACCGCGTGGGCGAGCGGCATGTATGAGTGGGGCCGCGCTTACGACCCCTTGGGAGGGGGCCTCGTTCCCGTCACGTACAAGTATGCAAGGGGATCGCGCTCGCAATCTATATGGAAGGAGACTGCGCTACCAATAAGTATGCTAGGGGACCACACTCAACATTTGTGAGGGGGCCGCGTTCCTGATTGAACCGCGTGGGCGAGCGGCATGTATGAGTGGGGCCGCGCTTACGACCCCTTGGGAGGGGGCCTCGTTCCCGTCACGTACAAGTATGCAAGGATCGCGCTCCCAATCTATATGAAAGGATACTGCGCTATGCAATCGGTATGCTAGGGACCACACTCAACATTTGTGAGGGCCGCGTTCCTGATTGAACCGCGTGGGCGAGCGGCATGTATGAGTGGGGCCGCGCTTACGACCCCTTGGGAGGGGGCCTCGTTCCCGTCACGTACAAGTATGCAAGGGGATCGCGCTCCCAATCTATATGAAAGGATACTGCGCTATGCAATCGGTATGCTAGGGGACCACACTCAACATTTGTGAGGGGGCCGCGTTCCTGATTGAACCGCGTGGGCGAGCGGCATATATGAGTGGGGCCGCGCTTACGACCCCTTGGGAGGGGGCCTCGTTCCCGTCACGTACAAGTATGCAAGGGGATCGCGCTCGCAATCTATATGGAAGGAGACTGCGCTACCAATAAGTATGCTAGGGGACCACACTCAACATTTGTGAGGGGGCCGCGTTCCTGATTGAACCGCGTGGGCGAGCGGCATATATGAGTGGGGCCGCGCTTACGACCCCTTGGGAGGGGGCCTCGTTCCCGTCACGTACAAGTATGCAAGGGGATCGCGCTCCCAATCTATATGAAAGGATACTGCGCTATGCAATCGGTATGCTAGGGGACCACACTCAACATTTGTGAGGGGGCCGCGTTCCTGATTGAACCGCGTGGGCGAGCGGCATATATGAGTGGGGCCGCGCTTACAACCCCTTGGGAGGGGGCCTCGTTCCCGTCACGTACAAGTATGCAAGGGGATCGCGCTCCCAATCTATATGAAAGGATACTGCGCTATGCAATCGGTATGCTAGGGGACCACACTCAACATTTGTGAGGGGGCCGCGTTCCTGATTGAACCGCGTGGGCGAGCGGCATATATGAGTGGGGCCGCGCTTACGACCCCTTGGGAGGGGGCCTCGTTCCCGTCACGTACAAGTATGCAAGGGATCGCGCTCCCAATCTATATGAAAGGATACTGCGCTATGCAATCGGTATGCTAGGGGACCACACTCAACATTTGTGAGGGGTCGCGTTCCTGATTGAACCGCGTGGGCGAGCGGCATATATGAGTGGGGCCGCGCTACAACCCCTTGGGAGGGGGCCTCGTTCCCGTCACGTACAAGTATGCAAGGGGATCGCGCTCCCAATCTATATGAAAGGATACTGCGCTATGCAATCGGTATGCTAGGGGACCACACTCAACATTTGTGAGGGGGCCGCGTTCCTGATTGAACCGCGTGGGCGGGCGGCATATATGAGTGGGGCGGCGCTTACGACCCCTTGGGAGGGGGCCTCGTTCCCGTCACGTACAAGTATGCAAGGGATCGCGCTCCCAATCTATATGAAAGGATACTGCGCTATGCAATCGGTATGCTAGGGGACCACACTCAACATTTGTGAGGGGCCGCGTTCCTGATTGAACCGCGTGGGCGAGCGGCATGTATGAGTGGGGCCGCGCTTACGACCCCTTGGGAGGGGGCCTTGTTCCCGTCACGTACAAGTATGCAAGGGGATCGCGCTCGCAATCTATATGGAAGGAGACTGCGCTACCAATAAGTATGCTAGGGGACCACACTCAACATCTGTGAAGGGAGGGGCCGCGTTCCTGATCGAACCGCGTGGGCGATCGACACGTATGAAGGGTGCCGCGCTTACGACCCCTTGGGAGGGGGCCTCGTTCCCGTCACGTACAAGTATGCAAGGGGATCGCGCTCGCAATCTATATGGAAGGAGACTGCGCTACCAATAAGTATGCTAGGGGACCACACTCAACATCTGTGAAGGGAGGGGCCGCGTTCCTGATCGAACCGCGTGGGCGATCGACACGTATGAAGGGTGCCGCGCTATCGTCGTATGGGAGGAGTTGCTCTCGACCTGTCGGGGAAAGGCTTCGCTCTCGATACGTGTCCAAAGCGATTGAGCTCCCGAGCCAAGGAAACATTGAACCGCGTGCGCGACCAACATGGATGAAGTGGGCCGCGCTCCCAACCAACACGGATGAAGTGGGCCGCGCTCTCGACCAACACGTATGAAGGGGGCCGCGCTCCCCACTCGTACGGAATAGGCTGCGGTCTCGGCCTGTTGGGAAGAGGCCTCGCTCCCGACACGTAAGCAAGGAAATTGCGCTCTCAACCTATGTGGAAGAAAACCGACCTACTGATATGTATGGTTCCTGATTGAACCGCGTGCGCGACCGTCACGTATGAAGGGGGCCGCGCTCTCGACTAGTGTGGGAGGAGTTGCTTCCGACTTGATAGGAAGAGGCTCCGCTCCCGTTACTTTTGCAAGGGGGTCACGCTCTCGATTTGTATGAAAGGAGATCGCGCTGCCGATACGTATACAAGAGCGTCATGCACAACATCTATGGAGGGAGGGGGCCGCGTTCCTGATTGAACCGCGTGGGCGAGCGGCATGTATGAGTGGGGCCGCGCTCCCGACTCGTGTGGAGTGGGTTGCTCCGGCATCGCTCCTTCCAATCTATATGGAAGGGGACCGCGTTACCGATGCGTGTGCAAGGAGACCGCGCTCAACCTGGAGGGAAGGGGACCGCGTGCTAACTTGACACTTGTGAAGTGGACCGCACTCCTGATTCTCATGGAATCGGTTGCTACCCGGCCTATTGGGAAGGGTCCTCGCTCCCGACACGCATACGTTTGCAAGGGGGACGCGCTCTCAATTTCCATGAAAGGAGACCGCACTACCGATGCGTATACAAGAGGATCACGCACGCGACCGATCGGAGGGGGCCGAGTTTTTCGTTTCTTTAGAGTATGCGGATTCTAAATTTCTAGAAAACGTACTTTTAGAGAGTTCTCTTGAGCGATGCGTCGATAACACTCATTCTGAAGGCCCACGCCTCGTGTGGAAAGCGAGGAGATCGAGTTTTGGATTCAATTTCAGGATTCGGGGTAAGTAAGGGACCCAAATTTTTGCGATTTTGGATTTCCTGGGGCCTAAATTGTAGTTGTTTTTAGGTTAAATGGACTACGACGAATAAGAGTGCGGTCAAGTTCGAGGACGAGAATAAGAATGATCACAGTGAGTTGTTTGTTTTACAGTGAACAGGATTTCTTAGTAGTTGAAGTTTTTATTGAATGTTTCTTCGCAGGTGTTGTTGTCAGCGGCCAAGGCGCGTCAGGAGGTGTAACGATTCGAGCGGAACTATTGGAACAGGGAAAAATTTTGCGTAAAGTGGCGCTTAAAGCGAGTTTGGACCTCCGTTTAGTGGAGCCTGTGGTTGCAGAGCCGTCAAAACTTGTAAGTTCTATAACTTCTAGGATTTTGAGTGAAGTAGGACCATCAAATGGGTTATGCAGGTTTTGTGGAATGAGGTTGCTGCATTGGGTTCTGTGAAGTTACTACATGGATCAGGTCATTTTATTGTCCATGAGCTGCCAGGAACTCCATTCACCGCCGCAGTGAAGGGCGATGTCGTCACGGTGAGTGCTTAGGTTTCAGTTCTTGGTTTATGAATGGGTTCGGTGAGATCTAGTTAAAATTTATGTCTTAGTAAGGTGGGAAAATTATTAAATATCAGCTCAGGGGTGAAGCTGTGGATGATCTAGTCTTCAGGTGGTTCCGTACGAGACCATCTTTGAAGATGGAAACCTGGCGTACACCTAATCATCGCTAAAGTATGCATGCGTGAGGAGGTCCCGACATCAGTAAGGGGAACCCGTCCCATGTTCTACCCTTTCTGTGTACTCGAGCACACTAGGTAGACGTTTGGCGATTTCTGGATCGGAAATGAGAAAAATCACTAGGAATAAACTTGAAAGAGTTAGAATTGGAAATATACAACGCTCCTTGAATTTTTTTTCCAAATCGAGTCGATTTGCGATTTCGATTAGGTTCAAAATTTCACTTTTCCCGCCTTTTTGATTCCCAATGTGTTCAAAACTCCATTTTTGAATTTGTTCGAAATTTCTTTTCTTTCTATCCTTCGATTATACTATTTTTTTTGGCTTTTCGATTATATTCCGGATTCAAATTTTTGGCTTTTTGGTTTTCGACCGATGCGAATTCGAAAATATTTGAATATTTAATTGCGAGTATTTGAGTTGGAGCAATGTATAATTGGAAATCTTAAATTTCGGGCTGGATTTTGTGGTATTTGGGCTCGAAATTAGTTGACATAGGCAAGTCAGTGAGCTGAACAATTTGAAAATAATTTATTGGGGCATTTTCCATACAATTTTTTCAGCTAATAATGTTTTACATTTTTGATTTAGATACTTCAAATTTGGGTTTTAAGTCTAAGATTTGTGGATAAAAATTCATAAAGGTGGCTGGTCGATCTTGCCCCGACTTTTCGCTGAACTTGGAAAGATTTCCTGTTGAAGACTGACTAATTTCGTGTGTGTACTTGTCTGCTTTTTGTCAAAATTGAGGTGGTCAGGCTGGAAATGGAAAAAAAATTGTGAAGAAATCCAATGTCGGTCAAATGTTCACTAATTTTGGGTCCAGTTTGTTGAAAATCGGCTGAAGTTTGACGATTTTGATTAGAAATGTTGTGAATTCCGGGGGGAATTTGACGGTTTTTGGTGCTAAATTAAGTAATTTGTAACGTATTTGGGACATGATAATTTTCTCAAGATTTTGGGTATAAAATTCCGAATTTTAGTGTTTTTTGTAAGTTTTGATAAAAATTTTTTTGGGTTAAAATTTGCATTGAAAAAATTTGAAATCTGGTCAGTTTTTTTCCTTGCGGCTTCTGCTTACTATTCGGCGCTTTTGCTTAAGAAGGCATTTTATCAAGATTCGACGGTTTTAGGCGGTTTTAACAATTCCCTCACAGAGCTTGATGGCTTCTGGTTACATTTCTATAGGCGATTTGTTTTGGTTGCAAGCTCTTCTACGGCTTTTGAATCCGATTACAAAGTCTCGTCTGAAATTTGATCGTTTTCTGGTCGAAATTTCGCTTATTTTGATTGTCTGGTTTAATATAATATTCAAGGTCACACCACGATCTCAAGGCGCTGGTTCTCTTCGTATTCAAGATGTCTGTGTCGGCGGTGAGCTGGTTGATATACCTTTAAAGATCACAGATATCCACTCTCTGGTCATCTATGGGCCACAGTTTGTGAGTTTTTTAAGAGTTTTGCTTCTTCTCAGATTTGATCTACTATGAATGGCATATTATTGCAGATGGAAGTCGGCTCCGAAGCCGAAGTAACTGTGGACGCCGTTGATGAAGCAGGAATTTCGTTTTCAAGAGATCACGGAGCGCTTTCCAATGCGGTCATTGAGACTAGTGATACGGCAGTTCATATTTCCAAGTAAGCTATACCAGTCGATTTCTGATTATCGGATGCTTACCGTTGTAGAGATGTGCTTTGTTCCAGGATTTCCGGTGCAGTTTACCGTGTGAGCGCCCTTTCCATGGGTGGAGTAACCCTGAAGGCCACCTCCCCGTCGACATCGGGACGCTTACTGGCGTCGAGGCCACATTCGATTCAAGTTTTCTCTCCACTGACTCTTCTGCCGCAGAAGGTCACGCTTATACCTGAGAGCACATTCCAGGTGAGTTATGGTACGAGCAGAAAATATTACGGCTTGGTACAGATCTAGTCGGCTTAATGCCCTTTAGGCGACTATAGAAAACCTAGTAATCAGAGGACTCAGAATGAAGAAATTAATGTTATAGGAAAACACAAACAGTAACGTTTCTGGGACCAATGCTTGCCACTTTCAGAAATACAGGTGTTCTGAATGAATACCGCTGGTCCTAAAGAGTTTTAAGCTCGAGAAGAAGGATTGCGGTAGCCGAATAGTTCTAATTCACAATAGTTGAATCAAAGTCAACAAAATGTATCTTGAACTTCCGAAAATTCAGAAGCGGGTCTTGTTTCTGTGTTCGGCGTCCAAGGTAATCCTGATGGGTAAAATTGGGCTTCTCAGGCAATCGCCGCATTCAATGCGTGTTCAATATGCATTCAACTCGAAGACAAGGTGGTTTTGAACACAGTCAGAGAACGTGCTGTTAGGGGAGCACGTGCTCCTATTGTGTTTCAAACTGCAGCACGTGCCCCATCAAATAAGCCGTCCACTGCGTGCATGATACACATTCAACTGGATGACATAACGATTATCCAAGAAAAGGAAAGTTTACGATGCACTCCTGAGACGGAACTAAGAGATCGACAGCTTCGCCGGTTCAATTACCCAAGTTTGCGGTACTTTACCCACCCTGCCGCTGGAAGCCTCGTCCAATCGCTGACGGCCGCAGAGGGTGCTTGGCGAGCTGGCCGCGTCGCACGTCGATGTGCCGGTCGCGTCGGTGTCTCTGTGCTGGTACTATAGCGCTCGACTACCTTGCAGCACGTACTCCTGGGATTGAATTTCGCAGCACATGCTCCTGCTATGAAATTTTGCAGCAGATGCTGCGGTTTGGAGCACGTGCCCCTGTGATGAAGCCTTTCGATGGGTGTGGTCACTCGAGTTGGATGCATATTCGACACGCATTGAATGCGGCGGTTTTCTGAGGATTACCACGGTTGAACTTGACCTCTTCCAAGTCACCCCTGCTAAATTTCCCAGTACGAACACAACAACTATTGACTGTGCAGACACCGTAAGCTATACTCTTTATTACAGGAAGTTACAACAAACACAAGATAACAACTATGGAAGCACGCCCAGTGCTACGTCTGACGAATCTGCAAGCCCTATGCCCGAGTGCGTGACTTTGCGTTCTTCTCGACGCAACCCGTCTGCGAGGTGTGTGCGTAGACCTTCCGTCTCTCATTACAGAACCCGTCTGCTAGGTGTGTATGCGGACTTTCCGTCTCTCACGACGGGACCCGTCTGCTAGCTTTGTATGCGGACTTTCCGTTTCTCTCGACAGAGCCCGTCTGCTAGGTGTGTATGCGGACTTCCCGTCTCTCACGACGAAACCCGTCTGCCAACTCCTGCTCGAATCTAGGGAGTTTAACCCTTACACTGGCGTAAATAGTAATATGGAATTGCGGGTGGATCCTTAATTCCTCTGCGTCACTGCCACTATCGACGCATCACACCAGCGATTCACCAGACACCAGACTGCCATACACCAGCCAGCCAGACACCAAACCGTCAGACACCAGCTCGCCAGACACCAAACCGCCAGACACCAGACCGCCAGACACCAGACCGCTGGACACCAGACCGCCAGACACCAGTTCGCCAGACACCAGATTGCCAGACACCAGCCACCAGAGCTGCTAACCAGCAGATCAACCAGATATCAGCACAAGCTGCCGGCACACGCCCGGAGCCCGTTTCACTCCGAAATGGCGCCTTATGCATGCTGTGGCAGGGGCTCGCGGAGCCTGCCCGCCCACTGCCGCGTGAGGGCTTCTCCGCCCACTGGCCAGCTGGGGCAGCCCCGCCTCATTGAATCGCCTCTGGTCGGTGGGTTTTCCGACACTTCGGCAAAGGACAACAGCAAACAAGTCAAAAACAACAATATAGGCTAAATCACAATACTTTACAATGTCATACAATTACTACTAAGCTATAAACAATACAATTACAACAATGGAGCTCTATAGATCACTGACAACATTGCAGCTGCGAAACTTTTTTCTCAACTGAGTTATATGAGTTTTCAACACTTCACTCGTAGACGCATCATAACATGAAATCTATTAGTCTTCGTCGTCTCCTGAGATGCACCTATGTGATTTCTACACCGGATGACTATGAGATGATTCCTGTTGAAGAAATCACATCGGTGTATCTCAGGAGGCGATGAAAACCCATGATTTATACGTCATGATGCGTCTATCACTGAAACGCTAAAAACGCATATAACTCCGTTCAGAAGAAAGTTCCGCAGCTGCATTGTGAAAATCCGATTTCTGCGTCGAAAAATGATTTTTGGAAGGCTTATTTTATTTGGAATGGCTTCGGCGTGTAATGATACTTCCCTTGCCAGCAGCACCGGTCGGACGTATGGCTGACGGCTGGAGCACGACTGGCGGATAGCGCTGAGCAGAGAGTGCTTACCAAGAGGATCACGCGATGAGGTGAGCTCGTCGATCGGATCCAGGGCAGCCGCTAGTGTTTCGGTGGTACCGTGGAACTATTGAATTTTGGATGTATGATTGTGGGCAACCCCAGAAGCGAAGGGCTGATCGTGGGTGGCTACCAGGGTTGTGCGGAAATTTTTCAAAAAATTTCAGAAAACAGAAAATCAAGTTTTTCAGAAAACAGAAATCAGAAAACAGAAAGGCCAAAATGGCCAGAAAACAGAAATCAGAAAACAGAAAATTTTCAGAAAAAAATACTCATTTCATTTTAACTTTTTTTTTCAAGTGAAGAGAGGATGTGATTCTGAATACCTTTGTCATACTTGTAATATAATATGTGCAGAACTGCACAGATGACCTATAAGGCATTGATAGTAGCAATGACGCGTCAATGACGGATACAACATCATTAAAGGCACAGCCCAAGCTCAGAGACGAAATCTGAGTCTACATAATTGTGAAGTAGACCCACTCTGAATAGCACCGGCCAATTGCGAGCTCTAAATCCCTCCGAATAAGAGAGATGTAGCAGGAAGCCACCCTGGGGCGCCCACCTTGAGAAGCCACTTTGGCACGCCCCTTTTCTAACTTTTCGAGCTCAATAATGGCGGAATGAGCGATGGTTTTCGATCAATAGCCCTGTTCTTCATTTCATTTCCAGTCTCTTTCTTTATTCAGGTAAGCTCGCATATACCTGTTGCAAACGACGGAAGTTACGGGTCCCGGACCACTCGTCCACAATGGTTCCACAGCTCAGTTGTTGAGGGGCCATAACTCCGCTTCTAGGGGGTCTTGTACAATCTGAGAGACATCATTAGAATCAGCGTGGAACCGTTTTCAAGATGGGCAGGAAAAAAGAAAAGCGATTCTGAGGTTGGACTGTGCCTTTAAAGACACTTTGAGAGTCTTGGCCGTGAAATAGCCCACCAGGCTCAACAACTGATCCTGTTGAGCTGTTTCTCGAGTATTTCTTATTTCTTGGCTGCTAGGTGACTGCGACCATGCTGTTCGCGAAATAAGCGAGGAATAACCGAGAAAACACGGGTAGTTGAACCGACGGCGGTGTTGACACCCGAATCTGCCTCAACAATTCGTCTTATACTAATCTTTGAGAGCATTTTTTTGCGGCTGTTTCTCGACGACCATTATTTGACGCCTATTTCGCGGCAACCAGGTTTTTTCCGAACACGACAGTGTTCTCGGCTATTACGCGAAAATCAGGCATTTTGTAGCTATTTATCGGCTGTTGATCGGGCAAAACTCTCAGAGCACTCACCCGTATGGTAGTACGTCAACACAATAAGGGTTGCATATACACTTAATACAGACATTGGGTTCGAGCCCTCGCTGTCTGCAGCAGCTGCTGACAAGGGGAGGTTGAATCCGGGCTCTGCCCTGGATTGCTATCCCTATTGTGCCAAAGAACTACCGTACGAGTGCGTTAGCAGGGTTCACGATAAAAACGAATGTTGAATTTTCTTCATAAGAATGCGATAATCAAAAAAGTGAAAATAAGGAAGATTTTGCAGAAAAACGCACAAAAACAAGTCAAAACGGCTAATTGGTGGGTGTACGCACACCCCCAACGAACAAAACTTCTATAAATGCCTATTTTCCGTCTTCTATTTTGCCACTAAAAAAGTTAGTAGTCTCTCAGTGTCCCGCAACTACTTTAAATGCAGAATGAATGACGACAAATCAAGCAATTGTAGAGATCTAGTTAATTGGGGGCGGGCTGAGACCCAGCAATAGCTTGTTTTTGAGCTTTTTACTCCGACTTTCCACTTTTTTTCACTTTTGTTATGACCAGGACTACCTTCTCACAAAGATATCAAAATAAACATTTTTATCGCGAACTCTGCCCTCAACAGCAATCGCACCATTGAACACAAAAAGCACCTCGTAAAGGACTAGATAAGCTGCGCTGTTCCACAGATCCGAATTTCGCTGATTTTTTCTGTTTTTTCTCTGTTTTCTGCAGATTTTTCAGAAAACAGAAAGGCCAAAACGGCCAGAAAACAGAAATCAGAAAACAGAAATTTCCGCACACCCCTGGTGGTTACATCCTCTATTGCCATCATGTAAAGACTTTACATGGCTTACGTAATGTTTGACTCGTATGTAAGCACCTCATCTTCCTAGTGCTCGTTGATCATGGATGGAGACTTCACGTACTACCTCGAGGAACCTCCTTATGATGGAAATTACATCGGTGGAGGATCTACCAACGGTTCGCAGTTGAGTGTTCTCTGCAACGCATCGTGGCGAAGATGACGACCTCCCTTGCGCGACTGAGTACGGGTAAGAATTCTTAGCAGAAACGTGCTAGGAGCTCATTCTGGGAGTATGACAAAGTTATTGCTGTTCACAAATACACTTGTTGACCATATCACTATCGGCTCTCAGAAAACATGACAATCCTCACGCCGTGCCGATCCTGGTATGCTGGTGGTTGGATCGCGGGATGGATGTTGCTCGACGTGCCATGCACCTGCGATGCCATCGAATTCGGTAAAAATACCTAAGGAGCCTTCACGCTCGTCCTGATATACGGCTCCCCCCTGCTCTGGGTCGCGCAATGGTGATAATCATGTTTGTTATGGTCTACGGTGTGCGACCCAAGGCAGGGGAAACCCCGGTGCCACAACATGCGGGAAGTCCCCCCCCCATGGTATTATGGCTAAATTCGCTTTGATCGCGGATGCATGGCAGGTCGAGCAACATCCATTCCATGGTTCAACGGACAGTGCTCCAAGATCGGCCCGACGTCATGATATTGTCGGATGCATTCTGAGTGGTAGTGATATGCTCCACAACAGTGAATTTTTGGAAAACCAAAGTTGTGTGATACTCCTGGATGGAGCTTCTAGCACGTCTCGGCCAAGGTTTCTTGCCTGTCTTGTGTCATACAAGGTGAGTTAGTCATCTTCGTCACGATGCGCGGTGAAGAGAGCATACCACTACGAACCATTGGTCGATCTTCCAGTGGTGAAGACTACTTGACAACATAAGAAGGTTTCTCAGGGTATTGGCTTGAGGTCCGCATTCAGGATCGGACACGAAGGGTCGAGTGAGTACCTGGTGAGATAAATGCCTTATGTACGAGTCTAACAATACGTGAGCCACGTAAGGTCTTAAACGTGTTGGCGATAGAGCATAGAGCTGCCCGCTATGCGCTCTTCGCTTTCAGATTGACCGCAATCCGACCTCCAAATTTCCATAGACCTGCGGCCCGACTAGAACTGTTAGGGCTGCCCTTGATCTTTCGAACGAGTTCTCTTTTTGACCGCTGCGCGCCCACCATGTTCCCGCGGTCGGCCGAAGCAAGTCAAAAGCGCCCTCGAACCGACAGGTGTTGCTGTCTCAGTGACAACAATAAG
Organism: Aplectana chamaeleonis; assembly: GCA_029168955.1. Lineage (NCBI taxonomy): Eukaryota > Metazoa > Nematoda > Chromadorea > Rhabditida > Cosmocercidae > Aplectana > Aplectana chamaeleonis. The sequence continues at coordinate 700,952 of JAPDOI010000362.1, forward strand.
GTTGATCACTTGCTAAAGTGTGTCGTGGGGGCCATTCTCGCATGCACTCAATGACCAATCAGATTCGAAAACTGTGGACTTCTATAAGTGTTTGGAATTTTGTTTAGTGAATAGTTTCCCCAAGCATCTACATTTTCCAAGAGCGAGCTGAAAAATTCTTCGCAATTTACGTCATCTCTGAGTGCTGACCTGAATGCTTTTCTGTGTTTAGCTGGAAGTCATAGGTGGACCACAGCCGACGCCTCAGATCGAATTCGCGTTGAATAATTCGAAAATTGCGAATGTTGAACCGAATGCACTAATAACGTCGAAGACGCTTGGATATACATCAATTACTGGTTCAGTGAATGTGGGTGGTGGACATTCTGCTCAGGTTAGTAATTCTTCAGCCTCCGACTATGTACTAGGCTTTGACTTTAAGGAGTGTATATGGACTGTTAACATTGCAGAGTACGGTTGTGCTTCGAGTTGTGTCATTGGCTGGAGTTCGTGCCGTGGCGAGTACGCAGATCACCGAGCGAGGAGAGCGAGTCTGGGTTAGAGTGAACGGGCTGGATGAATCGGAGACGCCTTTTTCCTTTGGGGGTGCCCTATATCCCTTCAAGGTGGGATTTGATCACGGCAGCATAATAGAGTCGTGCGGCTCTTATCCTGATGCCATCTTTATTGGAAGTGTCAAAGAGGAGTGAGTATGAACACTTCAAAAGTTCAGAGTTGCCAGCCTCTGAATACTTTTGCCTTAGATAAGTAGAATGAAAAGCGGAGTCTGAGGAAACAGTCGATAATCAAGAGTCACAGGGCTATCAAGTGAGAGGCTATTGCGATGCTTAGTGCACATGTCATGAAACGAACACTAATAGAAAGGAGAACAAACGGCAATCAATGAAAAAACTATTACAAAAACAGAATAAAAATGAAAGGGGTCTTCAGAAATCTAGAAACACCGTTCCTGCAAGGCTTTCAGATACACGAAACTGTGAAGGTAAGGTAGAAACACGAGTCTAGGGCGACGTTCAGAGTTCACTCGCGCGACGACGCGACACAATTAGCCTACATATCGATTAAGCGACGTCGCCCCGCATCATCGCTAGGTGATAACAATGAGGAGGAGCTATATATTCAAAATGACGTGCAATTTGCTTTTGCGCGACGTCACTGGCTTCGCCTTGCAATGCAACGCGGCGCGGTGGACGTCGCGTGAAGGCCAGCTCGATGCTAGTTTGTTTTCAGAGTTTCTCATCAACAAGACCAAATCTAGCAAGGACCGCATTAAAGTAAACATGCATTATAGAAACACTTGCACTTGGACGAACACGAAAAATACTTGCCACTGAAAAAGGATGCTCCAAGGCGGCGTTTAGTGTTTTCGTGGTGCGTCGCGACGCGATGGCACATGTCAGTGCGATATGATTTTCGCGTCACACTGACATGTGCCATCGCGTCGTGTCGCGAAAACTCTGAACGCCGCTCAAGTGAAAAAAAATTGGGGACCGCTCCATATATAACCGCTCTATACGTGAACGAATTCGATCTAATTCCAGAATCAGCTGTCCGAGGCAATTTTTTCTGGGCCGTTCTTTTATTTCTAAGGCGTGTCAAAAGTGATAAGCGCATGCACCACGTACACATAAACTCAAAGGCAGGGTGTGCGATAAAAACGGTTGTTGTGCTATCTCCATGAAAAGGTAAATCTGGCCATCGAAAGTGTGAAAATAAGTGAAAAGTTAGAGAAAAAACGCTCAGGAATAAGTTATTGCTTGGTGTCCTCCCGCCCGCAACTATCGAGATTTCTATAAATGCCTGTTTTGTCAACTTTGATTTTGCCTCTTTAAGTAGTTCCTGAGCATTTCTTGAGACTACTGACTACTTTAACAGCTAAATAAAAGGCGAATAAGCTAGCATTAATGAAAATCTCGTTAATAAGGGGCCGGCCGATACCGGTAATTAGCCAGTATACCTTGTTTTTGAGCTTTTTGCCCGCAAATTTCCGGGTTTTTCACTTATTTTCAGTGTTGTGATGACCAAATCTACATTCTCACGAAGATTGATCAAAAGTAGTTTTTATCGCGAACCCTGCCTTGAACGCTGAGATATTAGGGAGCACTGGATGCTCTCTGGTAGAAATGTTGGTTGGTCTGACGTTGCGACGGTGTCGTCGTCGTCAAAGACCTAAAATAGTTGGAAGTTTGAGTTTGCTGATCCCCAACTGATGAGAGTTCAGCTTACAAGCACAACCTCACCCTTAGGAATGTCACAGAACTGAAGTCTTTATGGCTGCTAGGCATAGTCACTAGTGAGTCACTATTACCGCGGTACATAAGCGATTGACGACCGGACTTCTAAGGCTCTTCAAGTACGTCGTTGGAGACTAGCACACTATTCTAGGTGGATATCATTCGTGCGTCCAGATCTTGAAGTCGCTCCTAACATGACAAGGCAGCGGTCTGAAAATCGAAAAAGGGACGCATTGAAGGTGTCCCATTCACCTGGAAGAGGATGCAGGTTTCGAACGAAGAACCCAAGAGCCCAATGAGCCTGCTCCTCAACTTCTCGTGGACCGTGGTAATAGTGACTCACCTGTGACTGTGCCTACTCAGAAAAATCACAACAAGTTACTTGTAATATAAATGTAACTTACTTGAACGTCTCAAGTAACTTACATTTATATTGCATGTAACATACATTTATATTACATGTAACATACATTTATATTACATGTAACTTAAATTTATATCACACGTAAGTTACATTTGAATTTTCACTATGGGTGGCCATCACGCGACGCACACGACACGCGACGCAGAAGGCGCGTCCCAGACCCAGACCACATACGACGCAAAAAATGATGTGCAGAGATTTCCCTGCTGGTGTGGGTTCAAGTACCTCAAACTTGGGTAATTGAACCAAAAGCAACAGCAGTCGTAAGGCTGACTCCGCCAGTGCGTCGTACATCAGCCTTGGAAATATCTTCTTGGCCGATTTAAGTTACTTGAGACTTATATTGTGCCATTTAAGTTACATGTAACATATCGGACGCGCACTGCACGCAGTATCCTCTCAGAAACTGAAAACAAGTTACTTGTAACATATCTAAGCAGATGTAAGTTACTTGCGACTTATCTCAAGTCATTTAAGTTACATGTACCATATCGGAGACGCAGCGCACGCAGTATCCCGCAGATATGTTACATGTAACTTAAATGACTGGAGATAAGTCGCAAGTAACTTACATCGGCTCAGATATGTTACAAGTAACTTGTTTTCGGCCTTTTATGTTACAAGTAACTTGTTTTCGTTTTTCTGAGTAGCAGTCGTGATGCCTTAGTTCTGTGTTGACCCTAAGAATGGGGTTGCGCTAATAGGCTGAACTTCTCACTAGGTAGGAATCAGGAAAATTCAACTTTGAATTCTCTAGGTCTCAAATAACTACGTTTTGGTCGAGACGTCAGACCACCTACCAGTTGACCCAGCAACCTGTAAGGCACTTAAGCGTCATAATTAAAAATGCAGTAATTGACCGGAAAGCAGAAATGTGATATGACTACAATCGGGCTGTTGATCTCATCGACAACCTTCTGCTGGTTTCAACACACTTGATTAGCGACTGTTTTCTCAAGATCAGGTCTTCATTATGTTGTCTGTGTAGGTGGAAGATTACAACCTGGTGACATAGGATTGCTTAAATAGGGTCATTTTGGCTCGTTTTAGACACTTCCAAAGGATTTGGCGTTATAGTTATAGCAGTGCTGGACTATTTATGCTGTGATTCTAGCTGTTTACAATAATTTATGCTATGTTTCTCAAGCGATTCTCGGCTCCTAGCTGCACTGTCAGGCGCCTGCAAGAATCGGAGCCGCCTGACAATTCGGCTTTTTCTCCTGATCTTTGGCCCACGGCTGTTGCTGTTCGGGCAAACTGGAGGAGCCCAGATAGCCACGGCAGTGGCTCGGACAGCAACAGAAGCCGGCCCTCAGATTGGGAATGCGAGCCGAACTGTCAGGAGGCTCTGGGCCAAGAATCGCCTGAGCGAATTGGTGATTGACCATATGTAAAATGTTCTAGGTGACATGGACGGTCAACCATCCGGGTGTGCTCAAGATTGCCTATCCGTTGGGTCCATCAATCTCAGAAGCTGACGAGAATCGCTTCGCTACCTGCCTGGTAGGAGGCAGTTCTGGATCGGCCACTGTCAAAGTTGGTGTTGCCTGCTACTCTATTGGTAGAAGGTTTTTAAAGCTGTGTTTCAAAATTTAGGTTCGTGCTGAGCTGTCGCCTCATGCCAAAAATCATTTTGTCGGATCCAAGCGCGTTTTTGAAGACAGTGTGGAGATCCGTGTCGAAGAGCCGTTGACTATGCGTCAGCCTGAACTGCCAGTTCCTTCCATAAGAATGGCTCAGAACACAGAAATGCAGCTGGAGACAGCTTGGTGGGTCGTTGTGGGAGGATTATCGGACCAAATGTAAGCATGTCGCCATGTCTATTTAGGCCTCAGTCAGTTGTGGAGTATTATGCGCCACCGGAGTTCTCGAGTCGCTTGTCGGTGTCCAAGTCTGGACTTGTCAAAGCGAAGTCGCTTCTTGGACCCGCGGCGGTGGTTGTGCGTCGAACTGACCTCCCGGACAATGAGACAGCTGTGGTGCCGGTTACGGTGAGTGGAATTCACTGGTTGGAGAGAATTCTCTTCAGATTTTGAGTTTTTATCAGTTAAAATCGCTCCAGAAGTTTGTATAACCGAGATTCTTTCCAGATTTCTGCTGTCAGTTCGCTGGATGTGATCCTCATGACGAAGATTGAGCCGGCAACTGCGACTCCGCTTCTCCATCTTCCCGTAGGGATCAAAGTGGAGTTGCAAGTGGTGTTCCGCGACTCACTAGGTCGCCGACTGAGGGCATCCTCTTCGGCAATAAGTTATAGGCCGCACAGGTAAAACTTTTTTTGTGAGAATTTTAGCGTGGATCGTGTATTTGAAACTTTTCTGAAGGGGCAATATGCTTTATCGTGAAAAATTCTTATATTGCTCCTTTTTTCAGGTTCGATTTGACGGAAATTGTCGCTGCGAATGCGAATAGGACGCTTAAAGTTTTGATGAAATCGGCCGGGGAGACGGTTTTGATGGTATGGTTCCAGCTGTAGCTTATCTAGATCTGTTAGTTGTGTGAGATTGAATCATATCCAGACGCTGGCGCGTGTTTTATCCGCCATTTGTCTTCCTTTATACTCCACCGCGTCTCCACACGACGTCATCCAGCATTCACTCACCAGGTGTTGTTTATAGTTGAGACGCTGAGCAGCTCGGCGAAGTGCTGTTCTATAATGCGTCGTATATGTATAGTTCCGCAGCTGAGCCATGCGGAAAAATGCATTTCTACAATTTTAGGCGTGCCGCGGCGTGTAGCAAATATTAGGCGTGGTTTATACTTCCGCCACCGACAGACGCGGAAAAGTGCATTTCTGTAATATTGATCACTCGGCGCGCGGGGCACGATCGATTTTATAGAAATTGCCCTTCGCCGCGCCGCTCGGTGGCGCAGGTACACACGACGCTTTATAGGATTTCATGTGCAGCCCTGGCCGCGCAGCCAATCGTGATTTTTGTGAGCTGGTGACTCTGTGTGGCGCTGCTTGGCGTCATGTCTACATAGCGCTGTACATGTGAGAAAACTGGCTACAGTAGTCCATTCCGGCCGATAACTATTTTTATGACGCCATAGGTCGGTGCGCTGCAGCACGCCGTCGCCAAGCGTTAACCGTAATCTGTATCAGCTTGTGACTGTGTGACGCTGCATGGCGTCTCGTCCGCGTGACGCTGCAAACGCGCGCCAACCTGTTACAGTAGTCAGTTTCGGCCAATAACTATTTGCATATCGTCATATGACGATGCGCTGCAGCACGCCGTCGCCGAGCGTTGACCGTAATCTGCATCTGCTGGTGACTGTGTGACGCCGCATGGCGTCTTGTCTGCGTGACGCTGCAAACGCGCGCCAACCCGATACAGTAGTCCGTTTTGGTCATGAACTATTTTTATGACGTCACATGTCTATGCGCTGCACCACGCTGTCGCTAAGCGTGAGCGTCGTCTAGCGTAAACTTTATTGACGAGTGACCGTTTGTGACGCTGCACAACGTCAAAGCGACGCGGCACACGCACGGGAGGCGGCTACCGTAATCTGCGTTGGCAAATGACTCATCGCAGGACGTAATGTCAGCGTGACGGTGCGAACGCGCGCCAAGTCACCTCCGTAATTTTAGTCAATCAGTGACGCGTTATATGACGTCACGCATGCATGATGCACTGCAGCAATCAATCGCCAAGCGTCAAATGTAATCTGTGTCAGCTGGTGACTATGCGTAATGTTGCGCACGCGCGCCAATAGTCTTCTCTTTGTATTATGTCATATGTCGATGCGCTGCAGCGCGCCATCGCCAAGCGTGAACCGTAATATGTGTCTGCTGGTGACTTCGTGTTACGTTGCATAGCGTCTTGTCTGCGTGACGCTGCAAGCGCGCGGTGAGTGGCAACTGTAACCCGTCCCGTCCGCTTACTCTTTGTATTGCATCCCTTCGCAAAGCGTCAACCGTAATCTGTGCCAGCTTGGTACTCTACGTGACGCTGAATGGCGCTATTTCCTCGTGACGCTGAGCGCGCGGCAAATAGCTCCTCTCCTCTTTCTATGACATGTGTCTATTCGCCGCAGCACTCAGTCGCCAAGCGTCAACCGTAATCTGTGTCCGCTGGTGACTCGTTGTGACGCTGGATGGCGCCATGTCTACGTGTCGCTGCAAACGCGCGCGATGTGGCTGCCGTGATCTGTTTTGGTCAATAACTGTATTTATGGCGCCATAAGTTGATGCGCTGCGGCACGTAGTCGCCAAGCGTCAACCGTAAGCTGTGTCCGCGGACGGCTATGTTTCACATTAGGTCCGCCTAGCGCTGCGAATGCATGGCTAGCGTAATCTGTGTCTTCTTGTGACTCCTTGTAATGCTGCGCATCGCCATGCTAAGACAGCTCACGCGCGTGAAGCGGAAACGTAATCTGTGTCAGCTGCTGACACTGTAGTGTAAATTCTCTATGCAGCGTGGAGTCGCGTCGAAAATTGTTTTTCACTTGACAAGAGCTGCACGCGTAAACGATACGCGCTCGACCGCAGCAGATGGTCGTTAATCGAAACCCGTCGCCCACCGCGATGCGAGAGCTGTTGATTCGCGATTAGCTGTTTCGTTCGAGCGTGTTGCATTTGCGCATGCAGTCTGCGACGACCGCGGTCCGTGGCGGGTTGGACTAGAATTTCGACTGTAAACCTACAAAATGATTTGAGTGAAAAAAGGAGTATAAAACGAAAATCAGGTAGGCTAGGTAGGAATGAAAGGTTTTTTATTATTATTTTATAGGTATGGAGTACTGCTGAGCCGTCGCAGAGTGTGTTTGTAAGGCTGGCAGCTGTTGAACAGTTATACTCGTCCAATCGCCTACCAGTTGCGTCGGATATTGTATGCTTCGCTTCACCATTGACTGGGCCTACCCGATGGAGTTCAAGTGACGATCGTGTTGAATGGCTTGACTCGTCAAAGGGCGTGGCAAAACTGTCGCATCACGGTAGCACGCATATTACTGTCAGCGTTGCGGGACAGAAACTGACCACATCGGTGAGTTGACTCATTGTCGAATAGCCGAAATCTCGAGAAAACGGTCTAAATTGACTGTTCACAGCTGCAAATTCGAGGTGCTGAGCGGCTGCAGTTCGCAGAGGATCATCCCAGCTTTGTCACGAATGCAGAGTATGCTGTGTATGTGTTCCCGGTCAATGTGGGCTCCAATGCAACTGCACCAGTCGATACTGCCATGACAGGTTTGTAGACGCAAGGAATCCTAATACGTATGCAGTCGGCACGGATCGCGCCGATGCTTTCCGTTCCTTATTGCGCGTTGGCGCGAACTCGGTGCACGCATGTTATAGCATATGTGCACCGATATTTCGTCAACGCACGATAAGAAACGCAAAGTATTAGTGCGATCCAAGAGAGGGAGCGCTCACTACACACATCGCGAATCGCCTTAGGCGGCATTCAGAGCATTTGCGAGGCGTCGCGATTGCACATGTCGGTGCTACGCGAGAATCGCGTCGCGCAGGAATTCAGGTGCGAAGGCTACGCTGGGCGAGTACGCGCATTGGCGTGCGTACGCAATTTTGCGTTAACCAGCAACTGCAGGTTTCTTAGTAACGGTAGCAACAGTTTTTCTTGTTTTTTTTTCGGCTGCGAGTGGTCCCAAATATGCTTATTTTATTGCTTTCTTCGTCAAATTCAAGAGTGATAATAAAAAAATTGTGAAGAAAATCAGCCACGAGCTTGCCTCTGCGCGACGCGACGTCACTTGAAGGGTTAATTATAAGGGGGCGTCGCGCCGCGAATGAACTCTAAACGCCGCCTTACAATCTTGCGGAGCCTTGGGGACACCGCGTAAATCTCCTTTGAAAGTGGGCGTGACCTCGGGATTAATGCGTTAACATCATTTGAATCAATGGGGTTTTGGAAAATGCTCAAATCGCCCTAATATTGAAGGACGGGACTTCGAGGTTACTGTGTGACACATCTGTTTTAGCGGGCGAGGCCGTTAAGTTGTTGCGCAAATTGTCGCTAAAATTGGGCGGGCCTACTCAGACAAATCATCGCTCGTAGCGGGACCGGAGAGCTACTCGAGCGACGCTGCCTCTCCGCTTCGAGCGAAAATTAGCTATCTACTCGGGCGACAGCAACCGCTCTCCGGGCGACAGCAGTCCCGCTCGGAGCGATCTTCGGTCCCAACTGGCACTGCGGTCCCTGTCCGGGCAACTCTCGAAATTTTCCTTACTGCTGTTTTTTCTTCATTTTCGCCTCTTCTGGAGAGGATTAAGCCTCTTAAGAGGATAAGATACTTGTTACAGCCTGTGGGCCAGGAGGTTAATCCTGCCACAGGTCGCAACAAGGATGCCATCCAGGGATGAGCGGAATTCCGCATTCCGAAAACCGCAGAAAACGCTGCGGAATGCGAAACTGTCGGGTCATCTGAGACGGAAAAAACAGATGAATTCTGAATTATTCCGCGTTTCCGCGCATTGTCAGGCGTTTCGCGCCCGATTTCCGAAACCCGAGAAAAAAATTTCTGTTCCGAAGCCCGAAAACCGATTTCCGAAATTCCTTATTTTTATTCCGCTCATCCCTGATGCCATCTCAGCAAGGCTCGCAATGAGGAAGCGTTACCCCCGCGGGCCATATGATATCCTCTCGGTCGGCAAAATTGTCTTCCTGAGAGTGATCCGACGTCAACTCATTAAGAGAAGCCTCGAAAGGCCAACTACCCGTCTTTACGAGACGAGCCGCCTTTTATTGGTCGTTCCTTGAGTGATAACGCCGCCCGCACGTTATCACTCAAAGAATAATCAATCCCGCGTCTCTCCATCTCTGGCGATGGCACTGCTGTCGCCCTGAGAGCGACCGGAGAGCGGCCGACGATGATATTCCTACCGGACAGGGACCGCGGTGCCAGTTCGCCCCTCTGCCGCTGTCCGGGCGATGACGTCACAATGGGGAGGAGCCGGTCCCGCTCCGAGCGATGGTTTGTCTGAGTATGGAACACAGCGTGAGTTATCCTCGTAATGATCTGCGGTGGAGAAATGCCTCGTTTCTCTCCGCTGAAAATAGGCCCGACTTCACATTCACCGCGTAATTCATCATTTGAAGTGGGCGGGGCTTCGGGATCGAGCAGTGAGTCATAATTTGATGTGGGTGTGACTTGAAGAAAATCTCGCAATCCGTCGCTAAAGATTAGTAGGGTTCTAGGATCACTGCGTAAATCATCGGAGCTAGGGATCAGCGGAATTCCGCGTTCCCCTTTCCGAATACCACGCAAACGCGAATTATTGGGTCTACTGAGACAGAGGCAGCTAATCAATAATTTTGAGTGTTTGCGTTCCGAACACGGCATTTCCGCTATTTTCTCGGGCGTTTCGCACCGCAGGGCATTTTTGATGCCGCGTAAGTCGTCGCTGAAGGTGGGCGGAGCTTTCAGAGCACTGCTTATAACATTTAACCGTGTTTCGTCTAACATTCAGAGTACGAATACGGTATTCTAGAGAATTTTTTGAAGAGCTATGATCTACTTTTCAATAGGTCTCATTCGAGGTGGACATCTTTTGCAGGCTGTAGTGAATCGCAGCTGTCTGCGTTGTCTGCGATTAGAGCTCCGTTTGAATGTGTGGCGTCTTTCGCCAGCACTAAAATTGGACCAGCTGTAAATATACTGTCCGCGAGAGGCGCTTTCCTGCCGCAAGCAGGTGCGTTTGAGTATACTCACCTCTCATGTGGCAGTGATGGTTCTGAGGTAGCGATTTTAAGGTTCATATGCATGTGTTGTGGAGCGACAAGAAGCTGGCTATGTTCGTCTTGATGTGGCTGGAGCTAGCCAAATGGAGCTGAAAATCGCGGCGAAATGGCTAGGCGACTCTCAGGTGGGTTATACCTCATCGTCGCAGTCGCAGCGTCTGTTGCTGCGATAAAGTGTAACTATGACTTTGGAGAAGTTCTATGAAACTTTGTAGGTTTCCGATGCGGTCACAAGTTCTGTGTTCCATTTGGCTATGCGTGTTGTGGAGACGGAGGTATTATTTTCTGAAGAAATATTTTATTCTAGACTGCGTAGCCTGTGCGAGGGTAACCACATAGCCGCGTACGGTCGCGTCGCTTCACGCTTTGAGTGATTTCCTATTAATAATAGTAATAATAATATATTATTGATAAAATCACAAAGTCTTCTAACCAAATACGTAAACAATGGAAATAAAATCCAAAAGTTCAGATGTGATTTTTTTTGAAGTTGTCACAAGTAAGTTATTCTAAAAAGTAATAATTTGAACAGTTGAAAATAAAATGCAAAAATTCATTGTAAAGGTTTGAATGTAATTATTTTTTGTTAAGTGAGATGAAAAAAGGATCCGGAATATCACGAATCTTGAAAAGAAATGTGATAAATGTCCAGAATAATGAAAGTTACAAAAATGAAAAAAATCAAAATAAAGTACAGAAAAGTTAGAACGAATGCTATATTGCCAAAAATTAGAAAATTGAAAATAGAAAATAAAAAGAAAATAGACAAAATAGAGACAGAAGATAGAAGTTAGAAAATAGCAGGTAGACAGTAGATTATAGAAAATAGAAACAGAAACAAGAGAATAAACAAGATATCAAATAGTAGAAAATAGAAAATAATAATGAAAAAATTAAAACAAAGAAGTAAGTATTCCAAAAATATTCCAGAAAGAAAAACGTAGGAACGGAAGAGAAAGAGAAGAAACGAAAATTCAAATAAATGGAAAATAGAAAAAAAGGAAATAGATGATATAGAGACAGATGGTATTAGATAAAATATAGCAGACAGACAGTAGATTATAGAGAACAGAAACTAGAAAATAAATAAAAGGTCATAGATATTATATCTGGTAGAAAGTGGAAATAAAGTAATAACAATTATCAACTAAGTTTTTCAAAAAAAAAAGAGAAAGAGGAGGAAAAGAAAGAAATTCGTGTATGTCGCAAAACTTCAAAAACTCTGCATGTCTAAAAATAATGGAGTTACAAAAACGAAAAAAGCGCAAAAGTAAGAGAAAAAAATGAAAACAAAAAAACAAAGCAGGAAATAAAAAAGAAAATAGATTATATAGAGACAGCAGATGGTAAATAAAAGATAGCTGGTAGACTCTAGATTAAAGAAAGTGTAGAAAATAGAAACAGAAGCAAGAAGAAGGACAGATGATAGAACATAGGCTGGAGTGAATATAGTACAAAAATAAATAAAAACAGAACCACATTTTTCAGAAGCATTTAAAAAAAAAAAATAGGAAGAGGAAGAGAAAGGTTGAAATGGAAAAAGAGACAAAAAAGAAAAGGAAAGAAAAAAAGGTTCCCAAACGAAAAACTCGAATTAAATTGTCTATACACACTCTTTCTAACTACTCTTCACTTCTCTTTGAACTCTCATCTAGCTTGCCTCTTCCGTAAGTAGCAAACTGGATGACGTTTTCGGCGACGCGACCGCACGCGTTGTCTGCAACTAGGTGATTACCCTCAGGCCCATCTCTCCTTTCTTTCAATTAACGAAATATTCGAATGGGTCTAGGTACAACTGTCCGATGTAGATCACAAGTTTGCCGTGTTGTCTGTGCAAGTTCCGTCCTATCAGCTTCGCCAGGTAGGTTTTCTAGATTCTTATGGTTGAACAAAAAGTTTCTCTAGGAAATCGGTCAAATCTTTCTCAGAAAATTATGCAAAATTCTTGAAAAAATTAGGGTCCTGAATGGATTTTTCAAAGTTTAAGTAAATTGCTAAAAATTGAATTTTTTTTTGAATAAGAAACGCCATTTTTCAAAAGTTTGCATTGGTTTTGAATCAGTATAGCTTTGTTATTGCTTCAAAATTTCTAAATTTCAGGTCACCATCTCAGGATGTGCCGGTGATATCGTTTCTGTATCCGAGACGCGTCAGCCGGCTGGCGCGAACTCGGCTGCCAACAAGTTTTTCTTGGTTAAGGTAAGGGCTGATGATTGATTTTGTTGAGTTGAAAAAGAGGAAGTTGAAAGATTCCCTATATTTTCAGCTAAACATCAAATCGGCCGCATTGTGGTCGGATTTGTCTGAGAAATGCTCGGTTACCGTAGAGAATGGCGTGACGGGACAGACGGTTCATGTTCCGGTACGGATTCGTATTGTGGGTCAGGCGGCCAAGCAGGTTTATAATGGTAGGGTTTTTAGTTTACTGACATTCAGATTTTTTTCTCAAAAAATAGGTGAGAAAATTCTAAGAATTGTCGAAAACCGAAAAAAGTGATTGAAAAATAAAATCTGATCGAAAAATGTCCAGTTGAGCCGGGAAAGTGCTCAACTCACTTTCAAAAGAAGTCTATTTGTGGTTCAAAAAAATAAAATAATCAATTTTAAGTGCATTGTGATGGTGTCGTCCATCCCATCCAATTGGGACACCGCTGCTCGGCCATTGCGCGTGAAATCATTCGATCGATAGTCATTTGCTTCATATACGTTTTCCCGCGCCCAAATTTTCCCGCCAAGAAGCGTCGCGGCTACCTACTTGAATTAAATAGGCTATAGTTAGGTCCGTGGCTTGCTTTCTTAAGAAAAAAAATTATCTAAATCTCACCCGCGGCTGGCGCGGCTGTCGCGTTCGCCGGCTCGCTAGTCGACTCAGGCTGAGAAAACAGCGCAGCTGATCGGCTCACCATACCGCCAGCCGCCGGTTAGATGTAAACCTCCCGCGCCAGCCGTGGGTGAGATTTAAATGTTTTTTTTTCTTGAGGAAGCAAGCCACGGACCTAACTAGACATGTTCATTTTCAGCCCTGGACAGCGCGGGTTTTGTGGATTTCGTCCTGATCTTCCTGCAGCATTACTCGTGGATTATTCCATCCATGATGTGGATCTGTGGCCTTGGTGTAATGACAATTTTCGGTAAGTAGATTGTTTCCGCCAGGTTTGTAGATCATGAGTAACTATTACCCATTGTTGACACCTTTCCAGTGTACTGGTTCATTCGGCGGCGTGTTTGGGAGAAAGAGGGCACGTACAACGATAATAGCACCCTTCGATCGCCGATGTCGACGTCCTTATTGAGTCAGCGGAATATCTCGATACAGAGCTCGCCGAGTGGGTATTACTTTTTTCATTCTCAAGATTTCCTATGTTGCATTTACGACTTCTTGATTCCCAAATAGCGCCCTCAAAGGCAGTGTCCACGATTGAAAAAAACCGTATTTTAGTTTTCGATGTTTCTGAGTAGGTAAGTCCACTAAGTAGATTTTGATAGGCAAAAGTCTACAGAACACTCAAATCCTGAAGAAAAAGTGTTGAAAAAAACCTCTGAAATATTTGATTTCGTCTGTTTGATGTGTTTTGGGAGATCGCAGACAAGGTGTCAAACCTAACGTCGGGAATCGTTTCTGCTCCTCAAAGTTCTTAGATATGTGATTTTGTTTTCGGTTTCTCCTACTGAAAACTTTTTGAAAATAAGATGGGCCCATGCACATATTTGGATGTTAGAATCAATCGCGATAAAAAAATATTCTGAAAATCGGCAACTGTTCCCTCCTCTGGTGAAAAGAACGCAGGACAACTGTTATATGACGTGGGCGGAGTGATCCAATGGCTCGGCTGGTCCACGGAATTTTCAGCCACTTCCTGGCCGTTCGTGGTTGTATTTCAAATTTCAAATTTATTACATGCGCAAGCACATGTGATATGACATTTTAAAAAAATTAAAAATCAACAAACCGAACATAATAAATTCGAACACTATAGAACTAGTAAAAAAAAACTAAACCAAGACTAAAACACCAATGGTTCCTGTTGAAGATACCGACCGACCACCGTTTTGAAGCCAAAACAGGTTGGCACTTGTAACTTCTTACTCAAACTTAGATAGTCCAATCCCGCACGAATTGTAAAGAAATGCCATCTTATTCGAGAACGAGGCCTGGGAAAGCTAGGTTTCAACCTTTGCCCTCGTGTATTCGAATGTATCAGCGTGAAAAACAGATAATTTCAAACCAACGAGTCCATTTAACATTTTGAAAATCATGAGCAAATCATTTCTCCTCCTGCGAATAGCGAGGGTGTCCGAGTGCAACCTTTTATTCCTATTTCCGTTCTTGCTCTTCCTAGATGGACCTAAAGCTCTTGTTTTTGCCACAAAAAAAACGGACAACTTTTTCATCGTGAACACTGCCTTCAAATCCCAAATGGATATGAGTGTCTAAAAATTAGAAGATCAAAGATTCTGAATGAATCAACTGTTTGAAAAGGGCTTGATTCAAGTCCTAATTTGACTGAAAATATTAAAAATTGGTGAATTGGAAACATTTAAAGTCCCGAAATTCCAATAATCTGAATTTGAAAAATGGAGGTGGAAATAGAAAATTGCAATTTTTCAAAATTCCGAATGCATCGAATATTCGAAAATGCAGGTAATCCAAGATTTCGAATTAGTCAGCTGTTCAAAAAAGAGATGAATTCAAAATCTCTATTGGGTCGAAGATATCGAAAATTTTGGATTTTTCGATATTGAGATCTAATCAGTCAGTCGAAAGATAAGATAATTTAATTGGTCGAATGGATTGTATATTATTTTTAAAAAATGGAATTTTCTAAACTAGTGATTATGTCAAATAATAACAGAAACTAATAAACTAACTATCGATTAAATCTGACTTTTGAAAATTTATAACAATTCAAATACCGATTAGATCGAAAATGAAATGCAATGAGTTTAGCATGTTGAGTAAATGAACTATTCGGAAAAAAATTATTAGTTTGAATTATCGAAGGAATTAAATATTCGAAAAGTGAATGATGCGAAGTCCTAAATCAATTTCACCCCCTATTAAAAAAAATTAAATTATTTCAATAATTTGAATATTCGAGTACTAGAATTGTTAGAATATTCAATCGAGTCGCCGCCAAGTGTGCAGACTTGCTCGAAAATTATCGTCTAGCTACGGACAGCGCTAGCGGTCCCATCGCGACACGTATCGTTTATACTACGGATTTTCGTCATTTTGACATTGAACTGAGTGAAAAAATTTTCTATTAATTTGATTCTAAAACCTCACTAGGGACTAATCCTCAGCGTGAACTGGGGTTTTCAAAAATGGCCTGTTGAGTGTTATGGGGAAGGTAAAAGAAACAATTTAAAGCTGTTTAAATGTCCTAAATGCACATGGGTAGATCAAAAACTGCAAAGAAATGCAGTTTTTTGGTTTTGCGAAATTTCAACATTTTTAGCCCAAACTACGTTCAAGGTGGTTGGTTATTTGGGGCGCTGAACACGAATATAAGGTCCATGCTCAGTTTTTCAGAAGATTACTGTAAGTTATTGTAGGAAAAGTATCATTTGTCTACAGTAACCTACCGTAATCTTCAAGAAACTGGAAATGTACCGTATAATCGTAATTAGCGCCCCAAGTTCTTTCACTGGTGATAGTTTGGGTTGGAAGTGTTCAAAATTTTTGAAATTCAATAAAATATGTTTCTTGTCGTTTTTGATCTACCCAGGACCATTAAGGAAATTTAACGAATTTCATATTCTTTCTCTCCATTACCTCCACAACATTCAGCAGATCATTTTTTGAAACTCCAGTTTGCGCTGAAATTGGTCCCTAGTTATAGTTAGTTGTCCTCGTGCTCAACTTTTTCTAGCTTTCAGGTTTCTTCCGGCAGTCCCCCATTGGAAAGTCGACACCGATTGATGCATCATATCTGAATACTGGCAGTAAGATTCGCCCGATGGGTGCAAAAGGAGAGCCATCATTGTGGAGTACGGAACCGATTAGAAAACTTTGAGGGTGGTCCTCCTCCATGCGCGTGTGGAAACTGGTCCTCCTCGCCTCGTGCTCACGATGAGCGCGATCGCGATCGTATACAAGTTGTTATTTCTCAACAGCGCCGCCGTCCGTCTTTGTCGTCGCGTTTCGCAGATTTATCGCTAAGACGGTCTGACCTCGCACAATGACTGACACTGACACCATCCCTCTCCTCCAGCTCCTTCTCCTCCTCATTAGGAATCGATTCATTGACGCAGAGGGGGGTGGAGAGGTTGTTATCGCTCTTATCTACCTGTAGTGCTCGACTGTTTGTTATTTTACCATGTTCCATGTGGCTAACACCAAAAGCTGATTTTTGTAGAATTTTTTCTGTCGTATTTTTTTCCTCTTCTTTTTTTTCATGTTGTTGCTGATACTCACATTGTTTTCTTTTGTATTCGCGTCACATTCGGTTGAAACTTCCCTTGCTAATGTACGAGTATGTATGTTTTTTGTAGACCGGAATTGAGTGATGTCAATGTTGTTCTTGAAAATGTTGTTGTTTTGTTTCTGGTTTTTCTTTCTGAGGAAATAAAATTGATAATTCGGAAATTTTCAAGGTAGAATGGTTACTATTTCTCCAGGGCATTATTTATATCGTCAAAAAAATTCAATATCCACTCCCAAAATCGACCTTTCATACCCTTGAAACTTTAATGTTCGTTTACTAGGGTAAAGTGATTTTCCATCAGAAATCTTGTTTCTGCTCCTCTGAAGGGTTGTTCGTCTCCCCTATGACGGTTATTGACGATAAATTGTCATAGGAATAATGCGTACAGTTGTTGGATTCATGAAACGTTATTGCAAAAATTTTAGCAGCAGAGGAGTTCGAACCCGGGAGTCTCCGCCTACATATTCGCCCCTTGAGCCACTCTACCAATTTTCCTTTTTTTTTTCATCTATTTCTAAAAAAGCAGTATTGACTTACTTGACTTAATCGGTTGGCTTTCGCCTGACGCGGTCATTCCGCATCTTCACCGAGGTGTGCCGTCCTAGTAGTCAGCCGTGTCCATTTTTCACGGTCTTCAGCCACAATTTGAACACATTCCATCCAGCTGTCACTATTCCATTTCCTGCGAAACGAAACATCGCGCCTGAACTGTCTTTCGATGCCGAGTGACTTCAAATCCTCGTTAACCACATCCGTCCAGAACTTTCGCCTACGCCCAGGTGGCCGTTTCCAGACAGGATTTGGAAGCATTTTTAAAGCGTGTTGTACGAGACGATCCGGCGTTCTTCTTAGTATATGCCCGAGCAGTCGAAGTCGACTTTCCATTGCTGCTTGAGATGGCGTTAGGAGATGCTGGCACCTCCCTCGTGTCAAGCGTTGATGTACTCCGTCGATTTCCTTGTAAAGGTCTTCGTTATGGCATACACGCGGCCAGAAATATCCAAGCAAACGCCTAAATAGCTTCCTCTCCGTGCAATCCAACCTTTCCATCTGCGTTTTCGGTGCTGCCCACGTCTCCGATCCGTACATCATGATAGGGCGAATAGCGGATAGGTAGACGCGCAACTTGACTTCCTTCGCGATGGTGGTAGACCACAAACACTTGGTTAGAGAATTGAATGCAGACGTAGCTTTCGCACATCGTTGTCGAATATCCGCTGCATAACTACCATCGTTCTTCAGCAAACAGCCCAAATAACAGAAATCGTCCACCAGTTCGATACGTTGTCCGTCCACACAAACTCCACCTCACGGCCTCTGAGAGACCCACATCTGCTTCGCATTTGTCGGGACGAAGACGAAGTCCATAGGCTGCGGCATACTTCGATACGAGGTTCACAATCCTTTGCAGTTTTGCGTTGTTTGCAGCGAATAACACAATGTCGTCGGCGTACTCCAGGTCGACAAGGGAGCGTCCTGATGGTGTTAGGATCACATCCGCAGGAAACTGTTCTGCAACTCTACGCATGATGTCATCAACGGCGAAGTTGAAAAGAAAAAGGTCCTGCAACGGCTCCTTGCCTTACTCCTGTTTTCACCTCGAAAGCTGACGTAAACCGACAGGTGTACGAACTGCCGCTGTTGTTCCTTTGTTCATGTCCTCGATTAACCGAACATACTTTTTCCGGGACTCCATCTGCTCGCAGAGCATTTAGCAATCGATCACGATGAGGAGAGTCGAACGCGGCTTCAAAGTCCAAAAAGCAAGCTGTAATGGCTTCTGAAAACCGCTGCCACGATTCAATTACTTTCTCACGACGAACACTTGGTCGATGGTCGATCTTCCAGGTCGAAAACCGGCTTGCTCATCTCTGGTCGTTCCTTCACGATGTTTGATAAGTCGCTCGAGAATGATACGTTCTAAAACCTTGTACATGACACGAAGTAGAGAGATTCCTCTGTAGTTCTTAGGATCCGTGACGGATAGCTTCTTGTGAAGAGGTACGATGATCGCATGTCTCCACGAATCGGGTATCCTTTCGCTCATCCATATGGCACGGATGGTGTTGGTCATTTCACGAATCCCAGACGGAGGAAGAGCTTTCAGCATTTCAGCAGTGATGTTGTCATCTCCACCTGCCTTTCCATTCTTTATTTTCCGGACACAATCCAAAACTTCAGACTCAGCCGGCGGTTCCTCACTGACATCGTAATGTGCTCTCTGAACATGCGGGAGCTCAGGTACTGATGGCGCTGGACGATTCAGTAGTGAACTGAAGTAATCCTTCCATATTGGCAGCGTCGCATCACCAACTGCAACTCCATTGGTAGTGTTCAAGACAGGAGAACATATCTTCATCTTGCCGCTATACTGTCGCAGCAACGTGTAGGCTTTCTTCGGATTCTTCTCCTCCCAAGCCTTCTCGAACTCCTTAGTTCTACACGTCCACTCTCGTTCGCGGTCACTTTGAAGCTGCCGACGCAACTTCCTCCTCAGACGCTTCTCCTCCACGAAGTTTCCTGCAGTTCGGAGAGCACATACTCTGTTGTAGGTAGATGTTGTTTCTTCTGAGACGTAGGCGAACTTCTTCTTAGGCTGTACAACCGGGAGTGCCTCTTTCGGAAGCGTCCTGGATGCACTTGACAAAAGAATCCGCGTCGCAAAGCTTCTTCTTAGTCCGTACCCGATGTGAATAGAAACGCGTTGTCGGAAATTCCTTCTGCACTCTTCATCTCTGAGACTTGTCATGTCAATCCTCTGGAGAGGCTGAGCCCTCGCTTCCTCTTATGAATCCTCGCAGGAAGTTCAACAGAACAGGACGGTGATCCGAATCGAATGCGCGACATCCCACACAGCTCTAGATCTTCGAATGTCCGATACTGGAATATTCCTCGTCAGGACATAGTCAAGCTGTAGTTTCAAAGTTGTTATCTTCCGCTTCCGCTGCTCTTCCGGAGATAGCCGGGTTGGTCCCTGCCACGTAAGCTGATGGCGGCGATGATTCCTCTTGAATGTCGATGCAATAATCAGACCACTGCGTTCACAAAAGTCGACAAGGCGGTAGCCATTGTCCGATGTTTGCTCCACTGGGTAGAACCATTTACCGAGTACTTCGGATTCCTGATCAAGTCCCATCTTCGCATTTGCGTCAATCCCCACGACAACAGCATGTTGACAAGGTATCCTGGCCAGCAACGTATTGAGTTCCTCATAGAACGCATCCTTCGAATTGTCTTCGGCGGTTTCAGTGGGCGCATGAGCACTCACTATCCACAAATTGAATCCTCTGTGATCCCGCAGTCGTACGAATGCATTCCGACACGACGTTGAGCCGAACTCCTTGACCATACCATTGAAATCCTTCCTTACAGCTATTGCACAGCCTCCCACTCTCCTATCGTCAGCGTTACCGCAGTAGATGGTGTACTCTCCGACGCTGATGACGGGTCTATCCTGAGGCGGGTTTCCTGCAAAGCAGCAAACGGTGCATGGAAATAGCTCAGAAGTCTGGATAGCGCAGTTTTTGGATATCACTCGACAGCGATCGACAGTTCAGGGTGGCGAAATTGTGGCTTGTGGCCAAAGACTCCATGACTCCCAGGTACGGATCCTAAGGTGTTATGGACCAGAGGCCTTAGTGTGTGCCGGACGGCGACACCTTTATGCACAATGTGATACTTTCGCGATATAGTTGTGCACGCTATATCGCTCGAACGTTCCCTGTGTACACTCAAACGTCTGCTGGGTTCAGTAGAAGCAGGGGCACCAACGAGCAGGTACCAACAGACTTGTATACACACCCCCCCAAAAAAAAAGCAGTATATTAGAATAAAACATTAGGGTATGGGCAGCTCTGGCGGCCCGGTATGGTCATTCCCCTGATAAAAGTCCTTATCACTTTTCTCGCGGAGGCTGGACCCCCCCCCCAGCGACGGTCATGGCCGACAACATTCCGGACCTCTCTAATCTATGGTTCTAGATAATCAAAACGCGATAATAATAATTATTATTCCGAAAAACACGATGATTTTTGTTTGAAAAAATTATTATTATTATTATTACTGTGCTTCTCTGGGCCAAATTCCGGTCCTGCGCAGCGAAATACCGGCTCTATGGAAAATCGGTTGGGTTCGCTCAGTCCATAAAAAAGGTCCGCGGAACAAAGTCTCAAATTACAGGCCTATATGTCTTACCTGTACCACTAGCAAAGTAATGGAACGCATCTCTAGGAAAAACAACAGTCATGACTTTTGGAAGGAACCACCCTGAGGTTGTGTTCTCTGTTGAAACAGCGGCTTTAAATCGATCTCAGAGCATCCGTGACTTAGGAATCATTTATACTGACACGTTTAGCTACGACGGTTACATTGCGGATATAGCAAGTAAAGCAAAAGCACGGTCAAACTTTATTCTGAGAGCTTTTAGTACACGTACTGTGCTTATCTGGGTCAAATTCCGGTCCGCAATTGCGTCTCGACACGCTTTGCGGCCGCGCGCTTTCGAGTCGGAAGAGCTTCCAGCGCCGCAGCTGCCGATCTGTTGACTCTAGGGTTTTTAGAAACCAGAAACTAAATCAAATTAAAGAAAAGCCATATCGAGTCGGCTTAGGAAAACTCGATTGACTCGATAGCAAAAAGGGCCGCGAAGTGTGTCGAGACGCAATTGCGGGACCGGTATTTTTGACCCAGATAAGCACTGCTCATTCTTTTCAAACTTTTCGTGGCGTATGTCAGGCCCCTTGACTTAATACTGTTCTCAAATGGTCCGCATAAAAACCTCTCAAATAGGATCCGATTGAAAACGTACAAAAGTCGTTCACTTACAGGTGTTTTGCGAGAATGGGAATATTTAGGCTTTCATATGATTCAAGGCTTAGAAAACTTGGGGCGGTATCACTCCATGATCGCAGAAAGGTAGCGGACTTGACATTGATGTACAAACTTATTACGCCTGAACTAGACATGACGCTTTGGGATCTATTTGATGCCTCGGCCTCCGCCTCCGTGACCAGAGGGCACGCCTTCAGGGTTCGCCTTCCTTCCCCTAAAACTACGTCTTGCAGTAATTCTTTTCTCTTCAGAGCTATTAATCCTTGGAATAATTTAGGTAGCGAAGCGTTCAGGTATCTGTGGTCGAATGGATTTCAGAGTTACGTCACCAGAGTCATTTGCAGAACATCATCTAGTGCAACCATATAGCGTTTTTTTCTGATGCTCCCAGTTTGCAATCCCTTTCCGGTCTTTTTTTGGAGATATCTATTCTTCTGTCTCGGATGTTGTAAGATTTGAAGTGCCGCTTGTTAACCGTTCTCCTGTCTCGTTCAATAATAGTGGTGTTTCCATGGTGGTGTTTTCTATTACGTCGGAGATATCCAATCCGTGTGCCTCTCCATTTCCCATGCATGATCCTAAATTCTCGGAGTTTGGCGGCTGCATACTTTTGGCTGTTTTCGTTGACCCTTTCCTTGGAAATCCGTCCGCACCTTGAGTCTTGAGCTGTTTCTTCTGATAATCCGTGAATGAATCGATCCGACTAATCACCTGGGGTTCTCGTTCAGTTCGATGAGGGCACCTGTGGCCAACCCCGGTATGGTTCATCCAGTTAATTGCGTGATTGCCGCAACATATCTCACCTATGGCTCAGCGTGTACGCTCAGTAAATATCAGCTCAAGCTATCGCCCGAGGTTCGTGTTTAGATCAAAGAGGTCCCGCGTGGCCCGCCCCGGTATGGTTTATACAGTTGCGTGCTTGACGCGAGAATATATGTCATTGAGTGTACCGTTGCTTCCAAAACAAAGATCTGAATACTTTCCAATCTCACATGCGGCACAAGAATTAAAAAAAAACGGCACAAGTGTTCAAGAAAAGATCATTAACGAGATTTATTAACGAGTTAGTTGCACCGCTAGCCATCAACTGCGTGATTTGGACCTCCAATTGTTTTTGCTCTTTTGGATTACTACCGCTTTATGATTAGTTGAGCTCTCCCGTATTTCTTTCTGCTTTTTTTTGTCCTTTTTTGCTAACATTTTCAGTCAGTGGTTCGCCAACCGTGATTTACGGATTATTATTTTTCCTTGACTGAATAAAGCTTAGATAGATAGATAGATACGCTTGGCGGCCGCACGCTCCCGAGGCAGAAGAGTTGTCAGCGCCGCAGCCGATCTGTTGACTCTAGGTGGGTTTGGAAACTGGAAACCAAAAAATGCAGAAAACTGTATAAAAAAAGCCACATCGAGTCGGCTTTGGCGCAGGAAACTCGACCGACTCGAGCGCGTGCGGCCGCAAAGCGTGTCGAGACGCAATTGCGGACTGGAATTTGGCCCAGAGAAGCACAGTATTATGACTTAATAATGATAATAATAATAATAATAATAATAATAACACCAACAATATAAAAGTGAGAACCAACACGGTTCAGGAAAAAGTTAACAATAAAAGTAATGATGATACTTAAAATAAAAATAGTAATATTAATAATCAAAGTAACAATAATTTGAAAAAACTATTGGAAGTTTTTTCAAAGAATAATAATTATCGAGTTTGTCCAGATTATAACACTTTCACTTGACTATTAATTTTTATTATTCAGTTGTTAGAGATTTTTTTTGATCAATATTGATAACAATAATGATTATAATAATAGTCATAATAGTTATGATACTAGTCATAATGATCATGACAATATTTTTTTGAAGAAAACTTTTTCAAAGGATAATAATTATCGAGCTTATTTAGATTGTAATAATGGTAATAAGAAAAATGCTTTTAGGTCAACTGTTGAAGCTTTTCCGGGATTATAATAATGATCATAATATGTAATATTAGTTATTATATAGCATTTTTTTCAGAAAAAAAAACTTACCGAGTTTTTCTGAAAAGAGTACTAATTATCGAGTTCATTTAGGACAAAATAATGATAATGAGAATATTTTCCGAGTAAAATATGGAGCTTTTCGTTGGAATATTAATAATAGCTATAATATTAGTCGGAATAATAATGATTATAATTATAAGACCAATTCTTCCGAAAAAAAAAATGTAATAGATTTTGTTTGAAAAAAAATTATTATTATGACTCAATAATAATAAATAATAATTAATAATAATAACAACAACATCAATATAAAAAGTGAGAACCAATACGTCGTTCTAGAAAAAAATTAACAATAAAAGTATTAATAATGGTAAGAAAAAATAATTAATGTAATAATAGTAATGAGACAATGTTTTTAAACAAAATTATTGGAGTTTTTTTTCTTGGGATAATAATTATTTGGTTTGGTTTGGATTATAATAATGGTGGCAAAAAATTATTTTGGAGCCTCAACTATTTTTTTCCTTATTAAACTATTGGAGATTCTTGGGATCTATTACTGATTATAATAATAGTCAAGCAATTAAGTCTTAATACTTCAGCCATAATTATTAGTGGACAATATTTTTTTCTCTAAAAAAAACACTTTTTGAAGGATAATCATTTATCGAGCTTCTATTTAGATTATATTATAAGGTAGCAAAAAAATATTTTCTAAGCCAACTGTTGAATCTTTCCGGAATTATAATAATGATCATAATACATTTTCAATAATTAGTATATAGCATTTTTCTTCTTTTTTCTCCAAAAAACTTTCCTGAGTTTTCCTGAGAAGAATAACAGTACGTTAATTATCGAGTTTATTTTATGATAAAAATTATGATAATGAAAATATTTTTCAAGTAAAATAATGGAGCTTTAGGTTGGAATAATAATAATAGCTATAATGGTAGTAGGAATAATAATGATTATAATAATAAGATTACTAATGGTAAGAACAATACTAACATAATAATAGAATTGACAATATTTTTTAAACAAACAATTTGAGTTTAGATAATAATTAATCGATCTCAGTTGGGATTATAATAATGAAAACAAAATAATTTTCAAAACTCAACCATTGGAGCTTCTTTTCCACTGGGAATAACAAAGATAGCTAGTATAATCATTATTATTATTATTATTATTGATGATACATACATACATTATTATTATTATTATTACTATTACTTGGGGGTGTGTATACAAGTCTACTGGTACCTGCTCGTTGGAGCCCTGCTTCTACTGAACCCAGCAGACGTTTGAGGTACACAGGGAACGTTCGAGCGATATAGCGTGCACAACCATATCGCGAAAGCATCCCGCACATTGCATAAAGGCGTCGTCGTCCGGCACACTAAGGTCTTCCGGTCCATAACACCCAGGATCCGTACCTAGGGAGTCATGGAGTCTTTCGTCACAAGCCGCCATTTCGCCAATTCCTGAATCGTCGATCGCCGTCGAGTGATATCCAAAAACTGCGCTTATCCAGACTTCTGAGGTTTATCGATGCACCTTCTGCTGCTTTGCAGGAAACCCGCCTCAAGGATAGACCCGTCATCAGCGTCGGAGAGTACACCATCTACTGCGGCAACGCGCTGACGATAGGAGAGTGGGAGGCCAAAGAATAGCTGTAAGCAAATAGATCATCGGTGGCAATGGTCAAGGAGCCTGGCTCAACGTCACCGGAATGCACCCGTACCGACCAAGGGATCACAGAGGATTCAATCTGTGGATAGTGAGGTGCTCATGCGCCCACCGAAACCGGGTCAAGACAACCCGAAGGATGCGTTTTATGAGGAACTCAATACGTTGCTGGCCAGGATACCTTGTCAACATGCTGTTGTCAAATATCGCAAACGCGAAGATGGGACTTGATCAGGTATCCAGAAGTACTCAAAATGTGTTCTCAACGTGGAGCAAACATCTGCCACCAATGGCCATCGCCTTGTCGACTTTTGCAGAACGCAGTGGTCTGATTTATTGCATCGATATTCATGAGGAACCATCGCCGCCATCAGCTTACGTGGCAGGACCAACCCGGATATCTCCAGAAGAGCAGCGGAAGTGGAAAAGATGACAACCCTGAAACTACAGCTTGACCATGTCCTGACGAGGAATCATCTGGCATCGGACATTCGAAGATCTAGAGTTGCATGGGATGTCGTATCCGATTCGACTCACTGTCCTGTTCTAAGGTTGAACTTCACTGTTATATTCATAAGAGGAAGCGAGGGCCCAGCCTCTCCAGAGGATTGACATGACATGTCCCAGAGATGAAGAGTTAGCGAACTTCCGACAACGCGTTTCTCATTCAATGATCGGAGTACGGGACTAAGAAGAAACTTTGCGACGCGGGATTCTTTTGTCAAAATGCATCCAGGACGCTTCGAAAAAGAGGCACCCTGGTTGTACAGTTTACAAGAAGTTCGCCTGGCTGTCTCAGAAGAAACAACATCTACTCACAACAGAGCATGTGCTCTCCTTAACTGCAGGAAACTCCAGAGGAGTAGCGTCTGAGGAGGAAGTTAAATGGAGAAGCTTCAAAGTGGACTATGAACGAGAGTGGATGTGTAGAGCTAAGGAGTTCGAGAAAGCTTGGGAGGAGAAGAATCCGAGGAAAGCCCACATCGTTGCTATGCGATACATAGCGGGAAGAAGAAGAGATGTTCTCCCGTCTTGAACACTACCAATGGAGCTTTAGAAGTTGGTGATGCGACGCTGCCAATATGGAAGGATTACTTCAGTTCACTACTGAATCGTCCAGCGCCATCCAGCGGCCTGAGCTCCGGGAATGTTCAGAGTTACATTACGATGTCAGTGGAGTAACGCCCGACTGAGTCTGAGGTTTTGGATTGTGTCCGGAAAGTCGAAGAATGGAAAGGCAGGTGGAGATGATAAATATCACTGCTGAAATGCTGAAAGCTCTTCCTCCGTCTGGGATTCGTGAAATGACCAACACCCATCCGTGCCATACATGAGCGAAAGGATACCTGATTCGTGGAGACATGCGATCGCCCACCTCTTCACAAGAAGCTATCCAACACGGATCCTAAGAACCATAGAGGAATCTCTCTACTTCGTGTAAACATGTACAAGGTTTTAGAACGTATCATCTCTCGAGCGACTCATCCGACATCGTGAAGGAAACAACCAGAGATGAGCAAGTTTGTTTTCGACCTGGAAGATCGACCATCGACCAAGTGTTCAGTCGAGAAGAGTAACGAATCTGTGGCAGCGGTTTTCGAAGCCATTACCAGCTTTCTGCTTTTTGACTTT